>CM060895.1:41490000-42220000 GCA_030762935.1 Hymenopus coronatus
ATTCTTGTATGAGAAAAGTATAGTTTTTTTTTTGTTTTGTTTTTTTTTTTAAAGTTGAATCCAATAACAAGGAATATCAAAAACGATCAACTCCATGAAAAAAAAAATGTATATGACAATTTGTGTTTTATCGTGATCTACATTTTTTGTGGTGTAAGTTTTTATCCATCTCTAACGGATTACAGTTATGCAAAATTCAATAAAAATCATCCAGAATGGAGGTCTTTAGAGGCTATTCCCAGAAAATTCAAGATATACACTATGTACGTACAGTACGAGTAGAGAAAGCAATAAAAGTCAGATTCCTCAAGAAAGTTCTAGGGGTATCACAGAGTACGAGATCAAGGCTGGTCTATGAACTCACCAGAGAAACCTTCCAAATAGAGGATCAGTGAACGACACTGCTACTTGCGAGAAAAGAAACCGGGCATAGTAATGAGTTCTATGCAACATGCGCAATGCAAGAGAGAGGATGGACACTAGCCAAGTATGAAATGCGTCATGTGACAGTTCATGGTTTTCACCAAAGGTGCGCTCCAAGAAAGTTTTCCATGAACTTAGAGATACCTGTATCTGCATTTTGTGCTTGGAGAAATGTGAAAAATATCATATACTCAAGTGTAAAATATCTGATGTGTTCCATTAACATGACTTTCTCTACATCGCTGCAGCAAATTATTGTCAAAAAGCATATTCTTCTATCTACTTTATGTTAATCGAGATAAACATTAGCAGAAATTATCTTAATTACTTGCTTCCTTGTAAGTAGGAGAGAAATAAGGGAATACACTCAGCTAAAACGATAATCACAAATTTTAAAAGCTCGTTGCAATGTGGTTGATACCCATTTCTATGTAGGGCCAGGAGTTTACAACTTTCCGTGTGAGAAAAGTTTTAAGTATTTTAAATCTGAAAAAAAAAACAAGAAATATCTCAAAAATGGTCAATTCCACGAGAAAAAAGACGTATATGGCATAAAGTGTGTTTTTTTACCTGATCTATATTTTTTGTGTAGTAAGTTTTTGTCTATCTATCACGGTTTACCAGTTATGCAAAATTCAGCAAAATTCATTCAGATGAAGAGGTCTTTAGAGGCTATTCCTAGAAAATTCAAAATATAAATTTAATTTGCCATACAAATATCTTTAATGTACGGTGTTTTAATCAACATCTGTACAGTCATTTTTGAGAAAATCAAAATTTTCGAAATGTTTTCCTTGTAACGGGTACTTTGGACAGGAGGATTTATTTCAAAATCTTCGTGTCACATCCCTGAGAGATGCTAAACTTAAATACCAAGTTTGGTATTTTACCGACCTTTCGTTTTTGAGTTATCGTGTTCACGGATACACACGGACGTTTTTCCAGTATTTTTATACACGAGATTCTAAAACGTGTATTTCCGGTGAAATCTCGGTATCGAATTTTTGGGTCGAATGCAATACTTTCTCTATACACTATATACATAGTACGTGGAGGGAAAGTAAAATCGATGTACATCTATCGCTGCTTATAGCAAGGACAACTAAATTCATGTATTGTTAAACTCGTGTATTATATTCTGCACAGTTTGTGCGCTCTTCTCCATTATTAAAAGCTTGACCTACAGATCATTGAACAACATTAACTTTAGAAAAAGACCCTAAGAAAACAACAGAGAGGGAATATCCTGGTGCGCTTTATCTCACAAAGGAAAGGGAGTTATTTTATTTAAAGAACACACTCCTGGCAATAGTGAACAAAACGACCTAATAATGGTGATGATGATTATGATGGAGGTGGTGTTTAGGGGCGCTCGACTACTAAGGCTATTAGCGCCCATATAAAAAGCTAGGCCAATAAAAACACCAGAGGTAAAAGACAATGTAAAAACCTAAATAAAGATCAAATAAAAGGGTAAATTATAGAAACCAGGGAATAAAACTACTCGTGGCGAAGTCCACAAATCAACCCTAACAGATTTTATTAAAAGGAGCAACTAGAAAGGTGACTAAAATCAATCCCTGGGTTAAAAGTAATTAGTGAGAAATAATTTAAAATGCAATAACTGCCGCTCCATTAAAAATTACCGGGATAAAAAGAAATAAAACCTAAATCCTTAATGGGAATGTCACTTGCGATAAAAAAGATAAAACCTTCTCTACCGCTCTGTGATCGTCGGCAAGCAACCTAATAAGCTCAATAGTAGGAGGACTGAGTGAAAATGACCGCCAATGCATGTCCACTGCGTACAGTTGTTGGTAGGACCCACTGTCGGCGATGCCACAGTGAGATGGAAGCTCTTGGACACGTCTTTTTTTTAATTTTCTGGCAATAGCCTCTGTTTTTTTTTTTGTTATTGTTTGTTTTTTTTATTTATCAAAGCATACTTCCTAATGTAAATAACAATGCATCGGGTTTTTTTTTTATTGTAGTGTTTATGTAATCGGTAAGGAAAGATTTGATGCAGGAAAATTTCAAGTGAGTATTATTTTTAGGAGCCATGGTTGGAAAGGCGCGGTCTGGCGTTTCTGGATCAGTTTCCATCTCTCAGTGTAGAAAAATTGCCTGAGTTTAGTCAGGGTACAATCAGCGGGGTTGTCCATCGTCTGTAACCATGTAAAGGTGCCCATTAACAACCAAATAAGGGAATTGTGCAATGGGGGATGCAGCTTCGGCAGATTCAGATGTAACATGTCGATTGGTGAAGTGTTCCAACCACCAGGTATCCAATTGCGACATTTTCCCAAAACCCAAGTCCATGTGGCTGCTTTACCGGAACATTCGAGCAAGCGATATGGAAGGGAATCCGCTGCATGGCAAATTGGGCAATTGCTGGAAATGGTCATCCGGTGACGATAAAATTTGTCTGCCGTAGGAAGAACTTCATTGACCACTTCATATGTTACCGCTATCCATTCCACATTAATGTGCGGAATGCTGAAACAGCTCCAAATACGTTTCCAAGGCAAATGAGGATATTTCTCTTGGACATGAGGGGTAACAGCAACAGGTCGCCGTAGAAAAGCATAAACATTTTTCACAGAACTAAAATCACCACGAGCGACCATCTCCGGTAGTAACGCACTGAATGCATGGTACGTTGCATGAAACAGCTGGGGAACCTTGTCACGTTCTCCCTGAGTCCAAAACGATGCATACTGTTGTTGTAAAACAACATCCACAGGGTCACCTTTATCATCCAAGGCAAACAGAAGTAGTCAATGCCTGGGACTGTAGAGCCACATCCAGTAATCCCCAGCCACCCTGGCCCTTAGGGAGACGCAGTTGGGTACGCGCAATGCGGTAGAACTTCCCAGTCCAAATAAAATAACCCAATACCTGGAACCAAATTCTGCTCAACGCAAAGCAGTTACAGAACCATATCCGCTGTACCAAATTCAACAACCGGGTTTTCTGATTATACATGACAGCATGCACGACATTAATGCGAGAGGTCCAATTGTACTCCCTCATGTCTGCCACACTCTCACTGAAGTAGATCCCCAAAATCTTTGTTCGCTGCACAACAGGAATACCTAAAGCTGAGGTATCGGGAGGCCGTATTCCAAACGCTAATATTTCAGACTTCCGCAAATTAAAGCTCATGCCAGTACTATTCTTATAGTGCTGTAAACAATCCCTCAATCGAAGAACATCTTGGTGTGTGGTAACCATCACAGTAACATCATCTGCATATGCCCGCACCGCAAGTCTCTGGCCATACACATCCATTCCAGTAAGAGTAGATTGCAGCCGTCGAAGCAACGGATCAACATATAGGGCGAACAATATCATCGACATGGGACAACCTTGGCGCACGGAGCATTTAACTAGAATAGCCGCCATTAAAAATCCATTGAAGAGTACTTTGGAGGACGCAACACCATACAGGGCTCTTACTAGGTTTACAAGCTTTTGAGGCATGTTCAAAACCTCCAATCGTTTCCATAGCCCCTCGTGAACAACACTGTCGAAGGCTTTTTCAAGATCTAAGTTTATGATAGCAGCTGACTTCTCGTCCTGTGTACAATGCAATATACAGTCTCTCACAGCAGCCAACGTATGGTGAATGGTCGCTCCTTTATGTAATGCAACCTGGAACACACTAATCATATGTGGGAGTATGTTTTGCATACCAGCACCAATGATTTTCATAAATAACTTGTAATCACAGTTCAATAACGTGATTGGTCGAAAATCCTGTGGTGTTTGCGGCCGAGCACTCTTCGGAATCTGCACGATTATACCGTCCGCAAAAGTAGGAGGTGCGCTCTCTGCATCCCACATTTCCTGGAACACTTGAAGCACTTCCTTCTGAATATAAGGCCAGCAGTGCTTGCAAAATTCATATGGTAGGCCATCAGGTCCAGGGGATGTATGCATTTTGGATGCCTGAATCACTTCCAACAACTCCGATGCCGCAACGGAAACAAAGTCGGACATATACCTCTCTGCGGTGTGGGAGTAATCTGTGGGTCCTGACAATCGTTGTCTGTAAAAGTCTTGTACTGCTTGAAGAATTCCTGGCGTGGTGGAAACTCGGGCACCACCCACATCTAGTTGTGTGATAATCTTCTGGCGACCACGTTTACGCTCCTTTGAAAGGTGGTAAAAGCTTGCCTTTCCCTATGCACTATCTCCGCCGAATACACTCTAGCCAGATTCCCCTGTAGTTCTCGTGTTTTTCGAGCCTTGATGTGTTCTTTGACTCCTTTCACAAGTTGTTGTACATCTTCACCTTGCTGCTGGCGTTTGTGAAGCTCATGAAGGACTTGGAGATAAAAATCCATGGTTTCCCTTCTAACCATAGCGCGACGGCAAGCTGCAGCTCGAAAGAAGGATCGTAGCACAGGTTTAGCTTTACACACCCACCAAGAGGATTTATTCGGTGCTAGCAGAAAGGATTCCCGCAGGCGGGACCAACAGTCCTGGAAATCGGATAACACTTCCTCATCCGTAAGCAATGAGCAGTTAAGCTTTCAGTAACCTCTGCCTCTACTGCAGCTTGTAACCCGGCCTTGAATAGCATGAATGAGTGCATTAGGATCACTAAAGGATATGGGCACAATTTCCGTGCGATAAATGTGTGGTATCAGCTCTGCCGAAACATACATACGGTCAGGCCTCGAAGCTGATTGTCCTCTCACGAAGGTAAATTGAACTTCGTCGCCATACATATGCTCCCAGGTGTCCTTCAGGCTTAGTTGTTCCACCAATTGCTGTAAAGTGATACACCCATTGAAGGCTCCTCGTTGATCTTTAGCCGCCATCGTACAATTAAAATCACCCACAATCACAAAGGGTGCTCCGGATGGTATATGCGGCAGGAGGTCTTGCCGAAAAAAATCATCTCGTTGTTTCCTTTTATTATTACCAACAGGGGCATAGATATTCACGAAAGTAACGTTATCAAATATAGCCGAAATAGCCCTACCGGAAGGATGGTACTCAAAGCTGTGTACATGTAGTCCTTGCCGGTAAACAATCGCTGTACCAGTACCCTCAGGACCAAGATTAGTCTCGTAATCGAAGCCATACAAGAAGTCCAGATTACAAATATTCACCTCTTGTAAGAAGCACAGATCTATGTCATTACTGATCAAGAAGTCCCGTAAAAGAGTTTGTTTAACCACCTGTCGCAAGCCGTTAACGTTAAGCGAAGCCCAGATTTGCAGACCTAGAGGCATCCAAATGAAGAGTAGTTGTATTGGAGACGGCGCCAGATTAGAATAGCGGTAATCACCACAGAACCAAAGCACACCAGTTGTCAGTTTCCAGGTACGCATCATCCTTAGTAAGTTTAGACGAGCGTTGGAGATCCTTAAAACTATCTCTACCATCCGCTGCCGGCCGCTTACCAGACTCTAGGTCCTTCACTTTGCCTCGCGTTTGCGTGGAACTTAACAATTGTGGTACGTCCTGCGGAGACTGTTACGCCGAGATAAATTCTCCCTCCAATCGCCGGTACTGACCTCGTAGCCGAGGGTCACGGCTAGACAGGGAAGAACAACCCTTCTGCCGCAGGTGCGATATTTCACTCGCCGACAACTCCACCTCTTCATCACTGAAAACTTCCATGGCTTCGTCCTGAGAGTCGGCCGATATAGCAGCTCCGGAAGGGGGTTCCAACAGTTCCCGTGACTCATCAATGGGTGTGGAGTGCTTATCCTCGTTTACATGTTCGGGCTTCTCAGCAACCAGCGGTGTCTCCTCCACTGTCGGAATGTTACTGTCGGCAAATGAAGATTGCCGTACAACATTCACAGAAGTCGGTTCCACGGCAGAGGTGCCCGTCGTAATGGACGGTGGTTCCTGATCCCCAGCAGGAGAAGATGTGACAGCACCCACCGCCTCGCTGAAAGTAACCGGTCGATTCCTGGGTTTTATGGGAAGCCGCGTTGCACGAAGCGGACAAGCTGCTTTCAAATGTGTAGTGTCATGACACAGGTGACAAGCTTGTGGTTGACCGATGTAACTAATGGCCACCAAATACGAATCGATTATCAAACTAGCTGGTATATTACGTTTCAACCCCATCTTCACTGCATGTACGCCATTGTTGGACGGTAGAAGATACTGGGAATCCCATTTTTCTCGGCGTATATCATACACTGTACCGTATTTACTCAATTCCTGGGATAACACTGTGAGTGGCACCTCGGAGGGCAAGTTAAACACTCGAACATTAACTGCTTGCTGGTCACCAGGTGTAATTTTCACGTTGGTGATTTCTCCGGAGGCATACGTAAAATGCTGCTCATCCTTATAACGAGCCAGAAGATTATCATACAATACCGCTGATATCAGTTTCACATAGATCGCTCTTTCTCTGGTATGAAGCTGGAGAGTATCCACTTGATCTGCTTGCAGCCTCAAGAAGTTTACTAGCCACTGGTGTATTTCTAATGCACCGAGTTTACTCGCTGATGTATCAAACTGAATTTTGATAGTATTCACACGTTTATAAACTGTCATGATTACCGTTGTAGACTTAGAAAACAGGTATGAAAAGGATACCCAATTCAACCGGTGTACGCGCCGACACTAGAACTGTAGCTATATGCAGCAGCACACAAACAAAACAACTCTCGCTAGTACAAGCCGGTTACACACACAGCGGCAGACAACCTCACGGTACGCCAGCCGCTGCCAGACTGGTCTTAGGCGCCTGCCCGTTTAGTGAGAGACATAAAGAGACAGCCATAACCATAAAATTAGGTTTCTAATCGCCGAAGTACCGCGGAAACAACAGCATACGTTCCGCGAAGGAGTTCATGGAATAACAACACATGGATTGTTTTGCAGAATAGGTCGGCTTACCCTTCCACTACGCTCAACTTATGAGTTTGTTATCGAGTAGCGTAGCCATCATGTAAATCACAGGATATGTGAAGAAATTCATATTTATTCCCAACTCTCTTTTGAAAGCAGCGAATACCATCATTTGATTGAGTGATTTATAAAATTAGGTAGAAATACAAATTAATGCTTTACTTATTTTATAATGTTTATTACTACTTATTACAAGCTTCTATTTAAACTGATCTATAACACTCACAAACTTCTGCTTCAGTCATTAACCAATTAAACAATGCTACACAGGTATAAAAAAAAGACTCCTAGAACAGTTGTAGTTTTTTTTTTTTTTTTTTTTCCAGAAAAGTTGTATTCTTTGAGTGCTTTCAGAGAATTGACAGATAACTTTTACTCTGTCAAAAGTTATATCCTTATACACTAACGTTAGTGACAATGCATTTAACCTCTCTTCTCCAGTCTTATTTCGAAGATATGCGTGGTTAGTCCTATTTGATATTTGTAATTCAAAGACACTGGTTAACTCACAACAACCATTTTTAACACATTGGAACCCAAGCCCGAGTATAGCTCGGGCCGTGCGAAATGCATAGCGCGGGCAGGTATTTCTAAAGCTTTTAATGCAATTCCACGACCTTAACTGGGTCTTGGGCTGTGCGGCAAAGAACATACATCACTTATCATTTAGTTGTCTGATTTGTGCTACCATCTGTTTACGCTTTAGTCAGCTATTGGAAATTTCAGGAGATTTAGTAATATTGGTTGCTTTCGGGTAGTCGCACCATTTTCTTTGAAGGGGGTGATCTGTTTGTTACGTTTGTGCTCTTAAATGTTAAAATGCTGCATTTTCCTCGATTTCTGTGAACTGAAGCTGGAATTCAGAATACAAATGAAGCTGTGGAAAATTGTGATTCCGAGGAAGAGTTTTTTCGAACTTTGAATAAATGGAGTGTAAGCAGCTTTACGCAGTTTTTTTCAAACTCATATTTGATAATTTTTTGAAAATTCAGTAAAGCGTGGTTGCATAAATGTTAATTCCACAGCTGCATAATGAACATCTTACCGTCGGGAATTTGGGTATTGGAGTTCTTATTATAATACCTTTTAATTTTATTTTAGCTCTGGAGCATCCCGAGGTATTGCTGTGTAATTCACACTGTATTTTCTTTTGCTTTCATAAATTATACACGAAAGACTAACCGGAAAGTTTGTACTCCAGAAACGTTGGAGGAAGCAAGGATAATGTTAAACGACGAATATTCGAAGCGTCGAGTAGCTCAGCAACTAGGAATTACAGACACTGCATTACGCGCGAGATTAAAGAAGGTAACGCTTTAATTTAATATATGGATACATATCTTTGTAGCATATTCCTAAAATGTCCCTAAACATCATGAGGATAAAATACAAATTTCTTCTTTCTAGAGCCTTGGTGTTGAGCAACTTGGTAGATTCCGGTCAACATTCACGCCACACCAGGAACAAGAACTGGTCACCCACTGCAGAACCTTGGATGTATTCTGTTATGGAATAAGCTGTACAGAGCTTAGAAGGTTGGCATTCCAGTATGCTGAAGCAAATGCAGCAAATCATAGATTTGACCAGTCTTGCAAGAATAATGGGTTTTAATAGAGTTCAATTGGAAATATTGTTCAGTAATCTGAGCGAATTGCTGCAGCAGTACAAATTCTCAACTGAAAGAATCTTTAATATGGATGAAAGTGGAACTTCAACGGTGCCTAACAATGTTTCTAAAGTGGTGTCCAGCACTGGAAAGAAATTGTGGGTAAGGTTAGTTCAGCAGAGCGAGGACAGCTAAGCACAATACTTTGTGCAATGAGTGCTGCAGCCCTTATATTCAAAAGGAAACGAGGGAAAACAGAACTCATGAATGGTGCAACTCCAAGCTCAATAATATTCACATCCGATACTGGATATCAAACTGTAACATTTTCTGCAATTAGCTCAAACATTTTCAAACTCGTGCTCAGGCTACAGAATACAGTCCAGTTGTATTAATTTTGGACAACCATACCTTTCATTTATCGTTAGATGCTGTACTATTTTGTCGACACAACTACATTCATTTGCTCTCCATCCCACCTCATAGCAGCCACAAAATGCAGCCATTGGACAGGTGTTTCTTCAATTCTTAAAGACTTATTTTTCGCAAGCGTGCAACAACTGGCTCATACGCAATCCTGGAAGAGTCATCATACAATATCAGATAACAGAGTTGTTTGGTATTGCTTATCTAAGGTGTGCATCTGTTGGCCAGGCAGTCAGTGCCTTCAAGAAGTGCGGGATTTTCCCTATGGATCCAGGAGTATTTACAGATGAAGATTTCGCTCCATCTAATGTGACAGACCAGCAAATCTGTGACCAGGCGTCTTCCGAAAACCATGGTTCATCCTCCAACATACCCCTGCCTTGTGCCCAAGACCTTGATGATTCCTCTGGTGCTGCACAACTGCCCTCTGGTAGCATTGATGGTCAGGCCTTCTCGAGCCACCTCAATTTCATCTTATCAGCTTCTACCAGCAATGATTTCCTTACACCTGAAAGAAATAATCCGCAGAGTTCCTCTAAAAACAACATTTCTGCAGTATCTCCAGCTGAAATCAGGCCTCTGCCTAAGAGAAATGAACCAATACAAAGGAGGAAAAGGGGACAAAGGTCTGAAATCATTACAGGCTCGCCATTCAAGGCAATTTTGGAGGAAAAGGATGAAGCAAAGAAGAAAAAAATGACACAAAATCCCTCTTTAAAGGCTCTTGGAAATGGTGTCCCTGCTGCCTCTTCATCAAGAAGGAAGAAAATGCAAAATAGTGCAGAAGACGTAGTTTGTCCAGCTTGTGTAACTGAATACGCTGATCCTCCAGACGAAGACTGGATAATGTGTAAAATGTGCAAGGAATGGTGGCACGAGGCATGTACCAGTTATGAAGGTGCTGGGTCATTTGTGTGCGATTACTGTTAAACATGTTCTTGAATTAAATATTAAAATTTTCCATCATAATACTCAGTGTACATTATTTGTCAAACTCGTCAGTTCATGCGAACTTTTGCCCCACTTGTAGCGAACTTTTGCCCCACCGGTGGGGTAAAACTTCGAAAGTGCAGTTAAATATAAAATTCAATTTCCATAAGGAATTTACTACTTTTCAATTTAAGTTCAGATGGCAATAATAAGAGAAAGGTGTATAGTAGCCAAGGCCAAAAAATAGTTATCCTACTAATACTTTTAAATGTAGAAAATGTAAGGCAAAGCTTAAGTGCAAACTTTTACCCCACTTTACTCTATGTGTGACCCGTCACCATCCTCTCCGTATAACGTTCAGGGCGAGGGGGAGAGGGAGACTCGCTTGTGCCCCACCCTGCATTATCAATGCAACAGAACAAGAGTCCCATCAAAAGAAAACGGCGGGAGTGCACACGATGTGTTACACTCACATTACTTTCTTAGTAACTCAACAAACAAACTTCTTACAAAAGATTATTCTTCTATCTACACCATGCTAATCGAGATAAGCATTAGCAGAATGTTCCTATTACTTAGTTACTAAAGCAATGCGCTATGCCAAAATGATCGTCAAATGTTTTAAAAGCTGTCGTTAGGCGATTGTCACAGCAAATTGCATCTCTGCTTGGCCAGGAGTAGAACAAAAGAGAAACGGACACTTTGTGTCTGAGAAAAGATTAAGTACTTTAAAACTGAAACTAATAACAAGGAATATCTGAAAACGGTAAACTCCACGAAAAAAATATATGACATAAATTGTGTATTTTAACGAGATCTACATTTTTTGTGTAGTAAGTTCTTGTCTATCTCTTACGGTTTACTAGTTATGCAAAATTCATCCAGAATAAACAGGACCTCAGAAGCTATTCCCAGAAAATTCAAGATATAAATTCTATTTGTGATGAAATGGTTTTAATATGTGGTATTTTGATAACATCGTTAGAGCAATTTTTAAGCAAAACAAATTTTTTTAAAAATTGTCCATGTAAAGGGTAGTTAGGGGTGTGCGGATTTTCTTGAAAATCTTCTTGTCGCATCCTTGGAAGATACAAACATAAATACCGAGTTTGGTACTTAACCGTCCTTTCGTTTTTGAGCAATGCTGTCCACAGGCACACACACGGATCTTTTTACTTTCTCTACATGTACTATGTACGTAGTCTTAGAGAAGGTATTGTATTCCACCCAAAAATTCGATACCGAGATGTTTTGGGTCACCTTGAATAAAAAAAAAGCATTTTTGGAAAAAGGTCCGCGGGGGCGTGTGTGTGTGTGTGTGTGTGTCTCAGGACAGCATCGCACAAAAACGAAAAGACCATTAAATACCAAACTTGGTATTTAAGTTTGGTGTTTCCCAAGGATGCGAACCGAAGATTTTCATGAAAATCCCCCCAACCCTAACTACCCTTTACATGGAACTTTTTCTTTTAATTTTTGATTTTCTCAAAAATGGCTCTAACGATTTTGATTAAAATATCGTATATTAAAGATATTTACCTGACAAATAAAATTTATATCTTGAATATTCTGGGAATAGCCTCTGAAGACTACTTTATTCTGGATGAATTTTACAGAATTTTGCATAAACGCTAAACCGTAAGAGATTGACAAAAACATACCACACAAAAAATGTAGAGGACATTAAAACACACAATTTATGTTACATAACTTTTTTTCGAAGAGATGGTCGTTTTTGAGATATCCCTTGTTTTTGGTTTCGGCTTTGAAAAACATACTTTTATCATACATGAATTTGTCAACCCTTGTCAATAAAGGTAGTTCAGTCACATTGCAACACGCTTTTGATTATCACTTTAACCTATGATACTCCCTTATTTCGACACCGAGATTTCGCCGGAAATACATGTTGTAGGAAGCCCTGAATCCCAAAAAAGCATTTTCAGGAAAAATCTGATGTGTTTCATTGGCATGACTTTCTCTACATATCTGCAATAAATGATTGTTAAAAAGCTTATGCTTCTATTTACTTCATGCTAATCGAGAAAAAATTAGCATAAATAGTCTTATTACTTGCTTCCTTGTAAGTAGAAGGGAAATAAGGGAATATACTAGGCTAAAGCGATATTCAAATATTTTAAAAGCTGGTTACCACGAGATTGAAACCCATTTCTTTGAATTGCCAGGAGTTTATAAACTCCTGTATGAGAAAAGCTTAAAGTATTTTAAAACTGAAACCAATAACAAATACATTTGTTGTGCAATAAATTTTGTCTATTTCTTATGGCTTATCAGTTATACAAAAGTCGTCAAGAATGAAAAGAACCTCAGAGGCTATTGCCAGAAAATTCAAGATATATATTTTGTTTGCCATGAAAATATCTTAAACATATGGCATTTTAGCAAAAATCGTGAGAGTCATTTTTGAGAAAATTAAAATGTTCGAAAATGATTCCATGTAAAGTGTAGTTGGAGTATGGGAATTTCTTGAAAATCTTCGTGTCGCATCCTTGGAAGATACTAAATGTAAATACCAAGTTAGGTATCTAACCAACTTTTCGTTTTGAGCTATATTACCCAAAGAAACATGCACATGTTTAGAGACACATAAGACAGATACACAAATGGACATGTTTCTAAAAATGCTTTTTTTATTCAGTGGGTTTCAAAACATGCATTTCTAGTGAAATCTCGAAATTTTGGGTGGAATAGAATACCTTCTCTATGTACACTGTACATATGTGCTAGAGAAAATAAAAAGAATATATATTCAGATTTGCAGATGTTTTTAAACTTTATGCCATAGAAAATTAAATTTAGGTACATCACTCCATGAATACTGAATCTTCATATTGTCTTGTTATCTTCAATGTTATGTAATCCCTATAAAAAAGTTTACAGCAGTGTGTGCAAAGCGACGAATAATGCATTAAATAAAATAATTCATCAAGAATTATATATAGTGAAAATGTGTGTTACAAACAAGGTTTCTTAATGTGCTACAGTTTTTGACGAAAGATGCTAAAGCTGTTAAAGGTTATACTGCTAGCTACTTTTATTCAAGACGGTAAGTCCGTGTGATGATTTCTAAATAATAATAGAAATAATACATAAACGGTGCTTAGTCATGCATTTACAGTACACTTCCTTAACCGAAATTACGGCAAATAATAATTTCAAAATGTTATGATTTTCGAAATGCTAGAAGCGAATAATCAGTGACAAAGTGCATTCCCCACAATTTCAAGATTATTATAACTATTAGCATTATTATATTGTATTGGTTTGCCTTTTATGGAAAAATTGAGCAATTGTAATTTATTTCCATTTTCAGAACGTTGTATCGTAATTCTGAGGTTAACTCAGAAAAATAAAAAAAAAAAAAAAATTATATATCAAGGGTATAAAGTATACTATTGTTCAGTTGCTTTTTGTAAAGTTCTTTGTGTATTCTCGGTTGTGCATAGACACGCCATTTCTCTGGTATTTGCAATAAATTTACAGCAAAAATGGAAAAATGTTTAGATTTCCAATCTCGATACTTCTTTTATCAATGTGGAAAATGCAGTCCATGTTCACTGCTCAGTAGTGTATCTGCTGTTTGATGTGCGTGTTTGTGTGTGTGTGTGTGTGTGTGTGTATGTGTATGTGTATGTATATGTGTATGTGTAAGTGTGTATGTGTGTGTATGTATGTATGTATGTGTGTGCATGTGCATGTATGTATGTGTGTGTGTGTGTATGTATGTATTTAGCTAGGCTGAAACTCATAGCTCTGCTCGCGTTATTACGTGAAACGCGGAGATTGATTTCTGCCTGCCTGTCTCTCTCTCTCTCTCAGCCACACACATCTCATCGTTTTTCTGTTATTCTCTCACTTTCTACAGATATTACTCCCTCTCCTTTCAAATGTTCTTCTCTTTTCAACCCTCTCTCCTTAATTACCATCACTCCTCTTTCTCCTTTCTGTGCTTTATTAAAATTTAAATGTAAGTAACATAATGAATGCCTTTTGCTTATGCTTCAATATTAAATTGAATTGTCCATACACTTGTAATGTCAGCATACTATATTCCTTTATAAGCCGAATTTATGGCGACTCTAGTGCTAAAAAAATTAATGCGGTGAAGGATATAGAATCATAATATAATCTGTTGTGCATATAGACAACAGAAGCGGTAGCTCTGTTGCATTATTGCTCTATTGCGCTACTGTGTATCTCTCTCCCACTCTCTTTTGTAAACTTTACTGTACCAAGGGAACATTACAGTTGTGAAGAAGGTCTGCAAAACAAAAATGAACCGTGTACATGGATGGCTACCTGTTGGTAGTCCCAAAATAAACCTTCATGAGAATTCACAGACAGCTTAATATAATCGTAAATCGGAGTACCATTTCCGTTTTAGTCGCCTGACAGGCAGAGCAGGTGGGATGTACAGGCCGCGGAGAAGATGGTGAGTGCAGGAACGGAGTAATCGTTTATAGGAGGCGCGGAGGACAGTAGCAACCTACGGAATAACAAGGTCAGCGTGCAGATTAGCATTGCGGATAAACCAAGGAGCCCCCGTCATCAGTCGCAAATAACGGTTGTACCCTGAAAAATTGTGTTCGGGTTGCAGATCTCCAAAATGGAGCAGCCAAACTGCCATATTGGGCGGATAAGAGAGGTGTAAATGAGTTGCTTATAGCGTAACCCCAAAGGTAATTTTCCAGACATGAGGTATTTCACCTGTGTGATTCTATGCTGAACAGTCTGCACAACATGGGGATATGTTTATCCAAGGCAAGTTTTGCATGCAGTAAAAGACACTCTCACTGTCTCTCTCTTTATATATATATATATATATACCAATTCGCTCACTTCTAGTCGCGCTGCGGAGTTGATAATGAAAGCTAATGTTTCATTTGCTGATGAACCAAAAGCACATGTAAATAATGCAGTTTTTCAGCCGTTTGTAAATGTAGACGGAAATGCTACATCAGACTCTACGTAAATCAGGAATGTTTTAAAGACTACTTCAGCAGTGTTGTTAAGGTTAGTTGGCAAGATATTGAGAACGTTATCCAATGTAATGGACTGAAAAGCATCTGTAGAAGCCGAAACAACTGACTCATTAATGGCTCTTGATATTGCTGACAATTTCACACACCCTAGATTAGGAACTGTTGGAGCCGCAAAGGTACGCCAAGAACTGAGGGAACGATCTTTCTCAGGGTGCAGCAAACTGCAACATAAGGGTAAAGGAGTACCTCTCTTCTGACAGTATACGCCAGCTAATACTTGGATTCCTGTCCATAAAGTTGTCTGGCAGTGAATGGCGTGAGGCAATCAAAATGACAGCTAATACCTCAATTGTAAGATGTGTACCCGGTAGTTCCCAGAATGACTACCTTTGTCGGCGCTGCCACAAAGAGATACACACTTTCTCATGCTCTGGGTTCTTGTCCTCACGGAGAAATGTTGAGAAGCACATGTCACGATAAAATTTGTTCCATCATTGCATTAAGAGAAAAGGATTACCAAGTATGAAGAGATCCATGGTATAGCCTCAAATGGAAGCAACAGAAGAGTGGATATTATTTCCTTCAAAGATATTATTGACCCCACGATTAGATTTGAGAACCATTTACCCAACTTGAAGTCAATGTAGAAAAGCAGTCAATATATTAAACCTACCATATCTTACTTTCCAAATAAATACCAACCCAAAAGTCTAGAGGTTATGGTCTGTTGGTCGGTGCACGTGGGACAATTCCTCGTTTCTTCGTCGACTTTTGGGGGGGGAAAAATCGTTAAAAACTTCATTTATTTATGAAATATTGCTTAGTGCTCTTAAGGGCTCACTTGCAATTTTTAGAAATCGCTTTTATTGACACTCTTATATGTAATGCATTGTGCACATTTATCATTTAATATGTTTTCATAGGTATATTTATGTCATGTTGTTATAATAACTTTTGTTAACCCTAAATTTGTCTATGTAATTTCAGTTTATATTTAAATTGTTTTGGCATGCTTTGTCGTTTTGGCAATCCAGTAATTGTCTGAAAAGCTATTATTCTCCTGAATAAAATACTCTAGTGTGTGTGCGATGCTAATATTATGTTGGTCAGCTGTGCCTTTTTACTTTCTCTACACGTTCTATGTACATAGTGTATAGAGAAGGTATTGCATTCCACCCAAAATGTGTAACCTATATTTCACCGGAAATATGTTTTGAAACTCCCTGAATCAAAAAAAAAAAAAAAAAAATTAGACACATGCCCTATGTGTGTGTGTTTAATGGCAGCATAGCTCATAAAGTCCATTAAGTTCCAAACTTGGCATTCATCTTCTAAGAATGCGACACGAATATTTTCAAGAAAATCCCTCACCCCCAACACAGAATATTCTGTGCCCCCAACTACATGGAAACATTTTCGAAAATTCTGATTTTCTCAAAAACGGCTCTAACGATTACTAATAAAATATCATATATTAAAGATATTTACATGACAAATAAAATGTATATCTTGAATTTTCTGGGAATAGACTCTAAAGACATCTACGAGGGCCGTTCAGAAAGTAGCCTCCGGTTGATTGCAAGAAATTCACCAAGTTAAATAAAAATATTTTAATATATACATCTTACAACTACATCTTTGCACTATTTTTTTACATCGTTTCCATAACGATTGAGGCACTTATCGTATCTGTTCACAAGCTTTGAAATTCCTTCTGCATAAAAATCACCCGCTTGTGCCTGGAGCCAGCCTGTGACCGCATCTTTGAGCTCTTCGTCGTCATCAAACCGCTGGGACCCGAGCCATTTCTTCATATGCATGAAGAGGTGATAATCGCTTGGCGCCAGATCTGGGCTGTAAGGTGGATGGTTGACAACGTCCCACTTGAAGGACTCAAGAAGGGCTGTTGTTCTGCAAGCAGAGTGAGGACGGGCGTTATCGTGCAAAAAAAACGATACCGGAAGTCAGCATACCACGGCGTTTGTTCTGTATAGCCCGTCGTAATTGTTTTAGTGTTTCACAGTACACGTCTTGATTAATGGTCGTCCCACGTTCCATGAATTCAACCAACAACACCCCTTTTGCATCCCAAAACACCGTTGCCATCAATTTTCGGGCAGAAAAATCTTGCCGGGCTTTTATTGGTTTGGTAGGCGAATTTGAATGTGCCCACATCTTTGATTGTTCTTTTGCCTCAGAGTTCACGTACTTAATCCAGGTTTCGTCCCCGGTCACGATTCTGTTTAACAATGGTTCACCTTCGGCCTCATAACGTGACAGAAAGTCTAATGCAGAGGCCATTCTTTGAGTTTTGTGGTGGTCGGTAAGAATTTTGGGCACCCATCGTGCACAGAACTTACGGTAACCCAATCTTGCTGTCACTATCTCGTACAAGAGAGTCTTAGAAATCTGTGGAAAATCAGTAGACAACTCCGACATTGTGAAACGTCGGTTTTCACGAACTTTTGCATCAACTGTCTGAACGAGTTCGTCCGTGACCAATGATGGTCTACCACTCCTCTCTTCATCATGAACGTTTTCTCGTCCACTTTTAAATAAACGTACCCATTCACGGACCACTCCTTCACTCATAACTCTTGGTCCGTACACGGCACAAAGCTCACGATGAATAGCTGCTGCAGAATATCCTTTGGCTGTAAAAAACCTTATAACAGCACGCACTTCACATTTGGCGGGGTTTTCTATTGCAGTACACATTTCAAACGGCCACAAACACTAAACTAGCGCAGGTACGACTTTCACTCGACCACGGCTTGATGCCGACTGACCTGCTGAGGTCGTGAATGCACAGATGGCGTCGCTACTCCCCCCACTACCCGCACTGTGACCGATCGGAGGTTACTTTCTGAACGACCCTCGTATATTCTGAATGGATTGTGCATAACTGGTAAATCATAAAAGATAGCCAAAACGTACTACACAATAAATGTAGATCTCATTAAAATACACAATGTATGTCATTTACATTTTTTCGTGGAGTTGGCCGTTTTCGAGATATTCTTTGCTATTGATTTCAGTTTTAAAATAATTTCTCCTATGGGAACTTTTCCACACCTGGTCTCACAAAGAAATGAATTTCAATCCCATAGCAACCACATTTTAAAACATTTGACTGTCGGTTTAGCCTGACGCATTCCCTTATTACTTTCTCTAGCCCGCAATGACTTAACATTTTGTAGTAGTACCTACGTACACGCATTCAAAATTGAAACCAATAAATAAGGAATGTCATGAAATGGTTAACTTCACGAAAAAATGTATTTGACATAACTGTGTGCGTCAATGAAATCTTTATTGTTTTTACTTTCTCTATGCGTATCATGTACATAGTGTAGAGGAAGTATGGTATTCCACCCAAAAATTCGATGTCTAGATTTCACCGGAAATACGTTTTGAGGTTTCCTGAGTCGGCATAAATCATTTTTAGAAAAAGGTTCACGTGTGTATGTGTGGACAGCATAGCTCAAAAGCGAAAATTTAAATACTAAGCTTGGTATTTAGGTTTAGTATCTTTCGAGGATGCCACACGAAGATATGCAAGAAAATCTCCCCACCACATTTCTACCCTTTACATGCAAAAAAATGTCAAAATTGTTTATTTTCTTTAAAAAGGCTCTAATGATTTTGATTAAAATGCCGCATTTTAAATCTATTTACATCCCAAATAAAATGTAGGTATATCTTGAATTTTCTGGGAATAACCTCTGAAGACCTCTTTATTCTGAATGATTTTGCCGAATTAAGCTAAACTGATAAACCGTAAGAGATAGACAAAAACTTACTACACATAAAATGTAGATCTCCTCAAAACCACAATTTATGTCCTTTACGTTTTTGTTGTGGAAGTAACCGTTTCCGAGCTATTCCTTGTTATTGGTTTCAATTGTGAAGAACTTATACTTTTCTCACACAGGAGAGTGTCCGTTTTTCTTTTATTCTACTCCTGGCCAAGCAAAGAAGCAATTTGCAATGACAATCGCATAACGATAACTTTTAATACATTTGACAATCACTTTAGCATAGTGCATTTCCTTAGTTCATTTCTACGTATAAGGAACTAAATAATAAGAACATTCTGCTAATGTTTATCTCGATTAGCATTGTGTAGAAAAAGGAAGAATCTTTTGTAAGAAATTTGAAGGGCAGCTAGAAAAAGACATGCGAGTGTAACACATCAGATTTTTTTTTTTTTCAGTACAGATGTTTGTCTATCTCTTACGGCTTACGACTTATGCAGAAGTCGATTAGAAATAAATTAACTGCCTTCATAGATTAATTCCAGAACATTTAACGAATAATCTTTTGTAAGAAGTTTGTAGGGCAGCTAGAAAAAGACATGTGTGAGTGTAACACATGAGATTTTTTTTCAGTAAAGATGTTTGTCTATCTCTCACGGTTCACGACTTATGCAAAAGTCGATTAGAAATAAGTTAACTGCCTTTGTAGATTATTTCCAGAACATTTAAGTTATAAAGTTATACATTTGATTTATCACGAAAATGTCATAAACATATAGCATTTTAATACATATCGTCACAGTCATTTTTGATAAAATCAAAATTCTCGAAACTTGCTTCATGTACAGATTAATGTGGGGTGGGCGACTTTCAGGAATACTCTCGCCGCGTATCTTTTGAAGACCCTGAATCTAAATGTTAAAGATTATATTTAACCATAGTTTTGCAAGCATGCACACGCATGGTCCTTTTCTAAAAATGAATTTGCTGGAATCAGGGAAACTCAAAACGTGTATTGCCAATGAAATATCGGTATCGAACTTTTAGGTAGAATGAAATGCCTTCTCAATACACTATGTGCTTAGAACACGAAGAGAAAGTAAAACAATATTTTTTGTAGCTTCTATACATGATAGAGAAAGTAAAATTCTCGTTGATCGTGGAACGAAAATTTGTCAGGTGGCACAAGTACAGCTGTGTTGACGGGAACGAGAATTCATATTTTGCATGATAAGTTTGAGGTGAAAATGTCGGACCGATGCTGCGCTTGCTCTCAGTTAACAACAAGCGGGTGCGGCTCTCAAGTTTGGAGATATTGGGCGATCTCCGAAGGAAGAGTTGTCATCATCATTGAGATCTGGATTCATAAGCAATAATCAAAGCAATGGATTGCTGTCAGTGAATTTGCTCCAAAGGCAAAAACAACTCCATCACCGGAAAAGCGATGGCAACGAGTCTTTGGGCATTCGAAGGGTGTCATACTCATTACTTCTTAGAAAAAAGAGAAACGATAAGTGGACAATACTACATTGCGTTATTGTTCCAATTCGAAAGAATTTGAAGGAAACACGTTCCTTTTGGCGAAGGTGTTATCTCATGACAACAACACACAACAGATATATCCGATGTTGTCGCTGTCAAATTGCATAAACTTCGCTATGAATTGCTGCTGCACCCCCATGTTTTTTTCGAATTGGCTCCCTGTGATGGCCCCCCCCCCAAACATGAAGAAATGACTCGTAAGAACAAATCAAATAAGTAATCGTGGACACAAGAGTCTTATTTTATAAGCTTTCTATTTTAGAGGTTTTAAAAAATGGACTTTTTTTTTTTAAGCTTTTCGTCCTTTAACCTGGTTAGTCCTATCAAACGATGAATGAAATTGGTAAAATACTGCTCCAATGATCTCGGGGTCCATGGAGCTTAAAGCTACTCGACATTTGTCTTCTCAGGATAAGGGAAAAAATCTTATCCGAGTAACACACCCTAAGCGAGATTCGAGCTCGCAACTGTTGAATGTGACGCAAAACACGCTGCCACCAGACTACCAAGGAGGGCGGAAGGAATGTTGTGAGAAGCGTACATCCCTAAAACAGGACTATGTTGAGAAATAAGTAATTAGTATTTTAGAAAATCCTGATGTGTTCCATTCACATAACTTTCTCTAACTGTTCCACAAACAAGTTTTTCTTATAAATGATTATTCTTTTATCTACATCATGCTAATCTAGATAAACATTAGCAAAATTGTTCTTATTACTTGCTGCCAAAAGTTTAGTATTTAATCGACTTTTCTTTTTTGAGCTTTGCTGTCCACAGACACATAAACAGACAAACACACACGGACCGTTTCCCCAAAAATGCCTTTTTCGGACTTACGGGATCTCAAAACATATTTTCAGTGAAATTTCGGTATTGAAATTCTGAGTGGAATACAATATCTTCTCTATCCACTACGTGCATTGTGCATACGGTGTAGAAAAAGTAAAAATATCTTATGTATTCCATTCACATGACTTTATCTGTTCTGCAAACAAACTCTCTTAGAAAAGATCATTGTTTTATCTACTCATGTAATCGAGATAAACATTAACAGAAATTGTCTTATTACTTGCTTCCTTCTAAACAGAAGGGAAATGAGGAATTTTTAGTTTAAAGTAACAGCCAAAATTTTTAACAACTGGATGATAATTGGACTAATTGAAGTTCGCCTTGCATTGCCAGTAAAACAAAAGAAAGATGAACGAAAAGTGTCCTCGTTTTGGGAAAAGTTGCTTAGTTTAAAATTTAAACCAATAACAAGGAATATCTCGGAAATGGCCAACTCTACGGCAAAAATGCATATGGCATAAATTGAGTTTTAACTAAATCTAATTGCCTGTGTCAGTTCTTGTTTATTTCTTACTGTTTACCAGTTATACAAAACTCAGCTAAATTTATCCAGAAAGACCAGTTTTTAAGAAGCTGTTCCCAGAAAATACAAGACATAAACTTTAATTGTGATGTAAATATCTTTAATGTCCGTATTTTAATCAAAATGGTTACAGCCATTTTTGAGAAAAACAAAATTTTCACAATTCGCTATTTTCTTGAAAATCTTCGTGTAGCATCTTTAGAATATACTAAACTTGAATACCAATTTAGCGGTCTTCTAATTTTTAGCTCTGCTGTTCACATACATACACACACACGCACGCACGGATCATTTTCTATTTGGAGGGGGGCGAAGGGGAGCTCATAACAAATATTTCCGGCGAAATCTCAACATCGAATTTTTGGGTGCAATACAATTCCTTCTCTATACATCATGTACATAATACGTGTAGAAAAAGTAAAAATAGCGTATTTATTCCTAACACATTTATTCCTCGTTTAGACAACATTAGGTTTACGGCTGTAACTGTGGAGTAAGCTAAGCAACAGAAATGGGACGTATAACGTCATCTCATTTATACTGCAGTTAGTGTATTCCAAGTTTAACTATTCAGATATTTAAGCCGAGTTCGTTAATCCGCTCTTGTTTCGGATGATGGTGATGACGATTATTTGTGTTTAAGGGCCTTCAACTACAAAGATTATTAGCGCCCTCAGAAAATAAAATCTCGGCTGAAACCAGAAATAAAAATCATCTTTAAAAGAAATCGATAGAAACCCGGAAGGAACCAGGAATAAATAAATATAAAAAAATAAATATAAAAACACTCAATCTTATTAAAACGGTGGCCGCAAAGTGTCAAAGGTAATAAAAGATTTAAAAGCCTCTCCATTGACTGCCGTCAAAACCTGTAAAATCAAAATAAAACTATATTCTTGAGGCATATATCACTTTGGATAACAATTTAAAAACCTTATCCACTGCTACGGAATCATCGGCCAGGACCTCTGATATCCTGACCGGCAATTGCTGAGTGTCATGAAGTGGTGCTAGATGAGCACACACTACCAAAATATGGCGGACAGATACGTGGAGGGTCCTTCTGAAATAAATGTCTATGAGTAAAAACACCCTGGCCAATGCGTAATTGAGTGAAAATAACCTCCTCACGGTGAGATAGGCGTGAGGAAGTCACCCAGTGTATAGGGAGCTCCTTCACCTCCCTAAGTTTGTTGCCGCGGAGAGCGGACCACTCCATGCCAGCACGAAACTACCGCTTTTCGCACAGCAAGCCTAAAGTCTTCGGCCCTGATAGTTATTTTTAACACTGGGCGCAGTTGATGCCTTCTTTGTCGCCAAATCCGCCAGTTCATTTCCCGGCAAGCCAACGTGTCCAGGAACCCAGGCGCACTCCACATTTTCACCCGAAGCATCATTGTTTTGGAGTCCATTTGTGATACAAGCATATTAAATTAGTAGATGGGATTTCTGTTCTCATTGATAACGTACTGTATGTTCGCAGGACGGAGTCTGAGGTGTTATGTATGCGACTCGGAAACGTTGAAAGTGTGCGGTGCGCACATCTTAACGCTACAAGAAGAAGACTTTACTAAAATTCCATCAGAAGAATGCAAGCAGGTTAAAGTGGCAACCGTCATCAATGAAACAGTACAAGATTTCGTTGGATTACGGCAGGATGATTTGAGTTGTCTTGCAATTAAATACTATGGTAGGTAATGCTTATTTGGCAACCAAATATTTTGGGATCTTAAGTACGCACCTATGTATATTACTTTCTCTACACGTACTATGTACATAGTGTATAGAGAAGTTAATGTATTGCACCCAAAATATCAATACCGAGATTTCACCGGAAATATGTGTTTTGAGAACCCCTGAATAAAAAATCTGATGTGTTCCATTCACATGACTTTCTCGTTACAGATGTATCAAATTATTGTCAAAACAAATTCTTCTATTTACTTTATATAATCGAGATAAACATTAGCAGAAACTGCCTTAATTACTTGCTTCCTTGTAAGTAGAAGGTAAATAAGGAATGCACTAGGCTAAAACAATAGGCTATAACGATAATCAAATCTTTTAAATGCTGGTTAACATGTGGTTGGAATTCGTTTCTATACAGGGCTAGGAGCTTACAAATTTCCGTGTGAGAAAAGTTTAAGTATTTTAAATTTGAAATAAATAAAAGAAATATCTCAAAAACGGTCAACTCCACGAAAAAAAATTGTATAATATAAAGTGTGTCTCTTAACGAGAAGTACAGTTTTTTGTTAGGTAAGTTTTTGCCTATTTCTTGCAGTTTACCAGTTATGCAAAACTCCGAAAAATTCATCCAAAATGTCTTTAGAGGCTATTCCTAGAAAACTGAAGACATACGTTTTATTTGTCATGTAAATATATTAAATAAGAGATTTTAATCAAGATGGTTACAGCCATTTTTGAGAAAATAAACATTTCCGAATTGTTTCCATGTAAAGGGTAGCTAGTGGTGGGGGACTCTTGAAAATCTTCATGTCGCATCCTTAGAAGATGCCGAACTTGAATAAAAAGTTTGGTATTTAACGGTCTTTTCGTTTTTGATCTATGATACACACACACACACACACACAAACACACACACGGACATTTTCCTAAAAAACACTTCTTTTGGATTCAGAGGGTCTCAAACCATGTATTTTCGGTGAAATCTCGGTATCGACTTTTTGGGTGCAATATACATAGTACATGTAGAGAAAGTAAAAATAGCAGTTTTAGAAAACTGTCTGTGTGTGTATGTGTATCTGTGGGCAGCATAGTTCAAAAACGAAAAGCCCGTTAAACACCAAACTTGGTATTTAAATTCAGTATCTTCCAAGGATGCGACACGAAGATGTTCAAGAAAATCCCCAACTACCCTTTACATGGAAAACATTTAGAAAATGTTAATTTTCACAAAAATTCTCTATTTTGATTACAATACCGTATATTAAAGATATTACATTACAAATAAAATTTACATCTTGAATTTTCTGGCAATAGTTTTTGAAGACATCTTCATTCTGGATGGTTTTGCGGAATTTCGCATAACTGGAAAATCGTAAGAGATAGACAGAAACTTAATTAAGAAAAAGCTTGATAAAACACGCTCATTTTCATAGGTGACCCGGTGGCAGAAAAAAAA
Organism: Hymenopus coronatus; assembly: GCA_030762935.1. NCBI lineage: Eukaryota > Metazoa > Arthropoda > Insecta > Mantodea > Hymenopodidae > Hymenopus > Hymenopus coronatus. Next base: position 41,515,097 of record CM060895.1, read on the forward strand.
AGCAAAACACAAGACGGCCCATCAATACACGCGGACCAATCACAGCACAGGGAGTAGCAGCTCCGCCCACCGGTCATATATATATAAAGCACGCTCTCCGCCGCAAAAATTCATTCGAGCTCTGACCAGCCACCGGGTCACCTATGAAGATGCCAAGCGTAGCACTTGGCGAAACGTCGGGAACTTCAAGACCCACGGCCTACAAACCCGGAAAATAGTTTTATTATTCTAGTATATTAGTATATTATATAGCATTATTAGTTTGGAATTTCAATCTTTCAGTAATACATATCCTAAAGTGCTTACTGGTATGGTTCTATAACACTCCATATTTTTTTTCTTGAAGCAAACAATACGGTGATCACCGTGAAAGGATGCTGGTGGTCATACGCTCCAAATACTATCGCTCCGTGCACTACCTTGAAATACTACATCGGTCACTACCGACGCCTGGGATCATTGATTAGCTGCAACATCTGCACGAAGGACTTGTGCAATCTTTCCCAAGAGGGTAACGCAAACTGCATAAAATGGTCACTGAACCATATTATAACCTTTTGTGCAATGTGCCTATACCTACGTTAGCTTTCATTGTGCTGTAAGTAGGTACAGAACATTTGTTGTATCGATAATTCTGCCATAAAATGTATTTATTATAACAAATGTGCATTTATTTATTAAATACTGGAAGTAACACATACGCTGATCCCCAGGGGGACGCGGGAGATATGCCGATGTTTGGCGGCGTTTAAGGGTGTTCATTTGCTAGGTTATTTGCGCACTTGTAAAAAAAGAAGGAAAAAAAAGGGTCAAAAGCCAGATATAAACTCAATATAAAAATTAGAATAAAGTGATAGACAAAATTACTTTTCTATATGCATACAGTAGGTAGAGAAGTACAGTATTACACCCAAAACTCGATTTACCGGAATTATGCTTTGAGGTCCCCGAGTTCAAAAAATCATTTTTAGAAACAGGTTCGCGCGCGTGTTTGTTGTGTCTGGGAACGCCATATGTCAAACATACAAAAGTGGTATTTAAGTTTAGCATCCTCCAAGGATGCGACACGAAGATTTTGTAAAAAATCCCCCCACCCTAAACTACCCTCTGCATGGAACTTTTTTCTCAAAAATGGCTCCAGCCAATTTGATTAAAATACATTCTCGACGTATATAAACGAGGTTTACATGACAAATAAAATACAGATCTTGAATTTTCTGGGAATAGCCTCTGAAGACCTATTTATTCTGGATGAATTTTTGCAACTGGTAAACCGTATGAAACAGAGAAAAACTTACTGAACAAAAACTGTAGCCTGCTTAAAACACACGATTTATGTTATACACATTTTTTTTAAATTTTTTGTAGAGTTAACCGTTTCCTAGATATTTCTTGTTATTGGACTCAGTTGTAAACTAATTAAGCTTTTTTCAAACAGGCCAGCGTTGGTTTTATGTCTAGTTTGTTTTACTCCTAGCTGTGCAAAGCGAACTGAACTTCAATTGTTTTATATAGTGACCGGCTTTTTATAATATTTGACTAGCGCTTTAGCCTAGTGTATTACCTTATTTTCCATCTACTTAGAAGGAACATATACAACAATTTCTGCTAATGTTTATCTGGAGATTAGGAATAATCCTTTGTAGCAATAGTCTGTGGAGAAAGTCCTGTGAATGGAACACATCAGATGATCAGGTATGGCAAAGCATGAGAAAAATGAATCTAAAAACAATTATAAACAATGGAAGGATAACAGGTATAAATATAACATCACTAATCCTAATTACAAATGTCATTGTGATAACAATTTCAAAACTTTATTTGCATCTCCATTATCATCTGTCCAAAAAACCTAAAACTAAATGCTTATTGGAAAAAATCGCTTCTTGTAAACATTTAAACACTTTATCTACCGATGTTATCATTTGCCAGGTCCTCCGCAAGACAGACCGGAAGCTATAGAGATGCTCGAATATGCGCTGGAGGAACACACTAGCAACACACGACGGACCCACAAATCATCTTTACAGAGCGGATACATAGGAACGTGATGATGGTAATGATGATGATAATTGGAGTTTAAATGATGATGATAATGGTGTTTAAGGGCGCTCAACTGCCGAGGTCATAAGCGCCCTTACGATTAAAACTTGGCAATAGGCAGTAAGAAAAATACCAAAAAAAAAGGAAAAAACACAAGTAAAAGAGCTAACACAGTTGAAACGGAAGTAACAGAACGGACCAGCCCTCTAAACAGAGCTGGATATAAAACACCATCTAAAATCAACACATTAAAATTAAAAGAGTTTAAAAAAAAACTGCTATCACACTAAAACGTCAAGGTAAAAGAAAGTTTTGCTAAAAATTTAAAAACCCTGTCCACTGCTCTTGGGTCATCTGCCAGGACCTCAGCAAGAGAGGCCGGCATGCCCATAGATGACCGAATGTGTGCCAGGTGACCACACTCCAGCAACACATGACGAACTGTCTGTGCCTCCCCACAGAGCGCACAGACAGGAGCAGGTTCACGTTTAAAAAGGTAACTGTGAGTAAAAATACAGTGGCCAATTCTTAGCCGAGCTAGTACTACCTCCTCCCGGCGGAATAAACGAGAGGAGGTTACCCAGTTGATAGGGAGGTCCTTCACCTCTCGCAGCTTATTACCACGGAGAGCCGACCACTCCGCATGCCAAGTCGAAAAAACGGCTCTCCGTACAGCCACTCTAAAATCTTCTGCTGTTGAATGGGTAATCGTAACACTGGGCGCTGTGACTGCCGATTTCGCTGCCAAATCCGCCGTGTCATTCCCTGGCAAGCCAACGTGTCCAGGAATCCATGCGCACTCCACATTAAAACCAGAAGCGTGCAAAATGTGGAGAACGTCCTGGATGCGCTGCACCAAAGGATGGTAATTGTACAGCTCACGAATGCTCTGAAGGGCACTAAGGGAATCACTAAGAATAAGGCAGTCACCTAATTTTCGACGTCGAATATACAGAAGGGCTTGATAAATAGCATATAGCTCGGCAGAATATATAGATGTGCAACTAGGCAAACCGTAAGTAGAAGTTGCGGTGCCAGTTACAAAGGCACATCCAACACCGTCGGGGCTCTTACTACCATCGGTGTAAATACAAATACGGCCACTGTATTTGGATAAAAATTCTAAAAAGCAACGACGAATACTATCAAGAGGCGTAACAGATTTACCGTAGAGCGTCATCCCGAGATCGACATGGGAGGTAGCGCGTAACCAAGGGGGGTGTATACTCTCTCCCTTCGATAACAGCCGAGGAATGTCAACATGGTGCTGGCGTAGAAGCTCACGGAAACGAAAACCTGCTGGCCTGGGGCTCAGAGAGCGGAGGCAGTATCGCTCGTGCAGCTCAGGGGAGAAAAACGCGTGATAAGTTGGATGCCCAGGCATACACTTCAGCCCACAGCCATAATTAGCAAGCAGGACATCACGCCGACAACGCAGAGGAGGTTCTCCTGATTCGGCGTAGAGGCTAACAACTGGGCTCGTTGGAAAAGCTCCAACGGCCACACGGATGCCCTGGTTATGGACTGTGTCTAACCTTCTGAGCACTGAAGGTCGAGCTGAAGAATACACAATGCTGCCATAGTCCAACTTCGAACGAATCACAGCACGATAAAGACGGAGCAATGCCGTCCGATCCGCACCCCAAGACTTGCCACTTAGTATCCGTAAAAGATTTAGAGAACGGTCACATCGTGCTCTAAGCTGTGCTATTTGTGGTGCCCAACAAAGTTTCCGATCGAAGATCAAACCAAGGAATCTCGCCTCGTCTGCGAAAGGAAGTAAATCTGGCCCGAGTCGAAGAGACGGCGGCATTTGCCACTTACGGCGCCAGAAGTTAACGCAGACTGTCTTCTCAGCGGAGAAACGAAAACCGTGTTTCGAGCTCCATGCATAGAGATTGTCCAAACACCGCTGGAGACGGCGTTCCAAAAACGGTGTACGCTGAGAAGTACAGAAGATGGCAAAGTCGTCCACGAATAAACAGGAAGAGACACCTTGAGGCACACATAGTGATATGGAATTAATCGCAATAGCAAATAGAGTCACGCTGAGTACCGAGCCCTGCGGCACTCCGTTCTCTTGAATAAAATGGTTAGAAAAAACCGAACCCACCCTCACTCGAAAAACGCGGTCCCGCATAAACTCCTGAATGACCAACGGTAGGCGTCCACGTATGTTCCAGTTGTGCAGAGAACGCAATATTCCCGCCCGCCAACACGTGTCGTAGGCCTTCTCGAGGTCAAAAAATATCCCAACTGTGGGGCTGTTCTTAAGAAACCCGTCCATAATCTGAGTTGACAGAGAGACAAGGTGGTCCGCAGTTGAACGTCGTCGTCGAAAGCCACACTGGATGTTCGTCAGAAGATTGTGGGATTCCAGCCACCACACCAACCGTCCATTGATCATGCGTTCCATCACCTTGCACACGCAACTGGTGAGGGAAATAGGACGGTAACTGGAAGGAAGATGGCGGTCCTTTCCAGGTTTAAGAATGGGTATGATGGTGGCCTCCCGCCACTTGTCTGGAAAAATGCCATCAACCCAGACACGATTATAGACCTCGAGTAGGAAATCTTTGCCATCAGGAGAGAGATGTTGCAACATTTGGACGTGGATACCATCTGGACCTGGTGCTGAGTGTCGTGAAGAGGAGAGTGCATTGTCTAGCTCTGCCAGGGTGAAAAGGCGATTATAATCCTCAAGGTTGCCAGAAAGAAACGAGAATTCTTGAGATTCCACCTGGTTCTTAACTGTAAGAAACTCAGGGGAATAGTTGCCTGAGCTAGACACCTGAGCGAAAGCACTGCCTAAAGTATTCGCCACGTCAAATGTATCAACAACAGCTCCGGTAGGTGTTTTGAGACCGGCGATGGGCATATGGTTCGGTTTCCCAGCCACACGTCTTAACTTATCCCATACGACAGAGGAAGGTGTATGTCGATTAAAGGAACCCACGAATTTATTCCATGACATCTTTTTGCTATCCTTAATAACCCGCCTAGAATGTGCACGCATCCGTTTATAGTGTATCAGGTTATCCAGTGTAGGAAAACGCTGGAAAACCCGTAGAGCTCGTCTGCGAGCGCGAATAGCATCCCGACAGTCAGCGGTCCACCAAGGTACCGGAAATCGACGGCTGTAGCCAGTCGAACGCGGAATGGATTGCTCAGCAGCAGAAAGAATGGTCCCTGTAAGATGTTCGACCAAGTGGTTCACAGAGTCGTGCTCTTCGTAGCTAAATTCAGCCAAGTGGGAGTACAGTTCCCAGCTGGCGTGGTCTAGGCGCCAACTAGGTAAACGGGTGGAACATACAACGGTTGTCAAGACACTAATACGACAAGGAAAGTGGTCACTAGAATGCAAATCCGAGATGATATTCCAGCATAAGGTGACTGCCAGCTGAGGGGAACAAATTGCAATGTCAATGTGTGAAAAACTATGAAATGCGTCAGATAGAAAGGTGGGCTCTCCGGTGTTCAAGAGAGCAAGATTCTGACTATCCAAGAAGTCTTTAAGTAGCGTACCTCTCGCACAAGCCCGAGGAGAGCCCCAAAGAGGGTGATGGGCATTCGCGTCGCCTACCAATAAAAAGGGTGGTGGCAACTGCGAAATGAGGTGTTCTAAGTCGCTGTGCGAGAGGTCCGCAGATGGAGGCAAATAGATACTGCAAATGGTGAATGAAGCGGAGGGTAGCTTAATGCTGACAGCAACGGACTGGATTGCAGATTGTATGGGTACGGAGTTGGCAAAAATATCATCTCGAATAAGCATCATAGTGCCCCCATGTGCCGGGACACCGTCCTCCGGGGATAAATCACATCGTACGGAGGAGTACTGCCTGATGGTAACGGTGTCCTGTGGACGGAGCTTCGTCTCTTGTAAACATACAGCCAAGGGTTCATGCTGGCGCAGCAACAAGTCAAGCTCTGGTCGATGTGGTCGAATTCCGCGTATGTTCCAATGGAGGATAGCCATTGAGTATATTATGGGATAAGTTTCAAATCGAAAGACGCTTCTGCAGATTGGGATTAGCTGGTCGGTTCAATTTGTTCTTCTTAGGCGTTGGGCTAGTACTATTTTCAGGAGCACGATCCTGCCGTTTCCGCACTGTCCCTCTGGCAGTGGCGGCAGAATCCTCCTGGTCCATCTCCTCCACAAGGGAGGTCCCTTTTTCAAGAGCAGTTTTCGGTCCAAGTAGTTCGAACCGATTTGATGTGCTGATCGGCGAAGACGGCCGTCGCCGATTCACGCCCTCCTCCCCAGATGACCCTTCAGAGGAGGATACACGTGTAGAGTTGCGTGAACTTTTCTTACCTTTAGATGACTTGGTAATAGATTGCACATTCTCTTTCAAAAAGTCTTGTCGTACATACTTGGTCTTAAACTGTTTTTCTGGGGCAGAAGACGTCGTGAATTTAATAGCTTTAGTTCCGGAGGTCGAGGCTTTAGGTGACAAGTGTGCAGGACTATTCTGTAAGCTGGCGGATTTGGCAGATGTTGATACCAACTTGGGTGTAGGTGCCGAAGGCTTTGGCAGCGCTTGGGCTAAAATAACCTTTTCCGCAATTGTAGCCCCGTTCATATCGCCGGTCTGTGTTGCGATTTCCCGACGCGGTACCGGTTTAGCTGCAACTGAGCTATAGGTACCGGACCTCGGGGCAGAGGGTTGGCGGAGTCGCAGGAGCTTCCGGGCTTCCAAGAAGGACACCTTCTCTTTCACCCGTATCTCCTGGATCGCTCGTTCCTCTGCAAAACGGGGGCAGTCTCGGGAACTAGATGGGTGTTCCCCGTTACAGTTCACACACGATGGAGCTGAAGCACAAGCCCCATCGTGGGAGGTGTCACCGCAGTGGACGCAGGTGGACTTGCCGGTACACAACTCACTAGTGTGACCAAAACGTTGGCATTTAAAGCACCTCAGCGGATTGGGTATATAAGGCCTAACTTCGATGGCTTCATACCCTGCTCTAATCTTTTGAGGCAGATCAACCCGATCAAAAGTAAGAAACAGGGTACGAGTAGGCAGGAATTCACCGTTGATCTTACGTTGTACCCGATAAACAGCTGAGACACCCTGAGTCGCTAGATTTTCTTGGATCTCCTCAATAGACAAACCGTCCAACGCGCGGGTTGTTACTACACCGCGGGAGGAGTTCAGCGACTTGTGCACCTCGACCTTCACTGGATAGCTGGCTAACATGGTGGCTTTGAGTATCCTTGCAGCTTGCGAGGCGGAGTTGGCTTCGACAAGAAGTGTACCATTGCGAGCTCGAACGCAGGATTTAACAGGACCAGCAATGGCATCGAGACCCTTTTGGATAGTAAAAGGGCTCACCGTAAGGAACTTCTTACCTTCCTCTGTCCTATGAATAACCAAGTAGCGAGGACCACATGACTCGACTACTTCCTTTCCAACGTCTTTATTTGAAATCAGGGGTTTAAGTTTTGGTGCCATAAAAAAAATTGTATAAATTCATCCCCCAGTGCTCCCCACCCACCACGGAGCCCAACGAGGGGTCACCCCACTGGGGTGACAGGGCTACACAGGGGATATAGCGGGCTCGCCGTCCCACTCACCCTGGAGTTCGGTGTAATACCTAGTCCTGGCCGATTGACTAGGGGTGGGTTAGTCCCTAGCCTCCCGTTTAGGCAAATCAGAAACCAAAGCGGTGTATTAGGCTGCGCACCCTCCCCAGTTACTGAACAGAAGCCCAGGCTCAGGTACGCAACCCTCAACCAACCAGGATATTCCTTTTCACCGACACGGGTCTCCACGCACGGCCTACACGTGGGTGGGCATTTTGACCTACTGACTCCCTCACCACTCTGAGGTTGCCCACAGAGGGAGTCAAGGTGGCTCGGGACCCCGGGTGCGCCTAACCCGTACCTACCGTAGTAGGCCCCTGGGGGGATTGGAGTTTAAGGGCGCTCAATTTTTGGGTCATAAGCGCGATAATCTTCTCTACAATAGTGGCCCCGGTCATATCGAGGATTTAGCTGCAACTGAGCACTCGGTACCGGTGCGCCGGAGTGACGGTTAGCAGAAGCGCAGGACACACAGGTTGCTAAGGACATTTTCTCTTTCACCGTATCTCTTGGATCGCTCTCTCCTCTGTAAAACGGGGGCAATTTCGGGAACTAGGTGGGTGTTCACAGTTCACACAAGATGGAGGGGTAATGCTATCCCGTCGTGTGATGCGTCAACACAGATAGGACATTTAGATCGACCAGCAAAAATTCGCTGGTATGTCCAAACCGCTGGCACTTGAAACATTGTAGAGGGTTCAGATAATAGGGTATAACCTCGATGGCTTCGTATCTTGCCTTAATCCTTTAAAGGAGATCTACCCTATCATAGGTGAGGAACAGAGTACGTGTAGGCACGAACTCGCCATTTACTTTCCATCGAAACCTACAATCGAATGTTCCGCCTTATTCTGCCAGATCTTCTTGAAGCTCCTCATTGGACAAACCGTCCAATCGCTGGTAGTAATAAGGCTACACAAGGAGTTCAAGGATTTGAATTATCGATATTAACCGGGTAGCTGTCTTAACATTTTCGCTCTGAGTATTTTCTCTACCTGGGAATCTGAATGTGCTTCAAGCAGGAGTGTACCATCTCGGGCTCTTATAGAAGATTTAACCGGGCCAGCAATTTTATCTAAACCCTTTTGAATTCCGAAAGGGCTAACGGACGTAAATTTCCTCACTTCCTTTATTCTGGATAAAACTATGCAGCGAGAACCACTGGGCTCAGTTACTTATTTTGTCAACACAAAATTATTTTATATATATTTTTTTTTTGCCATAAAAGATGGTATAAATTCATATCACAGTGCTCCCCATCCACCACGGAGCCTAACCGCACCGGGATGACAGGGATATACAGGGGATATAGCTGCCTCTCCATCCCACTTACCCTGGAGTTTGGTATAGTACCTAGTACTGGCCGATTGATTTAGGGAAGGGTTAGTCCCTAGCCTCCCGTTTAGGCTAAGTATAAACCAAAGTGGTGTATGAGATTGCGTACTCTCTCCAGTCACTGAAAGACGGAAGCCCAGGCTCAGATATGCAACCCTCAATCAACCGCGATGTCCCTTTCCACCGATACGGGTCTCCACGCACAGCCTACACGTGGGCGAGCGTGATGGTGTTGTTTTTTTTTTCTTTTCTATTTCTTTCAGACTGACTCCCTCACCAGTCAGAGGTTGCCCACACGAGGGAGTCAGAATCGTTTCGGGACACTGGGTGCGCCAAAACCGTGCCTATCGTAGGAGCCCCCGGCGAGGGGGGGTGAGTCGAGAGAAGGCGGCAATCGCCTCCTACGGCGCCTGAAGTTACCAGATTGACTTCTCAGTTGAGAAACGAAAGACAGTTTTCGAGCTCCAAGCAGAAAGATTGTCCAAATACTGGACAGGAATATGCAAATAATTTTTATAGTCTAAAATACCACTACAAAGCTTACAATTAAATAGATATATTAGATCAACGCCATTTACTTTCCGCTGTTAATGGAAGGATCAGCAAATTTCCTGGTGGCTTCAATAAGTTTTGTAATGAGAGCCAGCCATGCACACACTGTTTCTTTCACTTCCCATAGGTGAATGGCATTTTCATACATCTGTAACTGGACCCACAAGAAGATGGTTTCATTGAGAGAGATCGGGTCTTATACAGTACTGGGATTGGTAACTTTCGGCATTTCCAATGATAAAGACACTCAAGAATGAACTTTCTCAGAACCTTTGTAGCACTATTCGGAGAAGGTAAATATCCTTAACTGAATTAAGAAGACGGTTCGATAGAGCAAGATCGGGACTTATGCACACTTGGAATGTAAACAATCAGGATATTCAATGATGAGGAAATGTAAGAGTAAACCTTTCGCAGAAGTTTTCTGGTAATGCTGAAGCACTGCTCATAAGGACTCATTTATAGTATATGCCTCTGCGAGATGCTGTATATTGAACTGAAGCTTAAGTTCGAATCAAAGATAGACTCGATGGTGGTTGTTTTTGCATAATAATGGACGCTGGCAAACTGCAATCAAAAGTTGTCCAAATGCCGGGTTTTAAAGTTGCTAAAACATTCTTGACAAAAGAAATTAATGAAACGGTCCATTTGATAAACTGCACCTTTCTGGCAAAAACTCTACTCTTTCATGAAATCTTTAAGACTATATTAATAAAACCAACGTAATTTGGCAGTTACATAAAATACATAAATTCGTATTTACTTTCAATATTTAATATAATAAACATGGCTTAAATTGTATTGAAGCTGATTTTAAATGTAATAATACTTACTTGGAGTAGGGATTATATAAAACATTAGTTTGTTAACCAACAATAACATTGTTGGTTAACAAACCGGATGCTGTACAAGAGCACGTGAACACCCTAACTTTTGACACCATGTGGATTTATTGAATATTTTCTTTGAACGCCGTTAAACGTAACATATACGCGGAAACTTAAAATATACGGCTTTCAAATGTCCCGGTTACTGCTCTCAACTCCAAGAAAAGTGGCATCATTGTCGGTAGCATCATGAGTTGTGCACGTTTTAAGTAGTTTTTGCGCACGCCCGACTGGTATGACGTAATTGCTTTATGGGCGAAATACACGCACGGTGCGCTCACTGGAAAGCGTGCGCGAATGACTAAGCTTTTCTTCCACGCTCTATCGGTACAATTTAACACTAATGATACCAGATGGTAGCTCATTGAGATAGAAATAAGGTCGCTAGAGGGCAGCAATTTTATGTTTCTTAGCACTGCATTTCTTAATACACTGCACTGGCTGTTATAATATGTTAATTCTGTCATGTTAAGACTTTGGCAGAAATAGATAAGGTACATGCACGCAGATCCACACATTTCTGACAATCCATATTTTCAACTGCAATTTAATTCCCACATTACTTCGTTCTTGTCTTAGAACGTTGTACTTAATGATGCATGCAACAGACAGCCACTAAACTTCCTTTCCTTCATAAAACAACGTATGCATAAGTACTATCGTCTTCTCCTTCTTTGTTGTTGTCAACTTGTTAGTAATCATAGCTGCTATAGACCAGATGCTGTTCACATTTCTGACTATGAAACACACAGAATGTATACTCACGAGCCGCTACATTTACTTTTCACAAAACAATGAGGATATTTCATATTAATTTCACATATGGTGCACCACTCTTGCTATGGTGGTATGAACAGCGAATTTCAGGCAAAGTTTGGAGTTTGCCTACAATTTATATTTGGGGGAAGTCTTCAGTTGCCGCCAAAATAAATTCTTTTATTTGAACTAGAATTCAAAACCAGAATGATTCAGATCTGTAGACTGTGAAAGTTTGGTTGATGCTAGAAATTCCAACAGTTTTATAAGGATACGGACGGATTAAACTGTTTTTATTTAATCGCAATCGTTTCACAAAGCTGTTCAGATGTCAAAAGTTTCAAACTTTTGTGGGAAGGAAAATCCCACACAGCCAAGTTCTTCTCCAGCCACTGATAGCACCAGCTCATGTTTGATATGTACTCCTATGTGTTTTTACGTGAGGAGCATGTTGTGTGACTGGATATTTAATCGTCACCTTTCGTGACTTTAATACTCGGTTACACTTCAAGGTTGGTTCACATGTCTGGCAGCAATTTCGTTGGACGTAACATCACTTCAACATACTAAACGTTTACTTTCTCTAGCCGGTATGTACAATGTGCATAGTGGATAGAGATGGAAGGTATTTAGTCCATCGAAAAATTAGATATGTCGGAAACATATGTTTTGAGGTTCCCTGGGTCAGAAAACAGCATTTTTAGAAAAAAGGTCCGTGTATGTGTATGTCTGTCTGTTTGCGTGTATCTATGGACAGCACAGCTCAAAAACGAAAAGTCGGTTAAATACTAAACTAGGCATCTAACAGTATCTTCCAAGGATGGTAAGAGAAAGACAAAATCTATATACTATACTATATAAAATATCTATAATTGTCGTTAAACACACAATTTATGAAATATACTTTTTTATGCAATACTATTTCCGAGATATTTCTTGTTTTTGGTTTAAATTTCCCAATACTTATACATTTCTGAAATGAGAAATCGTCATTAGTTTTTTTAAGTTATTTTTAATCCTGTTCATGCAAGGAGAACGCAATTTCAACATCGCCGGAGTCTTACAAATTTTAACTATTGCTTTAATATATTCCCTTATTTTCCCTTCTAACTATAACAAAATATGTTATAAAATTATTTCTGTTAATGTTTCTCTCGATTAGCATGAAGTAGTTAGACAAATAAGCTTTTGAAAAACTAGTTTATTACAGAATTTAACGCATTAGGTTTTTTCATCAAGAGCATGCAGCTTGACATATATCTAAAAATCTCATTTCAGCAGTCTCTACATGTTTCTGTTGATTCTCTCAACATAAATCGATGTTGGAATAACCATCGGTTTTTAAGTTTCAACATAGTTGCTTTATATCAATTTACGTTCCTTTAATTACGCCATATATTACTTGGAATTTATTCAATTTATTTTGCATATTTTTGTCATTGATATATGACACAGTATATTCAATATAGTAAAACTCACTTTATTATTGAATAGTTTGTTGTTTATATTGAGTTTTGCTCTTACGTGGGCTATTCGTTTAAAATCCGTATTTTTATTTTCTCATTTGAAATCTGAAGATTATATTCACTTTGAGATATTATATAACTCATGCTCAACACAGGTAAATTCTCTTCCAAGTTTACAAACAAAATCTGATCGTCAGCAAATGGCAATAAATCATTTTCCCCCGTTAACTGTTTCATGCCATTTTGCGTCATCTTTAGAGCACAGACGGGATATTGTTGAAGAAATTGCAAGTTAACAGTGTTACTGGGACTGATGACGTCAGAGTCAGGGGCGGGGTATGTACAGATACTGTCCGCTCACGACTATGAGGCTATTGGTTGCTGTTCAAAATCCCATTCATAGAGCATGCGCAGCTTGCGTGAGTGAACTTCAGTCTTTACGTATCCCATATGCGGTCCCTAGTCATTGTATATTACCTGCACACACATTTTTGAAAGTGAATCGAACACATTAGAGGAACTAAAATGAACCATTACGAATTAAATAAAAAAACATTAGAGTGACAGAACTCACTCACGTCAGTCAGAATGTGGTTACAAAGGGACAGTTCTAATACGGCGCAATATCAAAATATCGCGCAGTCTTCCTTTTTAGATACATAACAAAAGTTTAAAAGTAGCATTTCAAGAGTTATTTACCAAATTATAATAGCATGAATATTTATGACGTTAAAACCCTTTTTCGTTACCATTATTAACGCATATAATCAGGTTGTCGAGAGAAACAGTATAGTTTTGACCGCACTGCTAGCAAAACCAAGGGGTAATGCGCTGTTAAACCTTTCATTTGACTTACGTTTAACAACAAAGAAAAATGTTTTATCACAGGTTTTAAAACATAATGACGTGTAAATTAGGGAGGTAAGGGATACATTGATAGAACAGAAAGAGAGAAAAGGGCGACGATGCTTGTTTACGAACGTCGACATCCCAAAATAACAGACAGATATACAGTTACTCCCGCACCACCTTATTAACTTTTTAACCATTTGGTTGATAAGCACAAAGTCTGTGTACGGAGATAGTCATGCACAGGGATCTCAAAAATATATTAACGATAATTTTTCTATTTCCGGGTTAACCGGAAGACACTGAAACTTTCTTATTTTAAATACCACGGTATATTTTGTATATATTTATTTAACAATAATACGACTGCAAGCTCAAGAAAAAAAAAAAAAAAAACTATATACGACACAAACAAAAATCTATTTTTTATTTCATGAAATGTTTTAAAATGTCATAAAAATTAAACACCTGTTGGGATGTTTTAAATCATTTATAAAATGATACTAGCAGAACCCACAACTCTACCTGATAGAGACGGATATTTCGGAGTAGGGGAAGGTGGGCGGAGAAAGGGATAATCTCTCTACATTTAATGCAAAGGCAATGCGATTAGGGTTGTGGGTTCTGCTAGTTTTATTTATAAATAGCTGATGTGTTCCAATCTCACGAGTTACAGCTCTGTAACAAATTATTGTTAAAATGCTTGTTCATCTATCTACTGCATGCTAATTTAGCAGAAGTGATCTTATTATTTGCTTTCTTGTAAGTAGAAGGAAAATAAGGGAATACTCTAAGCTAAAGCGATAGTCAAATCTTTTAAATGCTGGATGTGGTTAAAATTAATTTCTTTACATTGCCAGGAGTATACTAATTCCCGTATGAGAAAAGCTTAAGCATTTTAAAATTGAAATCAAAAACAAGGATTTTTCATAAAATTGGTGAACTCCATGAAAAAAAAAAAGTATATATATAACACGAATTACATTTTTTGCGCATTAAGTTTTTGTCTATCCCCTACGGTTTACCAGTTGTGCAAAATCCATCTAGAATGAAGAGCTCTTTAGAGAATATTCCCAGAAAATTCAAGATATACATTTATTTGCCAGGTACACAGCTTCACTACAAGGTATTTTAATCAAATCGTTATAGCCATTTTAGAAAAAATCAAAATGTTCGACTTTTTTTCAATGGAAAGGGTAGTTTGGGGTGTGGAGTATTTCCATCTGCGTATCGCATCCTTGGAAGATACTTCATTTAAATATCAAGTTTGGTATTTAGCGCCTTTTCATTTTTAGTGCACAGGCGGATCTCTTTCTAAAACTGTATTTTGGATACAGGGGATCTTAAAATGTGTATTCTCGGTAAAATCTCGACACGGAGTTTTTGGGTGGAGTGCAATACCTTCTGTACACTATGTACATAGTACATGTAGAGGGAGTGCTCCATTCACATGACTTTCTCTACCTGTTCCGCAAACAGATCGTTTATTCAAATAATTATCTACATCATACTAATCAAGAGAAACATAAGCAGAATTAGTCTTATCACCAGCATCTTTGTAACTAGAAGGGAAATAAGAAAATCCACAGGCCAAAGTGATAGTCTGATCCTTCCAGAGCCGGTCGCTATGCGAAATAATTGAAATCCCATTCTTTTCTTGCCAGGAGTAAACAAACGACCAACGAGAAGATGTCTTCCCGTTCAAGAAAAGTTTAAGTGGCTTAAAATAAATACCAATAATCTGGAATATATCGAAAACAGTTAAGTCTACTAACATATGTGTGTGTATGTATATCTATATGTTGATTGCTTTAAAGAGATCCACATTTTTTGTTTAGTAAGTTTGTTTATAGATCTCTTACAGTTTGCCAGTAATACTAAATTCATACATACAATGAAGAGGTCTTCAGAGGCTATTCCCAGCAAATTCATTTCATTTTTCATAAAAAATATCTTAAACATAACGTATTTTAATCAAAATCGTTAAAGTCATTTTTGAGAAAATCAAAATTTTCGAAAAAAATTTCATGTAATGAGTAGTTGGGGTGGGGGAATTTTCTTGAAAATATTCGCATCCTCGGAAGATTCTCAACTTAAATCCCAAGTTTGATATTTAACAGACTTTTCGTTTTTGAGCTAAGCTGGCACACACACACACGCACACACACACATACACACCCGCGCGCACACGGACATGTTACTGAAATGCTTTTTTTGAAATCAGGGAGACTCAAAACATGTGTATTTCCAGTGAAATCTCGGTATCGAATTTTTGGGTGCATTACAATAGCCTCTCTATACACTATGTACACAGTATGTATAGAGAAAGTAAAAATATCCCGGTAAAACTGCCGAGAAAGTTTGGAGCATACGTCAAATGAAGCTGCTTGTCTGATCTTTACTCCGGCGCATACCATCTCTTGTGTATCAAATGTACAAAACGTTTCCAGGTTCTAAAGTTTGTATTAGCCTTCTGGGTGTGGTGCCTATAATGTCCATTTGACTGATGAAGCGTTTGAAAGCCTGACTCGGTTATGGATTGGAACATCAAAAACAAATGCCTTAGCGATTAAGATGGATACACTTTAGTTAAATAAATGCAATCATACGAATATAACATGATAAGAACGCATGAATGGTCAGTTGCGGTAAAAAGGTAACATTGGTTTTCAGTACATCATAAAGTTTTGAGTTTTAAATCCAAAATTATTTATGTATAAAATAATGTCGTATGCAGGGTGAACTGTTCACAGTTTGTAATTCTGTTACACTGAATGCCCTAATGGCCGGTCC
Organism: Hymenopus coronatus; assembly: GCA_030762935.1. Taxonomy (NCBI): domain Eukaryota; kingdom Metazoa; phylum Arthropoda; class Insecta; order Mantodea; family Hymenopodidae; genus Hymenopus; species Hymenopus coronatus. The sequence goes on from CM060895.1 coordinate 41,531,365, forward strand.
CCATGGACGCGCTCGCCAAAGCGTCTCGCTTTGGTGTTTCGCAGCGCAGGGGATCGTGGGTTCGAGTCCCGCCTTGGGCATGGGTGTTATATGTTTGTGTACGTGTGTGTAAAAAGTAAAACGTAAAACAGAAATTCAGTAATCATACAGTAATCACAATAAACAAATTAGGTAAATAAAAAGTAGGGTAACAGAACAAAATTTAAAAAAAAAAAAGTGCAGTATTTTTACTTTCTCTAGCACGTAATATCAAACTTGGTATTTAAGTCAGTATCTTCCAGAATGCGACACGAAGATTTTTGAGAAAAGCCCCACCCGAACTACCCTTTACATGGAACATTTGTCGTAAATTTTGATTTTCTAAAACTTGGTTATAACAAATTTGATTAAAATACAATATGCTCAAGATATTTTTATGACAAACGAAATGTATATCTTGAATTTTCTGGGAATGGCTTCTGAAGAACGTTATTCTGGATGGCTTTTGCATAACTAGTAAACCATAAATGATAAACAAAAATTTACTACACAAAATATAGGTCTCGTTAAAATACACAATTTATATCATAGATAGTTTTTGTTTTTCAGTTAACCGTTACCGAATATTCTTTGTTATTCGCTTCAATTTTAATCTACGTAATTCTCAAATGGGAGATCATCTTTCGTTTCATCTCTCTTTAGTTTTACTCCGAAGAAGAACTGAATTTCAATTGTTTCACATGGTAACAGATTTTAAAAGATATGAGTTTCGCTTTAGCCTAGCGTACTCCCTGTTTCCTTGTAATCACGAGGAAGCAACTAATAAGATCAATTCTAGTAATGTTTACCTCGATTAACATGAAGCATATAAAATAATCTTTCTAAGAATGTTTGTCTGTGGAACAGCTAGATAAAGTCATATCAATGGAACTCTTGAGATTTTTCTTTTCAGCATTCGATTTTCTGTAAAATTGGGTTTTTGAGACACGTGGTTAACGAAACACGCTAGGCGTTAATTAGATTTATGTATTTTGTAATGTTATTCTTAAACTTGGCCAACTTCGAATAGGTACATAACGTATCAGCTAATTTTAGTTCAGTTCACGCCATAATTTATCTCGTCAGCTATATATGAGATATTTATGATGCCACATTCCCATAATGCTTTTAATATAAATTCACGCTGTAGTTCATATACTGCTTTTCCCCTGCAGATTTATCTGTTAATGTTTAAAAGTCATGCTGAATAACCTTTTCCCCATCCCGCGCTTAAACTATTGCAGTATTCAAACAATATGTTAACAGTCCATTTTTTTTTTTTTTTTTTTTTTTTTAAGTTTTGACGTCCTTTAAGTTGGTGGATTATATCGGAAAATCAATTAATGAAATACGTGAGATAATGCTCAAAGAAGTTGGGTGTCCTTAGAGCGTACAGTCAGCCGACATTCATCTTCTCAAGCCAAGGGAAAAACCAGGAAAAAAATATTACCCGAGTAACTCACCCTAACAGAGATTGGAATTCCCGACCTCTTGAATGTGAGGCAGGCACGATACCACCTCGCTATAGAGGCGGGTTTTTGGGTTTTCAAGTAAGGTTGGTTAACTAACGCTGCAAAACATGTGTTTTAATACTCAGTAATAAGTTTTTTTTATATTAAATTACATTCATATGAAGCCGAACTAAGGTTATTTACAATACATTTATGATTATACACTGTATTTGCATCATAATCTTAAACACGTGTCACTTAATAAAAACCGTTAGTTAATTTTGAAACAAAAATTTTGAATATGATTTGGAAAAAATATTGCTTTATCTTACTTAAAACAATTAGGTTTAATAATAAGAATTTTATCTATAGGATTTGCTGATTTAGCTTTTTACTTTCTCTATACGTAACTATGTACATAGTGTACAGAGAAGGTATTGCACTCCACCAAAAAATTCGATACCGAGATTTCACCGGAAATATGTGTTTTAGGGTCCCCTGTATCCAAAAAAAGTAATTTTCAGAAAAAGGTCCGTGTGTGTGTCCGCGTGTCAGTGAACACGATAACTCAAAAACGAAAAGTCGTTAAAATACCAAATTTGGTGTTTAAGTTTAGTATCTTCCAAGGGTGCGACACGAAGATTTTGAGAAAAATCTGCCCTCTCCAAACTACCCTTTACATGGAACGTTTTTCAAAAATTTTGATTTTCTTATCGTATATTAAAGATATTTAGCTGACATATAAAATGTATGTTTTGAATTTTCCGGGAATAGCCTCTGAAGACTACTTTATTCTGGGTCAATTTTACGGAATTTTCCATAACTGCTAAACGGTAAGAGATGAACAAAAACTTACCACACAACAAATGTAGAGCACTTTAAAACACATAATTTATGTTATATACATTTTTCGTGGAGTTCATTGTTTTTTAGATATTCCTTGTTTTTTGGTATCAGCTATAAAAAACTTATCCTTTTCTCATACAGGACTTTGTGAACTCGTGTCCATACAAACAAAGGAACTTCTGTCACATGGCAACCAGCTTTTGACTATCACTTTAACCTATGGTGCTCCCTTATTTCGCTTCTACTTACAAGGAAGCAAGTAATTAGACTATTTCTGCTAATTTTTTCTCGATTAGCATGAAGTAAATAGAAGCATAAGCTTTTTAAAAATAAGTTATTGCAGAGATTACAGAAAGTCATAAGAATGGAATACATCAGATTTTTTCATTTATGAATGAAATATTACCTACGAACTTTTTTTCCGTGTAAACGAATGGGAAAATTGCTTAAAATATGCGCTTTGCAACTTTGAGAGATGTTGGAGTTAAACAGTTAAACGCTGCCTCTAACATCTATTTCGGGTGAAATCTCAATGTGCTGTCTTCGGGTTAAGTGCAGTATTTCCTCTACCCAAGCCGTCCTCCGTGATGGATGGGTAACATCCTAGCCTCTGGTTCCCAAGGTGCGGGTTTATGCCCGGTGGAGGGAGGGATTTTGAAGGGCGTAAAAATCCTTAGCATGGTTTCTTTCGGAAGGGAAGTATAGCCGTTAGTCACGTGTCGTAGATTTACGGCACGTAAAAGAACTTTAAGCCTGATACACAGGCCTCTGAGCAAAATTAAGCTGTACTTCACGTCCAATATAGAATGGGACCCTGAGAACTGCAGCAGTTAAAGAGCGCAAGTGCTAGTCAACGGCCACTTCCAACTCAATATAGGGATCAACACAAAACTAATGCCTACCTAGAGGAATTTAAAGAACTTTAGACCACGTTAAGTGCTAATCAGCGGACGCTAAAGCTCTAGAAATATTTTTAAATTTCAAACAAGTAAACTTTCTAATTTGAGAGTTCTTAAAACAAAAAAAGAACAAGAAACCATTAATTCAAGAAAGTAAGCAGCTTTACACCGAAATCCACGCCAACAAACAACTTTAGTGGATACTTTCCATACTGATATTACTGGTAATGAACAAGCATATAAAGCAGTCAATGAAACAACAAAACTCACCGATCACATTGAAAAACCAACTGATCAAGCAATTACATGAACATCCACTTACTAAAACAAAGGCACTCGGGGTAACCAATGCAAAGTAAGCTTTACAATAAAACACCATTTGAATGCAAATATTTATAATCTTGTAAACTAAAACACAAAGTCTCTACAGGTCAAGAGGAAGCAATGAATTACTCAAAAGATGTTTTCAACACTTAAATATATCCAAGCCATTACACTGCCAGTCCCATTGTGAGTTGTTTTTGTTACAATGCATTTTGACACGATTTTTCTTTTATGCACCTTTCTCCACTGTCTTAATCTAACACCAAAGTTTGCAAAACCATTGTTGTTTATTTTTTTATTTTATTAGCTTAACATTCTTTATCCTGTTTGGTCATACCGGATAATGAATGAAATTAGTGAAATGTAAACGATCTCAGGGTCCATGGAATTTACAGTTACTAGATATTCGTCTATTTAACATAAGGAAAACCCCGAAAAAATACCCTTTTGCGAGCAACTCCTCTCAAACGAGAACCAAACTCGCGACCTCTTGAATGTGAGGCAGACTCACTCCCCCACACTTCGAGATGGATTGTTTAAAATTGTTCAGACTTTAACGTAGTGCTGAACTTTCACTACATGCTACAATAAATCGTTTCTTTCTATTTTAAAGAAATCATGATAATGTAATGTAATATCAAACAATTCAAATATTATTGTTCATTTGCCGTTTTCTACTTTGTAAGGAAAGGAAAAATGATGCAATGTTATATATTTCTACATGTCATTCATGAAATTAAATACATTATAAACATTCTATGGAAAGGCGTAGTTTGCGTGTGGCAGTGATATAAGAATTAATTTACAATGGATTATTCCGCCTATTTACTCGTGGACGTAACAAGGAAAATGCCAGTCTCTCTTCCCAGTTGACTAGAGTTAATTGCATAAGATACTTTTATTGGAAGAGACCACTCTATTCCTGTTAGTATTGCATACTCGTATCTAATGTTCATTCATCTCACAACTGCAGTCAGAGCGTGCTATACTAAAATCAAAAGTGTTTGTGAGTTAGTTTTTCTCTAGCATGAATGAACGTTTTCCCGCCAAACTTTTTGGGACAAGTATGTGAAAAAATGTTCAACCAACATTCTTTATCTACCCTTCCAGTAGCTCAAAAGACCCTGACCAAAGAATGCCACCGTGATGATAATGTAAGGAATTCCTAAAAGAGACGCTTAATGGGAAGCTGACTGACTATGTGTCTATTCAAGTTAAATGGCAACGGATATTTTGTTTTTCTTCTTAGATCATGTCAATTGGTATAAGCCGCATCTTGGACGGACATACATCACTTTGTACGGATCCAGTTGTCCTTGACTAGGCACCTGAATATGGAATTGAGATGTTATGTCTTCACCCCCTAGCATACACAAGTTGCAACTCTGGACGTAGTCTTTCTGTTTCATTAGAAATTACGTTCGTCAGCATGCAGGAAAGTGAATAACCAAAGAAGAATTTAGTGATTCTTCAAACTTGCCTGAGAGACAAATCAGCAACAAAAAGAAACTCTACCAGTGGATTTTGGAAGTGCGAAATCTCCCCCTTCAACCCCGACATACTCAAGATATCTTGAGTAACAGCTTATCCCATTCAGAAATTGATGCGAAATTCGTGTTACAGAAGTCATGACCACTCCTTCAGGAACATAGTCAGCAATGCCGTCACCATCACAACCATCAACTCAGAAACAGTTGAGCTTAAATGATCTGCTTATACTTCATTTACAGAATTAGTACGATTGTTAACACCTTCATGTGGCGTTAAAAGAGGAAGAAAGCGACAAGAATAACATGATCATGTCCGAAAATTATTGGAAGCAGCTCAGAGAAGTGACGGTGCAAAACATTTGGACTCTCCATAAAAATAAACCTAATGATGTTCGGGGTCAGAAGCCAGTTCATCAAACTACCTTAACAATCACATATATGATTGTGCAGTGTGTAGTGGGTATTACTAAGATACAATGCTGGTTAGTTTTCGATTCAAAATAGTTTCATAAGGAATGTGTGTCACCTACATGGTAATGATCAGAGATCCACGTGTGAATGCAAATAACGTAACATTATACAGGTTTAAGATTAAAAACGAGGTTAAGATTTAAAAATGATGCAAAATCTGCATTTTTCAAATGTTTTCTCCCCTGTTATGACAGGAGGGTCACTTGGACATCGATTTAGTTTTTGTTTAAATACCGTTGTATAAAAGTATTACAACTGACCCTGGACATAGACAATCTTTGAGGAACATGTCTATAATTAAACATTAGTGAAAACAATGGGGAAAATTGGTAAGCAGTTTCAAAATTAATGGGTTTTCTTAGGGTGTCGCGATATCCATAAGTTGCCTGCCTTCGTTATGGAAAGAACTGTATAATCAAATGTGTAATGAACCAAAATAGATGTATATCACTGTTAATGATGAAATTGAATAAATTATTCCAATTAAGAAGATGTGTTGAACGAATAAAAGCTGCTAACTTATTATTCCAGTGGTTAAAACCCATTTATTCATCTCAATTAATTAGAAGTATAGTTTTCAAGCATGATTTGTTGAGTGAATAGACTAAATCATGTAAATGCAAAATATATTTTTTTTTAGTTTAGTTTAAAAACATTCAACTTTTTATGGTAATGACATTTAATTTGTTAAAATAAAATTCTTCAAATTTCCTCACAGGTTTAGGCTGCTTCACAAATGCCGTGCAGAACGAAACTTTCGTTTTTTACATGTAGGTATATGCCGCCTTTAACATTTAAGGTCATACCGGCGGCTTTGCCTTGAAACAATTGCTCATCAGCAGAGGCTTTAATAATTTTAATTGGTGTTTCTTTCTTTGTTGAATATTTTTCAAATATCAACATACAGGTTGTGACAATTTTGTCCTATCTCTTACAACTAAGTTATACGGAAATAAAAATCTCTCGCTTTTAAAATTTGATATCCCTAGCCAAATATATTGAGGGATTTTTCCACGCAAAGCGTGGTAAAACTCGCCATTTACTTTTAATTTCAAGAGTGATAAAGGTTGTTACCGTTACCTAGCTGTCAAGAATGGCATAAACCTCTGTGTAATGAAGAAGCAAATCAGAAACAACTTCATAGTTTTAAATGCATTTGTTTAGATAAATGCAGCCATTACATTATTTAAATCACCGATACCTGATTTAGTAACAAGCCTTGAAAGCTAAAAAGAAAATAAAAAGTTGTTATTGTTATTGTTATTGTTATTGTTGTTATTATTATTATTATTATTATTATTATTATTATTATTATTATTATTATTATTATTATATTATCAGGAGTTGCACTCCGAGTGTGAAAGAGGACGGTCGTGTTTTGTGTCTTGCTCGTAGCTACCTGGAAGAAGTTCGACACTGGAGAGCGTAGGGGAACTCATTGAACAGTTACGGGAGGAAATGCGTTTAGGATTTGAAAAGTGCTGCCTAAAATCGCTGGAAAGTGCAGTGGAGAATGTGTCAGTTCGAATGCGTGCTCTTGAAGAGAAAGTGGATTATCTAGAAAACCAATCTCGTAGAAATAATTCTGTGTTATATGGTGTGACATAAGAAGCGGGAGAGAGTTGGAAGATGACGGAGGAAATAGTGAAAAGTGTCATCTCACAAATAGGACTCGAACTGCGCGAGTTTGATGTGGAGAGAGCCCATCGTGTAGGTCGACGTGGCAATGTAAGGCGACCTATTGTATGTAAACTGGCCCATTATAAACTGAAGGTGGCCATCCTTCGAGATGCTCGTTATTTACGGGGAACGGGCGTAAGTATTAGCGAGGACTTTAGCCAGCGTATACGAAAGGAAAGAGTACTTAAATGGACACATGTTTGAGGCCAGGAACCAGGGCTGTCATGCCGTATTGCGTTATGACAGGCTCATCATTAACGGGCGAGTCTGGGACCGACAGGAGCTGGAGCGCATGGAAAAGCCTAGAAGTAGTGCGGAAACCGAACCCAGCAAGAGCAGGTAGCCCGTCCATCAGCCCAGCAGGTAGCAGGTCCCTCAGCAGAACAACATAAGGTGCCTCAAGTTATGTGGACAGGGACGGGCAAAGGGGAGAGGAGAGTGAGACAGTCTTCGCCGTAGAAGCCAGCAACAACGCCTCTCCATGCCCTTAGGTGACAGCTCGACAAAGGGTCAGCCAAGTCGTAGGAAGACCAACAGCAAGGAAATAATAGGACCCAACCCCTTCTCTGCGGATTGTCATATGAAACATCGAAGGCTTCAAAAAAAGTCTGGATGGCGAGAATTTCTTGTATTTCCTTAATGATTTTGACGTTGTATGTTTAACAGAAACTTGGTTGAAAAACGGAGAAAATGTAAAACTTGCTAATTTCCATAGTTTTAGTACGGGAAGGGAAACACGGGGAAGGAGGGGAAGGTGGACAGGGGGATATCAGTTTCATTCAGGTCTGAGCTGGAGGCAGAGATAACTAAATTAGAAATCAGTTTGGAAGGGGGTGATTGCTGTATCTTTGGCACAGGGGGAACTACATATAATAGTTATAAGATTATATAACCAGCCAGCAACGTCCAAGTATGCAAACAGGAATTTCTTCAGTGACAACCGAGACGTTAATGCAGTTACAGGAACATTTTCTAGGCGCTGAATTAATTCTCTTAGGAGATTTTAATGCGAGTTTAGGAGGGGAGAATATTTCTCTAACGGGGGGTCATCAGTGGGGGGAGCAATTCCGCGAAGGTCAACGAAAGAGCAAGGATAGTTTTATTAATGGGGAGGGAAGACAATTACTTGCTTTCTGTGATGCTTTTTCTTCAGAAATAATGAATGGCAAGTACGGTGAGGATCGAGAGGGAGAACTCACTTTCATACATGAAAATGGAGGTAGTGTAATAGATTTTATTTTAATAAGTCAGGGTTTAATTGGCAGAATTAGAAAATTTTGGGTAGGGGGTCGTATCGAGTCGCATCACTGTCCGGTTGCCCTGGAACTGAATATACAGACGGCTATGGAGGCATATGCACCTGAAGAGGGGCAGGAGGACGAAGGAAGATTAACTAGTAAATTTATGTGGAAACTGGTAGAAACAGAAGTATTTGTTGATAAATTGGAAAAAAATTCGGGGAAAGGAACCCAGACACAGCGGAGGAACTAACACATAATAGCAACGGTTGCGGGGACAACGAAAGTCCAAATGCATGGTAAGATAAAACGATTCAATGGTTGGTATGACCAGCAATGCAGAGCTCTGTCAAAATTCAGAAGGGAGAGGGGAAGATAACATTAGGAAAAATTTTACAAAAAAGTGAAGGGAGTATAAACAGCTCATATGGGAAAAGAGAACTACGTGGCAAGACAAAATTACCCAGAAAATTAGTAATATTTTAACACGGGGGGGGGGGGGATAACGCCGAGATGTGGCAAGTAGTAAAACATTTAAGAGGCAACCGTCAGGCACCAAACGAAATTTCTCCCAGAAAATGGGCAATGCATTTTATGGGAATATTCGGTGAAGGTGAAGGGGAAAGAATTTTTATAAGGGAAGTGCAAATTTTGGGAAATCTTAAGATCCCAATACTGGACGAGGAAATATTAGCACGAGAAATAGCACAGGTGCTGAGGAGTCTGAAGGGAGGCAAAGCTCCAGGGTTGGACGGGTTGCTCCCAGAAGTTTTTAAAGCCGCAGCCAATGTTAATGAGTTTGGTATCAGTATGCTCCAGATATGTAACATAGTTTTATTGAGGGGAATTACACTGCCTGTTGGGGAAAGGGCATTATTCATCCTATTTATAAAGGGAAGGGAACTATTGGGAATCCGGATAACTATAGGGGGGTTACTCTGTTGCCAATTATGGAGAAAATTTATTGTAGAGTGCTATATAACCGGATAAAGGACTGGGAATTTAAATTTGGCAAATTTTCAAAATTTCAAATGGGTTTCAGAGAAGGACACAGTACCATAGACGCCGCTTTTATATTAGACACTTTAAGGACGAAACAACTGTTAATTAAGCGGGGAAATCTTCATTGTACATTTGTAGACTTTAAGGAGGCATTTGACTATCAATCGAAATGCATTATGGTACAAACTAGGCAGAAAGGAGTTATCAAGTAAAATGATTAGAGCATTGCAGGCAATATATCAAAATGTCGAATTCTGTGTAAAGTACGACAGAAACAGAGTGTCAGAGAGCTGCCTAAGCATAGGGGAGTGAGGCAGGGTTGCATTTTATCTCCCTTGCTATTTAATCTCTTTGTGGATGATATTACTGATATAATGACAGCAGAGAATGTCCAAGCACCAGTAGTGGCGGATTTGCAGATCCCAGCACTTTTATACACAGACGATTTAGTATTGCGCTCTACGACAGTAAACGGATTGCCACGAGGACTGGACAAATTATTGCGATGAATGGCTATTTACAGTTAATGTGAATAAGACCAAACAATGACTTTCAAAATAGGTTCTGTTTATAGCAGGGAGGAGACTTGGACATATGCAGGACAGATACTCGACAATGTTAAATATTTTGTGTACTTAGGACTCACATTTACAATGAACGGAAAATGGACAAAACGCATTGACATCACGAAACATAAGGCAAGGGTGAAAGCGGCGGAAGCTCTCCAAATACGCTGCAGAATACCGAATATATCCATAACCTTAATGGAAACGGTATACAGAGCGACAGTTAGATCCACGATGACATACGGAGGAGAAATATGGGGGTGGGAACAAACAGGGAACCTGGATCAAGTGAGGACCCAATTTTTTAAAGGAATTCTGGGTGTAGAGAAGGGTACGGCAAACTGCGGAATGAGGGAATTCGGGGCACATAGTGAAACGATAGAGTGCAAAATCAGAGCAGTTAAATATTGGATGAGAATCGTTCACGGAAACCAATCTCTAATTAGGGCAGTCTGCAACCGTGAACAGTTGCGAATGAGAGGTAATTCGACGTGGGCATCAGCATTAAAGAAAGGGTTGGAAGCCATTGGGATGGGATACATTTGGATGGCGGGGCAGGCAGTATTTGGAGAAAAATCAAGAACCGCCTCTGTGATATTGACAGACAGCAAATAATTGCGCAATGCACAGAGAAGGTGTCATTAGAAGTACAGTCTGGGCTAAAATTGGAGTGGGGTATGGAGCAATACATCAAAACAGGTACCAAACTCATTAGAGAGGGGCTCGCGTGGATTAGACTAGGAGCACGGAGGAGCGCGAAAATTTCTGACGAGAATGGTACGAGAATCTGTTCCATTTGCGAGGAGGAAGTGTCGTGGACTAACATCTTGGCAAGATGTAGGGGTACGAAGGAATGGCGGGAAAAATATTTGAAGCGATTCTTTACCACTGCGAATGTAGGGCTAGAAGCATGTTGGACGCTACTGTCAGGCACGGAAAACATGGACGGGCTAGGTAAATTTATACTTAAGGCAAGACAGCTGAGATCTGAGGAGGCTGCCAATAGAGAAGGGGGGGGAGGAATAAGATTATTTCTTTTAAGTGTAATTATCTATTATAAGAGGGTGCATTTATGAAGATGTACTCTGCGCTGTAAATTTCAATTGCTATATTTGAATATATTTTTATTTTCGGGTTCACTCTTAATTCCTGTTGTTTTAATATTGCTTCTGACTGTGTATTACCTTTGTCTTTTTATTTTCGTGTTTACTCTTTTAATTCTTTGTTGCTGTTGTTGTTGTTTCAATATTGTTTGTAATGTGAATTACAAAAGCACGTACGGTTTGTGGACCCATGTGATTGTTGAAATTCTATGCATGATATTGCTATGTCAATAAATATACTTATTCATTCATTCAATATTATTATCAATTTCTTTTGCCATAACGTAGTCCAATTTAGAAAAAAGTCATACGGCAACAAACGTTCCTTTGCCTTCCTCTATATCTCTATCGTTGGGATTCATGCGTTCTGAAAATGCACTTACTCTGCTTCCAAAGTGGCCACTCTCTAATATTTCACATTTGGCTCCCAGCAAGTTAATTTGCGGTAAAACAATCTACACTACAGGTTTTTCTTTAGCTGAAATTCTAATTTTGAATCTATTACTAACCTGCAGTTTTCAGAAATAAGAATTTTTCTTGTTCCGTATTACTATGCTACTGAAAAGGTTAGCATGTCGGCATCAAAGGCTGTGATAAGATTGCAGGTATTCAGTGACACAGAAAGCAACGTTGTCACGTTTTCTCCAAGTAAACTCATGTTTCGCGCATGGACATATATTTCTTAGAGCAACGGTTCCCAACCGGTGTGCCCCGGCATCCTAGGGTGCCGTGTGATTGGCTAAGGGGTGCCGCGAGATATTGAGATAAACAAAACAAAAAATACCTTCTACTGAAGCCTTAAGTATTGTAAGGTCTTGAAATAAAATAAGTCAAATCAATTACTCTCATGCACGGCAGATGGTGATAGTGATCGATTCATTTCAATAATTCAGTTATACTAGTATCCCACAGATGGCATTACAGCTATACCCTGCCGAACATTCCCGAGACTACTCGCTTCCTCACGAACATTCCCGAGACTTCGACAGATGAATATATAAAAGTGTACGCCGCTTGGCGCTTTCAGTTGTCTTCCTCGCGTTGATTCACAGTGTTTACCTACGGATAAGTTCATTGTTAAACGTAAACGCCAGGACAGTGAAAGTGAACAGTCGGCTACTACTGCTTGCTTTAAGAAGCCAAATCTTAGTTTCTCCCGGACCGTCGAATTCACCACATAAAGAAGACAAACGGAAGAAAAGAACACACCAGTACAGTTACTTAGCGTATGGATTTAAGTGGAATAACAACGAGGAAAACCCTATCCCTGTGTGTTTAGTTTGTGGCGAAACACTTAGCAACGAGGCCATGGTACCTAGCAAACTGAAGCGGCATCTTACAACAAAGCATCCTAATGTGTCACAGAAAAGTGTAATGTATTTTTCACATATATTAGAAGGGGAGAAGAAAACAGCTATGCGAATGGTAAAGAGAATGACCATAGGTGATACTGCTCTTGAAGCCTCATTTAAAGTAGCAGAACTGATAGCTAAAAAAAAGAAACCTCATACTCTTGGAGAGGAAATCATTGGCCCATATTAGTGAACAGTTTCTGTTCTGTAGACCGCTGGAGACTACAACCACAGGCCATGATATTTTCGTTTCTATTAATTCCTATCTCAATGACCATGATCTTTCATGGAAAGACTATTGTGGTATATGTACAGATGGTGCACCATCTATGTCTGGGAAAATTAAAGGTTTTACTGCCAGAGCTCTCAATGAAAATCCATCCATTATTATAACTCACTGTTTTCTGCATAGAGAGGCATTAGTCGTGAAAGCGTGTAATGAAGATTTTGCTGAAGTGTTTAACCAAGTTGTGAAAATGGTGAACTATATGAAGTCTCGACCTTTAAAGTCCAGAATTTTTGAACAGTTATGTCGCGCAACGGATGCAGCTCATACCTCTTTGTTACTTCACACAGAAGTAAGGTGGTTGTCGCGGGGTCGTGTATTGAACCGGTTTCTCGAACTTAAAGAAACAGCTAAAAACTTTTTTTTAAGGATGAACATCAAGACGCATTTCATGAACTCTTACTAAGTGATTCTTGGTGTTTTGAACTGTCGTATCTGGCAGATATTTTTCATAAGCTGAATGAACTGAATGTTTCGATGCAGGGTCGACATGAAACAATAATCTCCTCAACCAATAAAATGAAAGGTTTTAAAAGAAAACTTAGTTCTTGGAAGTCTGCAGTTCAAAAAGAAGATTTGTCGAACTTTCAATCTCTTCTTAATGTGGCAGGAGATAAAGATCTGGGTAAGCTGAAAGACCGCATTTGTGATCACTTATCAAGATTGCAAGATGCAATAGATGCGTACTTTCCAACTATTTCCACTACGAATCTCGACTGGGTTGTCTCACCATTTGATTTCGTAGATAGTGCAGAGGAAATAGATTTCACTGCTTGCGAACGAAATGAATTTATTGATCTTTGCGCTGATTCCACACTCAAAGGTAAGTTCACCAAGAGTGAGGCGTCGGTGGCTAGTTTTTGGAGTGCCCTAACCTAATGAAGAAAGCAATTAACGCACTTTTGCCCTTTTCAACATCCTATCTATGCGAGCAAGCCTTCTCTGCTATGGTCACAATAAAATGCAAAGCAAGAAATAGACTGAATAACCTTGAGGATGATTTGCGTGTTTCACTGTCAACTGTAAGACCCGACATCACATATCTGTGCTCTAAGCATCAATCACAAGTTTCACATTAATCATTAATCGAACAAAATTTATTGATGTATTTTTACTCAGTGATTGTAGTAAAGTTTACTGTATTATGTTATGGTGTACGTTATTATATAATATTTCAATAAATTAACATATTAAGCTTAATTTTCTTTTAATTCAAGGAAGAGTGCCCCTGGTGTTTAATGTTATTCCCAAGGGTGCCGTGAACTTCAAAAGGTGGGAAACACTGTCTTAGAGTATCAAGTGAATAATAACATTAGCAATGTTCTTATTAAGCGCAACGAGAGTATTACATAATAATAATAATAACACTAATAATAATAAATAATAATAATAAATAATAATAATAAAAATAACGATAGTAATATCTAGCCACATTTTCTACTCACATTAAACTGTGTCTTCGCATTCCTCACTGCTACTGCAATTTTCATTATATGCATTACAAACGAAGCATTATCGTGTGAACATCCCGCAGTTAAATTTTTCGCTCTTGTTGGATGGTGTGCTGAAAAAACAATTTCCCCCACATTCGGTAGACAGTCTTTCAACACTTTGCCACTTAAAGGAGTCACATTCCGCTTTCTTACATGTTTAAGGCGTGCCTATATCAACTCACTCGGATTGGGAAAACAATGATATGATGGTAACCTGAGGACTTCGTGGCTATGATGTTTGCCATTTCGTCTATTGCATACACTTTCTGTATATTGGCTTCCCGAATTTTCTCCAAAGCACGGCTCTTATAGGAACTGGACTGGATAAATTTATGTTATTCCACGAAGCTGGTCATTTCGTCTTTTCTGCTGGACACAGTAGGAATTTTGATCTTAAGTCGGGAAGGATAACTAGCAATGTTAGGAGCAATGTTTTTCAAAACGTGTTCTTGAACCAAGTTTCAACTATTTCAGCATTCATCTCGTGATGGAATCAGCCAAGGATTCCCGAATATTTTCAGAAGCCAAATATAAGCAACCCTCAACCCAACCCTAGCTGCCGCCGCATGCAAGATCATGATTTTTTTCCCCACGTGACACAGGAGCTGGAAGGCAGCAAGAGCAGCTACTGTCATCCCAACTTTTTCTTACATCATGAGTATCATGCCAAGGTTCATCTAAATAAATTATATGATACCCTTTTTGCCTGAATTAGTTTAGTCTACTCAAGTACCGATATGAAGATGCCACAATCTTTGCAGATTCCATAATCATGCGCCTCTTATTTAACGTGCGAAAACGAATTATAACTTCACTAACAAACTGTCTCTAAGCAATCCCTTTTGTAAGGAAAACTAGGTGGATTATTGACTATTCGTATTATTTCTAGCATCAAAGTTAGATATGTCCCAAGGCTTTCCACATATTTAAGAATACACAGTAAACATCACTTACATATGTGAAGTTCATAAGAAAACTAAATGAACGAGATGAACGAGAAAAAAACAGCAAAGTGTTGTATTGTTGTGTTTTACTCCACGTGTACTTAACGTCTTCTGTCATTTGAGATTTCTACGCATTCATTGGCTGAAGTTATTGATGACCTGCAAAACGTCGGCGACTTCCCAGAATAATCAGTGTGTAATCTGAGAGGTTTCTGTTAACAAAGATACCGCACATGTTACTTTTTTCAGTATCACGGTTTTATTTTAGATAATATTTTATTTTCGTAACATTAAAATTCTTCTGTGCAAAATAGAAAAGGATTTTCAGTACAAGCATTAAATTAAATATTCATTCTCTCTCTCTCTCTCTCTCTCTCTCTCTCTCTCTACCGTCAAAATTTATGGAGGAGAATAGGAAATTGGATCCAGGCCCGAAGCTAGTTTGTGGTTCTATTTCAAGTTCGATAAAGCTGTGCATGGTGGTTGCAAGTTCACTGGTTAAGCATCGTTTAGGTGGGGCGGAAAGTGGTGAATGTAAATATCAGACCATGTCAGATACAATAACACGATAGGTCTGACTGTTGCTGCGACGACACAACAAATCGTTATCTTATCACGCAATCAGCCCCTTCACCGTGTTATACCACCATCAGCATGGTGTCTGTTGTGGTAAACTTTAGTTACTGATGATACACTTTCACAGCAAGTTGTCAAATAAGTAAACTTCAGTTTTCCAATTCTTAAAATACTTGGAAACAATAGTGTGTAACAAGTCAAGATCACTAAAACATTAAGCTTGTTTCAGTTATTAGGCCATCAAAATGCTTCTTTCCTTACGCATAAGAGGAAAATGTAAATATAACTCTTCAACATTGTCAATAAAAATGTGAAAAGTTCTACGTATACGTGTTTTACTCCGGAAAATGGGTAAGTAAAAGATTAAGTGCCACACTACGAATCCAAGATCACTTAAACATCTGATTTAGATATTCAACTCACCCCCTTGTGTGTGTTCCTCGGACTTTATCTGCAGTCTTCGAGTCTAGGCCCTCATAAATATCTGAAGTTAGGTCCATTAGCTGCAGGATGCTGAATCTCATGAAGATAATCTTCCGTAAAGTCAAATGTTTCAGCCTGAAGCGCGCTATGGATGAAAATTTCAGTGACGCTTTCGATTTATTTATAAGGAAAACACAAGTGCAAAAGGTAACGCACTAATTTTGCAAGTCATTAACTATTACTTTAAAATGAAGACCATTTCATAACAGTGTTTTGCATCGGGTAGGTCTGGTAGCTTAACCCGGTGGGATGTATGAGTTTTGTCTCCCGACTAAGTGCCACCACGAGACCCGCTTCTACGTTTACATGGAGAATATAAATCACTTTGAGTCAAACTCCATGTGAATCTGATCCGCGTTTTACGGGTTAAATTCAGTACGAATTGAAATGGGTTTGAATACGGAAAGGTTGAGAGTCAAGAGTTTATTTGATCGACTTGGATTTGCGATGACGAAACTGTATCTGTGCTTTGTGAGCAGGCTTTGAGGTTAGTGAGTGTTTTGGGGGAGAATAAATTGCAAGGTTATCATAACGTTAATAGCTCTTGCGTATTTTATTTTCCTGTTAAGTTTAATGAAGAAAACAAAATGATAGCGTGCAGCCTTTTCGGTATATTAAGTATGATTTGAATACGAAGGTGTTTCCATACAACATATTTCAATCCGATCCAATTCCTATCCTACTTTCTAAGAGCATTGGATCAAGATTCAATACGTTTTGAACCCCCGTTTCCATGCAATATTCAAAACGTAAGTGCTCAAATCAATCTCCCATTGGAAACGTGTTCCCATTTCCCACTCAAGCAGCGAGGAGCTTTGATAACCACGCCACTTTGATGGTTTATCCACTGCATGTGAAGTATATTAACTAGTTTCCATTATAAAATAAATTTCAGTTCAAATATTTAATGAAAGTTAACGCATTTTATTTATAAGTGCACTTGTATGAAATTAAGTACAACTGGGTATTCCATTAAATATCAACCTTAAATTTGAACCTTCTTTATGTTGTGTCACCAAGCATTACAAGAAACCCCTTAGTCGCTACATGTGTAGAGAAAGTAAACAATTGCCTGAGGATGTCGCGCTGAATAGTTAACTAGCTATGCTTAACATAAGTTTAATATAGTATTTTAAGTAAATTGGTTTAAATATCATATGGAAGAAATATGACGGAAGACCTTACTTTCTGATCGTCTTCTTTGTACTGAAGGACGTCATCAAAATGTCTCATAACAAGTTTCCCGTCGAATGAATTTATATGACAGGAGATGGATTAGAACATGGTTTGTTTTCTACCCTCCCCTTGCAAGCACGCAGGCGTCTAGCATCCCCTGCTTGTCCTTGTTTTTCCATCTTTACATCAAACACGTGCCGAGTTTCATTCCCACAACTGACCAAGCAAGTTGTTGCAGTAACATACAAGGTGCAGGTCACATCAAACATACGTAAGTAATTTTAAACAGATATCCCTGTTTCAACTCCGCGATTACTGTACCAATCTCGGAAATCTTGTTCGTAACCGGCTTAGGGGGGGCGGGGGAAGTGAGTAATAATGGTACTTCACATTATTACGCTCATTTACAACCATAAAAAATACAATATAGCTAAAATGTTTCAATTGCTAAAAGTTTTTTCCAATTAATTTTCTTTAATAGGAACGTCGCTCTAAGATGTTATTATTTATTTGTCTATGCCCAACAAGGTCTCTAAACTAAATTCATCTCATAATATATTTCCATTTTGATATCGGACAATGTATTATTGAGTGTGGTTTGTAAATATGTTTGCAACTTGTGGAATGTATGACTATTTTTTCTAGGCCCTATGTACAATGTACACAATAAATAGAAAGGTATGGCATTCCACCCAATAATTCCATGTCGAGATTTCACCGAAAAAAGTAGTTTTAGAAAAGGCCCGTGTCTCTCTCTCTCTCTCTCTCTCTCTCTCTCTCTCTCTCTCTCTCTCTCTCTCTCTGTATGAGGACAGCATAGCTCAAAAACTTAAAAGACCGTTACAGAAAATGCTAAAGATAAAAGGATGCGACACGAAGATTTTCAAGAAAATCCCCCCCACCACAAACTACCCTTAACATGGAAAACATTTTGAAATTTTTATATTTTTCGAAAATTGCTCTTAACCATTTGGATTAAAATTTTGCGTATAAAAGATATTCACATCACAAATAAAATTCATATATTTAATTTTCTGCGATAAGCATCTGAAGAGCTCTTTATTCAGAATTTTGCATAACGTTTAAACCGTAAGAGTTATACAAAACTTACTACACACAAAATGTAAATATCGTTAAAACACATAATTTATGTAATATAAGTGTTTTTATGTAGGGATGACCGTTTCTGAGACATTCCTTGTTGTTGGTTTCAATTTTAAACTACTTAAAACTTTTCTCAAATCAGAAGTGACGTTTCATTTCTCTTGTTTTACTGCAGGCCATATATTGTTAAAAATTGAGCCTTTAATCAGTTTGGGTTAAGATATAATCCTGTAAATAGTGGATATCAATGTACGAATCCGGCTATAATTGCAAAAACTGCAAAGGAACCCAACTTCAGTTATTTCACATAGGGCCAATTTTAAAAGAGTTGACTATCGATTTAACCTTACTCCCTTCTACTCACAAGGAGGCAAGTATAAAACAATTTCTGCTAATGTTTACCTTGATTAGCATGTCGTAGCTAAAAGAATAATCTTTTGTAAGGAAAGTTACTTGTGTAACACTTAGAGAAAGTCATGTGAATGGAACACATCAGATTTTTAATACTCTAGAATTTACGCCCTCTGTACCGGGGAAAATCATTTCTATTTGTACCAAATGATAGATATATATATATATATATATATATATATATAATTTTTAAAAATGTTAAAGAATTTTAAAATGTACTGCTAAATAATAATAATAATAATAATAATAATAATAATAATAATAAAACACGTTAAATTCTTTGGGTTAGAAACCAAAGTGAACTATTTGATTTCTATCAATTAACGCCCTAAGTAAAGATCATTCTGTTGTAAAAAAATCCCACGAATTTTTAAACATTTAGACGTATGGTTAGCTATAAAGGTATTATTATTATTATTATTATTATTATTATTATTATTATTATTATTATTATTATTATTATTATTATTATTTTATAATCTAGTATAATAGTAGAATCCCATTCAAAAGAAATGTCGGAGTTGAATTGCGATCAATTTGAAGTATGTTAAGACTTCTCTAAATGATATACAAGTGGCCTTGCTTATATAATTCCAGTCCTGTTATATAACACAGCTTGTTCGGGTGTATCTTCAATAATCTATAAATAAACGATATAATTTGGAAAACACCACAATTCCTTACACATCAGAAGTGACTCGTGGACGCATCTTCGGTATAAAGGAATTAGGCATTATTTTAAAATAAACTATAACTTACATGGTTCAGAGAAATGTGAAGTAAATGTAAAACACTGACCTCAAGAAGAGCTTTACACCTCGTCATGCTTGCTTACTTTCCGGAAAATTGTAATAAAGTATCAGCATTTCTTCTGTAGCTCAGTATACACAGATAAAAGGTTGTTAACTGCATATTACATGATGACGAAGGAAAATACTGAAAAATGAACCGAAGACAATGTCTTTTTCATTTCCGAGACATCGTTATGCACTTTACAGTTGTGTATTACAATTCTTTCATTTATTTGGATGAGCTTTAAAACCAATAAATATTACTCATATCAAAATATTGCTGATTACACCTGTTTACAAATAGCTTCTGAAGCACCAAGTCTATCCATACGCAATACTAAAAACTGAAGCGAGTTGAAACAAGTGTTTTTTTTATCGTTAGAGTGATCGATTAAGTTTGCCTGATACTCGATATAAAATCGATACAGCACACTATGTTTATAAATATGACAGAAAATATAAATAAGAAACATATCGATTCTGAATTTAAATGGAAAGCAAAGTTGACGGGCAATCTCCTATACCTGAAAAATCAAAACGGGGCAGAAAAGCATAATAAATATATTGTTTTCAAATTCTGTTGGAAGTAGTTAGTTGTTACATATAGGTGTTGCATATGAGCCGCAAAAGAAGGCTAAAGACGCAAGTAGATTAGGTCAGCAGCTCAGTATGGAGAAAAGGTAACTTTCTTCCAAGACATCGTTAATGTAAAATAATAGGGGAAAGAGAAAGAAAGAAAGAAAGAAAGAAAGAAAGAAAAAAAAAAACAAAAAAAAAACACGATCATCCAAAGAACATTTCCGATATTCCCAGTGTCGAAACATATGTTTATATTTCTACCTATATAAACTATGCTCCAGCAATAATGCTAGGCGAATTAATTATCTTTTCACTTTTTCTACCACGTACATACTAAGCAGAGCAGGTGTTTCGATTTCGAGATTTTACTGGAAATACCTACCTATTTTGAAACGCTTTGAATAAAAAAACAAACAAAAAAAGCATTTTTAGAAAAGGATCCGTGTGTGTGTGTGTGTGTGTGTGTGTGCGTGTGTGTGTGTTATAATAAAAATCTTTATTAATTCTAAAGTGATACAAATACACGTTAGTATCAGAATTATGATGTACAATTTTAACTCTTGCCGCTACAGCTCGTCTACAGAAGCAGAGGTCATTATTTAGCGTGTAAAACACACACAGGCGTCACAAAGTCATCTGCTAATGAAAAGGACAGTTGTCGGTGCATGGCAACAATGGTTACTACAGTAACCATAATATGCTACACTCAAAGATATAACAAATGCGCCTGGCGCTGTGATTTTTCTAAAAATGTGAACGTTTGACAGGGACTCGGGTCTTTCCACAACTTTCATTGATGCCATTTGGTACAACATGCTACGTGAGCAAGGAAAGGCAATCTACTCCTTCACACCTCAACCCAGCTCGATGCTCCTTTCAGAATAGGTTGGGCCGAGCCGTGGCCGAATGGTTAGACCATTTCTTTCACCTAGGCGATCCCAAGCGACCGCATATGAGATTTGTGGTGGACAAAGCGGACAGGGGCGGGTTTTCTCCGGGTTCTCTGGTTTCCCCCACCATCACATTCCACCGGTGCTCCATCTTCATTCCATATATCACCAGTGTCATCGCCTGCGGTACCATGGTAGTAAAAACAGGCCTTAAACACCATCAAAAGAAAAGAATAGGTTGACTTGTATAAGCAGTGTGTTAATTTTGTAAACCATGTGCGCGTATTACCTTGGCATCATAACTTCAGTATATAGCGCAGAGAAAAGATGAATCTAAGTTTGTATCACCCGGTCAGAGGGGTCGAGTATTGTCCAACCAGAAAGTTTGGGGGTCACAGTTGGCAATTCAGAACTTCGTTTGTCGCAAGTTATGTTTCATGTCCATCCCCTTCTTTCGGTAACGTGTTCGTCCAAATACTTTTAAGAGCATAGCAAACAGGTGAAAGACATAGGCGGAGACAGCGATATTTCCAGGCGTACTTTAATGTCTTTGAGTGTACAACCGAGCAGAATGGCTCAAGCGGTAACGTCTGTGGCCCGCATTCAGTGGTCCTCTCTTCGAATCCCGTGGTCCGGCCTATCTGACTGAGGTTTTTTCGTGGTTTTCTTCAGTTGCCAAGGTAAATACCGGATTAGATATTTAATATAAGTTCCACCGTCAGTCTAAAGCAATAGTACAGCTATCCACACATGGTTAAAGCAGATAGATTGAATAGGACCCTAACGTCACCTGCTTGTGGTGCAGCAATTGGTTGTGGGAATGCAGCCTCGAAGGGCTGCTGAACTGTCATCTGACTATAGATGATAGAGGCAGCTAGAGTAGAGGCTGTACATGCCATCTGACTGTGGGTGTAGCTAGACCGTGGCACCCTATCACCGTTTGCTTGGCAGAAAGGGAAAGTGGTATGATACAGGGGTAGTGCTGGAAGGCTGTCCACCAGTACTGTCAAGAGGAATCTTACCGACCGTTGCTATATGACAAGCAGTTAAAGCGACGTGCCATAAAATGTATATACAAGTGTTTCAGTTGCCTGAAAATAAACAAAGGTTTGATAAATTTGAAGTATGAACAAACACATTCTGGTGTATCCCATTCACATGACTTTCTCTAGCTGTTCCATAAAAAAATGCATTACAAACGATTTTGCTTTTATCTACATCACGCCAATCGGATAAATATTGGTCCTATTACTTACTTCTTTGAAGGTATAAGGGAAATAAGGGAATACAGTAGGCTAAAGAGAGAAAGGTAAATCTTTTTTGTGTGTGAAACAATTTAAATTAGTATATCTTTGCTTTCCAGGAGTAAAACAAAAGAGATATGAAACGAAAGGTGGTTTCCCGTTTGAGAAAGGTTGAAGTATGTTAAAATAGAAATCAATAATAAAGAGTATCTCGGAAACGGTTTAATCTAAAAAAAATTATGACAAATTGTGTTTTAAGAGATCTCTACCTTTTTTTTATCTCTTACGGTATACTAGTTCTATAAGTCATTCAAAATGAAGAGGTCTTCAGAGACTATTCCTAGAAAATTCAGAAGATATATTTCGTTTGTCATAAAAATATCTTAATCAAGATATCAAAACTTTCCATCTAAAAGTTAGTTGTGGGTGGTGGAATTTTCCTGAAAATCTTCCGTGCTGCATCCTGGAAAATACTGAACTTAAATACCAAGTTTGGTATTTAAGGGACTATTCGTATTTGAGTTATGCTGTCCACCGACACACACACACACACACAAACTGTGTAGAACAAACAGCTACATCCACATGTGAGAAACTATTGAAAGCATCAGAAAGGAATGTAGGCTCTCCGGTATGAGAGAGAGAGAGAGAGAGAGAGAGAGAGAGGGAGGGAGGGAGGGAGGGAGGGAGGGAGATGATTAGCGTCAAAGAAATCGGCGAGCATGTTACATCTCGTACAAGCCCAAGATGAGCCCCAAAGGGGGTGGTGGGCATTCATGTCCTCCACCAACAGAAATGGTGTTGGTAACCGGGAAACGAGATCTTCTAACTCGGTGCGCGAGAGGTCATTGATACAAGTGGTAAATCGGGCAGATGGCCTTGTAATCCTTACAGAGACTGACTGGAGCTCTGACTGTAAAGAGACGGAATCAATATAAATGTCATCTCTGATGAGCAGCATAGTGGCCCCGTATGCTGGAACACCTTCTGTTGGTGATAAATCAAGCCGTGCAGAAGAGTAGTGCCTGAAGGTAGTATTGACTTGTAAATAAAGCTCTGTCTCTTGTAGCAGAGGACTAGAGGTTGGTGCGCGGTGAGTAACAGTTCAAGTTCTGCTCGTCGTGGTCGAATGCCGCGTATGTTCCACTGTAGGATAGCCATGGTCAATACTATGGGATAAGTTGTAAATAGAAAGATGTTTCTGCATATTGGGTGGTACTGGTCAGTTTAATTTATTGTTTTTAGCCGTCGGACTAACACTTTTTTCAGGAGCACAAACCTTGCGCACTGTCCGTTTGGCAGTCGAGGTAGAATCATCCTGTTCCATCTTCTCCACAGGGGAGGACTCCTTATCAATAGAAAACTTCGGTTCGAGCATGGACGTCGCCGATCGGAGCTCCTCCCAAAAGATTCCTCAGAGAGTGACGAGGACTTTTACCACCCTTGGATGTTTTGGGTGCAGACGCTACATGCTCTTTAAGGAAATCAGTGCTGAGGTATCTGGTCTTGAAACCTTTCTTTGGTGCAGAATATTCTAGGGTTTTGCCGGTCTTATTGCCTGAGGTCGACGGTTGGGGTGACAATGTTGCTGGGATATGCTTTACATTGGCAGATAGTAATGCCGACATTGACGTAGATGTTGAGGTCTTCAGGAGGAATCTGGCAACAATGATCTTTACTGAAATAGTGGCCCGGTGATATCGCAGGTCTGCGTTGCGATTTCCCGCCTCGGCACCGGTTTAGCTGTAACAGAGCTATAAGAATCGGACCGCGGGGCAGAGGATTAATGGATACGCAGGAGCTTACGGGCTTCGGAGGACATATTCTCCTTCATCCGTATCTCTTGGATCACTCTCTCCTCAGCAAAACGGGGGCAATCTCGGGAACTAGATGGGTGCTCCCCACTGCAGTTCACACAAGATCCCCATTGCAATCCCCATTGTCCAAAGCGTCACCATAGGTAGAACAGGTAGACCGACCAGTATAAAATTCGCTGGCACTTTTAACAGCGTAAGGGGTTCGGAATGTAGGGCCTAATCTCGATGGCTTCGTATACCTGCCTTAATCCTTTGAGGGAGATCTACCCGGTCAAAGGTAAGAAACAGGGTACGGGTAGTCACGAATTCACCATTTACCTTGCGTTGAACCCAATAGATGGATGCTATGCCTTGTTCTGCCAGATCTTCTTAAAGCTCCTCATTGGACATACCGTCCAATGGGTGGTGATAACGCCACGCGAGGAGTTCAAATTATTGTGCTTTTCCACCTTAACTGGGTAGCTGCGTAACATTTTTGCCCGAAGAATCTTTGCTGCCTGGGAGGCTGAAATTGCCTCAACCAGGAGGGTACCATTTCGGGTTCTAACACAAGAATTAATCGGGCCAGCGATGTCATCTAATCCCTTTTGAATGGCGAAAGGGCTCACAGACGGAAATTTCCTTCCTTCCTCTGTCCTAGATATAATTTAGTAGCGAGGATCATTAGATGCGACTACTACTTTTCCACGCATGTTAGATTTAGGGGTTTCCATAAAGATATGGTATAAATTCATCCCCCAGTGCTCCCCACCCACCACGGAGCCCAACGAGGTATAACCCCACTGGGGTAATAGGGCTACACAGGGGATATAGCAGGTTCGCCGTCCCACTCACCCTGGAGTTGGGTATAATACCTAGTTCTGCCCGATTAACTAGGGGTGGGCTAGTCCCTAGCCACCCATTTAGGCGAAGCAGAAACCAAAGAGATTTATTAGGTTGCGCACCCACCCCAGTTATTGAATAGTAGCCCAGGCTCAGATGCACAACCCTCAACCAACCAGGATATTCCTTTCCACCGACACGGGTCTCCACGCACGGCCTACATATGGGTGGGCATTTTGTTAGACTGACTCCCTCACCAATCGGTGGTTGTCTACACAAGGGAGTCAGGGGCCGTAGTAGGCCCATGAGGGAGTTGTATGATGAATTTACCTTACAACAGCTATAAGAAGCCATAAAAAATTTGCAACATACAAAATAACTAGGTTCAGAATGTTACTTTCCAGAATTAATAAAACTTTTAGGAGATAAAACGAATTAAATTCTTCTATCAATCTACAATAGTTTCAGAAGTAATGACATGAATATATTAACATTTTCTTCCTGTACAGAATGGACGCGTTAACTACACAATAAAAACTCATAGCAATGTAATTAAAAACATACAAATATACACTCATAACACAAGAACAAGCCCGCATGGGTAGTGCTGTGTTAGCGTAACTGCTTCACATTCAAAAGGTCGCGAGTTCGAACCTCGCGTAGGGTGAGTTACCCGGATAAGGTTTTTGGGGGGTTTTCCTTTATCCTGAGAAGACAAATGTCGACTAACTTTAAGCTCCATGGACCCCGAGATCATTTGAGCATCATTTCTTCATCGTCCGACATGACCAACCAGGTTAAGCTAAAAAAAAAATATTTTACTAGCGTATTAAGAGAAACGTTGAGTAACAAAAGTATAGAACAATAGAAGAGTATAAAATGTTAAAAAAAAAAATATACATATATATAAATTTGATAATATTTGTAAAATGTATTTTACACTAGAGATAATAAATGAAATGAAATTTACCAGATGAGTGGGTAAAACCAATAAATATACCAATTATGAAATCTGGGAAGCCAATTGAAGATATTAAATCATACTGACCAATTTCAACATCAATACTAGCTAAAACTTCCAAAAGAAAACTGACCTCGACAGTCATTTTTATATCTTGAAATGTTTCTAGAGGAAGTCACGAAAAATATTACTACATCTAATTCAGTAATAAAGCTAGTAAAAATATAACATAGTGCTTCAATGAAAATAAAAGTACACCAGTATTTTTAGTACTTTCAAGGGGCTTACAACATGGTTTTGAGAAGTAAGCTTGCCTGCAAGCAGTTGCATTCTCTTTAAATACATTATCTAGTTAATACTCTAAAAGCCATTTAATGTTTACAGATGATGTAGCTATATGGATAAACACAATCACAAAAACCAAAGAAACATAAATACTTTATAGTAGCTATAAATAAAGCAATGAAAGCTCTCCAAATGTGGATCATGGAGAATACTATAACAATAGATAAATAATAAATTAAAACAGTATATTTATGTTTCTCTTTACATTACAAAAATCCAAGCTTCAATCTAAAGGCTGGAAATGACACATTTACAAAGAGTATAAACACTGAATATTTGAGTGTAAAACTAGAAAAAAAATTGAGTTTACTAAATATGTCAATAGTCCTGTACTGTAGCACAATGCACTAGGAAGTGTTGTTCTGATTCCCGGCCAAGATATATACCCGAGTTCAATCCTAACCATATGGATGTGGATAAGGTTATAGGACTAGTACCCACTCAGCATTGTGAGGAAAATGAGGAGCTGTGATCCTGGCCATAATAGACAACATTTCGCTTGAGGGCGGATGCGTGATACTGGTCACATCACCTCCCCCTAACAGATGGATGATTGTCTACCTCTGCCATGCATAAGTGGGCCTGAGGCCAGCTGGCGAGTTATTAGGTCCAAGCCATAAGGGTATGGATTGTTGTTATTATTATCATTATTATTATTATTATCATTATTATTATTATTATTATTATCATTTTTATTATTATTATTATCATTATTATTTATATTATTATCATTATTATTTATATTATTATTATTATTATTATTATTATTATTATTTAAATCAAAGTGTATACAACTAAAGAAAACTATAGAAAAGGATACCACTGATAAAAACATAAGGAGTCAAATGGAGATGCACCCAGAATACATTAAACATACAAACAGAAAGCCTACAATTGAATATAAAAACAAAACCTTGATTTCTGTAACAAAAGAAAAATTAAATATATTAAAACACATGTTAACATCTTCATCTTTTAACAGGAGCAGTGTAAACAATCTCCCTAAATGCCAAGTTCCAGTATACTTATAACACTTCTATAGCAATAGAAATAAAGACACAAGCTTTAGGTACACATGTCAAAATAAAAACTTCCCAGCAAGCAAACCGGATCTAAACCTGCATATCTAGCTAAATGAAAAAAACACCTACAGAAAAGAGTCAAAAGAGGGTAAACAAACTAAAAACTAACATATCCATAGACAGTACTAAAAAACTGGTAAATCCTATGGACTATATACATAGAACTAGTCATTTAAAAATAGGCAGCAAAGAGACACCCTGGATATGGATCAGAAATTAACCAACTTGAAATTTTAAAGAGAAGCAATCGGAACCGGAGTGAACCAGAGTCTACACCAGACATCTTCAAAGGATTGCTCTCTCATGATTTGAAGTCCTGAAGTTCAGCTGCAGGCAAGGGAAGCAAATGCTAGAGTGTTCAAACCAATGTATTTGCATTTGTGATATGGATATTATTGGAATGAAACTTTTTCCTCAATTACACTTCATTGTTACTTGCATAATAAAGTGAGCAATAGTTTTTACATAGGTACCTAATATAATGTAGAAAAAAAATATTATTATTAGAAAATTCAATGAATTAAATGGGAAACACAGGACACATGTTTTATTTAACTTTACTTACATATCAGATATTCACCGCAAGTGACTAGTTTTCTGTATTCAAAAAGCTTTTCAACATATGAGACTATTGTTTGAGCACCACCCAACTGTGAACATGTTTTGAAGTGTTGATCACTTATGACATGATTTTGTAAACTTCATTAATAACAACTTCTCTCACATATTATAAAGGTTGTCACAAACATGCATAAAATTCTTTTAGAGATATAGTAGATTTAAGGAAACCCTCCTCATGGAACATTGTTTACTTGAATAAACAGGAAGGTTTCTTCCCAGATTTCTCAAAACCTTGTGGGCTTCCCAACTCTGAAGCCATCACATTTACAAAATAATATGTTGCATTTCACTGCCATTGATAGACTGGAGTGTCAAACTGTGCTGCCTGCATACCCTCAAGAGACCTTGACTCGACTTGGTGGAGCCTGATCTACATATGGTGGTGATGAAGATGATGATGAGGGTTTAGGAGAACTCAATACCTAGGTCATTAGCATCCGCATAATATAAATCGTGGCTCAAGTCACAGATAAAAATATAAATAAAAATAAAGCATAAATAAATAAAAACAATAATTAGAGATAAAAACTGTGTGCAAATAAAACTAACCATGGCAAAAACCATAGAGGAAGAGTATGATGATGACTGGAGTTTAAGGGCACTCAACTTTGAGTTTATTAGCACTTTAGAGAGGAAGCTAAAAACTATTAAAAACAATAGAACTAAACAGGTAATGATAAAACCAATTCCTCATTGCCAAAAGGCAAAGTGTTAAAAATTTAAAAAAACTTTTAACTTCCATTTCATGATCATATGAAGGAAAAATAAAAATTAAGGTAAAACTTGATGCTCGGTGCTAAAGGCATATTAGAGAAAAATTTAAAAACTCTATTCACTGCTCTGGTATCATTTGCCCGGATCTCTGAAAGTGTGGCCAGCAGCTGCAGAGGGTTTGCAGATTAATTATGCTGCTGGAGCTGGGTGTACTGAAGCTGTTTGCCCAATATGCTCCTGTAGGATAAAATATGGCCAATTTTGATACAGAAATATATGCAATTCTGTTAGCAGTAAGAACCTTTCATATAAAACAAATCTGTTTACTAAAGCTGTTATAATGGTTGATTCCAAAGCAACACTTAAGGCAGTCTCATCAAATTATCCCACAGAAATGCAATCACCATTAAAAGAAAGCAAGTCATAAAAGGTTGTGCGAGTCATCCGGTAGCTTCATGTGAGCCTAGGTGTTGTTGCTATGTACTTATCCTTATAAAGGTTTAACCACAGGAATGTTTTTGGATGTAGAAGGTTTAGTGTTATGGATTTATTGTTGAGGGTGTTAAGAAAGTAGCACTACAACATTGCCACTGCTCCACTGGTGTCTTGGTTTTAAAAGTAGTTGGGGCGAATTTTTATTTTATAGGAAGGGGGAAGTACTTAGCTTTTTAGCTGTTGGATGGTATAATGCCTTCATTACCGGGGCTGCCCACAAGACATGGGGGGAACCCGGAATTGTCAGCAGTGGCTTTTTCTTTTTTGGGAGTGTCTAACGCCCACTTTTACCAGTGTGAAGCTGCAGTCGATGACACTGGTGATACCTGGAATGAAGAGGGAGCACCATGGAGTGCAATGGTGGGGGAAACCGGAGAATCTAGAGAAAACCAATCCCTGCACCGCTTTGTCGGGATCGATCCCAGGCCACCTGCAGTGTGCTCAGGGCAAGTGCGAGATCTGGCAAGTGCGTTCTCATGCTGGGCCAAACTGGTGTAGAAATTTTGAGCCTAGCGCCTAATTATGTACGTCTTCTACATAAGGTAGTGCTGAAGCTTTATGTGGCAGCCTCACTGGGAAACAACAGCTTACAAAGTAAATGGACTGAAGCCCCCATTCTGAATTTTCTGTAACCAGAGAAGTCAGGAGTCTACTGACATGTCTAAAGACAAGAAACAATTACAGTGTCTTATTTTTTACTTTTGATCGGCGTGCGCACTGTGCTTCTAACTGGTCCTGGCGCCCTCTTTTCTACACATCAGTATGCTTACAGAGCAAAAACTCAAGAGAAGGACAAAAGTTAAGAGCATGGCCCAAGAAAATCTCTGAGTAGGTTAGCACAAGAAATAGGAGTTTCACAATTCTCGGCTTAGAGAGCCATTAAACTTTTGAAATTAAAAGTTTATAAGAAAACTCTAGTTCAGGAACTGCAACCATATGATACTGTGAGTAGAGTAAATTTCTGCAATTGAGTGTTGGATAAAGTTAATAGTTCTATGGATGTAAATTTACTTTTTTCACAGATGAAGGATGGTTTTATTTAAATGGCCATGTATTGACACAAAACAACATATATTAGAATACAGAAAAACCCAATATTGTAAATGAAATACCATTGCATGACTGGAAGTTGGCTGTAAATGTGAACCGAATTATAGCACTATATTCTTTGAGGACACAGTAATGGACAATAATCAAACCATTCTCAGAATATTTGAGTGATATTGAGTGCATACAGACATATTTTCAACAAGATTCTGATACAACACATACAGCTGATCTCTCGTTGAAATTAATTGAGAACATTTTTGAAGATAGGGTTATCAGTATAGGACTTTGGCCGCTACGCTCCCCAGACCTTACTGTATGCAACTTTTAATTATGGGAGGCTTAAAAAAATAAAGTGTATCGGAACAACTGCATAAGTTGGAGAACTGAAGGGCAATATCATAAGAGAAATTACTGCAATTCCAGAATTGCGTGTTAATGGAAATGTTTTAAAAGGTGTGAGAGATGTGTCGCAGCACATCATTTCCAACACCTTCCATGATAAAGGTATGTGGTTTTTGTATGCCAGTAAATCTATGCAACTGAATTGTCTGTACGCTCTGAGCTTGAATTCAGGGTGAATATTCAATTTGGCTGGCAGCAGCATGCATCCTGCAGCAGCTACCTCCCTCCGGCCGACTGCAAGTCAAAAATAAGACACTGTATGTGGTATTGCAATGGATACCAACACATTTAGGGAATGATGGCAATGAGTAAGCTAAATTGCTGGTCTTAAAAAGGAATAAAACTGCAGTCAGGCATAGATATCTATTCCACTAGATTCGCCAATAAAACATGCCAGTAAGAAAATTATAAATAATGATTAACAATCAGTTCAAATGGAAAAACAAGGGAAAATATACAAGATGGCTGGAAAACATTCAGCAATAAATCAATAATGCAAGCAGTAATCAACTTTAGACTAACAGAGCATGACTACTTAGCTGAACACCTGGAATATTTCCGAAGAAACAGCATCCACTCTACATTGCAGGCATAATGAACTCAGCTAAACTTCTAAAATACATAGGATTGGATGTGGATGTCTAAAGACAAGGAAATATCTGCAAGCAAGGAACAACTGATCTTGAAAGTATCACAACTATAATTCCCATGTTTGCATTTAGTTTTACAATGTACTGCAGTGATCTGTGTTTTGAAACAACTGTTGTGCTTAGGTCATTACAAGTGATAAAATTAAAACTCACTCCGCTCGAGAATTTATCTGGGAAGGTCAGACCTTCAGATTATATTTATCTAGACTATTTCATAAATTAAATATGAATTTAAATATTAAATCACAAAGATTTACCAGAAAATGTTAAATTCTATAAACAAAAGAATGACCTAGTGATAAATGGTACAAAACAAAAGAATGATCAAGTAGTAAATTATATATGATAAATTAATGCCTCTGTGCACGAAATAGTCTATGTAATATTTACATGTATTATCATTCCATCACACATAATCTAGTTTTAAGGGCTTATCAGTTTTAATGACTTCATGATATGAAATGTCATAAACTTGTAATGCATTTAAGTCTAATAAAGGCATTAGTAACAACACAACATATTTGAGAATTTGATCAAAAAATGTGATCAAATGTTATTTTCAGTTAGTTAACAGTTGTTAATTGCAAAAGAAACCAGATGTGTGCCATTTGATTGTCAATGTACACCAAGTTAGTTTTGTTGCATCGAGGTTTCGGGAGAGGACATTGAAGAGCTTTTTCTGAAACATGGCATCTTAAAGGAAACAATGGTGTAGGAGATTTCTGGTGAACAATTATGTTTAAATAAAAGGGATTTATATTTTGATGTGGAAGAATGTATATGAAGTATACCAAAAAAAAAAAGTGAAATGTACTTACTTTAAGTTGGCCTCATTATGGCCCCTTTATTAAACAGACCCATTTGAATGTTGTGAAGGATTTTCAGCTTTTGGCTAAAATTTTGTTAATTAATCCTCCTCGTCAACCTTTTCCGCTTTGAGAATTGGGTTTGTCATGTTGAATTATGGCGGTCTGGTATTCTTTTGATTGTGAAGTATTACGGTTCATATTTAATAGATTTGTAATGGAGGACATATTCTAGAAGTGGACAAAGCACAGTTTAGAAAACATAAATTTGAGAAAGTCCATTCAATTGAAAGGCAATGGGGTTTTGATGGAATAAATCAAATTGCTCATGAGTTGGTATCTTTTTTTAGTACATAATTTATTTTAATTTTGTTTAAGAAACTTAAATTGCTTTATACTTTTATGTTTTCTGGCTTAACTATGTCTTGCTGCATATTCTGCAATGCCATATAATAATGATGATGATGATAACAATAATAATAACAACAATAATATCAACAATAACTTGCATCCATAGAAGTTCTAAAATAATCTAAACTTTTTTTTTCAGATTTGTAAATACTGCCACATAAATTGTTTCACAATATCTTTTACAGGAAACACATTACCTAAAGACATTACAATGTGCAGTCCAGCTGATACAAACAAGGTAGAAGCTAGTGAATCAGAAGGAGTAAATCATATTAAAGAAGCTAATGTGGAAGACAGAAACTCAATGCATTATTCCATGAGTTCAGTCATAGTCACAGCTCAGTGTTTTGGTTTGCTTCCAGTTCAAGGAATTACTGGATCAAATGCTGGTTGTCTCAGGTAGTTATATAATTATGGGCATAAATACCGATCAAGATTTATCTTACTGATATAGTTGTTAAATATAGTTTATCATTATTATTTTCCGAAACAAGTTGTGAAAAAAAAAAAAAATTCAGCAAAAGAAACTAATATGCTACACAGTAATCACAATTTTATAGTATAATCAACATAAATTGTTGCTGTGCATTTTAAAATCACCACCCACTTCAATAATTGTTTTGATGGCATCTAATAGCGTCAAGCTTTATGAATATTTTTCATCAAATAACTCTGAGACACAATAACTGTGATCTTTATTTGTAACTATGCTTCAACACTTATTTTAAAATTTGTTACTTAACATTCTTGAATTGGTCTTTCAGTGTTTCAATTTACAACCTACATATGTAGAATAAAGTTTTGATTAATAACAATATTATTTGTAACAATTAAATGCCTGATTAATAAAATATGTAAGTTTAATTTTCTGCAAATAACCACAAAGTCCTATTTATAATGACTAAAGTTAGTACAACTGAGAAACAATAATACAAACAGATTAAACACTTTTTACAGTGAGAGTGTTTAGGAACATACTTTATGTTGAATAATGTTTATGACATTAATCATTTCCAAGATATTCATTGCTCTTTATTTCAAATTTCAAATATATTTCAATTTATATATTTTGAAGTGCTAAGCCTTTTTTTATTTTTTATGATGTGTGTAAGAGGTATGGAATTTTTAAAGTCAGCACACAATGACTGCTTAAGAACTTTATTATAAATTCAGTCTCCTATGTTTGTGGGTAGAGATAGCCATGTGAATGCAATACATGAAATTTTATTTTCTCTACCATATACAATGTACATAGTAGGTAGAGAAGCTATTGCATTCAACCCAAAATTCAATTTCACTGGAAATACATGTTTCAAAGTCCTCTTAAGCCAAAACAAGAAGAATGGTGCATGCGTGTGTGTGTGCGTGCGTGCACGTGTTTGTTTGTTTTTAGTGTTTAAATACCAAAATTGGTATTTAAGTTTACTATCTTCTAAGGATGAAATGTGAAGATTGCTAAGGAAATCCCAATTCAGTCTACAAAAACATAAATTTATTCAATTTAAATATATAAAATAAACTTAATAATTAAACAATTCTATTAATTTCAGATTACATCGAATTGCACGATTAACAGCTTCAGTGTAAATGAAAATCTTAACTTTAAGTTTAATCTGTACACCCCAAACCAATACGCAATTTATTTGTTTAGATTTTTGTTGTGGAGCTAATCATTTCCAAGGTATTGCTGGTTATTGGTTAACGTTTTCCAATACTTATATTTTCTTTACATGGGAAGCTGTTATTCACATTTTTTCACTCTGGTAAGCAAAGTAATTTCAATACTGTCACATAGCTAACAGCATTTTAAAAGATCTGACTGTTGTTTAAGCCAGGTATTAATCTCAATTCACATTTTGTCTACAAGAAAACATATAATAAAAACACTTCTGTGAATATTTATTTTGATTAACATGAAGTAAATGGAAGAATAAGGTTTTTCAAGAATAGCTTATTGAAGAATGTGTAGAAAATTATATGAATGTATTTTTTTTATCATTAATCTGCATTTTTGTGATATTTGTGTTTTTGTCACCTTCCTTTAATGTTAAGCTCGGATATGTAAGTATTCTTAATATTCACCTGTCTATGCTGTATATACCTATCCATTTCTGAACATCATTTTGTTTGAACTTCATTCACTGTCATTTCCCATTTCTTACAATATGATTCTAGGAAGTTTAATTCTTTTCACAGTATAGCCAACTTAATTAAAAATGCTTACATTGTTTCTTGTTTCTCAAATGTAATTATACTTGAAATTTCTC
Organism: Hymenopus coronatus; assembly: GCA_030762935.1. Classification (NCBI taxonomy): domain Eukaryota; kingdom Metazoa; phylum Arthropoda; class Insecta; order Mantodea; family Hymenopodidae; genus Hymenopus; species Hymenopus coronatus. The sequence goes on from CM060895.1 coordinate 41,566,225, forward strand.
CATTAGATTTCAGTGGTGGAGTTTACGTGTAGTTTTCAGTATCCTCATGTTCATTACCTCTGCTCTCAATGTCATCTGTGCCTGTGTAGTTTTCTATTCTGATGTGAACTTTACACATTCAGGTAAGCCTTAATCTTAAGTTTGCAAATAAACATGTGATGTGCTAATCTATTTATTAGTGAAGACAATGCTTTAATATATTTACAATGCTGACTAAATATTTTTGCCGACAGAAATGTAACCTTTTTTATTTGTAAATTTAATCACTATGTTTGGTTCTCCAGCCATTTACTTCTTGGCTGCTACTGGACAATCACAGGAATCAAATAGTTTATCAAAATTTTTTCAGTAGTATGAGGAACATTTAATATTGTTTAAGTTAACAACACAACAATTTAATGGAATCATGTTGCATTATATGTGACATAGGGAAGCATTTCAGTGTCTTATTCTTTTACAATGTTGGGGAAAAGGGAGTATAACTCCAAAAATATTACTTCTCAGGAAGCAAAAAACAAATTTTGGACAATTCTCACAAATTTCAGTTACACATCACATGCCACCAACCTATCAGAGTAATAATTGAAAACTGTCCACAAGCAATATTGGACCTTTCTTGACTTGATCTCTAGAGTATCCTAAAATGTAATTTTTGGTCTCATATTCCTTTTCTGCAACCACAGCAATTTATCCGTGCTTATTGAGACTGAGACTTGATAGTGGGATACAAGACTTAAAAGAACACTTCTTAACTGCTGGTAAGAATGCCACTTACACATGTTCAGTTAGCCAAAATGAAATAATTTCATGTTGTAATGATATACTGCTGTCAAAAGGTGTAACTAAAGTAAATAAGGCAAAATGTTTTATGGTTTTGGCAGATGAGACCACCAATATATATTGTGTAAAACAGATGTCATTTTGCACAAGATATGTTGACCTAGAAAGTGTGTCAATATGAGAGGACTTTTCCCAATTTGTCCCAATCTATAACATGTCTGGTAAGGGAATAAGTGAAGTGATTATGAAGAAACTGAGAGAGTTTGGAATTGACTCAGCTAGATGTTTGACATTCATAGTGTCCAAGCAACTTTCAAATATCTTTTTATTAGATTCTGATTTTAGTAACATAACCTTTTATTAGATTTTGAATTTTTGTGCTCAAATATTTTTTTTTCAAAGGCTTGTTTGTTGTTGATTAATATTATTCCCATTGGGATGAACCTTGCATTCTACCCATACTTTCATTAGCCTAAGTCCTGCCCCTTTAGAAACTCCTAATCCTAATTTACTTTCTTCTTTATATATATTGCAGCCTAATTTTTATTTTCTGCAAATAACCATCTGTTTTCTGACAAAGACTTGTACTGAGACTCGTTCCAACAGTCTGGAAAGTCTTGTTTTCGGTAGCTGTGTCCTTGAATTTCACAGTTGATGGTAGAAGGTGTAGAACCATAATCTAAATTCTACCTTGAAACGATATCACACGTTTCAGCAACATTTAACCCAGCTCTGTCGTCATACTCACATCTTTAATGAAACTAATGTTCTCTGAGCTCCAGTTTTGTTATTACTTGAGCCATCACACTACCTTTTTTTGATTCGTCTCACTGAAAAACTTGAAAGGTACTATGGACCTGATGTTCGCTAACTGCAGAGATTCCATAATATCTACTTCTTAGCAATACATTGAGCAAAACATAAAACAATACTTGGATTCACACAAACATAATAAGTGGAAGGAAGCTGTGCTCACTTCCCACTCTCCAAATCAAAATAGCAGTTTTGCCAACCTTAGAGAACCAGAAAACCGCCCAGGAGTGTAAAAGTGACTGTATTTTATGAACATAAAACCGTAAGGTTCGATATTACTCCGTTAGAGTACATCCATGACGTTTCAGCAATATGTATAGATTATAAAAGACTTTCTTGCTGAATGTAAAAATGTTACTTTGTTCTAAAGGGTCCAACTAAACCACTGGGTATAAGTAACAGTGATCTCACAAGTGAGTAATTTTGTAAAACAAGATAACTAGTTCTTTCAAAGTAAGTACAGGCAAAATGTTCTAGAGGAAAGCAAAGATCTATTGTTGAAATATAAATCTTATAGTGAAAATGAGTTTCTCAGACTTAAATTGTAAGGTATGTTATAAATATTAGATACATTCTTGAAATAGTATGCAAATTTATTAAGCATAGGGATGTTTTAATAAACTTCATTATTAATCCAAGACAAGAGCAAGCTAAGTAAGTTATATTTACAATCCAGCACAGTTGTGAGTTTCTCATCAAATAGTTTTAGCAACAGTCTCTGGTAAAATCAAAACAGAAATGAAAACTCTGCTGAACAGTGTTGCAAGCATGCTTTGGTAACAGTATCATACATATTTGGTTGCTGCAGAGGAGGAAAACAAATGGGAGAAATGAAATTAAATGATGTGGGGAGAAGAAGAAAAAAGGCTGTGTTAAACTAAACAAAAAGCTTCAAGTAAGAACATATGTGTGGCTAGAGAATTTTTAAAAACCAGAAGATTCACAGTTCCAAGTTAGACCTAAATTTCAAGACCCAGTTCAATATAACAGATGTTATCAAGATGCTGAAGAGTAATATGTTAAAAAGAATCTTGGTTTTTGTGAAATATCTGTATAACTAAGAAGTTTTCTGCACAAGAAAAAAAAAGTGATAACAGCACAAAAAATTATTTGATATTTTGTTTGCTATAACAGGAAATCATATTTCCAACGTCTTTTCTGAATTATAATCTTTGATGAAAAATTTTCCTAGACATGTGTTGTTATCTGAAAATGTATTATTTATGTTCAGATACTGGTTTTAACAAATAGTTACTGTGTACATTTACTAAAATTTTTATGCCCTTCCCTTAGGGTAGAAATTGTGTTTTATATAAATAACTACATGTTGTTTATTAGCATTAGATTACTTCTTTACATTTTCTTTATTATGTTTTTTGTAGATGAATGTTGCACAGTTTAGAAATCATTGCTTCTTAATTGCTCAGCTCTTGGTGCAATAACCATATCCTCATAAATTTTATGTTTTATTTCTTTAATTTAAATATAAGGGCTGTCAACAAAGACTGAGATTGATGTTTTTTTCACAGATATTTATTACTTCAATTTAATGTTTACATGATCTTTTTCAAAGTAGTCCCCTTCTACTTCAATGCACTTTTTATAGTGTCTCTGCTAGTCCTTGAGTATGTGCTGCAGACCATTCTTTGTCAGGTCCTTGAGAACCACCTCACTTTTCTTGAGCACTGCTTCAGAATTCTCAAATAGAATACCCCTAAGCTTTGCCTTTAGTGATGGGAATAAAAAAAAGTCATAGGTTGCGAGATCGGGGCTATAAGGTGGATGTGGTACACAGGTAATGTTGAATCGAGCCAGAAACTACATGACTTGATTTGCGACGTGAGGCCGTGCATTGTCATGATAAAGTCACCACCCAGTCCGAGAAAGCTCTGGTCGTTTCTTTGCAATGTGCTTCCTCAGTGTAGCCAATACTGACGTGTAGAATGCTGCTGTAACAGTAGGGTGAGGGGGAACTGCATGCTAGTAAATCATTCCATTTCAGTCAAAAAATGTGATCACCATCACTTTCACTGTAGATGGAACAACTTTTGCCTTTTTTGGTGTTGGGGAACCTGGCAATTTCCACACTCTGCTGGCTTATTTTCCTTCAGGATCATAATGATGCAGCCATGACTCATCACCGGTGATAATCAATTTAAAAAATGCATCCCCTCCATCAGCAAAGAGACGCAGCACCTCACGGCTTGTCTCGATTCACACAGCCTTTTGTTCAGGAGTCAACAGATGTGGCACCCAACGAGCACAAACTCGGGTCATATGGAGATGGTCGTGCATAATTGTAAACACATTGCCATATGAAATTCTCAACACTTCACTGAGGTTACTTAATGTTATATGCCGATCCTCTCGGACAATCACAGCAGCTGTCTTGATGTTGACTTCAGTCACAGAAGAAGCCGAAGCACCAGGCTCACCTAGCTTAACACTGACAAGTCGGCCTTCTTTGAAGTCTTTGAACCACCTAAACACTGTTGCACGAGGTAGTGCATCTTCACTGTACGCTTGCTTCAGCTTTTCATAAGTTTCGGTGACTGTATGGTTTAAACGAAAATAGAATTTGATTGCGTGGTACTGCTCCTCTCGTGTCACCTTCACTGTCTGGTCTGCGAAATGCACATAGGGTCTACAAAATAGAGCATTACTACCAACCTACCGATACGAGAGTGCTGCCGCCTTCCGACATTATACATAAAAACCCGCTCTTTTCAAATAGTTATGTTAAATATACAAAACTATCATGGAAGCTACAGGAAAAAATCAGTCTCAGTCTTTGTTGATCAGCCCTTGCACTATACCAGGAATTTGGGAGAACATCGTTGCAAAGTTATTCCTTACAAATAATATCAGAAGGGCTCTGGTATCACCAGAAGTAGAAAATTATTTTAAAAATTTGCATTAATAAATTTAATTATTGGTGTTTGTGTTTAATATTCTGCATAAATTTGCATTATTGGGTTAATTTTTGGGCAGAATTAATGGCAAAATAAAAAAAACTTACGGGTAACAATATTAAAACCCCTATTTCCAAATTCAAAGCATTTTATTTCTAATCAATGTCATCAATAGAACCAAATATCACATTCAGACATCACTAAACTGCAACATACAAATTTTTCGTTTTTGATAGTTGTCCTTCTGTCTGTTACAACTAAGATATACATAGAGAAAAACCTCTCACTGTCAGCATTTGATATTGATAGCCAAAGATGCTGAAGGGACTTTTCACCAAAAAACATGGTAAGACTCATGTTTGCTTTCAATGGCAAAAGTGTAGTTACTATATCTATGTCCATCATGGATTAGCTGTTCAAGATTGGCATAATGTTCTTCGTAACAAAGAAGCAAATCAGAATTAATACAAGTGGCTTTAAATGTATTTAGTTGATTAAATGCATCCATTACATTATTTAAATTGCCTATAAATATTTGTATTTAGTAACTAGCCTTGAAGGCTTGAACAAATTATCTAAAAGCTTTTTATTGTTATTATATCATAGTACACCTCCCCATCTGCCCTCAGAGATACAAAACAGCAAACTTTTAAACTGTCTTCTATCGTATTTCTAACATTGGGGTCCATGCATTGAATAAGTGCACTTACTCTGCCTCACCTTTCTAGTATCTCACATTTTACTATCAACAAGTTAATTTGAAGTAAAACACAGTGAGTTACAGGTTTGTCTTTAGATTGAAATTCTAATAATTGTTTTTAGAAGCAATACTTTTTCTTGCTGGTTAGCTTATTTTAGTCGACTGCTAACTACTTTTCATTGGAATTCTAAATATTATTTCACAACTTCTGCTTTATGATGTGAAGCCTCCAAGTTAAAGTTTTATTTCTGTAACTTGAAATAAATGCAGATTTTTCTTCACAAAATACACACATATATATATATATATATATATATATATATATATATATATATATATATATATATATATTTATCACTTAAAAAAAGCACATTATTCTCGAAAATATGAAAAATTCTCAAAAATTTGCAAAAAAAATAAGCATTAAATCATTTCAAAACTATGTTAAATGCATAAAAAGTATTTTATTTTTGTAATTCAGTAGCTTTCTCATTTATTGTTAATAACAGAAACTCTCGAGTTTAGTTATCATTACTAAGCTTGGTATTGGTTTCATTATCATTATGAGAAGAAACTTCCATTCAAAACAACATTTTATAATGTGAAAAACATTTGATTTGGGCATTATATTAATGAAACTCAATTAACACTCAGCATTAAGCTAATACTTTTTTCTTTTCTCCTTCACAGACAGTGTGATTTTCTTTATAATGGTCAGCACAATGTATCTTCTGTTTCTGCAACTTGCAAAGGAATGGCCAAAACTAGGAATGCTATGGCAGAGCCTGGAGCATGCTCAAAAGCATTATGGTTATCCAAAAAACCTTAATTTAAAGATAAAAATCATTACTTTAATGGTTCTCCTAGCAGCACTAAGTAAGTACTTAAAATAATCAACTTATTTTGCATCTAAAATATAATTTATTGTGTTGAATGACAGTCAAAATAATTTGTTGAATTTTTTTAAGAATCAAATTTTGTGCAAAATTCTCTTTTTTGGTAGGAATAGTCTTTATTTTCTTTTAATCAATCCATCCCTTACAAAAAGTTTATAAAATTATTCATATGTAATAAAGAAAAAAAAAAAATAATAATTTAAATTATTATTGATAAACTACTTGTGAGTAGGGTTGTTTTACTGTTACACAATTGTAACACTTGAATTCTGAAATGAGTGAAACATTTTCAAACCATTAAGCAAGCTTTAAATTAAACAAGCTTTTAGATTCGTAGTTTTTCATAAAACTTTTTTAGGATCAAGGAAAATTCATATTTTTCTGGCAGTAATAATAATTAAACTTATTCAATTTTGAAAAGCATACTGAAACAAAGGAGCATCTCAGCTGGATATTAAACATTTCAGTTTGAGTGCAGAAGGGCTCAAAAACACCTTAAAATTCTTACCAACAGAAGAACTCAGTATAACAATGGTTTGTTCCAAAAATATCTGTTCCAATTCCTGCAGAACAATTGAATCAGTCAGAGCTACAAATGTTTGATCAACTTTTACAACTTTTGAGGGGAAAGAAAAAGCATTGTAAATGGAAATGAGAAGTTTATACAAATTACATGTGCATTCTGTTATATACAGTACTAACAAATATTGCATATTATGTACTAAAAAAAGAACACTTGTTTAGTTTTTAACACTTTTAATAGTCCATAAAGTTGAAAAAATGCCAACAATTTTAATGAGATGGTGTTTTGGAACAGTGATACGTATAAAAAGAATAGAATATGTCTGAGTTGGATTTGCAACACTTAAGTATCACATATGTATAGTTTTGCCAGACCGGTTTCGAAGCCATGTGGCTACACCACAAGTATCAAAAAATATTCAAAAAAACATAAAATCACACTTGCCTCCCAAAATAAGTTCAGCCTGTAAAAAATGCTCTGCAACAAATTAAAAGACCAAATACCAGAACACAAAGAATCAGGAATCTACAGTACAAATTGCACAGATTGCAACAAATTTTACATTGGAAAAACAAAAAGACACTTTGAAACAGATTAAACGAACATTTGAGAACAGTAAAATACAAGCAAACTGACAAATCAGCCACTGCACACCACTTTTGGTCTACTATTCATGAAATAGCACCAAACATACACCTTAAAAACCCCACCAGATATGCAGCAGAGCTTAATGTTTGGGAAAAAATCCACATCATTAAAAACCAATACCACATATTTAACTTTGAATTGCCGTCACAAAAATATTGTGGAGGTTTGTCGCTCAGTCACCAGGCACCGACACACCTCAACATAGAACATCCCGTAGAAATTATCGACAATGAACCCACATGGCTTTGAACCCGGTCTGGCAAAACTATACGTAAGTGATACTTAAGTGTTACAAATCCAACTCTGAAATATTCTATGAAAAAATGCCTTTTACCACCAAAAGGGATTAGAAATCATAATTTTAAAATATATTTAATAATTTCCCATAAAAATAACAACACTGGTTTTACATGCGTCTAGAATCATAAAAATCAGTAGAGCAAGAAAAACCAGCAAATTTTAAATACAGTCTGGTGTATTTATTGACCATTGCTACTTGAATTTTCTTATATACCAACATTATGAAGTGGTAGCTCAGGTACAGAACTCAACATGTTTAATCGAAATGTAATTAATTTCTTAATGTATAAAATATATATCATTCATATTAACTACATAATGTTTGGTCTCAAAATAAAGAGGAAAAAGAGAATAACACAATAATAATATTGTTGTTTCTAGCTTTTAAGTAGCCACACATTATGAAGCCACTTTGCGGTGGTTAACTTGTTGCACATCTATGTATTAGTATATAAGCAATATTGCAACCGTTATTCTGTTTAGCTTTAAATGCGAGACAAGGGGAGAAACATAAATACGTGTTTGTTCATGAAAAGGGCTTGGTGTTGCTTTGTGAGTTCATCAATCAGCCATAACTGGAGCTGGGTTGCTGGCATATTACTTAAAATTCCAAATGGCAATGGGTGTCAAATAGGGCATCTGTAGATGATGATGAGGATTGGGGTTTAGGGGCACTCAACTACATGGTTATTAATGCCCTTATAAAATAAATGTGGTGTAGAGGGCACCCTTAGTGAAACAAGTAACTTTCATACAAAATGCTTTTATTAATTCATTAAAGCTTACCCAATAATGGAGGTGAGGTGGTAAAGTAAATAAGTAAACAAAAATATTTTGGTACTCTGGGGCATGAACCTCCAACCAAACCTGTATCGTCAACCCTCACATATCATGCCTTAGAATGCATGTCCATTTGGATACATAACTACAGCATTCTTGATCTTACAATTCTGTGTAATTTTGTGAGTAAATTTTTTTTTTTTAATCCTGTCAGCATCCAACCATGCCATCACACTGATTGCTTTAATTGGTACCTCCCCATCCTTTTCCAGTTTCCCTTGAATGCAGAATATGCCTTTTGACTGGATTAGATCCTACAATCCTTGGTTCATAGGCTAGCTACATTCTTACCTAAGACTGCATGGCCATAAATCCAGATTCCAAGATTTATATTATTTCATGGAGTTATCTGATGTTATCTGTTGGTTAATGTGTTATTTAACAGTCATGCAAAGATGTCATATCATGCTCATATTGCTGAAGGGATTAACTCATACTTTTTCAAAGAGGAAACTTGTCTATTTTTGTTGTGACTAGGCTTCATGGTCTAGTTGTTGTTGTAGTAGTAGGGCTTTAGGGCACTCAACTACAAGGTTTATTAGCGCCCAAGCAACAAGGAGGTAAAGGGGGGGGGGTTAAAAACGAGGCACTAGACCCCCACAATAAAATTCAAAAGCAATAAAAATCTTGCTAAAACAGTGTCAGCAGCTGTGGAAAGTAAAACAATTACAAGAGTAAAATGTAGTAGCGAGCCACCGAAAAATGGTACCAGAAGGTAATGAAGCTAATAAAAAATACAAGTCACAACACGTTAAAATCACACAAGATGCCTCATACCGACATCATGCATAAAATCTAAAACTCGTTCCACAGTAACGAGTTTGTCTGCCAGCACCTTCAAAAGAGCTGCTGGCATCCCGGCGGACAAACGCGAGGGAGCTAAAAACTGACACTCGATTAAAACATGCCTCACAGTCAACGGCTGACAACAATGAGTACAGAACAGTGCAGGGTCTGAGGTCAACAAATGACTGTGACTAAAACGACTGCTCGATACAGAGTCTAGCTAAAATTACCCCTTCGCGACGACACACGCGAGAGGAGGTATTCCGGCGACAGGGAGCGCTTTCACCTCCCCGAGTTTATTCCCCTGCAGATCAGCCCATTCGGCACTCCTGCGCGAAAGGATAAAATGACGTAAAACAGTGTAGAAATCCTCAGAGGTCACAAAGGAGTTAAAATCTCCGGAGGCTGAGAGGGGTGGGTCCAGTTGTGTTTGCATGAACAGCAAGATGCCTGAAACATAGCAAGATTGAGAAGCACATTAGGGTACTTCTAACTTTACACTGATAATGTCATTATAATAACTTGTACAATTAAAAAGTGTCATTAAAAAATTGCTTGGTGATAAAAAATATTAAATTTCCACATTAAAAAAATTGGTTTCAGATAGTGAATTTTGGATTCAGAAATGAATTCAGTGTATCTCAATTAACTAAAATCATGTAATGTCTTCTAAAGGACAGAAAAAAGTTTAAATTTGTTGCAGTGTTATTTCCAGTGATAGGGAACTTTTGGGAAAGAAAGTCAAAACGCAGGTAATGCAATCTATTTTCACTATAAAAATTGTAGCTTAAACAGGGACATCTATCTGAGAATGGCTCTTTGTAGTCTAAGCAGGGGAAATATTGTATTCCACTCAAAAGCTCTATCAAGAGTTTACCATGAATATATGTTTTCAGGTCACCTGCATAAAAAAATAAAGCATTTTAAAAACAGGTCTATGTGTTGTGTGTGTGAACAGCATAACTCAAAAATGATAAATAGTTAAACACCAGCACTTAAGTTCAACATCTTCCATGGATGCAACACCAAGATTTTCAACAAATCCCAATTACATGGAAAACTATTAAAAAAATGTTTATTTTTTCAGAAATAGCTCTTAACAATTTTGACTAAAATACCAAATACCTAAAACATTTTCATGACAAATGAAATGTATATCTTGAATTTTATGGGAATAGCTTCTGAACTCCTCTTCATTCTGGTTGGTTTTTGTGTAACTGATAAACCATACAAAAATATTACTATCTAAAAAAGTGCATCTCCTTAAAACACACTATTTATGTCAAAAACATTTTTTGATGAGTATTCGCCTCTGAGAGATTCCTGTTTATTGGTTTAGATGTTTTAATATTTATACTTTTCTCAATTGGAAGTTGTCACCAAATAAAATTTCAAGGCCATCATATAGCATCCATTACTTAAAACAGATTTGTGCCAATGTTTATCTCAACTACCATGAACTAGATAGAAGAAAGAATAAGCATTTACAATAATGACTTGTTGCAGAACATGTAAAGAAAATCATGTAAATAGACATAGATTTTTCAACATGAGTACAGACCTGCATATCTGCAGTTTGAATGCACTGTTTTTGTATGATTTTTCACTGTAAAACACATGAATTAATAAAAATATGTCTTATAAAAGTTGTTTTGAAGAGCAGTACCCTATTTATGGACCATTCACATTTGAAATGTTCAAGTAATATGCATTTACTCACTTCCAGTTATGGCTGACTGATGAAATCAAACATAAGTGAAGGTTCACTTGCACTTTGGTAATAAATATTGTTGTTTCAAAACTAAGAATGTCAAATGTTTCTTAATAAATGGCTATTATGGGTGTTTAGATTCATCATGTGCACATTTAGGGGGTGGGTTCTCTGTATAATACAACTCTGATTATTAAATAATCCTTGTTTATTACAAATCTATTCTAGGTATTACTGATTGCTGAGTTCAGTTTACTTATTGGCAACAACTTCTGTCCCACAGTAGAACACATCCTGAGCAAAATGAGAAGATTTGTACTCGCAGCACAATCAACTGAGAATCTATCAGATCTATTCCGTTACTACTTTGAAAATACAGAGACATATAACCAGATATTTTCTGTAATGGAATACAATGCAATGCCAGCTACTTTTGCATTAATTACAAACTTTGTGTCTACTTTCACATGGAACTTCACAGATCTTTATATTATTTTAGTCAGTCTTGCTCTTTCAGAGAGATTTCACATATTCAACAAACATCTAAAAGATGCTACAGGAAAGGTAAGTTCTATTTATAAAAGTTACTGTAGTGAAAAATGTTCTATTAAGAAGTAATAAACAGGTAGATCTTTTGAAATTCAGTAAACCTGTGTGGTAGATACAACACTATAAGCAATACTGCACCCCAGATATGCCCCTTTCTCAAGAGTAAAACTAAGCACATAGGTACCACATATTTAATTATTTTCAACAGTAACTTCTGTTTAACAGATATGAGTGACTAAATGTCTTTGACATTTACTTGATAGAATTTGAATTGATGACGTTGCTATTATAGAGTGAATAGCTGAATAGTATCAAGAACCTGCAGAACAGTGTGCACAAAACGGTAGTGGAGAGCAGGGGAGATTGGCATTGATATATCAACCAACACCTTTAGAAATCTGAACTGAGTACTTCTTATATATCATAATGGATACACCAGTGCCTTTTGTATTCTGAACTTGGGTTACTTCTAAGAGCTACCATGACTGTAACAGTGCCTCTTGCAAACGAACTTTGGAGTTATTCTAAAAAGGGATGTCACAGTGGTTCTCAGGATTGTTATTTATTCCACTGTTGTTTTATTTCTTTCCTCATACATATTCTAATCTTCCATCAACTAATATGACTTACAAGACTACAAATGAATGAATTTATGACACGAATACAAATGACTTTATACCCATTGCACTTCTCATTTAGCTTTACTCTATTTAATATACTCACACCAAGATAAAACAAATAAAATAATCTGCCCTTAATTGTAAGCATATTTAAACATTTGTTCACAATACCAAGTCACTCAATATTCATCTTCTCAAATGAAAAAAAACAACCAGAATTGGGACCCAGGTCTCCATTAATGTAAATAAAAGAGAGAATTTATAAACATAAATGCCCTTCATTTATGCAAATAAAAGGGGAAAATAAGTAAACATACAATAAACAGAAACAAAATAATATAAAACTTTCCCTTATTAGCAAAAAACACAACTAAATCATAAATCCACTTCAACCCAAGGCATTGTCGTCATTACCCTTTTTATAAGTTGTTGCAAAATTGTTGAAATTCAGGGAAAACACAAAGAAATTCAAGTATACATTGGGCAGTGTGGTAATGAAGCACTCCTTGAATTATTCTACCAGATCGAAAGTAGCTTTCGATCATGAAAATACAATGCACTCCATTCCACTACAATGAAATTGATAGTTTGCATGCACATGGTCCTATGCTATGTCAAATCTACTAATCATGATATGTTCTTTAAAGTTTGCTAGGAATGCTCTGGTAGGCAAGATGGTTTTGTCTTGGCTGCTGTATCAAATCCTGGAAGGTCTTGCTAGCATGGCATATCAGTTTGTTAACTTCTATCGATAATGCTCTGGAGGCATTAATGTTGTCTTGGCTGCTAGATCACACCCTGAAAGGACTCACCGACAAGAGCTTAATGTTATTTTTTCAAATTCTGTCATGATAGAAGCCAAATAAATTTGATCACTCAGTAGGGGAAAGTGCTGTACCTGCAGATATTTGTACCTAGGGACATTTGAATTTATATAAACAACTGTGAATTAATATGGCTGCCCTGTAAGCTTCCCTCCAAATGTGTTGGTACTTGTAATGGTTATTTGCTGAGAAACAAATTGGCCAATTTGTGTTTTTGCTGATAGCACTAATGCTTTATAGTACTGGAGAGACTGATTATTTCACATGTAATATTCCAAAACCTGTTTATGAATGTATATATTCAATATTAACAATACGTTCTAGCATGAGTGAATTTTAGCTCTATATACATACATAACCTTAGAATATGAACATGTTTCTTTGAAGGTGTATAAACTGTACCATGGAACATGTGCATGTGATGTTCCAGAGAAAGTCCCTCTACAAGTAATATGTACATAGTGTATAGAGAAGGTATTGTATTGCACCCAAAAATTTGATACCGAGATCTCCACAGAAATATCTGTTTTGTAATCTCTTGAATCAAAACATTTTCTGATAAAGATCCATGTGTATGTCCATGGACAGCATAGCTCAAAAACTAAAGCGCCATTAAATACCAAACTTGGTGTTTAAGTTTATTATTTTTCGAGAATGCAACACAGAGATTTTCAAGAAAATTCCCCCAACCCAAACTACCCTTTACATGGAAAAATTGTTGAACATTTTGTTTTTCTTAAAAATGGCTCTAATGATTTTGATTACAGGAACATATATTAAAGTTATTCACAACACAATAAAATGCATATTTTGAATAGCTTCTGAAGATCACTTTATTCAGTATTCAGTTATGCACGTCTATTATCGTTAAACAGTAAGAGATAGATAAAAACATACTACACAAAAAATGTAGCTTTTGTTAAAATACACAATTTATATCATATACATTTTTGTTGTAGACTTGACCATTTCCAAGATATTACTTATTATTGGTTTCAATTTTAAAGTACTTATACTTTTTTCAGTTAAGAAGTGTTAAGTCCTACTCCTGGCAAAGCAAAGAAGTCAATTTCTTTGACAGTTACATAATGACAGATTTTAAAACATTTGACTCGCTTTAGCATTATAGTTGTAAAAAAGTTGTTACCACAAATAAACTTTGGAATACTATAACTACACAATTCTTGCTTAATTTGAAATAATTCTCAAACAAATGCATATCATGAATAACGTAGCATGCACACATCAATTTCAGCAATTACAGTTTTAGAATGCAATATATTGGTTATATGCTCTAATGAAAATATAAGAAAAAAATCTGATGTGTTCCATTCACATGGCTTTCTCTACATCTCTGCAACAAATTATTGTTAGAAAGCTTATGCTTCTATTTACTTCTCGCAAATCAAGAAACAATTAGCAGAAATTGTCTTATTACTTGCTTCCTTTAAAGTAGAAGCAAAATAAGGGAGTACCATTGGTTAAAGTGATACTCAAAAGCTGGTTGCTACGTGACCGAAGTTTCTTTATTTGTATAGACAGGAGTTAACAAATTCCTGTATGAGAAAAGTATAAGTTTTTTAAAGCTGAAACCCATAATAAGGAATATCTGAAAAATGACCAATTCCACGAAAAAAGTGTATATTACATAAATTGTGTGTTTTAACATGCTCTACATTTTTTGTGTGGTAAGGTTTTGTCCATCTCTTATGGTTTAGCAGTTATGCAAAATTCCATAAAATTCATTCAGAGTAAAGTAGTCTTCAGAGGCTATTCCCAGAAAATTCAAGATATACATTTTATTTATCAGGTAAATATCTTTAATATGCCATATTTTAATCAAAATCGTTAGCGCCATTTTTGAGAAAATCAAAATGTTTCAAAAAAAGTTCCTGTAAAGGGTAGTTGGGTTAAGGGGGATTTTCCTGAAAATCTTCATGTTGCATCTTTGGAAGATATCAAACTTAAATACCAAGTTTGGTATTTAACGGTCTTTTCGTTTTTGAGCTATGCTGCCCACAGACACATACGCATACACAGAGACATTTTTCTCAAAATTTTTTCTTTTTTTTTTGGATTCAGTGGGACTAAAAAAAACATGTATTTCTGTTGAAATCTCGATATCAAATTTTTGGGTGCAATACAATACCTTCTCTATACACTACATACATAGTATGTATAGAGAAAGTAATAAATATTAACATTTGTTTTGTTTTTACCAGGTGCATCCTGAAAGTTATTGGGGGAAAATCAGAGAAGACTACAATGCACTCTCACAACTTACAAAATATGTAAACTCCTGTCTTTCCAAGATTGTATTTGTGTCTTTTGCTAACAACATGTACTTCATTTGCCGTCAACTGTTGAACAGCATCAAGTAAGTATTAATATTAATCTATATTTAATGCAAACTTTGTAAACTATAGAGCTTGCTTCTGCTTAGTTCTTGTTCTATATTTAATCACTGCTGATTAGTCTTTTTCTGTCTCTGTTACTGCACGCTTTCTCTTTGTAAATCTGCTTTTCTTAGCTAAAGATATAAAAAATATCCATAACAGAGATCTGCAATATAAGGTCTAGACCAGGCTTCACCAACTGATAGCCTAATCTCTGTGCTAGTTCAAACTCCAAATGTGCAGTTTCTTTAAAGGCAGCCACGTGAACACTTTATCATAGGAAAAATAATGTGAATTGAAAGCAAAAAAGACCAAAGCCAAATTTGCCTATTAAAGAAGTTGGTAAAAACTGTGCTTTCTTGGTATGACAGGTTTTTCTGTGGCAAAAGATTCTGAGTAGTGTACAGAAGCAATTGCTGCATAGTGAAGCATTTCATCTGCTAGATATAATTTGTATTGAGCATATATTATCCAAAGCTTTGCAACTGCAAAAAATAAAACATAATGAAATTATGTCATGAAACTGTCAATATTCACGATGACTCACACAAGCAGTAGTATTTTCTTAATACACAAGAACTATCCTTATGCAGCCACAGAGAGAATGAAAATTCTGTTAACAAAGGTATTTATGTGCAATTATTAAATCTGCTCACTCAAAATGAATCAATAGTTAAAGACCATTTACAACTGCCATCATTATTAAAAGGAACATCTTCAGGTATTCAAAATGACTTGACAGAAGTTACAACAATCACATTAAACATCAAAGTAGATAAAAAGGTAAAAACTCTATCGACGGCTCTGTCGGCAAGAACCTCCGCGAGGGAGGCCGGAAGGTGGAATGCTGAACGCCGTACCGACAATACTATCCCACAGAGCGGACAGATAGGCACAGGATCTTTCTTAAAAATATTACTAGGCATAAAATTACAGTGACCGATTCGCAAGTGAGCCAATTGCACCTCTTCCCAACGGGATTTACGAGAGGAAGTTACCCAGGTAACAGGAACGTCCTTCACTTCCCTGAGCTTGTTCCCGCGGAGAGACGCCCACTCCGCGTGCCAGCCGGAATGCACCACTCTCCGGAAAACAAGCCGGAAGTCCGCAGCAGTTACAAAAGAAAGCACAGTACTGGGTTGCGTCTTAGCTGCCAAATCCGCCAGCTCATTACCCTGTAGGCCGACGTGGCCAGGAATCCATGCACACTCCACATGAACACCGGCAGTGTGTAATACAGAATACCAAACGAGCTTCCTGGAGTGGGATCATCTACCGTCGTCGATCCAGTAGCTGTTGCTGACGCCCTTGGTAGTACATTCCCGTCAGTCTCTAGCTCCGCTCACTATGATCCCGCTTTACTAAGGCCGAGGTGGAATCTCAGTCTCTCATCTTTCGATCTTTTAATAATGAATGCTATAACTCATTTTTTTTAGTATACATAAGCTCGAAAACTCGATCTCATCCTCTAGGGTTTCTTCTCCGGGGCCACATGTACTTCATATCGCCATGCTCTAACATCTCTCTCCTGCCGGCAAACTCTTTCTCTTGGTGCTCTACAACCGCATTTGGTGTGGAGTGTTTTCTGCAGTCTGGCGCGAGGCCACCATCGTCCCTATCTGAAAACCTGGTAAGGATCGCCATCTACCTTCCAGCTATCGTCCGATCGCCCTCACCAGTTGCTTTTGCAAGGTGATGTAGCGCATGATTAATGGGCGATTGCGATAATGGCTCGAATCCCATAATCTGCTTTCTAGCGTCCAATGTGGCTTCCGTCGTTACCGTTCCATTTGGTCTCGTTATAGGCATACATCATGGATGCCTTTTTGCGGCAGAGTCCAACAGTCGCGGTATTTTTTAATCTAGAAAAGGCGTATGATACCTGTTGGAGGTATGGTATACTCGTACCCTTCACAATTGGGGCATCCGTGGTCGCCTGCCCCTTTTTATCCAGGAGTTTATGAAGGACAGTCTTTAGAGCATGAGTAGGCTCGACTTTGGTGTTTTTACTTAGGAGAAGGGAGTACCGCAGGGTTCGGTGCTTAGTGTCACATTGTTTGCTGTTGCCATCAATCCTATTGTAGAGTGTGTTCCGCCTGGCGTCTCGTCGTCATCGTTTGTGGACGATTTCGCCATTTACCTTAGTTCTCGGCTGCCTTGCCTACTAGAACGGCGCCTCCAACTGTGTCTTGACCGCATCTACCATTGGAGTCTGAGTCGGATTATCGCCCAGGTGAATAAGCGCATAATCAATAGTTTAACTGATTAAATTGTTTAGGTTAATTAGTAAGTAAGATATAATGTAGTTATTGTATATTGGATGTTCAGACAGATTGTTTCTAACTTCCACCTCAGAGTTCTCAAGCGACGAATTCAGTTAGGAGAAAGACGCCATTGTGTGGTCTCGTATCCGCAAGAGAAAGTGGATGTGACATATAAACCGGGGAACCACAAGGAAATTTAGGCCAAGAATCACGTGAAAGACGCATTGACCAATTAATCACGTCACGCCAGAAGCGCACCCTAAGCCACTTTCGGCGCCAAAATGGGCCAATGAGATTACGAGTTGAGGGTTTGGCGCGTGGGTAGAATTGGCTGTAAATATGGAGTATTCGCCGCAATTTAAACAGTTGAGATATAACTCCAAGGGGAAATCTCTGACACCCAAAACGCGTGAATTAGCCAAGTTATTACAGTGATTAACACAGTTGAAATAAATGTCACGAGTAAGGAAGCCACGACGAATATTTGTCTAAAATTATTCTGCACGTGACCGTTGCACTCGTCGCCGCGTAAAGTTTAGTTACCTTTATGCGCGTTACACTCTTGTTCGAGGGAAATTATCGAAACTCAATCGCGCCAGGAACCTTCTCGGGAACGCTTGTAAAAGAGAAATAAACCTTGACTGAACGAAAAGTGCTGACGTTATTTTAAGTTAATTCCCGTACCACTCCCTGGAGATCACCGTAGCTACATACCAGAGCTAGATATAAATAAGTCTCAATTGCTCGTCGCTGAGTTCACCAATAGCCGAGGAGCATCGAGAATCGACTTTAGCAGCTGCAACGCCGGAGAGAGGACCAGTCATCGCTGCGCAGCCCAGCCCCACCAAGTACGTCCACCAGCTCCATACGCCTCAAGTCTGGATAACGGTTTTAAGTTCTCCGCCGAGAAAACTGTGTGCGTTAATTTCTGGCGAAAGAAAGAGTTTCCTCCGCCTTCTCTACATCTTGGTCCATAAGTTCCTCATTTCACGGAGACGAAAATTTTAGGTTTAATTTTTTACTGGAAACTCAGTTGGTTCTCACATATATCTTACTTAAAGGCTAGATGTGACCGTTCTCTTAATCGTTTACGCGTTTTAAGTGGCGCATCCTGGGGGTTGGGGTGATCGGTTTACCCTTCTTCGGCTATATCGTTCTCTGGTCCGGTCGAAACTCGACTTTGGTTGTATTGTTTATTCTTCGGCCGGACCGTCAATTTTAGCTCGTCTCAACGCTCCCCATCATCGTGGTATCCGATTGAGTACTGGCGCCTTTCCCACCAGCCCCGTTCTCAGCCTTTGTGCGGATGCCGCTGGACCTCCACTGCCATATCAAAGTGCTGTTCTGCTTTGTAGTTATGCCTGTAGTCTTCTCGGTCTATGCGAACATCCGTCTTTTACCTTGTTTTTTTACAAATTTTTGGATCGCCGATACTCAAATAACTCCCTGGCCTTACTTGCACCTGGTGTTCGTTTTCGACAGCTCCTTCGGCTCTTGGACGTCGATCTACCGACGATCTCTCCCAGAGGGGAGGTATTTCTTCCCCCGTGATTCAACCCTGAGACCCGAGTGGATCTCGGGTTGCTGTTCAAGCCGAAGTCAGTGGCGCCCCATTCGGCTATTCATTCCGCCTTTGTAGCTCTCAAAGAGTAAAACAGCAGTTTGTTGGTTGCAATTTTATCTATACTGATGGTTCAAAGTACGCTTGGGAGTAGGATATGCTTTCATTCATGACTGGCAGAGTTTTAGATTTCGACTTTTACCGCAGTGCTCGATTTTTACAGCTGAGATTTTGAGTGTTTACGAGCCTCCAGGGATTTTAACTCCTTTGTGACCTCTTGAGTATTTCCGTGCTGTTTTAGGTAATTTTATCCTTTCACGCTGGAGTGCTGAATGGGCTGATCTGCAGGGGAATAAACTCAGGGAGATGAAGATCCTCCCTGTGGCCTGGAGTACTTCCTCTCGCACGTGCCGCCGCGAAGAGGTAATTTTAACTAGACTCCGTATCGGGCACTTTTTTATTCACAGTCGTTTATTGACCTTGGACCCTGCACCGCTCTGTACTCATTGTCGTGAGCCGTTGACTGTGAGGCATGTTTTAATCGAGTGTCAGTTTTTAGCTCCCTCGCGTTTGTCCACCGGTATACCAGCTGCTCTTTCGCAGATACTGGCGGACAAACTCGTTGCTGTGAACAAGTTTTAGGTTTTATGCATGATGTCGGCGAGAGCAATCTTGTGTGATTTTAACGTGTTGTGACTTGTGTCTTATTAGGTTCATGACCTTCTGGTACCGATTTTCGGTAACTCGCTACTACATTTTACTCTTATAATAGTTTAACTTTCCACAGCTGCTGACACTGTTTTAGCATGTTTTTTTATTGTGTTTTTTAATTTTATTGTGTGGGTCTAGTGCTTCGTTTTTACCTCCCTTTTAACTCCTTGCTCGGGCGCTAATAACCCTTGTAGTTGAGCGCCCTAAAGCACCACCACCACCACTACTACTACTAAAAAGTCTGTGAGATATCTAGGTGTCATATTGGGTGATGGTGGAAATTTTGGTGAGCACGTTAGAACAATCACCAAGAAGGCCGAAGAGAGAAAGCGCCACCGAGTAGACTAATGCCGAATATTGGGGGCCCAAGAACTGTAAAAAGGCAAAATTTATGTAGCGCAATCTATTCTATGCTGTTATATGCCGCCTCAATATGGCACACTGCATTAAGAAAAATGTACCGAAACCACCTGGCCAGAGTACAGCGGAAATTATTAAGGGTGGTAAATGGGTATCGAACCATATTGACCAAAGCCCTGCAGGTCATCTCAGGAGCAGTACCCATAGATCTGTTAGTAAAAGAGAGAAATATCTTAGAAGAAAAACTTGATTCCACTAATTCAGACAAAAGAAATATAAGACAACAAATCATACAAGAGTGGCAAGAGCGGTGGCGTGAGACCATGGAAGTGGCACAATGGACGAAGAAAATTATCCCAGATATTAATATGTGGCTGTTATGCAAGCACAGATCATTAGATTATTTCATGACGCAGGTACTATCTGGTCATGGAAGATTAAGGTACTACGCAAAAAAAATAAATAAATAAATGGGGAAAACGAATAGCAAGAAATGCAACTACTGCCCAGAAACTGATACCGCGGAGCACACGCTACTCCGCTGCCCAAGATGGGAGACCTATAGGAATAAAGCTCACACAAAATTGCGTAAAATTATAACAGTCCATAATTTAGAGCAGACCATTACTGGGAGTACAAAAGCATGGAATACAGTAATTGACAATACACATAGACAGCTGCCATTTTTATGAATTGCGACAAGCAGTTCCGAAATGGTAAGTGGATAAGACAGTGGTTTTTTTAGTTGGTAAAAATCCAACTCGCCAGGATGGCGTCTTAAGAAGACTTTTTCCACTGCCGAAACCAAAAAAACAACAACAAAAACACCACCACCACCACCACTACTATGGGACATAATTTGATGTGACCACACATTAAGTGTGTAGCTGCTAAAGCAGAAAGAAGTATTGCTGCTCTAGGAAGATTAATGCCAAATATGAAAGAACCCAAACCAGAAAAAGGAGAGTACTGAGTAGTGTAATAAACTCTATAATGCTGTACTGTGTACCAGCTTGGAAAACATGGGTGGAAATAGAGACCTTCCGGAGAATTATGGAAAGTGTACAGCGCAAGATAGCGATTAGAATTGCTAGTGCCTATAGGACCGTATCCACGCGGGCAATTCAAGTAATAGCCAGAACTATACCCATACTTCTAGTGGCTCGGGAGCGTGCACACGCAACTGAAAAACATGAAATGCACAAAAGTGTAAGACAAGAGAAAAAATGATACAGTCATGGCAAGAAGAATGGGCACAGGAAACTAGAAACTGATACC
Source organism: Hymenopus coronatus (assembly GCA_030762935.1). Taxonomy (NCBI): domain Eukaryota; kingdom Metazoa; phylum Arthropoda; class Insecta; order Mantodea; family Hymenopodidae; genus Hymenopus; species Hymenopus coronatus. The sequence continues at coordinate 41,587,697 of CM060895.1, forward strand.
AGATATAGAGCCCTGGATAACCCGGAAACATGGACAAGTGGAATACTATTTAACCCAATTTTTATTGTGGCACGGACGCTTTAAAACCTATTTGTTTAAAATGGTTATCATTAATAGTGAAAACTGTCTGTATTGTCAGGAAAAGGATACTCGTGAACATACTATATTAAAATGTAAAAAATAGAATATAAGACAAGCAGTTATCAAACAAATTGGACAAGAAATAACTGCTAAAAATATTATAACATTTATGCTGGAAACTGCAAATAAATGGAAAATTATTCAAGAGATAATAATAAAAATTATAAAAGCTAAAGAATTGGATGAAAAGCAGAGATAAACATGATTGTTTCATTGTGAAGTAATGCTGTGAAGCAGTTTCCGCAAGGCGAGCAAGTGAATAAAAGAGGTGTTTTTTTAGTCGGTATGAGTCCGGCACATCAGGGCTATCTCCCCTGATGTCCATGAGGGTTTTCCCCCCTCTTTACTACCACCACCACCACCACCACCACTACTACTACTACTACCACCTCCACCACCACCACCCCCACCCCAGAACCGGTCGGTGATGGTAGTGGGCAGGCAGGCTCCACCCGACCATCAAGAGACTGCCAGGATCCATAGGTGATGCTCCAGGCCTTGGATTCCTCTACAGCTACTGGGGATGTTACTGATAGTTTACCGACTCAGCCGGATAAGTTCAATATTGGGATTGTGAAGATCGGAGCTGCCGGAAGTGTATGTGATTCTCCATGTATGTCGTCATTGGAGTCCACGCGTTCTGATGTTCCTGAAGGAGAGTCAATTATGGTGAACAAATCTCGTCGCACAGCTAAGCGACCTAGCAGCTCTTACTGAGGATGAAGCCGCTTAAGATCTTCCTGAGTTGATTGATCGGTTATCTGGCGTTGCTTCAAGTCTTATGGACCTTATAGGGAAACATGTTAACACTAAGATGGAGATTAAACTTTCTATTCAGAAGGTTAAACACATCACTGATTTGCTAACTACACGGAGCACCTCGGAACTTGTGATGCCTTCTAAATCTAAGCCTGAGCTTGATGCTACGGTTTTGCATTCCGTTGGAGTGCAAACTGACCCGGCAGTCTTAGGTATTTTGCCGGACTAGGCGGATAGTATTGCTGAGGAAACACGTATTGCTGAGGAAATAAGGGCAGGGTTTGCTGACATTGGGAACGCTGCTCATCTCCAAAGTTTGCTGGATAAGTCTTGGCCCGAGTGTTCTTTCCAGACTGTGGAACTTGTGACAGGAAATCCCCTCTTATCAGGTGAGGAAGGAGATTTGGCCACTGTGACCGATGATCCTAATATGAGTCAGGGCATTAATCGTCTGTTCAAGGAACGATGCCCAGAAATAGTGGATCTACCAAGTGTTGGTGAGGATTTTAGTGGCACGGCTTATTTTTCTTCCATTACAAAAGTGCCTGTAGATGGCGGTTTTCGAAGCACTGAGTGTTTCATTTTTAAAATCACTGTACCTGAGCTAATAGAGAAGGAAGATGCTCTCCAACTCCTGGGTGATAGATTGTCACATCTGCGAGCCTTGGCTTACAAGCATGGGAAGCGAAAGATTCATTTGCCTTTACCTTCTGGGTGTGATCTGACAATACTTCTTGAGTGTGTTTGTGCGGACTCTGGCATGTCTCTCTATTTACACGTTCCGCCGCAACGACGCGGGAAAATTGCTACTAGTGATGGAGGTCCTCGATATGGAGCGGCTCCGGAGACTATTGCTCTTCGTTTGGACACCAGGGCCATTATTGTCAACCCTGGAGTACGTACTTACGCTGAATTGCTGAAGGAGGTTAAGAACACTGTGAACTTGCAGGATATTGGAGTGGAGGTACAACATCTACGGAAGACTCGTAGAGGAGAGCTGCTTCTCACGGTTAAAGGTGGGGCTGACAAAGTGGAACCGTTACAAGCTATTATTCACTCCATTAAAGACACCGCTGTACGCTGTTCTCGGAGGAATGATATGCTTTTACATATTCATGACTTTGAAGCTATTACTACCACAACGGAGGTGCAGAAAGCAATCTCATAGGTTTTGGAAGTGGATTCCAACACCGTTCAGGTTACTTCGATGGGACCTACAGCTACCGAGGATCACATTGCTACAATTGCATTAAGCGTAGACCTGGACCGTCGACTACTGCATTTAGGCTCAGTCCGCATCGGCTGGTGTTCCTGCAGAGTTCAAGAACGGGTTTTTATTCCACGATGTTTTAACTCTCAGGAGTTTGGACATCGTGTCCACATGTGCAATAGACCTAATAGAAGACATGTTTGCCTGAACTGTGGCAAAGACGGGCACCTGGCTACGCACTGCACTAGTGAATCCTATTATCTAACGTGTAAAACTCTGGGCCATAAGCTTGGGACTAACCGTTGCCCTCGTTATCGTTAACTGGTCAGTGGAGCTAGAACCCAGTGCCTCAATCACTCCCAATGGCAGTCTCCCGTTTGAACTTGGGCCGAAAGTTTGTCTTAAGGATACTTCAAAGTAATGTTGATAGAGGGAGAGCCGCAATGGATTCTAGTGTACCAAACGGCCATGGAACAAAGTTGGTATGGTTATAATGGCTGAACCTACTGTCATTAGGGTTCACCAGGAACAGTGGCTTGTAGATCAGAACACAGATGTGGCTCTGAAAGTCATTACCGCCGATCTTCAGGTGGTTAGGACCGGAGCAGGGGCCGGATTCGTCTGGTGGGAGACTACTTTGGTGACTATATATGGTTGCTATATATCCCCAAATGTGGATTTCTCTACCTTGTGGACTTTTTACGCGCATTGCGCTTGTCTATGCGATGTCATGCAACTAAAGTGCTTGTGGGAGGAGATTTCAACGCTAAGTCCCACCTTTGGGAATCTCCAGTTGAGGATGCTAGAGGAAAACTGATGGCCGAGTGGCTGGCGGAAGAGGATCTGGTGGTGCACAATTTTGGAACAGCGCCAACATTTGTCCGCCAAGAAAGTGCTTCATATATCGATGTTACTTTTAGTACGGGTCCTTTATCCCTGCGTGTGGCAAACTGGCAGGTCTTGGAAAAAGAGTCTCTTAGCTTTCATCGATATTTACTTTACGATTTCCTGACAGAGGCTCCTCCAAGACACCGTCCACTTACGCGGGGCTGGAGCGTGTGCCCCAACAGTCTGCCAAGGCTGTCGGCGGAGGTAGGCCGTCTTCTTCACCTCCTGGACACACCTTGTATCACGCAGTTTTCCCAGGTCCTTCGGACCACCTGTGATAATACTTTAACTAAAAAAGTGAAATGACACCCTCACAAACCGGCATATTGGTGGACCAATGCTATTGCGATAACCAGGAAACATTTATTACAATGTAGGCGGGCATTGGTGCATGCTCATTGGCGAGGGATTGAGGAGCAGATCAACCAGTGCCTTGAGCAGTTCGGCGCAGTAGAACTCAGCTTAAAATTGACATACTGAATGTTAAGCACTCTGCTTGGCAAGCACCTCTTAAAGAAGTTGACTTTGACATGTGGGGCAAGGGTTACCAGCTTGTGACTAAGAAACTTCACGCACCTTTGCGTCTCAATCTATCAGACGCACCGCAGATGGAAATTGCTATTACTCTATTTCTTGACCATGTCCTGATTACATGGGCCAAGCGAAGTTTGTCTCCTGATGAAGTGCGTTGCTTTACACCTGCAGAACTGCACACCGCTTTGGCCAAAATTAAAGATAAGTGATTCACCTGGCCCCGATGGTCTGCTGCCCGTAATCATTAGGACGGTTGTTAGCACACACTCAGAAACCAGTCTGGCTGTGTTCAATCAGTGCCTGAAAGCAGGCGTCTTTCTAACTGAGTGGAAGACTGCTCGGCTAATTCTTCTGGAGAAGCCGAAGCCCACAGACGGGGTTGTATCCTATCGTCCTGTTTACTTAATGTCTTGGGAAAGCTCCTGGAACATTTGATATTGGTCAGATTGAGAGGCTATTGAACACAATGGCGGTTTGTCCATTGCCCAACATGGCTTTAGAGAAGGTCGGTCACTTTGACTGCCCTACGGAGAGTGCAGGAACTTGCCGAAGAAGCGAAAATAGTGTTTCGTGGCAAACGACGATTGTGTGTGCTAATCACTTTAGATATACAAAATGCCTTTATTCTGCCCCTTGGGGCGGAATTCTCAGAGAACTGTCGGCTCTTAATGATCCCCACACACACACACACACACACACACACACACACACACACACACACACACACACATCGCCCTCTGTGGTGTAATGGTTACCATGCTAGCTTCATATACCCAAGGTTGCGGGTTCAAACCCGGCGGAGGACGATGGATTTTTTCGGGTGTAAAAATCCTTAGCATGGCTTCCTTCGGAAGGGAAGTAAAGCCGTTGGTCCCGTGTCGTAGATTTACGGCACGTAAAAGAATCTCAAACCTGATAAGAGAGGCCTCTGAGCAAAATTAAGCGGCCTTTCACGCCCAGTATAGAATGGGACGCTGAGAACCACAGCAGTTAAAGAGCGTCCATAAATAACATGCCATTTCCTTTTACACACACACACAATATGCTGGCTAGTTATCTGGATGATCGTCTACTTCTTGTGGGTGCTAATGGCCACCTACGAATGACGTGTGGTGTACCGCAGGGTTCAGTCCTGGGTCCCACTTTGGAATATCTATTGAATATCTATTATGATGGAGTATTACAACTGCCCATGCCTCCGGGTGTCCAGCTTATTGCTTACGCTGATGACTTACCCATAGTTGCTACAGCTGAGGATGTTTTTACATTGGAGAGAATGCTAACCATGCGTTGACTGCAGTCAACGACTGTTTGCTACGGAAGAAGCTGAAGTTGGCCCACCACAAAACTGAGGCAGTGTTGTTAGTAGGTGGCCGGAAGGTCCACACTATGCGTCTGAAAGAAGGGGCTTTATCAGTCGTCAGCCAAGAGTCCTTGAAATAGTTGGGTGTTTATTTGGACCGTAACTTATACATGGGATACCATGTACGCAAAACGACAGAGAAGGCAGGGCAGGCTATTGCTCACATTAGTCGTTTAATGCCCAATGTAGACGGCCCAAGGGAGCACACACGGCGCATTCTATTCTCCGTGGTGCAATCTATTATTTTATATGGAGTACATATATGGAGTAAGACCTTGAAACGTAACATATATACTTCCAAGCTCCTAAGCGTCCAGCGGTAGGTGGCTATTCGCATCATTAGTGCATACAGAACATCAACTAAGGCTTTGCTGCTTATTGCCAGGACTCCTCCTATTGTTCTGCTTGCCGAGGAACGACTTTTGTTGGAGGCACATACCATCGGAAGAGTGGAGGCTTGCACCCTATTGTTTGCCAAGTGGCAGGAACTTTGGGATGTTGATGATGGGACTGCCCATTGGACAAAGCGCTTGATTAGAGATGTCGGCATTTGGTATAACCGTAAACGTGGGAATGTAAATTTCTATCTTACTCAATTGTTGACCGGACATGGCTGCTTTACCGTCTATCTACAACGTTTTGGTTTAAGTGCTACAGCCGAATGTATTGCGGAAAACATGACACAGCTGAGCATACCTTCTTTTATTATGTTCGGTGGCATCATCAACGCCATCAGACCGAGAGCCAATTGGGAGTTTTGACGCCCGACAACCTTCTGTCTAAGATGCTTGCCTGTGCACGGAATTGGAGCATTGTTTCTAGATTGGCCCGTGACATTTTGCTTATTAAACGATTGGAGATGAATGACAGCTGAGACCAGCACACATTTTCCTAGATAATATAGATCAATAATACTTACCATCTTGAATCGCTTCCCCCTGAAGTAATGCCGTCTTGGGCAGTTCCCAGGGGAATTTTACATTGATTCTTGCAGGGTATTTTTTAGTTGGTGAGAATCCAACTCGCCTAAGGCGTCTTTGTAAGATTTTTTCCCCTGCTCAAAATAACCACCACCACCACTACTACTACTAATACTACCGGCGTAGGGATGTGGCGCCCCCACCGCCCAGTGGATTTTCACTGCAGTCAGCCTCCCGAGTATGGCGGGTTACCATACGAAACTAGATAAGTTCCCTATGTTCAAAGAACTAAGGAATTCAGGATGGCAGTACCATCATTAGTAACAATTATGAATAAGGGAAAAACTACAGAATTGTTTATGGAGCAGGGAGTCGGAACCCCAGTTCCGGTCGGTGTTGAAGGTGTTCAACAGCCTGCACGGCCTCACCCGATCGTTAACAAGCGACTGCTAAGCATCTTCAGTCGGGAACTGAGTGATGTAACTGATCAAGAAAACCAGAAAGAAGAGATTGAAAAATTAGATTCATCTAACAAAAGGCAAAGAGAAGAAGACATCTTATTTTCAAGATTTTAAGAACGGAATAGAAAAGCCGGAAAAAACTTCGATTGAACTGAGAAATTTGGTAAAGACCATACCTAATACGAAGACAGATATAAAGAAAATGATAGGGCATATTTTTCCAGGTCGATACTATGAACAAAAGGTTTTCTGCAGGCAATTTTTTTCTGAAATAAAACAAGAGCCATGAACCAAGCAATAGTAAGATAAGTTTAGACATGCAGGGCAAAAAAGATCAAGATAGAGGAGAGACATCTAAATGTAAATTGACAAATAGGGTCACTACAGGCACTCAGACAAATGACGGAATAGAAAGGGCGGTGGAAGATGGACAGTTACGAGGATCTGTCATTACTCCCAGATGTAGAATGGTCAGAAAATGTTTTTGCGTAGTCAATTTAATAGCTGGCAACCCATTTAAGACGGGAGTGGAAAGTGACATAGCTATCGTTATGGATCCCAAAGAAAAAGGGGAGAAAGGTAATGCTAAGGAGGTATTTAAATTATACCCAGAAATAAAGGAAATGTTTGAAGAAGGGTGTGAGGATGGGCAACTTGAGTATATTGTCAAGGACACCAAGATAAGTTGTAGAGAAAGGATAAAAGCCTAAAAAAGGGTGATACATTTGTTACCCTACACTGTAGAACGAAAAGTTAATGATATGAAGGACCTTTATTCCTTAATTGAAGTGTTGAGACAACAAATTATAAAGGAGAATACAAGTAACCTAGCATTCTTTACATCTGACGGTCTAAATAGGGACTATGTAGGAAAACTATTGGAGTTCCTGGTCTCTTAAGTGAAATGTAAGGTAAACTACATGATTCCAAAGGATAGACAATGGTTAGATAAGCAAAGAATAACAAATATAAAGCCTAGGATTGTACGAGCCAAGGAGATTGTTATAAAATTCCAAGAAAAAGAGTCATGCAGATATACTAAAAGAGGTAAAAAGTAAGGTAGATATACAAAAGATAGGAATTCGCATAGCTAAAGTGAGAACTGCAACCGGAAGTCTGCGACTTACTGTAGATTGAGGAAAAGAGGCGGCTGGGATATTAAGTAAAGAATTAAAACAGAAACTTAGGGAGTAAAATTGTTTGAAACAAAGAAAACCAAATCACTGCATATGTACGGAATGGATATAACTACCACAAGGGAGGAAATAGAATAGGCTCTGTCTCTAGAAACAGGGGCTAAAGAAGGTGAGCTTATAGTTGGTGCACTGAGACCATTGAGAGATGGAAATCAGGCTGTGACCATAACCCTCGAAGATACACTGGTTGTTGATCTTTTAAAGAAACGAAAAATACGGATAGGATGGGTAAACTGTCCTATTCGTGAAAGAATTCCAGTCATAATGTGTTTAAGATGTTTAGAGACCGGACATAATGCGGTGAAATACACTTGTCCAGATAGTTCGGACCTTTGTATGAACTGCAGTCAAAAAGGGCACAAGGCAGTAGAATGCACAAGTAAAGCATATTGCATAAAACGTAAAGTGGAAGGACACAGATTGGATCCGAGAAGATGCTCTTATCTCAGAGAGGTGACAGAGACCAGAGAAAGAACCACCAACAATGAAAATATTGCAATTAAATCTTAATAGATCGAGAATAGCGCACGATATGAGAGAAAATCAAAGAAAAAAAATATAGATACTATTCTTGTTATTGAGCCAAATAGAAAATTAATGTCAGATCCTAGATGGACGATAGATAAAAATGTGGATGTGACAGCTTATTTTAAAAATAGGGATGTACGAATAAAAAATATAGAAAAGGGAGAAGGATTTATTACTCATATTAAATAATTTTAGTATCTCTGTTGCTATTGTTCCCCAAATATTTCATTTGAGGAGTTCAAAAAATATATTGATGTTTAAATGGAAGAAGTAAGAAGGCAAAGAGAAGAAGTTATTATCTTAGGTGATTTAAATGTAAAGTCCCCAAGATGGGATTCACCCACATCGGATGACGGGAGAATTTTTTGCTGAGTGGATGGATTCCTTAAATTTGGTAATACATAATACTGGGAGAAAACCAACCTTTATTAGAGGAACGAGTGAATCATTCATCGATATTACTTGCTCAACGCAAAAGATAGCTAGGAAAAGTTTAAATTGGAAGGTGCTGGATGATGAATTGGTTAGTGATCACAGCCCCATCTACTTTGAAGTGAGAGTACAGGAAAAGAAGAAGGGAGAAAAAAAAGTCAGAAAATAATGTTTGATAAGGAAAATTTTCTGCAAGAATTAGAAGAAAAAACTAATACTCTAAAAAGAAAAGAAAAAGTGAGTGTACCCCACTGTATGAAAGTTCTTAGACGTATAGAAAAAGTTTGTCAGTACATGGAAAATATCAAAACCGGAAAGTTCCTCTTTGGTGGAATGAAGAAATCGAGATAAATCGCAAAGAATGTTTTGCAATTAGGAAGAAGCTAACACGACGTAGAGGAAGGGCGGATATAAATCACTTAGGAGCTTGAAGAAATAACTAGAGAATGCAAAGAAAATAGTAAAAAAATTAAAAAAATAATATAATAAGGGCCAAAATAAAGAATTGGAAAGACCTCTGCAATGAATTGGAAGGTAATTTATGGGGAAACTGTTATAAAAATTGCTTTAAAACACCTGAAAAGTCCGACAATGACTTATAACTTATGTAAAGAACGAAATGTTGATATAGTTTCTACCCTTTTTCCAAATAAAGTGGACTATTGGAAAAGGGGAAATATTGAAAAAAGTGCAAAACAATTTACTAAAGAGGAACTTAATACGGCAGGGGAAAGGATGAAATGTGGAAGAGCACCTGGACTTGATAATATCCCACCCGAGGCAGTTAAAATAATGATCAAAATGGTCCCTGATTTTTTTATTAGCAACGTTTAATAATTTGTTACGGACACAAGAATTCCCAGTAAGATGGAAAATTGCACGAGTATGTTTACCTATCGAAAAAAGGAAAACCTTTGGAGGCCAATTTGCCTTTTAGACACTATGGGTAAGCTGTTGGAATTTCTGCTAACAGAACGTCCGGAGAAGGAGTTAGAAGATAAGGGAGGTTTTTCGGAATGCCAGTTTGGTTTTAGAAGGGGAATGTCAACAGTACAAGCTGTGGAAAAAGTGATCGACATTGTTGAAAGGTCGAAAGGTAAAAGGTGTGCACTTGTGGCATTAGATATAAGAAATGCTTTTAATACTGTGACTTGGGGTCTTATTATTAAAGAACTAAAAGAACGACAAATATCTACATACTTTGTGAATTTTATTGAAAGTTATTTTACTTATAGAAAAGTCAGTATTGCAGGCACAGAGAAAGATATGCAAATGGGAGTTCCTCAGGGATCAGAGCTTAGACCAAAGTTATGGATCCTATTATGCCTATGACGGAATATTAGGTCTTGACCTTGGAGAAAATATTAGAGCTATAGCTTATGCTGATGATTTAGCTATAGTAGCAGCAGCACAAGATGAAGATTACCTTGTTCTTAGAACTAATGAGGCACTGAAGAGAATCGACAGGTGGCTTACATTAAACGATTTACAGTTGGCCCCTGAAAAGACAAGCTGTTATCCTGAAATGAAAGAGAAATTTGGAAAGCATTACTTTTGAGATAAAAGGAACAAAAATAACTCCAATTAATGCGTTAAAATATTTGAGGATAGTCTTGGTAAGTCATTTAAAGTTTGGGCAACATATTAATACAGTGACCAAAAAGGCAGATGTAAAACCTGAAGCACTATCTAGACTAATGCCAAATATAAGTGGACCTCAATATTACAAGAGGCTAGTCCTGAGTGGAGTTCTGCATTCAATATTATTGTATGGCTGTCCGGTATGGCAAGAAGTTTTGGAAATCAAGAGATATAAACAAAAAATGGAGAAGTCACAAAGAAAAATACTTTTAAGGGTCGCAAGTGCATACAAGACTGCGTCTACTGTGGCGTTACAAGTAATTACTGGTATTCTTATTGAGCTACAGATACGTGAAAGAACAAATGTATTTAAAGAAATTTTGACGAATCAGTGGCAGCAGGCTTGGGAGCAAAATGCTGAAAAGTCCCAATGGACTAAAAGATTAATTCCAAAAATAGACAAGTGGATAACATGTAAACACAGGAGTATAAATTATTATGACACAGGCACTTACAGGACACGGGTCTTTTAATACCTATTTAAAGAGGATCGGAGTACGAGAAAATGACCAGTGTGACTATTGTGATGATGTGGATACAGTGGAACATACCTTATTTTCCTGCAAACGATGGCAAAGGCAGAGAGAAAACACCTACATAAGTTTGGGTATTGAGCTACATACAGATAATATGATTGATATTATGGCTCAGACTCGGCACAATTGGAAGTTAATACAATCAATGGTCACAGAGATAATGAGTATAAAGGAAGCAGAGAGAAATGAAAGACAAAGATACAATACACTATAAGGTCTCAGGTTTCCTAATTGATGAGTTACCTATTTTTATGTAGTTCCAAGTAGGATTCCAACGGAAAAGAGGGTTTTTTTTAGTCGGTAAGAGTCCGGCACATAGGGCTATCTTCCCTGATGACCATGAGGGTTTTTCCCCTCTTTATAAAAAAAAACACCACCACGACTACTACTACTTGTATGTCGGATTGTATGGGTACAGATTCTGCGTATATCATCTCTGATAAGCACCATGGTGCCCCCATGTGCAGGAATACCCTCCGCCGGTAGTAAATCACACCGTACAGAGGAGTATTGCCTGACACATTTTCTTGAGGACGGAGTTTGAACTCTTGCAAATATACGACCAAAGGCTGAGTCTGGTGGAGCAACATTTCAAGGTCTGGTCGATGTGGTCTTGTTCCACTGTAGAATAGACATTATGTATATTATGGGATACGTTCTATATAGAAAGACGTTCTGCGCTGGTCGGTTTAATTTGTTCTTTTTGGCTGTCGGACTAACGCTCTGTTCAGGAGCACGATCGTGCCGCTTACGCACTGTCCTCTTGCAGCGAAGGCAGAATTCTCCTGTTCCATCTCCTCCACGAAAGAGGAACCCTTACCAATAAACCTTAGTGGTCCTGATCGGCGCAGATGGTGGTCGCCGATCTATGCTCCCTCCAAAAGAGTCCTCAGAGGGGGATCTACGTGGAGAATGACTTGGACTGGTCCTTTCCTTAGGTGTTTTGGGTGTGGTCTTTGCACTGGATTTCAAGAAGTCCGATCTAACATAACTGGTCTTAAACTTAAGCGCTTGTGTAGAAATTGTGACAAGTTTGCCAGTCTTGTCCCCGAAATCGAAGGTCTAGGTGATAACCGTTCTGGGCTGCTCCATACATTGGCGAATTTTGAAGATGTTGAGGCGGATTTAGAAAATAGTGACGGACGGCTTAGGTAGCGGCCTGGCTACAAGGATCTTGTCAGCGATTGTGGCCCCGTTCATATCGCAGGTCTGAGTTGCGATTTCACGCCTGGGTACCGGTTTTGCTACAACTGAACTGTAGGTGCCGGAACACGGGACAGAGGGTTGCTAAAGTCGCAGGAGTTTTCGGGCTTCCAAGGACACATTCTCTTTCACCCGAATCTCCTGGATCGCTTTCTCCTCTGACAAACGGGGACAGTCGCGGGAACTAGATGGATGTTCACCGTCGCAGTTAACACAAGATGGATGTGAGGTGCAATTGCCGTCATGCTGAGCGTCTCCTCATTTTACACAAGTAGACCGACCACTTCCAAACTCGCTCGTGTGCCCAAAGCGTTGACATTTATAACATCTTAGTGGGTTCGGAGCGTAGGGCCTAACCTCGATGGCCTTGTACCCTGCCCTAATCCCTTGAGGGAGCTCCACCCGATCAAACGTGAGGAACAGGGTACGGGTAGGCATGAATTCAGCATTCACTCTTCCGTTGAACCCGGTACACAGATGTAACGCCCTGTTCTGTAAGAGTCTCCTCATTCGATAGGCCGTCCAAGGCGCGGGTGGTGACAACTCCGCGCGAGGAGTTAAGAGTCTTGTGCACCTCAACCTTCACAGAATAGCTGCCTAACATAGTGCTGCCAATTAATAATTTCGCCACCTGTGATGCTGAATTTGCCTCGAGCGTGCCGTTTCGAGTCTTAATGTTCGACTTAATAGAACCAGCAATGGTGTCAAGCCCTTTTTGGATGGCGAACGGGCTGGCAGATCTTTACACCTTCCTCTGCCCCATGAACAATCAAGTAGCAAGGACGGCAAGACTCCGCTACTACTTTTCCGACATAATTCCCAAGTTTACTAAATTGTTTATTTGGTGCCATAAAAATGAGCAAGATATTCATTCCCTAGTGCTCCTCACCTACCACGGAGTCCAACGAGGGGTCACCCCACTGTGGTGACAAGGCTACACAGGTGATATAGCAGACTCGGCATCCCACTAACTCTGGAGTTCGGTATAATACCTAGGGACACTCCTTGTTGGGACACGGATTAATATGCAATATAAAGAATAAATTGGGATGGACACATCAGAAGGATGCCAGAGGAAAGAACAGAGGATAGGAGACCTAGATCATGATGATAATAATGATGATGGGAGTTGAAGGGTACAGTAGCTTGATTATTAGTACCCTTATAAAACATATCTTGGCATTAACTAGAAATAAAAATCAATATAAAAGAAATAAATCAAGCAAGATAAAAATGGAGGTATAAAATCTTGGGTAAATAATCCAAAATTAGGAGGGCAATCCTGAATATACGATGCGCATAGCTCACGTGCTCTCTTATGGTGTATGGTGTCTTTGTTTTGCCTATGTAGAAAAACTTGGTAATCAGATTAAAGGAACACCAGAGAAAAAATATAAATGCAAATGGCATGTTATTTATGGACACTCTTTAACTGATTTGGTTCTCAGCGTTCCATTCTATATTGGGCGTGAAACACCGCTTAAATTTGCTCAGAGGCTATCAGGCTTGAGGTTTTTATTACGTGCTGTAAATCTATGATACGGGACCAGCGGCTTTACTTCCCTTCCGAAGGAAGCCATGCTAAGGCTCTTTACGCCCAAAAAATCCATCGTCCTCCACCGGGTTTGAACCCGCGACCTTGGGTATATGAAGTTAGCACGATAACCACTACACCACGGAGAGCGACAGAAATCCGCAGAGAAACATAAACCTAAAACTAATAGACAAATTGCTGTGTCACGCCATTTGTTGAACAGAACACCGCAACGTTGGCAAAATATAAAATTAATAAAACCACTACTGTTACTAATAAAATTGGACATTTGGGAGAAAATACACATAATAAATAGCAATTACGTGACAAGTGTTGAAATCTCGCCACTGAATGAAGTGTTAAAACCTTGTATCTCCAATACCAGATAACAGGATGGGAAACAACAGGAAGGAGGAAGCAGAAAAGGTGTGTCAATCATCAAACTGCTGAAGATGAGGACAAATGATCTTGAAAACATTTCAATGTTTTTCAGCTAGTCAAATAGAGGTGACTAAATAAGTGTGACTCAGCATAACTACAAGAAAATGGAATATGTATATATAGGCTTGTAATAATAAATATTCTTCCAATAAGATTTCTAGTACACGCTGACACTTGAAATCTTTTAACCAGAACTACAAAGTGCAGTATAATGCAATGGAATCCCTTATTACTTCAGTAATAAAATGCAGAAATTAGGTTAACCCTTTCAGTCCCATGGTAGCATAATGGCAACCATACATAGTACCATACTAAGTGTAACACTTTAGTGTAAATATAATTACATCTACGCCTGTAAATAGTGATTTCTAATATAATAGAAGCTCTAAAGTTACATTATATTGATATAATAAGCTACTAATCCTCTATAATAGAAAACTATTGGGGTTTAAAATAGGTTGTTGCCAAATGGCTACAACAGGAGCTTCCCTGTGAAGTGCTGTACTACATATAACCTAAGATTTAATCATGTGAGAAGCATTTTTCCACAGTATTTTATTTTGTTTCTACGATTAACTAATATAAACTCAATGAATAAAATCCCTTTCTGATGAGATACTAGAGTTGATTTTAGTACTCGATGGAGAACTATTGGAATTTAGCAATTTTCTTCTTTTGACGAAGATGAATCTGAAAGACATCTCAGCAATCAGGAAACCAGAATTTCAAATAATTTGTAAATTCATAGGAAAGAGGAAGAGTTCACCGTAGAAAAAGAACAGTGTAGCAGCCGTGAAGACACAGCAAATTTTTTCCTTTCCATGGGAAAAAAAAAAAAAAAAAAAAAGAGGTAAAGGATATGGCACAGAAACTAAGCAAAAACAGTGAATCTTACTTGATTTTGCATTTGCTGTTTTTATTTTGTTATGCGTTTCAGATCCAGAAATTACATTTATGAAAATGCATATGGGAAAAAGCTGAATATTCTGATAAGGACAACAACTGGAATACCACTTTACCAGATCCTGTGGAAGATTTGTCTCCTTGCAGTTGCAGAAAATCTTCCTGAAACTCTAAAATTCAAAATTTGTTTTGATAATTGGTTTTCGCCTTTACCTCTAATAAGAGTCCTGAAAGAAAAAGGAATGCCATGTGTGGGCACTATTTGGTCAGATCATATTGTCCACTGTAGGAGGGGAAGGATTTGAAGAAAGAAGGAAGAGCTTCTTTCGACTAGAGTGGAAAAGGACAGCAGCATTATATTGCTGAGATGGTTTGACAACAGACCAGTACAATTTATTTCTTCTGATGCTGCAATGGAAGTCATAGATACCTGTCAGTATTGGAGTTGAAGGGATAAAACATAGGTGTAAATCATTCTAATATTGTGAAGCAGTACAACCAAAACAAGGGCGTTGTAGACCTAGCAGATATGCTTATAGAACTATATCACTTGATTTTCGTTCCATAAAATGGTACAAAAGACACATGATCCAAAAGGGAGGGGGGAAACAGGAGAAAATAGATCTGGACTTTCATACCAAATTGCACATGGTCTTGTGTCTGCAGGAAAAGAAACAGGACGGAAGGCTAAGCGGTCAAGAAATTGCAGCAAAAAAGAAGCAACGTATAATTACTGTAAGGCCTGTTGACGATGTCCGTTTTGACGCTACAGGCCATTGGCTGCTAGTTCCACCAGAATAAAAGGGATGGTGCAAGAATTGTTGCAAGTGTATTCTCTAGAACAGCTTGCTCAAAATGTGACGTTGAGTTATGTTTGACCAAAGACAAAAACTGTTTCTATATATGGCATCACACATAATATGGTAGTCAAAATCCATAGTTTTGCTCATAATGTTACATTAAGAGTTTCTAAAGGTACCCTAAAATATGTTTATAGTACACAAAAACTATGTTTCATAAAGAAAACGTTTAATAAAACATTTCTGTTTAAATATAGAAATATTGACGTTATTGCCCAATGTTGCCATATGGCAACAACCCTTTAGAAGGTAATCAATGAGGGAAGATAATTAAAACATATTTATAATATTTCCATCGTCTATTACCTAATAGGTTCTATGGTATTTGCAATTTTTCGTCATTGATAATAATTCAGGATTGAAAGGTCCAATGGTGAAATAAACATTATTAAAATAAGAATACATGCGAGATCCCAAGGCACAAAGTAAATGAAGCAAGCGATATACCAATGCCGAAAAGGGAACAAGGATCTATCTGACAGAATTTTATTTAACCTGATGCAGCGTCTGAAAAGCTTTTATATCCTCTATCGCAATAACAAGACCTTTATAACCATATATTCCTGATCAGAAAATATTGAATTACAATCACTGAATATTGGCTTAAAAGTATTTAGTGTTATTCTGAATCATTCTGAATATAATTTTTACCCCAATATTCCAGCTTTTATGCACAACAGTTTTTAAAAAGTATACATCAAATTCTTTTAATGCTTTTATAAAATGCTAATACCAAAAGTTTATAACAGTTTCAATGGGTATAAGGTAAACATTTCAATATGTTACACGTTGTAGTTATTGATGTATAAAACATAAACAGTTTTATTTGCAAGATACACCTTAATGATCTGCCTTAAATAGCCATCCATTTTCACCAATTACAAACTCTTTGGAACTTGGTACTTAGTTGCAATGTATTCTATATATTTGTAGAATGATAAAGCTGAAATTGTTCTCTTTCTTTCAATCTACATGTGGAACCAGAGACCTATTTGTAGAATAATAAAGTTGAAATTGTTCCCTTTCTTTCAGTCTACTTGGTGGGCTCTGCATACTTGTACTGAACTGCTGAACTCTCTGGTGGAACCATAGTCCTATTTCTAGAATAATAAAGCTGAAATTGTTCTTTTTCTTTCAGTCCACTTGGTGGAACCATAGACTCTGCATACTTCTGTTGGTCCTTTGGATTCTTGTTATGTCGGGCAATAATGGTTTCACTGTATGCAGCACGAGTTCATGAAGAAAGCTTGCAGCCCAAGGATGTACTCTATTCTGTTCCTTCAAATGGGTACTCAGTCGAGGTAATTGCCTAGTCATAATATGAATTCTGTAAGGCATTCTTTCCTATAATAAAATAGAACTCATAATTTTCTATTACAACAGAAAAAATAGTTGAAGTATTAGAATACTTTACCAATTCCAAAAATTTCAGAATGATTTGTCACTGCAGTAGCATATGAGAAACTGATTGTAGAGTTTCAGATTTGAAAAAAAAAAGAAAAAAAAAAACCTTATGCTTGTGAGGGCAGTTCAATAAGTACCATATTTCAAAGTAGGTGGAGTTGATAAGGGAAGTTGGTGTTACCATCACATAAACTGTATTGCTAAATGAGTTAAATATGGATCTTCAAGATAGAGTCAGATTGAAAAATGCAATGCCTCAGCCAGCATTTGACCCACAGAACACCTGGTATGTCTGGTTGCTCTGAATTACTATGGCAACATGCCAATACAACATTAAATACCCCAACTGCCTCACATTTTTTCAGTGAATGTTAAAAGTTGTTACGAGGGTCATCATGTTCTCAGCCTCAAACAGAACTGGCAGCATTAAGCTGGTAGATCTCTAATAAGCTTTTCTGAAAAATGTCAGGCATTTCTATTTTGTTGCACATAGCAATCAGAAGCATGATATTTGTTTACAAATATAAAATCAAGGCATAATCGCTGGAACATCATTTTTGCTTGAATGGCATGGCCAGGTTTTGGTCTCTTCCATGGTTCTATTATGGTCATTGACCAATCTTTATGATGATGATGATGATGATGATGATTATTGAGGTTTAAGGTCGCTCAACTGCTAGGTTATTAGCGTCCTTAGAAATAAAATATGCAGTGCATATCAATATAAGCAGTCTAAAACATGAGTAATTAAAATAGTTAAAACTATAAAGTAGTGTAAAAGAAAAATAAAACCAGAGCTGGCAAAAAAACTAAAAAGCCAGTCTAAAAGTAAGGGAACGAGTGTCGATTAACTTAAAACAGAGCAAAGTTAATCGCGTCTAATATAAACAAATTAAAAGCTATAGCTGGCGTTCCAGGGACATCTGTCTAGAGAAATAAAAAAGCACAATAAAATCAGATCCCTAATGGAAATGGAAGCTGGGATAAAATTTTAAAAATCTGAGATATAGCTCCAGCATCATCTGCCAAGATGTTCGAAATGTTGGCCGGTAGTTAGAGAGTGGCTCTTAGTTGTTCCAGAGAAGCGCACTACACCAAGACATGTCGGACGGCACAAAGCGTACAGACAGGAGCAGATTCTATCTTAAAAATGTAGCTTTGAGTAAAATTGCAGTGGCCGATTCGTAAGCGAGCTAAATGCACCTCCTCTCGACGGGAGGTTACCCAATTCACAAGAAGGTCCTTCCTTCACTTCTCGTAGCTTGTTGCCACGGAGAGCCGACCACTCTGCATGCCAGCATGGAAGTGCCGATCTCCGCACAAGCTTTAAGTCTGATGATGTAACGTTAGAAATTACAGGGCTGGGTTCCGCGGCTACCATCTTCGCTGACAAATCCTCCATTCATTCCCCGGGAAACCAACGTGACCAGGAATCCAAGCGCAGTCCGCCTGACGCGTGCAAAATGTGGAGTGTATTCTGAATACGGTGTACGATAGGAGGGTAGTTGTACAGCTCACGAATGCACTGAAGGGCACTGAGGGAATCGCTCATTATAAGGCAGTCACCCAGATTTCGACAGCGAACAAAGAGAATGGCGCGATAGATGGCATAGAGCTCTACAGAGTAAATGAATGTGCCAATAGGCAAACCGAAAGTATAAGAGGTGGTTCCAGTGACAAAGGCACACCCGACACGTCGAGGCACTTACTGCCATCGGTATATATATATATATATACGACCACTGTAATTTGATACAAATTCTAAAAAGCAAGTACGGATACTGATTTCTCATAAGCCGTCATCCCAAGATCGACGTAGGATGAAGCGTGTAACCAAGGCGAGTACACCCTCTCCCCCTTTGGGAGCATGCGAGACAGGGCAATATGATGTTGCCGAAAAAGCTCACGGAAACCGAAACCTGGAGGCCTGGGACTGAGAGACAGCTTGGTATTGAAAAATGGGGTAAACGTTGGATGGAAGGCGTGCACCGCAGCTCATCGAAACCGTAGATGGGGTTCTGAAGATTCGGCGTAGAGGCTAACAACCGGGCTGGGGAAAAGCTCCGACCGCCACACGGATGCCTGATTGTGAACAGCGGCTAATTTTGTCAGCAGATATGGTCGTGCTGAAGAGTTAACAGTGCACCCTTAGTCCAACTTGGATCGGATAAGTGCACGGTAAAGACACAGCAAAACTCCCCGATCCGCTCCCCAAGATTTGCCAACTAGTAATAAAATGTTGAGAGCATGGTCACATCGTGCTTTCAGTTGTGCTATATGTGGTGACCAGCAAAGTTTGCGATCGAGCACCAACCCAAGGAATCTCGCCTGGTCTGCGCATGGAAGTAAATCTGGTCCCAGTTGGAGAGTAGATGCCATTCGCCACCTACGGTGCCAGAAGTTAACAGAGGAACTTCAGTTGAAAAGCGAAAGCAATTGTCCGAGCTTCAAGTAGAAAGAAACCAATCTTTAGGTTGAATGCTTGTCATCATTGTGGAGTTATAAAATTCTTCACAAAAGAAGATTTGTCGCCAAATGAAATTCCTGCAGAGTTCATTAAAGTGTATGGTGGAGCTTTGTTTTAATTTTCAATGCTTAAAATGTGGGCAGCAGAGTGTAGATGTACATGCACGAGCCTAGAAGACAAGCCATGTGAAGTATGCCCAAACTGTGCTTCAAAGTCCAGGAATGGTCAACAAAAAGTGCATGATAAAGTGCTGGATGATCAGCAAATTAAATTGCATAAAATGACTGAGGCTACAGCCATATCCAAAGACCTTGTGGGTTATATTTTACATGAAGATTTGGAAATGAGAAAGCTTTGCACTATGGGTGCCACGTAACAGATTAAAAGCATAAGAACTTCTGAGCAGTATTTATGCAGATAGACTGGACAGGAGCAAAACTGTAGATTTATTATAATAGATGAAACTTGGATTCATCATTAAACCAGAAGTAAATTATGCTACTCAGAACATCATATTGAGCGATGAACTTTTATCTATGTTTTAAAATATATAATGCATGTGATTTAGCAAAAAAAAAAAAAAAAAAGAAAGTAATTTCTAATGTTAGTGTTACAAATTTTGATTCATTCATTAAATTTGCCATTTTTTACTTCAGATTCCTTTATGTAAAATTGTAATACATTAAACATGAATATATTTTTCTAATTTTTCCAGACAATTTAGAGTGTACTTTCTATATTTCATTATTCTGTATTCATATTGAGATTCCATTAAAACTTTTATGAGTAGATCATTTCCCAGAGCTGTTGAAGTATATGCTCTACAAATATGGTAATTTTGGTCAATTTTTCAAATTAACAATAAGTAAATAAATTATTTTACTAAGGGGACATGATTCAATGCTTCAATTTCTAACTGTTTGTGCAAAATATTAAAGGTTCTAGTTTTGGTAACTATAGCATGAAGTATTAAAAAAAAAAAAATAAATAAATAAATAGAGATTTTTTTTTAATGTAGCTCAACGTCCTTTTACCTGTTTGGCTATTTTGGACGATAAATACCCATCGGTGGAGGCGATGCCTAATCAGCCTAAACACACAGTGCAAGACTTCAACTGTGACACTGAGCTCCTAGATTTAATTCTACTTAATGCATGACATTACTTTCAACAACCAAATGTAATTGAAATAGTGGCGCACAAAGATTCAGCATCTTATTGAATTGTGGATTAACAATATTTTGAGAACGACGATGGATGGGTCGCAGAAGAGTGTTATATTCGCCATGTGGTAGCTCACGCTGCCATACCGTGCCCGCTGCATCATGGGATTGCTTCCTGCCTTGCTGAGGTTACCAGTATAAGCAATGAGCTATGTGCTGCTTTCAGAAAAGTAAGCTGCCCGCTACAATAAGTTTTTAAGTCTACCAATGTTTTCTTATGTTCTTATCCTAAGCAAATCCTGTTTGGACAATTTCTGAACCATTCGATCAGGCAAGGGTAGTCAGGACTAGGGGAATTGCAAAAAGAAAGCTCACTTGCATATTGAATTTTGTAAATGATTATGATCCTGAGAAAGATAATATTGAACATGTGTGCAAGATATTACAATTCTTTTAATTTCTTTTTCATTTTATTAAAAGAAAAAAAAAAGGCCTTACATACAGTGAAGCTATCTTCTTGTTCAAATCTGGACATCTATTGCTGACACATGATAGTGTTGGTACTCTGGACGCGTTTCGACAACCTTCGTTGTCATCTTTTGCAGGTTCGCAGACGTCTACAATTGTTACCGAAAATTCCAGAAGAATATGAGAGTTCCCAAGATCAGCTTGAAATTAATGTGGAAAAGTCTGATGTCCATTACCCAGATAGACTAGATCATATGGAAGAATTTCACAATGTAGAGGTAAAGTTAATAGAGATTTTAAACAGCAGTAGTAAGCAGTCTTCGCCTCCTGAATCAATTCATTAAAATAGCACTAACGCATTAATCAAATTGTCAAGTATAAACATTCCCACATTTGATGCCAATGCAAAGGCATGCATTTTTTTCCGTGACACATTTCTTAGTCTTGTTTTGAATACCAATATTCTTACACATCCAGAAGTTTCATTATTTGATATCTTCACTGAGGGGAGACTCTAAGGGTTTGTTAGATAGTTTATCTATCACTGACGAGAACTTTGATGTTGCATGGTAGGCGCTACAAATGGTGAATATAGCAGCGGAAGCCAGCTGAATCCGTACAGCAACGAATTGGATGTCGGATTTTGAAGTCACGGACTCGGCAAATGTATAATCACGGATCAGCATCATAGTGCCCCCATGTGACGGAATACCTTCTTCTGGTGATAAGTCACACCGTACGGAGGAGTAATGCCTGATAGAGAATGTATCCTATGGACGGAGCTTTGTTTCTTGTAAGCATACGACCAGAGGTTGATTCTGGCGCAGCAACACTTCAAGCTCTGGTCATTGTGGTCTTATACCGCGTATGTTCCACTAAAGGATAGCCATTGTGTGTTTTTGGGGATAAGGTCTATATATAAAGACGTTTCTGCATATTAGGCTGTGCTGGTCGGTTTAATTTATTTTTCTTCTTAGTCGGACTAACATTTTGTTCTGCAGCATGAACCTGGCGCTTACTCACTGTCCGTCTGGCAGTGGAGGCAGGATCCTCCTGTTCCATCTCCTCCACGGGGTAGGATCTCTTACCAATAGGTACTCGAACCGATTGGCGAAGGTGGTGATCGCCGATCTACACCCCCCCCTGAAGACTCCGCAGAAGAGGATCTACGTGGAGAGTGGCGGGGACTATGCTTTCCCTATGATGGTTTGGGGGAGGGCTTAACACTTTGTTTAAGAAAGTCGCTGCGAAAGACTGGTCTTGAAAGACTTTACTGGAGCTGAATACCCTGTGGGTGGACCGTTGTTACTGCAAAAGGTCGACTGTTTGGGTGACACGGATCCGGTGGTGCTTCTTCCATTGGTGTCTTTCCCTTGGCGGATTTGGCAGGTGGTAATGCCGACGTAGATGCTAAGGTTGAAGACTTGGATACCGGTCTGGCTACAATAATATTCTCTGCGATTGTGGACCCATTTATATCGCTGGTCTGGGCTGCGATTTCCCTACGAGCTGTAGGTCCCGGAGAGCGGGATGGAGGGTTGGCGGAGGCGCAGGAGCTTACGGGCTTCTAAGAAAGAAATCTTCTCTCTCACCCTATCTCCTGGATCGCTCTCTTCTCCATAAAACGGGGCAATTACGGGAACTATATGGGTGTTCCCCGCTGCAATTAACACAAGATGGAGTGGCAGTACAAGTTCCATCGTGCGATGCCTCTCCACATATACCGCAGGTAGATTGACCACTACACAGTTCACTAGTATGCCCAAATCGCTGGCAATTGTAGCATCTGAGTGGGTTCGGAATATAGGGCCTAACCTCGATGGTTTCATGCCCTGCCTTAATCCTTTGTGGGAGATCCACCCGATCAAAGGTAAAGAACAGGGTACGGGTTGACACAAGTTCACCATTGACTTTCCGTTGAACCCTATACACAGATTGGACACCCTGGTCTGCCAGATCCTCTTGAAGCTCCTCGTTGGCCAAACCGTCCAGTGCGCGGGTGGTAATAACGCCACGCGAGGAGTTCAACGTCTTATGTTGTTCATCTTCACCGGGTAACTGCCTAACATTTTGGTCTTCATAAGTTTGCCATCCTGGGAGGCCGTAAATGTCTCTACCAGGAGTGTACCGGCGCGTGTTTTCAGGAGTTAACGGGACCAGCAATGTTGTCTAGACCATTTTGAATCACAAAAGGGCTGACTGACGTAAATGTCCGACCTTCCTCTGTCCTAAGTATCACCAAGTAGCGAGGACCACTACACTCGACTACTTCTTTTCCAACAACTAATTGAGTCTTTGTTTTAAGTGCCATAAAAGATGGTCTGTATTTCATCCCCCAGTGCTCCCCACCTACCACGGAGCCCAACACGGGGTCACCCCACTGGGGTGACAGGGCTATACAGGAAACATAGCAGGCACGCCGTCCCACTCACCCTGGAGTTCGGTATATACTAGCCCTGGCCGATTGACATGGGGTGGGTTAGTCCCTAGCCTCCCGTTTAGGCGGAGCAGAAACCAAAGTGATGTATTAAGCTGCGCACCCTCCCCAGTTACTGAAGTCAGAAGCCCAGGCTCAGGTACGCAACCCTCAACCCATCAGGATACTCCTTTCCACCGACAGGGGTCTCCACGCACGGCCTACACGTGGGTGGGCATTTTAACCTAATGACTCCCTCACCACTTAAGAGGTTGCCCACAGAGGCAGTCAAAGGTGGCTCGGGACCCCGGGTGCACCTAACCCGTACCTACCGTAGTAGGCCCCTGCTGGGGGGTCAGTCTTGCAGAAGCCCTGGCGAACGATAGTCGAGCGGTAGCTAAGATTTTTAAATGTTTATCGAAGATACCCTTCAAATTTAGGATGTAGTTGTTTTTATCCTTGTTTTTGTATTAGTTTTGATTTTTTTCTTTTTCTTAAATCACCAATCTGTGACGTTTTCTGTGATTATTTTTATACATTAATTTTTATATTAATCTTTTGTTCTCATTTATAATATTTCTTATTGAGTTTTATCTCTGGCTTTTGTCATGATTTGTTTGATAACGGCGCTGATGACCTTGTAGTTGAGCGCCCTTAAACACTAACCATCATCATCATCATCAGCTCTGCAGTAAAAATGGATGTAATACTAGGCAAATCGAAAGTGTGTTTCGCCACCAGTAACGAAGGCTCACCCGGCGGTGCATTTACTACCGTCGGTGTATATATAAAGACGGTCACTGTAAGGGAATAAACCTTCTAAAAAGTCAAGTACGGATACTAGACAGAGGCAACGCAGATTTCCCGTAAGTTGTAATCCCAGAGGAACAGCAGGATGAAGACTTTGTGGAATTGACTGTGAACTACTTCTAAGAGGAATCACAGTAGCCACATGATGGGTGGGATCCACTTCCCCACCAAGAAAGAGGAAGCCTACGAAAGCAAAAAATTGAATCCCCCATACATGGGCATGATGGCATCAGGTGCACAAACTCCAGCACCTTCCTCCAAAAGGCCATCATCCACCTGACACAAACTTTTAATGCATGCTTTCACATCCAGCCTTCTTAGGTAATCACAGCACCTGTAAGGTTGTGGAATACCTGTGACAAAAACTAAACTGGCGATCTAGTAGGAGATATTTCCTCAAAGAGAGGGGTAAGACAAGATAGGAGCAACCATTTAAAGTTCTGAGGCAGTCGGGAATAAGCTGGTGAAGCAATACTTACATGGAAGACCTCATCCTTGGTGGGCTTTAAAATGCATGTGAACTGTATCTTTTTCCAACAAATTGCTTTAGACACCTGCTACTGGATCACCAGTTTACTTTCTGTCACGGACACTCCACAACCTTACAGTTGTTATGATTAGCCAAGAAGGCTCCTCTGAGCTTCCAGCAAACTTCAAGGCTATAACAGTACTATTGAACCTAGAGGAGGCCTTTGCCACCACATGGCCTTTATAGGAACTCAAGGACGTTTCTTCCCGTTATCTCGCACTGATAAGCTGCTTCCTCCGGGATTCCACTTTCAGAGTGACAGCGTGGTGAAGATGTAATGGGGTCCATACCAGTTTTGCCTTTCTCTATTTGAGCCGATATCGCAGGCCAATTGTAGCAGTTTGAATTTTAAAAGTAAAATTTTTGCATAAGCTATGAGATTCCTTGTATTTTATTCGTTACACAAGGCATGGTCAGGTAGACACTTTATTTTTAAAGGATTTGTTTTTAAATAAAAAGAAAATTGTTCTCTTTATTACTGTCCTTTCATTCAATGCATGTTTTAATACCATATCTTTCTATATTGTATATATCCGTGTCTCACTGACTTGCTCTCATGGTGCAGGGTTTGACAACCACTCTTTACCGGATCTGTGACATGAACGGTTACCTATTGATTGTACTTAAACTACATCGCTGGTGGACTGTCAACAACCAACTTTAGTTATTATTCCCCATGACAAGTATAATCAAAGGATAAGTTTCTTCTTTAAAAATTCTATGTACAAGTTACAGCTAACCATTAGCATTTACAATCCCTAATTAATTTAACCTATTTTATGTTAAATTAACAAATATGCAAATAAAAGTAATGAGCACAATACATAAGAAAGTACATTAATAAAAATCCACCATAAATGCAGTTAATGATGTACACCATTTGGCTACTACCTACATAAAATCATGAGTAATGTAACTACTTCAATTTCTTGAAATACCATGCGCTGAAGAGTGATGAATTTGTTCCTGGTAATTACCCCATTTCAAAGAGAGGGCTTCATTTACTCATTACTGAATACTTGTGGCCAGTACTGCTGTTTACTAGAGGTTACTAGTAGTGTAATTACATTTTAAATCTATATGCTATGTATTTTATTGAAACGCAGTGAAGGAGGACATGACCATAATAGATAGACATACAGATGAACTTTGGCTTACCTTTACTATATACCACTAGTCTATTACATTCAGTCTATGGCTTATCTTAACTCACAACATAGCGTAGCAGAATGGAATGCTTTGTCATGTACATGGTGAACATCATTTTGTGGCCAAACCATAAAAGTTGGCAAATATGTATTTCTAATGAAATAACATCATATATTCACAGGTACTCAGACTGCTGTTGCAAGTTTCGACAGACAGCATTGCCTTGACCGCTATGAATTTCTTTCATATTACACGGACTCTTCTGCTCACTGTAAGCAAAGTTAATTTTGTTTTGACGTACAGAATAAGATCATGCTGTTATATGCATATCTTCTACTTGCTTAAGAGAAATGTTTGTTTTTCATGAGTTGTAGAAATTATATAACAATATTTTAATACTTTGTTTTGCAGCTTGGTGGAACTATAGTGACGTATGAGATTGTGCTGGTCCAGTTTAACAGTATCAATCTAGCTGGAGCTTCTAATGCAACACATAACACAGGGTAATACTAAAACTTCTCTTTATTGGTATACTTCAAATAAAGCTCCTTGCTTCACTTACAACACATTTTCACTTTGTGTTTCACAGGTACTTTAAAATGCATTACTGCGACTTCATATAGCTTAATATTAATTAAATGATGTGTTTCATATAACACTTACTAGGAGTTTATTGTTTAATTGTCCACTCCGTTTTTAATTTAATTCCAGTTGCATTAGAATGGTTTTTACTGTAATAGGCTAATATTTGGAATTTAAGGTAATTTATGCAACATTAACTATACATGTTCTGATAACTGAAATTTCAGTTCCAACTGACTGTGATACAACAACGGAGTATTGATGGTATTACTAATAAGTAACAAGTTGAAAGATGCTGCAATGATATAGTCCTGCTTCAAAGGAAACAACTTCAATGAAGTTCCCCTCTGTCTAAACAAGATGTCCCTCCTTATGGATTATTAAACAGTGTTAAAATGTTCCGTGTTTTTCAAGGCAACACATACTGGCCCAGTATGATAAATATTAACAGAAGATTGAGTTAACATGATCACAAACTGGAAGATACAGATTTTTTAAATATGTATTTTAAGCTCAACAGAAAATTACAACAGATGTTAACTGAGTCAAAACTAACAAAAGTTTATAGTACTTAGTTATAAATTTACTTCAGGGATATGACAAGGTACCAGAACATCATTCAGATGTGTTTTTTTTTTTTTTTTTTTTTTTTTTTTTATCTTCTTCTTCAAGGATTAGGCTTTTATCCTGTTTCGGCTTCACAAAAAATTCTTCCGTTTCCTTGGGCTCATCTTCCTTTTCATCTATATAAAGCAATCCATTCTTTTCAGATGTTCAGCCTACTTTTTTTCCTTCCAAAATTATGTATTCTTTCTTCCAGTGATATACATCTAGTCCACTTCTTGTATTATCATTCTTGATTCTATCCATTCTAGTATAATGTTTAACTGATCTTAGGAACTTAATTTCCCATTCTTTTTACTCCTATTGATGTAGAAGTTCATGGCTCTGATGCATACAATAAAACTGACTGAGCTGTTTTTTTTTCTTTGACAGTTTTATTTATTATATCACATATCTGATGGCACAGCGGGAATTTATTTGTTTTCATTTATGTATTTACAGGAAATTGTATTTTGTTCTATACCAGAGTTTTGTTCTAGCATTATTTCCTTCTCTAAAGTAATTATCTTTGCTTTTAAGTTCTGCAATTTTAAAATTATAAATACTGTTAATTTCATTTTCTAGCACACATATACAATGTACATAGTAAATAGAGAAAGTATTGTATTCCACTCAAAATTTGATACCGAAATTTCACCAGAAATACCTGTTTTAGGGTCCTCTGATCCAAAAGAGAATTTTTAGAAAAATGTGTGTGTGTGTGCGCGCGCGCGCGCGTATGTGTATTTTTCTTCTGTGGATAGCATAACTCAGAAACAGAATGTTGGTTAATATACCAAACTCCGAAAATTTTAATTTTCTCAAAACTGCGTCTAACAATTTTGATTAACATATCTTATGTTTAATACCATTTTATGACAAACAAAATGTATGATTTGACTTTTCTGGGAATTTCATTTGAAGACCTCTTCATCGTAGATGAATTTGTATAACTTTTGTATAATAGGTAAATGGTAAGAGAAACAAAAACTTACCAAGAAAAAAAAATAGATCTCTTTATAACACAATTTTTGTTGTAGAGTTAACCGTTTCCGAGATATTCCCCGTTATTGATGGCGATTGGGATTTAAGGTTAGGTTATCAGCACGCTTAGCATGAAACATTGGATTTAAAAGACAAGAGACACAAGCATGCTGAAAATAATTGTCATGAAAACACCTAAAACAAGAGATAAAATCGAGAATAAACAAATTAAAACTATCAATGGAACAAGACTGGTGTCTGGAGAACTAAAACGAAACTGGGAGAGTTAAAGTCATCTGTGATAAAAGGTTACAAAACCATGAACTACCGTTCCATTAATATGTCTCAGGATAAAAGAAAATAAAAGCATATCCTGAGTGGTACAGAAAGTGAGGATAAACATTTAAAAATGTACACAAAGCACCAGGATCATCCGCCAAAACGTCGGAGAGGTTACCCAGCAGTCTTAGAGTGGTCTGTATCTGTGCAAGAGCAACGCACTCTATCAACACATGTTGGACATTCCGTGTTGTTCGCTTCAGTTTTAAGTTACTTGAATTTTTCTCAAAACAGTCAACTTTCTTTTCAACTCTTTTGTTTGCTCTAATCATGCAAAGAGAACCGAATTTCAATTTTTCATATAGTGATTACCTTTTAAAGATTTAGGCTTAGCCTAGTGAATTCCTTAATTTCCTGTTTACTTACACAGTAGCAAATAAGACAAATTCTGCAATGTTTACCTCGAACAGCATAATGCAGATAAAAGAATAATCTACGGCAAGTTACCTTTGTTTGCAGAACAGCAGAATAGCTCTCTAGCTGAATGGAATACATCATATTATTATTATTATTATTATTATTATTATTATTATTATTATTATTATTATTATTATTATTTTTTTTTTTTTTTTTTTTATTTGACGTATTGCTTTCTGCAGAACATTTTTACGTTTTGTTTTAGCTTAATGCCCTTTAACCTGATTGGTCACATCGGAAGATGAATGAAACCGTGAAATGATGCTCAAATGATCTCGGAGTCCATGGAGCTTAAAGTTACTGAACATTCGTCTTCCCAGGATAAGGGAAAACCCTGAAAAAAATTATCTGGGTAACTTTCCTTAAGCGAGATTCGAACTTGCGATCTGTTGAATGTGAAGCAGACACGCTACCACCCAATTTCACCTTTGTTTATTAATACTCGGTCATCTCTGCATAGCATAATTTTAATAGTAAAAGTTAAAGCAACTTTTTTTGCCTTCTGGTGGAACATTTTTCTATTTTACTCGTATTAGAATGCCATCTACATATATATTAAAAATAAACTCAGTGAAATGCTGCAGCCTCGTCTTATACATCGATTAATTGGAATGTCCTTAGTATATATTTCCTTTCCAATATCAATAATAATTGTGTATTTCTATCAATACCTTTAAATTAATTAGGTGGTTTGAAAGATTATATGTCAAAAGTATTTCCATTTACTCAAAATGTCTTTCATATTCTATAGAGGACAAGTGAGTTGCCAAATTTAAGACAATTTTCAATTATCATTTTCAATGTAAATTTTGCAGTGGAATTCTAAAGCTTCTTCCATTATTAGAGGTTCTAATATATGTCTTAGTCTTTTATTTAGAATGTAACTATACCTTTAAGGTCAATTTCTCTATAATTTTGGCATTTATTCATTTTTTTTTTTTGAAGATTAGAAACTACTTTTCCTGTAGAATTCAGGATTCTAATATTTCATAATTTATCCAAAACACTAATAAATTTAAACATTTATTATTTAATGATTGTCCACTATATGTTATCAGCTCTGCATCTATTTCATCTTCACCTGCTGCTTTTCACTTTTCTGTTTTTCATGTCCTTTAATGCAGCTTCTAGTTCTTCTGTTGTAAGCTGCGCATCTCATTTTCCTCATTCTCGATTTTCTTCCCCACCAGAGCGGTTTGTAATAGTTTATAAATAATTATAATCTTATAGCTATATTAGAAATAGTAAAGGAAGTAAACTAACATTTGGTGTGATTCATTATAGTGATGCAACAACTGGCCACAGCTGCATTGGTATGTTGCATTTATATAATTGTAGTATCAATGCCATGTTTTCTTCTGTATGATAAAGAATTTTGACAATGGAAAGTCCTATTTCTACATTAATTTGTTGTATGCTGTTACTTCAACAATGCATAGTGGTACAGTCTGCTCTATATGTCTACGTGCCTTATACAAATAAACAGATGTGTTAGGGACAGAAAGGTGTTATTAACTGGCAGCTAGTATAACGTGAATAGGACATTTATTAACTTCGTTTCTATTAGTTACTAGAGCTGCACATAATGACACGAGCATTCAGTTGGAAGTATTAGGTACTATCTATAAATCAGCACTGAAGGTTCAGTATCAATGTACTATATCGCACTGTACCTATACAAATCAGGAATCTAAATTAGTTGAAAATAATAAAACTATTACAACTATTTGTAAATTTTCAGCCTGAGTTAGTTGAGGTATTCAAGCCTAAAATATTTTACTTAATAGCCAAATAGCTTGAGATATATTCACCTTCCAAAAATCTAAAAATCTTGTTTAATATATTACTCCGTCTGTTAGTAATGTACAATGTACAAGGAGATACAGAAGGTATAATAGTCCACCAAAAACTCGATACCAAGATTTTGAGAAGCCCTGTATTCTAAAAAAGAATTTTGAGATAAAGGCTGTGTGTGCGTGTGTGCGCGCGTGTGCGCACACGCACACATAACTCAAAAACAAAGTCGGTTAAATACCACACCCCTAACAACCGTTTACATGGAACATTTTTCGAACATTTTGATTTGCCCATAATTGGCTGTAACAATTTTCATTATAACGTCACATCCTTAAGATATTTTTATTACATAGAAAATGTACATCTTGAATTTTTGGGGGGATAGCCTCTGAAGACCTATTTTGGCTGACTGTATAACTGGTAAACCACAAGAGATAAACAATCTTACAACACAAAAAGTATAGAGCTTGTTAAACCACACAGTTAATGGCACATTTTTTTTTTTTTTTTTTTTTTTTTTTGTGAACCATTTCTGAGTCATTCTTTGTTACAATTTTAAACTATTTCAAGTTTTCTCAAATAGGAATCTATCTTTCTTTTCATATCTCTTTGGCTTTTCCCTGCCTTGGAAAGAGAACTGAATTTCAATGGCAAATATATAGTATCACTTTAATCTAATGTATACCCTTATTTTCAGTCTACTTATAAGGAACTAAGTAATAAGGCAATCTTTGGTAATGTTTGTCTACATTAACCCAATGTAGACAAAAGAATAATGCTTTGTAAGAATTGTTTGTTTGCAAAACAGAGAAAGTTATGCGAATGGAACATCAGATTATTTTGTTACGAATTTCTCATTTCATGTACAAGTGCTTCCAAATATCTCATTGAAATTGTCAATTATTAATAAAGAACCTCCAGCATACATGTATTTTATTTACCCCATATTATTCCTATAATGATTCAATGAAATCTATGAAGCTTCAGACACAAATTAATATTTTGAGACACCCCAACTCCAGAAAAAAACACACTTAGAAACTGCTTCCTCTGTTCTACATACACAAGCTTTTTTATGCTGCTTAATGCCCGGTTTTATTATATGCGGCACCGCAGACAATGGCACTGATGATGCATAGAATGAAGATGGAGCACTGGTGGAATGCGATGGCAGGGGAAACCAAAGGACCCAGAGAAAACCCGCCCCTGCACTGCTTTGTCCACTACAGAATGCCAGATGTAGTTGCCTGGGATCGATATGGAAATGGAGTTTTATTTATGGACGCTCTTTAACTACTGTGGTTCTCAGCGTCCCATTCTATACTGGTTGTGAAACAGCGCAATTTTGCTCTGAGGTCTCTTTATCAGGCTTGAGGTTCTTTTACAAGCCATAAATCTACAAGGGACCAACGGCTTTACTTCCCTTCCGAAGGAAGCCATGCCTCCACCGGGTTTGAACTCGGGTACATGAAATGATGATGATGGTTGATATTTAGGGGGGGGTCAACTACAATGGCCATTAGCACCCTTATAAAAACAAGGTCCACCAAATACAGCACAGCTAAAGCCATGCAAGATCAAATCGATAAAATAAAGGGAAAGTTATAATATCCAGGGAATAAAAATACTCATCCGAAAGCCACATATCAACCCAAAACTGAATAAAACGGGAGCAAACACAATAGAAACAGAAACTAAGAAGTAGACCCTGGGTTAAAAGAACTACGGATAAAATTTTTAAAATCCAATATAGACAGTTCCTTAAAACTGTCAGGATAAAAGAAATAAAATCTAAATTCCTGTAGAGCATGTAGCTTCAGATAAAATGTATAAAACCTTCTCTACCCCTCTGTGGTCATCGGCAAGAACCTCCTCGAGGGAGACCGCCAGCTGCAAAGAGGAACGAAGAGCTGCTAGAGCAAAGCACTCTAGCAGCACATACCGCACACACAGTCGGAAGACCCTATAGAGTTTAATAAATGTATAGATTATTTGGGTTAATAAATCATTTAAATTATTGTAAAATTTATTTGATTGGGGTGATTAAAAGATAAATAAAACTCTTTTTAAGATTTAATATAATGATTAGTTGAATGATCCATTGATAGTGATTAAAAGATTAAATTACCTTAGGGATAACAGCATAATTTTTTTAAGAGTTCTTATTGAAAGAAAAAATTGTGACCTCGATGTTGGATTAAGAGCGGCAGATGGAAGCCGGTTCTTTCTTAAAAATGCGGCTATGTGTAAAAATACAGTGACAGATCCGCAAACGAGCCAATATCACCCTCTCCTGACAAGATATACGCGAGGAGGTTACCAGTGTACAGGGAGATTCTTTACTTCTCTGAGTGTTTTGCCGCGGAGAGACGCCCACTCAGCCTGCCAGCAGACTGATCATGATTCGTGAGGTTTAAGGGCGATCAACTACGGATTCATCAGCGCCCTTGTCTAAAACTGTGTTAAAACCAAAAGATAAAAGTGATGAAATTCAATGGGATTGATGGCCAAAATTCAAGATAAAATCAAACGGAATTAGAACTACCTATGGGGACAACCATAGGAGGGACCCAAAACTAGTTTTTTTTTTAAAGCGGAACTAAAAAGTAGGCAATAAAAGCAAACCCCATTTCCTAAAACGCACATGTGTTAAAATCTAAAAATCACAGCTACCAAAGCTGAATCAGGTCACAATAAATAAAAAGCTTAGATCCTGATAGTAAAAGGCAAGTGCGATAAATAGGTAAAAATCCTATTTACGGCACCATTATCCGCCAGGATTTCGTTAAAACTGTAGGACAGCTGCTCGTACAGGTGCTAAAAGAGAACAAACACTGTAGCAACAAATGGCGGACCGTCAAATTTTACGTGCACTGCGGACAGGTAGGGGCAGGCTCCTTTCTCCATAGGTAGCTGATTGTAAAAATACAGGGGCCAGATGCGTGCAAAATGTGGAGGGTATCCTGAATACGCTGTACGAAAGGAGTTAGCTGTACAACTCACGGATGCTCTGAAGGGAACTGAGGGGATCACTCAGTAGAAGGCAGTCACCCACATTACGACGGCGATCATGGAGAAGGGCTCGGAGTAATGCACAGAGCTCTGCAGAATAAATGGATGTGCCACTAGGCAAACCGAACATATACCGTTCGGTCCCAGTAACAAAAGCACATCCAACACGTCGTTGCCCTTACTTCCATCGGTGTATATACAAATGCGGCCACTGTATTTTGATATCAATTCTAAAAGAAAAGAAGAAAAAAAAAGGGGGGGGAAAGGCACGGTTACTAGCCACAGGCGTAGCAGATTTCCCATAGCCGGGCATCCAAAGACAACGTGGCAATGCAGACACGGCTTTGATCTCGAGCAGGAAAGCCTTACCCTCAGAAGATGTTGCAACATTTGGACGTGGATACCATCTGGACCATGTGCAAAAGTCCATGAAGATAAAAGTACATGTTCTAGCTCTGCTATGGTGATAAAACGATTGTAATCTTCAAGGTTTCCGGAAAGAAAGGAGAACCCTTGAGATTCCACCTGTGCCTTATAATCAAGAAACTCAGGGGAATAATTGTCTGAGCTAGACACCTGAGCGAAAGTAATACCTAAAGTGTTCGCCAAGTCCAAAACGTCAACAATTCCAGCAGGTGTTTGGAGACCCGCGATTGGCAGATGGGTCGATTTACCGGCAACACGCCTCAACTTATCCCATACGACGGAGGAAGGATGATGATTGGTGTTTAAAGGCGCTCAACTGCTAAGGTCACTAGGCCCCTGAGAAAGGAAAACCTATGCTAAACCCAGATATAAAAAGCACCACGACATTAAAACTCAAAATCTTGGTCAACAAACAGAAGTAAATAAAACTCCAATAAAATCAATGGAAGAATAAAATAGTCAAAGTGGCAGATTAAAACCTCGGGAAACACAATCATTAAAAGCGCAAACCAGAGTTTAAGCTTTAAAAAACAATAGATGGAACGGTTATGAGCAGAATTAAAACCACAGCCACCGGGCATGGGTGCCGGTGACAAAAATTAAAAATACAATTAAAAGTAAAAGCTTGACTTACCGCTCCATTGTCAGCCGTCAAACAAAATAAAAGCCATTAAAACTAGATTGGTAAAGCAAATGTCATTTGGGATAACATTTTAAAAACCTTCTCCACCGCTCCGAGATCATCGATCAGGACACCCGAATGCCTGGCCGGCAGTTGCAGAGTGGCTCGTACTGGTGCTAGACGAGCACACTCTGCCAAGACATAACTGACTGAAAAGACTTTACTAAAGAGGGGACAAGCATGTGGAGGTTCCTTCTTAAAAATGTGGCTATGACTAAAAATACAGTGGCCAATACATAATTTAGCTAAAACAACTTCCTCATGACGCGACATAGGCGTGAGATAGTCACCAAGTGTATAGCGAGCTCCTTCACCTACTTAAGCTTGTTGCTGCGAAGAGTGGACCACTCTCCATGCCCGCTCGAAATTAACGCTCTTCGTACACCAAGTTTAATATCTTCAGCCGTGACAAAGGTATTGGTAACGCTGGGCGTATCGGTTGCCTTCTTTGCCGTCAAATCCGCCAGTTCATTTACCCGGGAAGCCAACGTGTCCAGGAACCCAGGCGCACTCCGCATTTACACCCAAAGTATGCAAAATGAGGATGTCCTGAATGCGCTGCACTAGAGCATAGTAATTGTACAGTTCACGAAGTGTACTAAGGGAATCACTCAGAATAAGGCAATCACCAAAGTTTCGACGGCGAATATACAGAAAGGCGCGATAGCATACAGCTCTGCAGAATAAACTGAAGTGCTACTGGGCAAACCAAAGTAAATGGTTCGGTTCCAGTAACAAAGGCACATCCAACACTCATGTGTCTGTGTATACACACGTGTGTTTGTGAGTGCGGCCACTGTATTTTGATAAAAATTCTAAAAAAAAAAAAAAAAAAAAAAAAAAAAAAAAAATAAGAACGGATATTAAACATAGAATTAGAAGATTTCGCGTATGCCGTCATCCCAAGATCTGCGTGGGAGAAAGCACGTAACCAACGTGGGTGAACCCTCTGCCCCTTTGGAAACATGTGCGGTATTTCAAGACCGTGCGTTTGAAACAGTTTCCTGCAGGTGTTGGACTACGAAAGAGGTTTCTATACCGGTTGTACAATGCAGAATTAAAAGAGGGAGTAAACGATGGATGCACAGATATGTATTTGAGGCTAGAGACACAGATAGGACATCCCTGCGATATCGCAGACGGGGTTCGGCAGATTCGGCGTAGAGGCTCACAACTGGGCTACGTGGAAACGTTCCAACAGACACGCGGATGCCCCGATTGTGAATAGTATCTGACTTTCTCATCACATATGGGCGTGCTGAACAGTAAACAATACATCCATAGTTAACATTGATCAGATCAGTGCACGATAAAGACGCAGCAGTACTGTCCGATCTGCACCCCAAGATTTGCCACTTAGTATCCGTAAAATATTCAGAGAACGGTCACACCGCGCTTTAAACAGTGCTACATGAAGTGACCAGCATAGTTTCCGATCAAATTTCAACCCCGGGAATATCGTCTGAGCTGCGAAGGGATCCGCAAAATATTCAGAGAACGGTCACACAGCGCTTTAAGCTGTGCTACATGAGGTGACCAGCATAGTTTCCGATCAAATATCGACCTCAGGAATCTCATCTGAGCTGCGAAGGGAAGTAATTCTGCCCCGAGATGAAGAGTAGTTGCCATTTGTCATCTTCGGCGCCAGAAATAAACGCAACTGTCTCCTCAGGTGAGAAACGGAAGTCGTTTTTCGAGCTCAATTAGAGAGATTATTCAAAAATCGGTGAAGGCGGTTTCCCAAAAACGGCGTACGCTGAGAAGTACTAAAGATGGTGAAGTCGTCCACAAACAAACAGGACGAGACGCCTGGGTGAACACATTGCGATATGGAATTCATCGCTATAGCAAACAGCGTCACACTTAGTACCGCGCCCAGCGGCACTCCGTTCTCGTCAATAAAATGGTTAGAAAGCACAGCCGACCCTTACTCAGAAAATACGGTCCCCCATAAAGTCCTGAATGAACAACGGTAGGAGTCGTAAAGGATCGTAAAATCCCTGCCCACCAACACGTATCATAAGCCTTCTCGAGGTTAAAGAAGATCCAAACAGACTGACAATTATGAAGAAAGCCGTTCATTTTCTGTATCGATAGTGACACAAGGTAGTCAACCGCTGAACAACATCTTCGAAAACCACATTGGGTGTTGGTCAGAAAATTCCGGGATTCCAGCCACCACACCAACCGTAATTTGAGCATATGTTCCATCACCTTGCAGAGGCAACTGGTGAGGGAAGTAGCACGGTAACTGGAAGGAAGGTGACGGTCTTTTCCAGGTTTCAAAATAGGAATGATGGTGGCCTCCCGCCACTGAGCTTTGTAAGACATTTATCCAGATACGATTATAGACCTGGAGCAGGAAACCCTTAGCTTCAGGATAGAGCTGTTGCAACATTTGAACCTGGATACCGTCTGAACCTGGTGCAGAGTTTCGCGAAGATGAAAGTGCATGGTCTAGCTCCGTCATGGTGGAAAGGCGATTGTAATCTTCAAGGTTTCCAGAGCGGAAGGCAAACCCCTGCGATTCCACCTGAGCCGTAACTGGAAGAAACTCAGGGGAATAGTTCTCTGAGCTAGATACTTCAACGAAAGCACTGCCAAGAGTATTAGCCACCTCCAACGTATCAACCACAGTGCCGGCAAGTGTCTTCACACCTTATATCGGCATATGGGTCGCTTCACCGGCCACACGGCTTAACTTATCCCATAAAACAGAGGAAGGGGTATGTCGAGTAAAAGGTGCTAAAAAGTTGTTCCATGATGTCTTCTTGCTATCCTAAATAATTTTCCTAGATTGGGCACGCTCCCAGTGCTCCCCACCCACAACGGAGCCCAACAAGTTGTCACCCCACTGGGGTGATAGGGCTAGACATGGTATATAGCTGGCGCGCCGTCCCACACACTCTGGAGTTTGGAATAATACCTAGTCCCGGCCGATTGACTAAGGGTAGGTTAGTCCTTAGCCTCCCATTTAGACGAATCAGAAACCAAAGTGGTGTATTCGGTTGCGTACCCTCCCAGTTACTGAAGAACAGAGACCGAGTCCCCCTGAATCCAAAAAAAGCATTTTTACAAAAAGGTCCGTTTGCGCGTGTGTGTGTCATTTTGATCTACTGACTCCCTCACCGCGCAAAGATTGCCCACAGAGGGAGTCAAGGTTGGCTCGCGATCCCGGGTGCGCAAAACCCGTACCTACCGTAGTAGGCCCCTGCGTTGGCAGAATGGGCCGTTGAACATGATCTCGTTATTTTAAATGATGGGGATATGCCTACTTTTGAATGTCATTGTAGATTCTCATCTATAGATCTCACAATGTGTAGTCAGGATCTTGGGTGCCCGGTAAAGAGCTGGCGTGTGAGAGATGAAAACTTAAGCTACCATATACAGTATCATCTCTACAGCATTAATGTAGGTCTAAGCCTTAGGTATACAAGGAAGAAAAGCGAGACCAGCTCTCAGCGCATCTCGAAGAACAAATCTGTTCCTGTCTTCTCCATCTGACGTATGGGATAGATCAACTATATATAAAGCCTGTAATTTTGTTCCTTCTAGGAAATACTTCCATGCTCGACGAAAAGTTACGTACTGGGGGAATGACGAAATTGCATATCTGCGGAAGCAGTGCGCTATGACCAAACGATTTATCACTATACTTAACAGACGCACTGCAGGCAATGGACCAAAAGCCGGGAAAGCCAGTGGTTTGGATCGAATCCCTGCAGAGGTTGTGAACATCCTTGCGACACGGAAATCAGAGTTACTTCAAGAACTTTTAAATTCTATTCTACGTTTATTGAGTTGCTGAGTAAGTGGAAACTTGCGAAACCCATTCTTATTGAAAAACCAAGTAAATCAAGAGGCTGTAAGTCTTATAGACCTATCTGTCTACTGGATGTTTTGTGTCCACCTTTAGACCATATTGGCGATTAATTGCGGAAATAGAAAGCGGAGGTTTCTGCCATCAATTTGGTTTTTGGCAAGGGTTATCGATCATGGATTCAATCCAAGGTGTAGTAAATTTTGTAACGGATGCCAAGGCATTTCTACTTTTTATGTGGTATTGCTGACCAAAGATGTTAAGAAAACATTTAACTCGGCACCTTCGAAAGGTATAATCGATAAGTTCAGGCGGAGCCGCACAGCACCAACCTCATCAAAATTAAATGTAGTTATCTCTACAAAAGGATGATTTTGGTGGGTGATATTCAACATCTGGACTCCAGCCGTGAAAGCCTACGTTCTCTCATCTGGATATGACTTGCGGAATACCTCAAGGCTCAGTTTTGGAACGTACTCTATGAAATATTTATTATGATGTATTCCCAGTGCAGTTGCCGATGGGCCCACCATCTATTGGATACACCGATGACTTGGCGCTTCTTGTGTCTGGGGAATCCAGAAAAGAGATGGATAATGATGATGATAATGGTTGAAGTTTAGGGACGCACAACACGCGCTATTGTGCAGAGTTAAAGTTCCCCATGTTTCCAATTTTCCATTCTATTGAGTAATATTTCAATTACAGACTTGGAAGCTAATCCCAATCGACGGTCCGTGAAATAAAGTAAACTTCAGTATTAATTTTCTCGCCCAATATATCACAAATAACAAGGCTATTAAGAGCTCGTTAACTTCACGCCATTAAAAAAATTCCTATATTGAATGAAAAGGATATAGTCATCAGTCTTTAATAAAGAGAACTCTATGCATGCACCGAATGAATATATACTCTTTTCTACTCGCTTAGTTTATGGAAAGATGTTCCACCCATTTTGCAGCATCCAATTTCAGAATACGGAATGCCTAATACCATGTTACCGAATCACGCAATCGCCCGATTTCGCGAAATTGTATATGCGGAGAAATTTTCAATAGGTAAATATCGAGCACTCTGACTGTGTTCAATAAAGCAAATGAAAATGAAAAATATAAGAATATTATGTAAAATATTTTACGCTTTATAATACACCATATTTCCAAACTTGCCCTAGCCTATTTACTCGCCATAATCGGCATTGTGTAGTCATATACAATGCTTATTTATATAAGAAAAATTGCTCGCTTTTTTCAAAATATCTTTGACGTATGGGCCATACTGATCATACATTAAACTTAAAGAAGCCATGGATTATTCCTACGGGTCTATGGCACCTGTGGGTCACTTTCCAAATCTGTCGTAAATGCCAAGAGCGGTGCAGTACGGCAGACCCACCTATTTCCACAGTGTCAATTAATTTAGCCCTGGCTGGTAGCTAATAATGAACCTTATCACATTAAACCTAAGAATTAAGCAATGAGTTGTAAAGCTCATTTACACCATTAGGACGAAAGGGCGCCGCCAGACTACTTCCGAACTGATCCCACTACCAACCCTCCCATCCAAACTGTCACACCTAGTATAGCCGGATATCCATGTGCTTCCCTTTGTCGGACAAACGATAAACTGTTTACGAGAAGTGGGTCTTTCATGCCAAAATGACCACTCTAATGAAACATTGGGAGTCAAATTTCAAAGTTCTATGTTTTTACTTTCTCTGCATAGTACATCAGTTGAGATGGTATTGCACTCCATTCAAAAATTCGATACCAAGATTTCAATGGAAAAACACGTGTTAGAGTCCCCACAAAGAAATGAAAAAAATCATGTTTAGATAAACGTCCATGTACTTATGAACACAACTGAAAATACCGAAATGTGAAATACCGAAGTTGGTATTAAAGATTCGTATCATCCAAGGATGCGACAAAGATTTTGATAAATTCCCCCTCCCAACCAAGGTGCTGTTTACATGGGAAAATGTTCTCAAAATAATTCTAATAATTTTGATTAAAATACTGTATATTAATGATATTTACTAGACAAATGAGATGTGCATTTTGAATTTTCTGGCAGTAGCCGCTGAAGAGCTCGTCATTCTTGATGAGTTTTGCCTAGTAGTAAACCGTAAGAGATATAGACAAAAACTTATTACACACAATGCTGATCCCGATAAAACATATGGTTGATGTCATATTTAATATTTAGTAGAGCTAACCATTTTTTAGATATTCTTTGTTATTTGTTTCAGTTTAAAATATTTAAAGCATTTCTCATAAGGAAACGCAAACTCCTAGACATGCAAAGACACGGATTTCACCAGATGGCAACCAGTTTTTAAAAGATTTAATTATTGATTTAGCCTAGCATGTCCTCTTACCAGGACACGAGTACGAGAAAAGAGCATTTTTTGCTAAGTTTTGTCTCCATTAGTATGAACTAGATAGAAGAATAAGTTAACAATACTTTTGTTAAACGGATGTAGAGAAAGTAATGTGAATGGAACATAAGATTTTTCTAAAAGTTTTACTGCGATTGTATTGCCAAGTTAATATGAATAGGCCTTTCATTAAAATTGGATAAATAGTTTGCAAGATATAAATAAGTTCATAAATTATATTATGTAAATATATGACTTAGTCAAAATGTCCCATGCACCTTCTGAATTGGACCTTTAAACCATACAAAAAATTAAACAGAGAAATATTTCAATATCTTTATTTACTAAATTATTGTGATGTTTTAAAAAGTTAGAAACTTTAATCTCTACAGTTAATCATTTTTTATAATATATTGTTTGAAAATTGCTATGAATATTAAGTCAATTTTGTCCTTTGTAATATTACAATAGATTATTCTGCACATTCTGGGAAATTTTGGTTGTACTGAAACAAAAACTAAGACGCGTGGAACATTTTGAAAGTGTCAAAATTTAATTTCCAGGAAAAGGATGTTTAACGACTTAGTATACTGTGAAACAGATGTATTTACGATTTTAAATGGCTGTAGAGCCCGAAGCAAGAGGACAGTTAAATGCTGATTCTCAGTCCATCCATCCGTCCATATATATATATATATACCAAATAGAGAAACGTGGAAAAAAAGAGTTAATCCCATATCGGTGCTATATCACAATCCTAAATACAGATGTATTAACAAATTAGATGTTCTGAAAGCCTGTCGTAAAACAGTAAAATCAAGAGGCAATATATGCACAATTTTTTGCGTTTAGTTATGTTTAGGTTCTTCTTCAAATATACATTTTCAGTTAATTGATTAAGAACTTTTACTGCATTTATGTATATTAATCCCGACATACATTGTATTATAAACAATTTTATGTATTTTGTTGAATGAGAACTGAAGTTGCATGTTCGTGATAGATATGAAGGAAACCCAGTGGTCCTGAATACTATGAACACCTGACTGATGCTGCTTCCCCTAAAATCAGAGAAAGAGAAAATTGAGGTAAACCAACATATCAGAAAGCTACAACCTAACTTGCTCGGGAGCTCAGGTGCACAAGTGATCTTCATGTAATTGTCCTATTAATGTCGCAGACTAAGCTACTTTTTTAGAGTGAAAATACACCTTAATGTAGTAACTCGCCCTAAGCGAAATTCGAATTCGCGACCTGGATAAAACGGCTCTCTTTAGTTGTTTTCCGCTAAACGATCAGTTGTCCAGTGCTTTGCCCGTAAGCATTTGTGCGCAAGACCACGTAAATAGCTTTCAACCAACAAATCATTCATCCAACAGAATATCGGCGTAAGATACTGTCATTTTTCTCCAGTGATGGGAGAAAAACAGACTGATTGCTCATTTTTACGTCTTCTCATTTAATAGCAGTAGTAGTACTAACTAGCAGCAGCAGTTGTGGTGGTGATAGTAATAAGACGTTCTAGTTTACAAATAAATTGTATATATATATATATAATACATATGTTTTTCTTTGTTTTGTCTGTTTGTTTTGTGTGTGTTAAACTTGGTCCTTTGGGAGAGAAATCCGAGACAACAGCTTTTTCTCGACCTACTTTTATTTTAGAAAATATTGCAACTCGGTCTGTAGCATCAGTGAGGTAATGACCCTTTGTGAGAGACACATAAAATATGTACCTATTTATTATAATTCTACATCTAAACAGCAGCGCTGATGGTCATCATATTAAGCAAAGTTGTCATTCTGGCTCAGAAATAACAAACATAGTTTTTGAAGAAAACCACAAAACTATATTGTGAAACGTTTATGTTACTTCATTACCAACTCAATATAATCTAAGATCTGTGCTTGACAGTTT
The DNA here is from genome assembly GCA_030762935.1 of Hymenopus coronatus. Taxonomy (NCBI): domain Eukaryota; kingdom Metazoa; phylum Arthropoda; class Insecta; order Mantodea; family Hymenopodidae; genus Hymenopus; species Hymenopus coronatus. Next base: position 41,630,612 of record CM060895.1, read on the forward strand.
TTTTTTTAACTTAAAAAATGCTTTTAAAATCTATTTAAGTTTTTTTTATTTTATTTTTATAAATGAGCGTATGGCTAATTAATAATTTCGTAAAAAGTTCAATGGGATTTCTATTCATGTGTGCATCAAAGGAAAACTTAATCCCAAGGAAAAGCCACTGCCATTAACAATATGTTTTGCTTCAGTTGGAGAAAATCTGTTTTGAAACAATCCTAAATAAAGCCAAACAAGGACTATGAGAGGTTATGCTCAGATAGTCACATCTTTTGAATAGATGTAAACGAATCACCACATTTGATGTATCCAAAATGGAATATTGAAAGGAGCTAAGGCTATCAAAGGAAATCAGAAGAGAAATGCCAGAGAATATCCAGAATTGGCAGCAGCGCGAAAGGAACGAACCGCAAAGGGTAGCATCTGCGTTATGGTTGTCTTGCCGAAACAGAGAACACAAATAAAATACCTGACGAGTTCATTCATGATTTCTTTACCTATTCTATAACAAACAATTTTTACACAAGTTTATTCTTCAATGTAATTCATGCTAATCAAGATAAACATTAGCAGAAATTGTTATTACTTGGTTCATTATGAGAAGGGAAGGGAATACACTAGGATGAAGGAATAGTCAAAGCTTTTAAAAGCTGCTTGCTACGTAATTGAAATTCGGGGTTCTTTCTTGGCCAGGAGTTAAAAAAAAAAGAAAAAGACTGAATTATTCATATAATTGAAAAGTTAAGTATTGTATAATTGGAAACCAATAACAAGGATTATTTCGGGAATAGTTATTTCTACACAATACATATGCCAAATTATGTGTTAACCCACATTATTAGTGTGGTGGTATCTGCCTCACATTCAACACGTCCCGAGTTCGAATATCGCTTAAGGTGAGTTCCTAAGAAGGCGAATGTCGAGTAACTTTAATCTCCATAGACCCCGATATTTCTTGAGCAAAATTTCACCAATTCATTCATAGTCAGATATGATCAACCAGGTTAAAGGACTTAGGCTAAAGAAGAAAGAAATTGCGTGTTCTCACGAGACCTATACTCTTTGTGTATTACATTTTTGTCTGATACTTACGGTTTACTAGTTTTCACGAGGACATCCACAATGAAGATTTCAGATATTATCCACAGAAAATTCATGATAATACGTTTTGTTTGTCATGTAAATATGTAGATATAATATACGGTATATAAATCATAATCGTTAGACCAATATTTTTAAGATCTAAAATTTCGAAAATAATAATAGTTTGGAGTAGGAGATTTTCTTCAAAATCCTAGGTTTTTTTTTTTTTTTTTTTTTTTTTTTTTTTTGCTGTTCAGACCACAGGAACTTTTTGCTTAAAATGTTTTTTTTTATTTATCCAGACCTCAAAACATGTATTTCCTGAAAATCTCGACAACGAACATAGTATTTAGCAGAGAAAATAAATAAAAAAAAGAAAGGTTAAGATGGGGATTTGCTCTGATTTCCTGAGCTACAAGATACTCCAGGGGGAATTTTTAGTGAGAAAGGCGTCGAATTCTTAGTTACGATTCGTACTGACTCATACAGTGACAGAAAAGAGAGAAAGCGAACGTATTTGGAAATTAACGTTATGTGCTCATTTGTGATACTGGTCTCATGTTGGGTGTGGCTTCTGTAATTTTTTATCTAACTGCTTGCATTACGGCGTAATTCTTGTTTACCCTTCCGCCACGAACTTACATTACCCTTGTGGTGGTACTAAGCCTGCGCAACTGGAGGCCTTCACAAAGACGACGACACGCAGCTTGATGCTCACTTCAGTTTGTGTCTCATCTCATCTAGGGGACTGTTACTGAGCGACTTCAACATAGGTAAGAGGTTCTCACGCTATTGTTGTCGCTTGTCAAAACATGGCGTTTCTTTAATGCTGCTCCTAAGAGTTGTAGTGCGACACAGTGTTTATCTAACGAAGGTGATCATTAGCTGTTCAAAGCTGTGTAAACAAGCAGATCAATACTTTGCTTAGTGACTTGTAATTAATCAGGTATAAGAACGGTAATGAAAACGGGTACGCATTCTCAATTGATTCTTTTTAGCATCAGTAATACCATATCCACATGCGGAAAAGAAACAAACAAATTATGCAGCTGTCTCAAACGTTAAAACACGCAATATTCAAATTTAATAAATCTGAAGGGTCACATTCACATAACTTTCTCGACAAACTATTGTTACAAAAGATGATTGTTTTATCTATGTCGTGCTGATCGAAATAATCATTTCGATTAGCATAATTGTCTTATTACTTGCTTCCCTGTAAGTAGAACGGAAGTAAGGAAATACATTAGGCAAATGTTTTAAAAGCTAATCGCTATGCGAAACAATTGAAATTCGGTTTTCTTTTGTATGCCCATGAGTAAAACGAGAGAAATATGAAACAAAAGTTGACTTCGCGCTTGAGAAAAGTTTAAGTCGTTTAAAACTGAAACCAATCCAAGGAATGCCTCGGAAAGGTTACTCTACAAATAAAAAGAACATAAATTGTGTATTTTAACGAGATCTATTATTTTTGTGTAATAAGTGTTTGTCAATCTCTTACGGCTTACGAGTTATACAAGTCATCAAGAATGAAAAGGTATTCAGGCTATTCCCAGAAAATTTAAGATTACATTTGGTTTGTCATGGAAATTCTTAAACATATGGTATTTAATCAAAATCCTTACAGCCATTTTTGACAGAATGAAACTTTTCGACAAATGTTCCATGTAAAGGGTAGTTGGGGTGGGAGATTTTCCTTGAACTATTTATGCCGCATCCTTGGATGATACTGAACATAAATACCAAGTTTGGTATTTACACGAACTTTCATATTTGATTTATGCTGTCCACGTCCACACACATACCTTTTTCTAAAAATGTTTTTTTGGATTTAGGAAACCTAAAACGTGTATTTCCGGTATCGAATTTTTGGGTGGAATGCAATACTTTCTCTACTATGTAAATGTGCACACGTGACAGAGAAAGAAGACTACTGTGCAAGTGTCTCAGCCTTTCTTAACACATTAACATTATTTTCGTGGCTATCACACATAATAGTTGCAATTGGTTTTGAATTCCTCAATTCTAATAATATCTGGCACCTAGACTAGTTGCGGAACACTAGCATTCCACTCAAAAATTTGATATGGAGAATCCTCCGGAAATACAAATTTAGAGGTTCTACGAATAAGAGTAACAAACAAAAAATTAGAATTTTTAGAAAGATGCTCCCGCACGCTTGCAGTGTATTGATCAATGAGCAACACAATTCAAAATATAAATTCTTTAAATTGTTGAGAAAGAAATTCTTAAACACACAGCTGTGTGCTTAAGTTCAACATAATCTAAGAAAGAGCTGAGAAGATTTTCAAGAAAACTCCAACTCAAACTACCCTTTCTTAACACCGAAAGCTCTTAGAATATCTCAAAAATAGCTCAAATGTTTTTACTAAAATACTGTGTGTTTAAGATATTTACATTCTAATATGTAATATGTACGGCAAATTTCCTGAGAAAGCCTGTGAATCCTTAATTCTGAATTAGTTTTGTACAGTTTTGAATAAGTAATGAACTATAAAAGATAGCCAAAGCATTTATCTCGCGTAAAAGTAGGCGTGTTTAAAAGATATAACTCATTTGAAACAATGAATTCAGACATTTCGAATATATGCATTATGGGTCTTAATTCTCAAATAATTTGTTCCTTTTGTTTTACAATGTCGTCAGCTAAGTTGTGGCTCGCGGTGTCATGGAAAGAGGGTAATATACAGCTTTGTATGATTTGTTTATCGCTTCATTTTCCTTTCATTGTACGTGCAATGAAACATGCAATGAAAACATTTCTGCAAACGTTTATCTACATGAAACATATAGAAAAATGTTTGGTTAAAATAGGTTGAAAAAGTTATAGAAAATAAACAATGGCTACAGAAAACGTGTGGATGTAACACCAGATTCATGTTTTAGGACGATTTAACTCCTTAAGCCGGTTTTACAATATGCAGTTAAGAGTATTAACTTATAGTTAATATTGTTATGCTGGTAGTTAACACTGTTTCCTTCTGATCATCTTCTAGCAAGATTTACCTTCTGTTAATGCTTTCATGCATATTTCCAAGCTATTGGCAGACATATTTTAACATGTTTATTACTGATTGTCAATATTTGGATAGTTTGCTGTTCTACTGCGCATTTTAAAATGATATATATTAAAAATAGAACAGAGAAAGAATGTTTCGTCGAAATAAGAGGAAATACTATTAAAAACGAATAGCTGAAAGGAGAAACAATGGTCAATGGTGGAGTTATTACCTGACTGAAGAATGAATGCAGGCGTCCACGAGTGGAAGCTTGCGTAAACAAACAGATAAGCGGTGTTGCGTCATCACTCCCGCTGCATTCCCTGTAGAGCACGACAAAACTTGAATGCAGGATTTGCGTCTCTTTCAGTAGACGGGTTGGAATGAAGTCAGAATACAAACACCGCCGCGCGCAGTCATATGCTCACAAAGTAGGAAATTAATATTCATTAGTGATAAAGAAAATAGCAAATACAACTGTTGTGGATCGTTTAGTTTATTCCTGTTTACGTGCGCTGTGCTTATGTTTTGATGGTCAGACTGAACAGCATTATATTCCAGCCTTCTTTGACCGCTCTAAACCGCGCCATGCTACTACATCAGCGACCTCCTCTAAAAACTGCATTCTTTCGTCAGACAAGTAGTACATACCACTGAGCATACAGCACTTTTCTTTACAAATCAGTGCAGTGTAATGCTGCGTTGACAAGAGAACAGTTGTATTTAACCGAGATGATAACTGTGCATTGTTAATTTTAGAATAGTAATGCAATAAGTTCAGCTGCAGCTGCATTGCTTGTCGTATTTTTATAGAATTAGTTCCAACAAATATTTCTTTTACAATGAGCCTCGTAAAACAACACTTTTTCTGTGAGAACACACAGCAGAAAATAGAAATGCAGGCGTTAGGTCGACCTACTCCAGATTTAAATATAACTCAAGCTACTCAAGACGCTAAGATTGTACTTATGTTACACATTTTAGCAAAAAGGTTGCACGAAGAATATAACTGGATATGCAGTTGCAGTGTGAGAAATGCATTATTTTGTTTGTCTGGTCTGCTTTTCGAGAGCAAAGATTCTTGGCCAAACACAGAAAAAGGATCTGGGACAGAGTATATAAAACACACAGTAAAAGTAGAAAACATAATAGTATATTGAGCTTCAATGCTCTGGGCATGTTAATATTTCCGCACAGATAAGCCGAGCTTATCAGGATTCTATTAAAAAACACAACAATCAAGTCGAAAAGAACCGCTATATCCTTTCCAAAATTATAAACTATATAAAGTCTTATGGGGCTTTCGAGCTAGCATTAAAGGGGCGTAAGGAATCTGGTGAGACAGAAAATCCTGGTATATTCCTTGGTTTAATGGGTTGTCTCTCTCTTTACGGTGACGGGTGTATTTGCAAAGAGCATGCAACCATTTAACAGACAATAGAGTGTTGGCAGAGGGTGCGTGCTTTCCAAGAATTTAGACAGAGCAGGGAGAGTGTTCCAAACAACAAGGATAGAACCAAATCGGATAAGTTATGTCTCATAAGGGATAAGTACAGTTTACTCCAAAACATGATGACCTTTAAATGGGACCGTTCCCCGCTGCCATTGGGCAATAACCATTAGCAAACTGAAGACGAGCCTATACTAGGCGGGAGGGGAGGGGTGCGAGAGGCAATATAGTAAACTCTCTGTTTCCCGGATACTCTGTAGGGACTCTGCTTGCAAGTCGAGATTCGCGCCTCAGTAAGGAACCAGTAAGTGGAAGCCTTTGGCAGAGGTTATCATGTTCTGAAAAATATTGAACACTTCAAAATCTATTCAGAACGAACTGCTGAAATGTAAGCTTGAAGTATCCCAGGACATTATTAAAGACGAAATAACACAGACTAGATACATGGCAATACCGCCAAATGAATGCACAGATGTATCAATCCAAGATCAGTTTACATCTTATTTATTTCTTTTTATTGTAGCTTAACGTCCTTTAACCTGGTTTGCTCATATCGGTCGATGAATGAAATTGGTGAAATGATCTCAAACATCTCGGGGTCCATGGAGCATAAGGTTAATCAATATTAGTCTTCTCAGGATAAGGAAAACCCCCGAAAAAATCTTATCAGGGTAACTCACCCTAAGCGATATTCGAGCTTGTGACCTGTTAAACGTGAGGAAGACACGCTATCACCACAATATCTGGACGGGCACTCTTGCTAGAGTGCGTCGCTCTGCACTTCGTTCAACCCTATAGCTGCTAGCCTCTCTCGCGGAGGTGCTTTCCGACGACCACAGAGTGGCAATAAATTTCTTTTACTTTTTTATCCCAACTGACGTTTCCATTAAGGATTTTAGTTGTATTTCTCCCGCCGCATGCTCTTGGAGCGGTTTTACCTCAAGCGCCTTTTAACACGAGGTCTATGTTTTAGCTTTCGTTTTACTATCATTTTCGCTCCATTTTTGCGTACGTTTAGGGTTCATCTGTGGCCTTTACCCCTATAAATAATATTACACTGGTTTTATAACTGGCTTCTTATTTTATCGTTTATTTTTATATGACTTTTAACCTCTGCTGTTTGCTGCATTTTGTTTTATGTAGGCGCTAATAACCTTAGCAGTTGATCGTCCTTAAACACCAATCATTATTGCATTTGTTTTGAGGCATGAACTGAAAGGCAATGTTTTTTGAACGGTTTTGGGGACTTTTCCGGCCATATGGATTTCGGCTTGCATTTTGAAAGGACTTCAGTCACTTCATAGTTCAGATAACAACTTAGTTGCACAGACATTTGATGGCGCGTCAGTAATGAGGTGTGCAGTGAATGGCGTTCAAGCTAGAACCAAAGAAAACTTTCCCGTGCAAGTGCATTCATTGTTATGCCAATCAGCTGAGCCTGGCAAGAGAAAAACTGCATCCCCAAAATCAATCGGCAAGCGTATTTTCCAGTTTTCTCTCTCTCTGTCTGTCTGTCTCTCTCTCTCTCTCTCTCTCTCTCTCTCTCTCTCTCTCTCTCTCAGGGCTTCCAACATTTTTCTCTCGATCTGAACATCTCTCAGCACTAGATGAAGTAGCTTCAATGCATATACTAACCTCGAAGATAGAGATGATGTAATGCTGAATGTTGAAATTCTTTACAATCAAACTCAGACTGTTAACGCATTCTTTTAAAGCTTAACGTCCTTTAATCTGGCTGGTCATATCGGACGATGAATGAAATTGGTCAAATGATCTCGGAGTCCACAGAGCTTAAAGTTACTCGACATTCGGCTTCTTAGGATAATGGAAAACCCGGAAAAATCTTATCCGGGTAACTCACCCTAAGCGAGATTCGAACACGCGATCTGCTGAATGTGAGGCAGACAAGCTACCACCACATTAACTTTTGTCGGGCTAAGTATTTGTTGTGGCAATTCACAAAACTCGCGAAAACGTTAAAGGGCAGTTTCACTCATTGATAATTTGAAAGATGTTAACGCGTGCCTCTGGAGTGTGTTCTTCTAATTCTTTACCCCCCCCCCCTTGTTTTAAAATTTAAAGGAGTTAAAACATAATTTTTTACTAAAATTAGGATATTAATTTTCTGTCGTCCCATATCTTTGCTCAATAGTTGTTTCTTTCTGTACTTGTTAGCAAATATCGAATGTTGCAAGAATTATTTCTACTGAAACGTTTTCACACGTATTGTTTATGCAGGGTTTGTCCAATAAATTTCGGGACTAATTTTTTTCTCACCCAGTGGGAACGGTAATGGTAGGTCTTTAGGCCGAGATATGTCACGCGCAACAAGAGAGGTGGCTCAGTTGTACCCGAGGTTCTGGAGTGTATAAATCGTGAGCGAAGTGAAACATTGTCGAGGGGTCGCGTCGAATCAAAATTGAGCAAACCATCGAAGAGTATTTGTTACCATCGATCTTTGCGTCAAACTGAAGAAATCTGTATCATAGTCTTTAGGAATAATTCCTGAGGCTTCATATAAGATGTAATGTTCAAAACGAGTGCTTTTGTGTCATACAAACTTCGAGATGGCGGGAGGGCGTCTAAGACGAACCACACGCGGTACGTCCGTTGCACCCGAAACGATGATTAGATCAAAGCGAGAGAAATAGTAAATCTAAGTCGAACCACACACTGCACATCCGTTCCACCCGAGACGATGGTTAGACCAAGTGAGAGAAATGGTGAACCGTGATCGCCAGATACGCGTTCATTTGATATCAGAGAAGTTACATATAGAAACATCTACTGTACATACGGACGATGTGCGCGAAAGTTTTATCAGACAATTAGAAGGACGTTTTCCCGTAAACTATTGGAATATGTACCGTAGAAAAGCTGCGATGTTAAGTTGCCCCACGTTGTGGCAACAGATGTGGCACAGATGATGATGATGATGTGTTTAAGGGCGGTCAACTGCTAAGGTCATTAGCGCCCTCAGAGAATGAAAAACTATTCTAAAACCAGAAATAAAAAACACCTGACCGTAAAGTTGATAAAATCTTAAAAACCTTCGCAACTGTACCGGGGTCATCACCAAGGACCTCCATGAGGGAGGCCGGCAGCTGGAGAGTCGTGCGAACAGCTGCTAGAGCAACACACCCTACCAGCACATGTGCCACCGTCAGTGCTGCTCCACAGCGAGGGCAGACAGGGTCAGGATCGCTAGTAAAAAGGTGACTGTGAGTAAAAAAGCAGTGGCCAATTCGCAATCGAGCTAAATGTACCTCCTTCCGACGAGAAGGACGTGAGGAGGTTGCCCAGATTATAGGGAGGTATTTTACTTGCCGAAGGTTGTTATCGCGGAGAGCCGACCACTCCGCATGCAAGCCTGAATACACCGCTCTCCGCATCACAACCCTACAATATTCTGATGGTGCACCGGTAACATGAACACTGGGCGTTGTGGCTGCTGATTTAGCCGCCAAATCCGCCAATTCATTGCCCGGCAAGCCAACGTGTCCAGGGATCCAGGCGCACTCCACATTAACACCGGAAGAGTCCAAAATGTGAAGGCAGTCCTGGATGCCTTGCACTAAAGGATGGTAAGTGTAAAGATCACGAAAACTCTGAAGCGCACTAAGGGAATCACTCAGAACAAGGCTGTCACCCAATCGTCGACGGCGAATACACAGAATGGCTCAGTAAATAGCATATAGCTCTGCAGTGTAAATCGAGGTATTACTAGGCAAACTGAAAGTATACGGTTCGGTGCCAGTAACAAACGCACATCCAGGCTTGTTGAGGCCCTTACTGCCATCGGTATATCTATATATACAAAAGAAAGTCGTGTTAGTTACACTATTTATAACTCAAGAACGGCTGAACCGAGTTGGCTGAAAATCGGTGGGGAGGTAGCGTCGACCAGGAGACGGACATAGGATACCTTTTATCCCGTTTCCGTAGGACGTGACATAAAAGTGGTATAACAAAACGCAACAGACAGAAAAACGCATTGTTTTCTATGGTGTTTCGAATTTCTATTAGCCTATTAGCTTAGTTTCTATATTTCTATCATCATTAACAATGCCGCGGCCAAGACAATCGAATCTTTCACGACAAAGGATTCGAAACATTGCGAATGAAATTGCACATGAAGAGAAACTTTCCAATTAAATTTTTAAACTTCTTGGATGTGCCTGGTTTACCACCGCACAATTTAGGACTAATAATCATGCTTCGAACATAAACCAATTAAAACTGTGTAACGGAAGGCGTTTGGTGGTAAGTAAATTGATGAACAATGTGATTTACGCGACGATACTCAAAGGAAAATTCGAAGGTTAGGAAATTCTCATTCCGCGGATCCCGATGATCCCAACCGATTTGCCGTTTGAGTTTAAACGATTTCAATTTCCGATCCGTCTTGCATTCGCCATGGCCATTAACAAATCACAAGGCCAATCCTTGAAAATTTGGGGTTTGAATCTAGAAAATCCATGTTTTTTCGATGGTCAATTATATGTGGCATGTTCACGGGTCGGAAGATCATCTACGTTATTTGTTCTTGCGCCTGATATTAAAACCAGAAATGTCGGCTATCACAAGGTGATTCACTGAAGAGTGCAACCCATGCACCAAAATACACGGACAATAAATAATCATTAAAATACTTGATTTTTACTTTCTCTATACGAACTATGTACATAGTGTATAGAGAAGCTATTGCATTGTACCCAAAAATTCGATACCGAGATTTCACCGGAAATACAGGTTTTGAGTCACTCTTATCCCAAAAAATGCTTTTTAGAAAGATGCCCGTGTGTGTCTGTGGGCAGCATTGCTCAAAAACGAAAATACCGTTAAAGCCCAAACACGGTATTTAAGTTTGGTATCTTCCAAGGATGCGACACGAAGATTTTCAAGAAAATCCCCCACCCAAAACTACCCTTTACATGGAAAACATTTTGAAAATTTTGATTTTCTTAAAAATGGCTCTAACGATTTTGATTAAAATATCGTATATTAAAGATATTAACCTGACATATAAAATGTATATCTTGAATTTTCTGGGAATAGCCCTTGAAGACTACTTTATTCTGGATGAATTTTACGGAATTATGCATAACTGCTAAAACATAAGAGAAACACAGAAAATGTAGCTCACGATAAAATACGCAATTTATGTCATATAATTTTTTTTTCTGGAGTTGATTAATTTTAGGATATTCCTGCTTTTTCGTTTTAGCTTTGAAAAACTTATACTTTTCTCATACAGGAATTTCTTAACTCCTGTCCATACAAACAAAAAACTTCAGTTACATAGCAACCAGCTTTTGGCTGTCATTTTAACCTATGGAACTCCCTCATTTCGCTTCTTTTTACAAGGAAGCAAGTAATAAGACTATTTCTGCTAATTAGCATGAAGTAAATAGAAACATATGCTTTTTAACTACAATTTGTTGCAGAAATGTAGAGAAAGTCGTGTGAATGGAACATTTCCAATTTTTTGTTTTTATATTTATTATCCTAATAAAAAATTAAACTTAAAAAATCCAAAATATGCTCATTTATTGTTTCTAAGGTGGAAGAAAGTTTGCCGGGTCAGCTAGTGTGTGTGTGTGTGTGTGTGTGTGTGTGTGTGTGTGTGTGTGTGTGTGTGTGTGTGTGTATATATATATATATATATATATATATATATATATATATATATATATATATATAAATTCGGCCACTGTACTTTCATAAAAATTCTAAAAAAACAACTACGGATACCAGAAGTAGGGGTATCAGATTTCCCATAGGTTGTCATCCCGAGATTAACGAGGGATATATCAAGCAACCAAGGGAGGTACACCCCCTCCCCCTTGGGAAACATGCGAGACAGCACATGTTTCCCAAGTAGTCCGCGGAAACGAAAACCTGCAGGTCTGGTACTGAGGGACAGGTTTCTATAAAATACGTCCATTTCGGTGTTAAAAAAGGGATAAATGTTGGATGCAAAGGCATGCACTGAAACCCACAATCTTAGTTACCTAACAGGACATCCCATCGCTAGCGCAGAGGAAAGTTCTGTCGCTTCGGTGTAAAGGTTAACTGGACTGGGCGGAAAAGCACCGACCGCCGCACGGATGATTAACAATGCATCTCTTGTCCAAATTGGATCGGACCAGTGAACGGTAAAGACGCAACAACACTGTACGATCCGCTCCCCAAGATTTGCCACTTAGTATCCGTAAAATATTAAGAGAATGGCCACAGCGGGCTTTCAGCTGTTCTATATGTGGTGACCAGCAAAGTTTACAATCAAATATCAGTCCAAGTAATCTCGCCTAATCTGCGAAAGGAAGGAAATCTGGCCCGAGATGGAGAAGGTGACATTCGCCACCTTCGGCGCCAGAAATTAACGCAGACTGTCTTCTCAGATGAGAAACGAAAGCCGTTCTTTGAGCTCCAATCATAGAGACTGTCCAAACACCGCTGGAGACGGCATTCCAAAAAGGGTGTACGCTGAGAAGAACAGAAGATGGCAACATCGTTCACGAATAAACAAGAAGAGACACCTGGGAGAACACAGTGCGAGATGGAATTTATCGCTATAGCAAACAGCGTCACGTTGAGTACCGAGCCCTGCGGCACTCCGTTCTCTTGAATAAAATAGAAAAAACGGAGCCGACCCTTACTCGGAAAGCGCGGTACCGCATAAATTCCTGAATGAACAACGGTAGGCATCCACGTATACTCTGTGGTGGGAGCGGAAAATCCCTGCCCGCCAACACGTATCGTAAGCCTTCTCAAGGTCAAAAATATCCCAATTGTTGGGCTGTTCTTCAGAAATCCGTCCATGACAGCGAGATAAGGTGGTCAGTTGCTGAACGATGTCGTCGTAAACCACACTGGGTGTTAGAAGATTATGGGATTCCAGCCACCACACCAACCATCCATTGATCATGCGTTCCATCACCTTGCATCTGCAACTGGTGATGGAAATAGGAACGGTAACCAAGGACTAAAAAAAATAATAAAAATAAAAATGTGTATAAAAACCCTGGTAGGTAATTTCTAAACCCAGGGCTAATATGCCAGAATTTTAAAAATGTATTTATTTCCATACATTATACATATATTATTTACAGATTAATTATACACATACATTTAAAAAAAACTACACAGCATAAAATAAAAATAATAAAAGCTAAAAGTTATAATAAACTACAAATAACAAAAACTAATAAAAATAATAAAATAAAATGTTAACAATTTTTCAACATTTAAATTATTACACTTTCATAATCTATTCGAGATAAATAACCAATAAAATACAAAAATTAATTAAAAACAAACATAAAACTAAACAAATTACATAATACATACAAACACAATACAAACAAAAATTTTAATACCAAAATTCACATAAACCTAATTCTTCTATTACTTTACATCCCTCTACTACTACCACCTAAAAATAATAAATATATAAATTTAATCTATTTTTCAATTGTCTTTTTGGCTGTAATTCTTACATAGTATGATGACTGAAATTTAATTTTTCATCTAAAAATATGCCTAGATATTTCATTGTTGTGTTTCTTTTTGTGTTATTTTCAAAATTTATTGTGGGGCTACTTTTGATATCACATAAAGTACTTATTAATATCATATATCCAGATTTTGCCGTAGAAAATTTTAATTTAGACTTTTTACACCAATTGCATAAAATTGTTAGTATGTTGCTACATTTCAATTCCAGTTCCCTTCTAGATTCAGCTTCTACTAAATAAAATTAAAAAAAAAAAACACATCGTTGCATATGTAATGATTTTTAGACAATTATTGTCGCTTCGCATGTCTTCCAATAATGTTTCTAAAATAATGTACCAGGAGGTAGATCCTAAAATAGAACTCTGGGAACATCCTTTTGTCATTTTTTTTTTTTTTTTTTTTTTTTGGTAATGGTCTGATTTATGCCATAAATATTGACTATTCGATCTTGGCAGAAGTTGGATAGTATTGTATACAGGGTATTGGGTAACCAAGGACTGCTAGACTCGACTATTTATTCCTTTTCCACCAACATTATTAGGTTTTTTGATTTTGCTATAAAAAGCATATAAATTAATTCCTCAGTGCTCCCCACCCACCAAGGAGCCCAACAAGGGGTTACCCCACTGGGGTGACAGGGCTACACAGCGGATATAGCAGGCTCGCCGTCCCACTCGCACTGGAGTTGGGCGGTTTAATACCTAGTCCTGGCCGATTGACTATGGGGTGGGTTAGTCCCTAGCCTCCTGTTTAGGCGAAGCAGAAACCAAAGCACCCTCCCCAGTTAATGAAGATCAGAAGCCCAGGCTCAGATGCCCCTCAAATAACCAGGATATTCCTTTCCACCGACACGGCACGGCCTACACTTGGATGGGCATTTTGATAGACTGACTCCCTCACCACCCGGAGGTTGTCCACGCGAGGGAGTCAAGGGTGACTCGGGAACCCCCGGGTGCGCCTAACCGTACCTACCGAGGCAGGCCCCTGGGAGTATGTACAGAAAAATGTGCTTCCATCACATTAAGATGAGCATCGCCGTTTACATATATTCCATTTTTGTCGAGGCTATGGCAGAAACATCTTTTAAACATCATGATAGAAATTAAATATATAAAATATAATAAACCTTTTCAAGTATACTATTCAAACTTATATCAAATGTAAAACGTATTTCCCAATGACATTTCTTGGTACATACTCCTTCTGGAATTGTGTGTCTGACAGGATTTTGTATAGGTAGAGTCAGACTGAAACATGCTAGTCAGCTGATAAGTTCAATGTTACGCCGGCATATTGCCGTGGTAGCTCAGTGGTAGAGCAACCGGCTAAAGCCAGAAGATCCGTGGTTCAAATCCGGGCTGTGGCATTGCATTTTTCAGTCTGACTATACCTATCTATACATTTTCTTCCCTTTTATACTAAAATCATGTTTGCTGGGATAGAAGCACCAAGGTTAAGATACGCGTCCAAATACACCGTTGTCAACCGGTCGCGGAAACGATTAGGACTTAACACAAATACACGCTTCAAGAGTGTGCTTATTTATTTGTATGATCTTTTTTGGGATGCACTTATTTGAATAGCATTTATGCTATGATCTCAGTTCTGGCACTTATTGGAATGTATTCACTACTTAAAATCAAGTACTTTATATAGGTCATTTTTCCTTTCCAGTGTTCCATAATATGGTAGTACATGAGGTAACAGAGAAATCGGTCTTATCTAGCGATGGTCCTTTAACTGCGATTAAAAAGGAGGATCTAAAGGACTTGGAAAATACCCAAAATGACAACTACCTTCAAAAGAATACCAACTCCTTTCACTGTGCCATTAGTTCTGTGCTAGTACTAGCACAATGCTTCGGCCTTCTACCAGTGCAAGGAGTCACTGGCAGCAGCAAAGAACTAAGGTATGAATTAATAATTATGGGTGAAGAAACCAATAGTATTACCTAGAGAATAGATTCGATTTTAATGCTTGTCCCGAAGATTCATCATACTGAAAGTATTTAATTTTTTATGTGCCTGCATGAGTAGTATTAACCAATGTTTAATATTTTCAGATTTAGATGGTGTTGCTTCCGGACTATATACAGCATTTTTCACTTGTTGATAAACTGTATTCTTATGGTTCTCAGTATGCTAGTATTAGCACAGACAGGAGTGACCTTCAAACAGAGTGGTGAGTATTCTCACATTTGCTTCCAAAATTATGGAATTCATAATGCATGTTCTACTTTCAATATGAGGTTTAATTTCAGACTATTAGCACACTTATAACATTAAAATTGAACGTTATGGAAACAAGTAGCTTGCCCTCAATTGAAAACAGAATTGACATTACCTATGATTTGGTACTTCGTATAACTTGAGGGTCGTATATGAAGACTGCCTGGTTGACATTTCGCAGTCCCTGCAAAGAAATCGTAGAGACATTTCCTGTAATGATATAAATCACAACACGACGTGATCACTCTGAAAGCAAAGAAATAAAAGCTTCATTAAAATGACTACACTATTTATCTAAAACTTATTCAAATTTAGCAAACTAAATCATCGGAAAAAAGAACATTCAAATTCAGGACAAGCAAATTTATTTGTATTTCCTAAAGCAAAATACATCCATTTCTAGGACAAAATTCGTTATTCCGATTGGCTCTACACTCAAATAACCGAATATTTTAGTTTTATACAGGTAGTAAACTATGTCAAGTTTAAGCTTTAGCACATGACCAATGATAGCGAATTTGGTTTCCATTTCTGGAAACATCATCACAGGATGTTACTGAATTGCATCGAAATAATTTCAGATTTTATAGACGTGTCTGATATAATTTGAAAATAAGCAATGAAGGTCTACAACTTCACATAACGCAAATATATGGTGTGAAGCATAATGTTATTCTAAGCAGAAAGTCGACATTGAAGCGGAGCCGAATGCAAAATTGGCGTAGAATGGCTCAAACTTCTGTACGAGTATGAAAGTATCGATTTTCAGCAACTCGTTATTCCCGTTCTCTGGATTTACTGCCATAAAAATCTCTCAAATCTCAAACAAATCAGTTGACATTTGACTGAACATTGATTAACTGCCTTTTTGCATTAAGCAGCCTGCTCTGGAGTTTTTTTTTTTTTTTTTTAACTACTCGTTTGGCTTTAAGCTGATGGCCCGAAAGTCATGGGTTTGTTTCCTGTCATACACTTAACCTTTTTAAATGCCATACGTTGTAGTGCTGCGGTATGTATACTCAGAATGCAAATCTGATGCAAACACCATCATTCCCTTAATCCCGAGTTAATCGCCCTCCGTGGTGTAATGGTTACCCTGCTAACTTTATATACCCAAGAACGCGGGTTCAAACCCGACGGAGGACAATGAATTTTTTTCGGGCCTAAAAATCCTTAGTATGGTTTCCTTCGGAAGGGAAGTAAAGCCGTTGGTCATGTGTTCCAGATTTACGTCATGTAAAAGAACCTCAAGCCTGATAGAGAGCCCTCTTGAGCAAAATTAAGTGGTCTTTCACGCCCAATATAGAATGGGACGCTGAGAACCACAGCAGTTAGAAAGCGTCCATAAATAAACCGCCATTTCATTTACTCGCCCAGTTTGTATGCTGAGGAATGTTGATGAGAACTCACAGAAAACATGTACACCTCTGAAATTGCGGATGTACACCTTTACGGTGACTTAATGCAGGGTAAACACAATAATTTGGTCAATAATTAAGAGAACTAGTATGAAAAAAGTTAGTATAATTAAAATCACACCAAATTAATGGAAGGATTACTTTTAAGAATTGTAGGTAGTAATAATTTAATTATGAAACAAATTAGTTGCTGGGAGGAACACAGAGAACAGTTAGAGATGTAGAGGAGTCAAATGTGATGGATCAAATTAAGACGCTGTAAACAAACATTGGTGGAAATTCCAGGTGAATTTTGGAAAGTTTGGCACAAAGTTAACAGAAAGCAAACATTAGCAATGCTAATGAATATGATTATTAATAAATACACACCAAATATTGTTTCAGTATCCTGTAATACGCATTTTAGTTTAATTTCACTAACATAAGATGTGCCTTTGGAACAGGTCTGGTTGTATTTACTGGGACAGTGATGGTGATGTACTTGTTATTCTTACAACTTGCAAGAAAATGGCCTTTGCTTTTAAATGAATGGGCTGCACTGGAGCAGTCCCAAAAGCATTATGGTTATCCTAGTAAACTACAACTGAAAATAAAGCTAGTTACTATGGTTATGCTTCTGGGAGCTTTAGGTATGTATCAAAAGCGCATGTTATTCTAATAGTGAGAAGTCTGGGGCAAACCATTTATCTACTTCCTGCTTTAAAATATTTACAAAATAAACATACGCCTCAAACTTCAGCTGAGGCAAATTCTTTTAATTATAGGAATTATTTATGCATATTTTACACAATATTATGAATGAATACTACTGCTATTATTACTACTACTCCTGCTGCTGCTACAACCACCATTACTACCACCACTACCACTAATAATAGTAATATTAATAAATAATAGTAATATTAATAAATAATAGTAATATTAATAAATAATAATATTAATAAATAATATTAATAAATAATTATAATCATAACATTAATAAATAATAATGAGGTTAATACAATTAGTTTAAAACTGATATATTAATGTTTGCAGTAGAGCATGCCTTAGCAGACGCCAAAGGAATTGCTAACTGTAGATCACATAGTTTGTTGGAAGCAGTGCGAGTATTCCTTCACTCGCACTACGTTTTCACATTTGTCAGCTACAGCATCCCATCTGCCATTGTTCTGAAGATTATCAGCATTGTGGCCACATTTACTTGGAACTTCGCTGATCTTTTCATCATATTGATGAGCTTGGCAGTCACTGAAAGGTTTCAGCTCTTCAACAGTAATTTAAACTCAGTCAGAGAAAAGGTATGTATTGAATCATTTTTCTACATTTTAACCAAAACCTTAATATTTTGATGAGACACATGACAACATACTTTTAGCATCTCAATGCTTAGGAGAATTAGGGGGTAACCTTAAGGATAATCCTATTTTAGCGAAACACTAGATAAGACACAGATACGCTGCACTTCGGCTTACATTGCGATGTAGAATTGGTTTTAAAACTACGCCATTGCAAATTTAAACATTGCTTTATTAAAACGGTAACTGATGAGCCGTAATACTTTCTCACATTTTCATTGGCTTTAGATTTCACAGATATGCAAATAAATAGGATAACAGGTCTTAGGGCCACAAAGTATAAAAATGGCTTTAATGAATCAAGAGCGGACAATGTGCACAAGCTATTGAATTTCCTTTTTACCAAACTTGATCAGTGTTTCGTGTCTGTTTGCAAAACATAAATCACTACACTTGCGCGCACATTCTGGTCTTCACGTGCCTAAGGTCGTCGTCGTTGGACGTTTCCATTCATATAAAAATCATAGCATCAGTAACAAACAATTTTTCCCACCTTTCTTTCCTTTTGGCAACGAGTTCCTCCATGGCGCTCCTGTAATTTGATGTCACTGGTTGTAAAAGTTTTGGTCTATTTCATGTATGTAAAATTGTTGTTATGGGCATAAGTCAGTCCCAACGTTGTGAATTTAGATACACATAAAACTTACCATAGAAAGGTAGCTTTGATTTTTTTTCCAGATTTAAGACTTGTTCATTTGTTAGGTGTCCATATCTATCTGTCATACTTGGCGATAGGTGATGCGTTTACGTTGAATTTTACTGTCCCTTTTAGGATGCTTCCTCAGGTGTTCGACGCTATTCATGGAAAATTTTATTCCATGGAGTTAAGAGGTACAATGCAAAATAGCAAAAGCTAACTTGGGGCGGGAACTAGGTTTCAAAATTGGAATCCTTTGACCACACATCTATTATTACAAGTCGAAGATTCAGAAACAATGTTCAATAATCACATCGACAATAACCCTTCAAATTGGCCTAACAATAACATCAGGTGAATGAATAAGCATCATAGATCCGTTGATTCAGCAGACATCCAATTTGAAAATAAACGGAAAATTATATATAATTATAATTCGTTTTTCAGCCATCTACTATCAAAGTACACCAAAATGGAGGTGAGTCGAACCGATAATCGGCAGTAATTTCTGAAAGTGGGAATTGACTAAGGAGAACCAGAAAGAGCGAGAGAAAGTGCGACCTAAGGAAAGGGAGATGATGATGGTGATGATGTACATATATGGAGTTTAGGGACGCTCAACTTCGGGGTTATCAGCGCCCTTTATTGAAACAGTCGTCGTTAATACCGAACTCTAAAATCAAGCAATTAAGAACAGTTGATCATAAATATAACTAAAATAGATAAAAGCCATTGGCGGGAACCTAAAACTGTTAAAAACAGCGGAACTAAAAAGTTGTAACTGAAACTAAATCCCCATTCCTAAAAGCCACATGTGTTAAAATAATAAAAAT
This sequence comes from Hymenopus coronatus, assembly GCA_030762935.1. Classification (NCBI taxonomy): domain Eukaryota; kingdom Metazoa; phylum Arthropoda; class Insecta; order Mantodea; family Hymenopodidae; genus Hymenopus; species Hymenopus coronatus. The sequence continues at coordinate 41,650,151 of CM060895.1, forward strand.
CCCAGCTAGCACGGAAAAATCGAGTCAGACTATAAATAGAACTAGAACCTCATGGTAAAAGGTAGAGTTGGTAAAACTTTAAAAATCCTATCCATCGTACCGGTATCATCTGCCAGGAGCTGGTTAATACTGGCCGACAGTTGCAGAGTGGCTAAACGAGCACACACTATCAGAACATGACAGACCGTCAATTCCTGCTTACACAGCAGCGGACAGATAGAAGTAGGTTCATTCTTCAAGATGTAGATGTGCGTTAAAAAAAAAGCCTGTTTCGTAAACGAGCCAGTATAACCTCCACCCTTGTTGTTGTTTGGAGCCTCGTCGATATATCGAAGCATTGATATTTAGCTTCTTCATGTTGGCTACGCCCGTTCCCTGCTCTCCGCCTTCCGCTCACGAACAAGTCGCTCGCCGAGGTAGCCAGGCAGATGGTAAAGAGAAGCGACGGCGATTGCAACCAGCCAACAGCGTAATAGCTGAACAAAGCACTCCCCCCTCCCATAGGGACAGGTCTATCAAAATTCACCACCATATTTAAATAAATAAATAAACATCAGCGGAGCAGAGGAAAGGATGCTGCTCCTGAAAATGCAACCGCTCGAGGAGCCTACCAACGCTACCTGCTTAACACCAACACTCGAAACCTCAAACAAAACCTTAAACCCTTACAAGGGTAGGTACACAGCAACAACACCCAGGCTCACCACGAGCCTACCAGACAGACAGACAGACAGACAGACAGACAGGCAGACAGACAGACAGGCAGACAGGCAGACAGGCTAGCCAGGTGGGTTAGTGTATAGGTCTCCATGCCCTTCGTCTGAATGTCAACCACGCCATTATGAATACTTCGAGGCGAAAGGCAGCCATGACAGGAAGAGCAACTCGGTGAGATCTCTCCAATTATTAATGCTTGTGTATGTGTGAAAATGTCTTAGAATCATTGTAAGTGTACTGGCATAGCAATTGTGGATGTTATAATATTGTGAGTTGGGTTTATTGTGTTGCATATATTCCTCTGCGAATGATGTGGAATGGATTTCACGGCGGAGTGAATTGCATGCTAACACGTGGGTAATAACCGAAATAGTTTTCGGGTGTCGTTTTGGGGTTTTCTCCAGCGAATACAAGTTTTACTTGCCATACAATATATTAGGGAATTCAATATGTAATTTATTCGCGTGAGTGTCGGAACCAGCACGTAGTAATTGTATATTTGGATTTGAATATAGAGAGATTACTGAGGCATCAGAGTTTAAGATTGTTGCATCACATGTTACAGATTTGTAATTATCATGAGACATTTATATGGGCTTTTCTTATCAGCATGTGAGTGGCTATCCCTCATGAAAGGACAACAATTGATTTATTACTGAATCTTAAAGCTTTGCATAGTTTAATGAATCGTTAAAGATAAATATTTCATTGTTAAGTTTCTTCATATACATTTATTACTGTTGTTGGAATTTGTTTGGGCTCTAGCCACTCATTTCATTATTAACTTATTTAATCTGCAGCCCATTTTTGTATAATTATTATTACTTATATTGTTATTGCACTGCAACCTGATTCTTTATTCTGTTGGGTAGTTCCCTTTGTCCAACTGTTCCCCGATCCACGGCAAATTAGTACATCAATAAATGTCACGGGTACAACACCTGTAGTTACTCATCCCTCCCTAAGTAAATGTGCAGACGTGACACGACAAACGTACAAAATAGAGTTTTTAGAGTCAACGTTAGCCTTCTCTGTCCTCCTGCCTCCAAATTTACCATTCTGCCATGCATATTATATTCATTAGGTAGACATCCAACTCTGCTATTGTGAAAAAAAAGGAAGAAAAAAAAGTGATGCAAATGTACAAAGAACACTTTTCCATCGACACTTTTCAAAGCAGGCGAAGTTGGGGTGACATGCGCCGTACCTAATGGTGATGATGATGATGATGATGATTGGAGTTTATGGCGCTCAACTACTGGGTTATCAGCGCCCTTAGATAACTAAAAGAGACACAAGACCGGATTAAAAATGGGTTAAAATCAGCTACGGATAAAAAGCAAGCTAAAATTAGACATAAAAGAAACGGTAAAAACTGTCCGTTGCTAAAATAGGTTTAAAAATCCATGAACAATGGTATACAATAAGCCTCAAATGGGCAATAAACCTACAAAGGGATAAAAACAAAATAATTAAACAAACTATATCCTGACCGTAAAAGTAATTGCTGATAAGCATTTAAAAACCTTTTCAGCTGTACCGGGGTCATCTCCAAAAACCTCTATGAGGGAGGCCGGCAGCTGAAGAGTCGTGCGAACAGCTGCTAGAGTAGCACACTCTACCAGCATGTGCCACCGTCTGTGCTGTTCCACAGTGAGAACATACAGGGCCAGGATCTCGAATAAAAAAGCAGTGGCCAATTCGTAATCAATCTAAGTGCACCTCCTCCCGACAAGAAGGGCGTGAGGATGTTGCCCGGATTATAGGGAGATCTTTTACTTTCCTAAGCTTGTTACCGCGGAGAAACGACCAGTCCGGAGTCAGCCTGAATATACCGCTCTCCGCACATCTCTATATTCCGCTGTTGCACTGGTAACATTAACACTGGGCGCCGTGACTGCCGATTTCACCGCAAAGTCCGCCATTCCATTTCCTCGCAAGCCAACGTGTGCAAGAATCCAGGCGCACCCCACATTAGCACCGGAAGCGTCCAAAATGCGGAGGGCGTCCTGGATGTATTGCACTAAAGGATGGTGATTGTACAGCTCATGAATGTTCTGAAGCGCATTAAGGGAATCGCTCGGAATAAGGCACCCACCTAATCGTCAACGGCGAATATACATAATGGCTTGGTAAATAGCATGCAGCTCTGCAGTGTAAATAGCAGTATTATTAGGCAAACCGAAAGTATACGCGGTTCGGTCGCAGTAACAAACGCACATCCAGCACCGTTGGGACCCTTGCTACCCCCCCGCCACACACACAAACACACACATACATACACACACACAGACTGTCTTCTCAGTGGAGAAACGAAAACCGTTTTTCATGCTCCTATCATAGAGATTGTCTAAACACAGCTGGAGACGGCGTTCCAAAAATGCTTCACGCTGAGAAGTGAAAAAGATGGCAAAATTGTCTACGAACAAGCAGGACGAGACACTTGTGGAAACACATTGAGATATTGAGTTAATTGCTTTAGCAAACAGCGTCACGCTCAGAACTGACCTCTGTGGCACACCGTTCTGTTAAATAAAAAAGGTTTGGTAATACCGAGCCTACCCTGAGTCGGAAAACGCGGTCACTCAAACTCTTGAACAAACAACGATAGGCGTCCACGTAGATTCCAGCTGAGGAGGGAACTAAGATCCCTGCTTGCCAACATGTATCATAAGCCTTTTCCAGATCAAAAATATTCCAACTGTTTGACAGTTCTTAAGGAATCCGTCCATGATCTGCGTGGACAGCAATAAAAGATGGTCAACTGATGAACGTCGACGAAAACCGCACTGGGTGTTGGCGAACAAATTATGAGTTTCAAGCCACCATACCAACTACCTACTGATCATGCGTTTTATCACATTACAGATGCAACTGGTGAGGGTAATAGGACGGTAGCTGGAAGGAAAGTGCCGGAGCTTTCCAGTTTCAAAACTGAAATGATGGTGGCTTCCCGCCACTTCTCTGGAAAACTGGCGTCAGCCCAGACACGATTATAGACCAGCACTAGGAAAGCCTTACCCCCAGGTGAGAGGTGGATGCCATCTGGACCGGGTGCAGAGTTTCACGAAGATGAAAGTGCATAGTCTAGGTCCGCGATGGAGAAAGGGTGATTGTAGTCTAAAGTGGAACGCTTGAGATTCCACCGTTGCCTTGACAGGCAGGAACTCAGGGGAATAGTTATCTGAGCTAGATACCTGAGCGAAAGTACTGCCAAGGGTGCTAGCCACGTCAAAAGGATCGACTACAGCGCCTCCCGCTGTTTTAAGACCGGCGATGGGCATTTGGGTCGATTTTCCAGTCACACGCCGTAAATTGTTCCATACGACAGAGGAAACTGCATGTCGGTTGAAAGATGCTACAAATTTACTCCAGGATGTCTTTTTGCTATCCTTAATAATTTGTCTCGCTTTGGTACGCAGTTTTTTTTTTGTTTTTTTTTTTTGTATTGTATTAGATTATCTAGTGTAAGGCGACGGTGAAAGATCCTGAGAGCACGAATGCATTCAGTCCACCAAGGTACCGGAAATCGACGGGTTTGGCCAGTCGAACGCAGAATGTATTGCTCAGCAGCGGAAAAAATTTTATCTGTGAGATGGTGGACTAAATAGTTCACAGAGTCGTGTTCATCGGAGTTAAATTCAGCCAAGCGGAAATACAGTTCCCAGTTGGCTTGATTTAAGCGCCATCTAGGTAAACGAGTGGAACATACAGCATGTGTCAAAAGACTAATAAGACATGGAATCTGGTTACTACGAGTGAAAATCAGATGATATTCCAGGATAGCGAGAGCGCTAACTGTGGGGAACAAATCACTATGCCAAGGTGTGAAAAACTATGAAAGGCGTCAGAAAGGAAGGTTGGCTCTCCGGTGTTCAGGAGACCAAGATTTATTGTGTCCAAGAAGTCTGCAATTAGCTAACCTCTCGCACAAGTCCGAAGGGAGCCCCAAAACGGGTGGTGGGCATTGACGTCCCCTACCAAAAGAAAGTGTTGGTAGCTGGGAAACGAGGTGTTCTAAATCAGTGTGTGGGAGGTCAGGAAGATATATATTGCAAATGGTGAAGCTAATCAATTTTAGCAGTGTTTAACACCCACTTTAAGTGTTTATGGCACAGCAAGCGGTGACACTGATACATGAATGATGGAGCACCGGTGGAATGCGATGGCGGGGGAAACCGCAGCACTCAGAGAAAACCCGCCCCAACGCAGCTTTGTGCACCACAAATCTCACATGCGGTCGCTTGGGATCGAACCCCGGCCGGCTAGCTGAGAGGCGAGTGCTCTAACCACTCGGCCACGGCGCGGCCAAGCTAATCAATGGTAACGTAATTCTTTCAGCGACAGATTGTATGGGTACAGATTCTGCGTAGACATCATCTCTGACAAGCATATTGGTGCCCCCATGAGCAGGAACACCCTCCGCCGGTAATATACCACACCCTACAGAGGAGTACTGCCTGATTATAACGTTGTCTGAGGACGGAGCTTGGTCTCTTGCAAACATACAACCAAAGGCTGAGTCTGCGGGAGCGACAATTCAAGCTCTGGTCAATGTGGTCTTATTCCACTATGTTCCTCTGTAGAATAGACATGAATATTATGGGATAATTTCTATATAGAAACGCGTTTCTGCATATTGGGTCACGCTGGTCGGTTTCATTTATTTTTTTTAGCCGTCGGACTAACGCCTTCTTCAGGAGCACCATCCTGCCGCTTACTGTCCCTGTTGCAGCGAAGGCAGAATCCTTCTGAGAACCTTGAACTAATCAGAGATACTGATCGGCGAAGATGGTCGTCACCCATTCATGCTGCCCCGCCCCCGCCCCCAGAAGATTCCTCAGAAGACGATCGACGTGGAGTGTTGCGTGAACTTTCCTGCCCCTTAGATGTTGTGGGAGTTGACTTAACCCTTTGTTTTAAAACGTCGGTGCGAACATAGCAGCTTTGGCAGATGTAGGTGCCGACAGAGGTTCTCGTAGATTTTGAGTGCTTTGTTAGCGGCCTGGCGATGGTGGTCCCGTTAATATCGCAAGTTTGAGTAGCGATTTCCCTTCGGTGTACCGGTTTAACTACTAGTGAGCTATATATACCGGACCGCGGGATAGAGGGTTGGCGGATGCACAGGGCCCTCCGGGCTTCCAAGAAGAACACCTTCTCTTTAACCCTGATTTCCTGGATCGCCCGCTCTTCTCCACAACGGGGACAGTCGCGGGTAGTTGTCGAAAGTTGACCGCCGCAATTAAAACAAAATGGAGTTGATGTGCACGTTCCATCGTGCATGACATCACCACAGTTAACACACATAGACCGACCAGAACAAAAATCACTTGTATGCCCAAAGCGCTGGCGCTTATAGCATCTTAGTGGGTTCAGGATATAGGGCCTAACCTCGATGGCCTCGTACCCCGCCTTAATCTTTTGAGGGAGATCTATCCGAACAAAAGTAAGAAAAAAGGTGCGGTTAGGCATGAATTCGCCATTCATTTTCTGCCGAACCCGATGTACAGATGTGACGCCTTGATCTGAGAGATTTTCTTGAATTTCTTCGGCACTTTAACCGTCCAGGGCACGGGCGGTGACCACACGGCGTGAGGTGTTCAATGTCCTGTGCATAATAACCTTCACTGGGGTAGCTGCCTAACATATGGGCTTTTAATAGGTTGGTTACCTGCCCCGAACGGGGATTCAACTTCCACCAAAAGCGTGCCGTTTCGAGCTCTTATACACGATTTTACGGGGCCAGCGATCTTATCAAGCCCCTTTTGTATAGCAAAGGGACTCACCGTAATAAAGTTTTTTCCTTCCTCTGTCCGACTAATTACCAAGTAGCGAGAACCACTTCTTTTACATATTTTACTAGGTTTTAAAGATGGCTTGTTTGTACCCATATAAAAGGTTTTTATTTCATCCCCCAGTGCTCCCCACCCACCACGGAGCCCAATAAGGGGTTATCCCACTGGGGTGATAGGGCTACACAGGTGATATAGCAGGCTCGCCGTCCCACTCACCCTGGAGTTCGGTACAATACCTAGCCCTGGCCGATAGACTAGGTGTGGCTTAGTGCTTAGCCTCCCGTTTCAAGCGAAGAAGAAACCAAGAACACTATCTTGTGCAATCTAGGGGGCGATCGTTAAATGCCTTTTAGTAGCGAACGAACTGTAAAGATAAAATACCATACCAAGGTCATCTTTGAAATTGGTTTCAGTAGGTAAAATAACCTACCAAAACTGATATTAAGGTCAACAAAACCTATTTAAATCAAATCAAATGTACAAGCACTAATATGAGGTGTGTATATATGAAATCAATGTTTGCATGTTTCTTCGTTTTCAGTTGCTTCCAGAAAGCTTCTGGTGCAAAGTAAGAACCGAATATAATGACCTATCACATCTGACAAAGACTTTGGATTCCTGTATTTCCAAAATGGTCCTGATGTCCTTCGCCAGTAACTTATATTTCATATGTGGTCAGCTTCTTCACAGTCTCAGGTATTTGCTATTTTTGATAATGTTTATATATGCACTTACATTATTGGCACTTGTAAAGTGTTAAAATATTTACACAATAGTTGTCCAACAAACTTATTCTGTGTGGCAATTTGGCGACTTTGTTGCTATTTCTGCTTTCTGTTAGAAAAGGATTTACTCTTTTAGAGTCTAACGACAAATAAGGCGACATTTTGAGCTAAAAGCACGGAAATTTCGTAGTGTTAAATAAAATAGAAACTGGAAGCAGAAAGCAACAAGTGCTCCAATATACATGATAGGTTGCTACGCAGCGTCACGACGTGGCGGTTACAATCTACGGCAGTAAACGGAATTTAGAAGAGGATTATTGAGTTTCCATGAGGAAATACGTGCAATCGTGCTTCTGTGCTGATGATTTTATAAACGCGATTCTTAGTTAGGGAGTTTAAAACTAATACCAATATAGAATAAGTTTTACAAGTGAAAAGTGGTTAACAGTGGGACCATACTTAATTACAATGCTACTAGCCACTAATTACCATTAATCTCTCCCTTTTGAAGAAAAACTATAAAAAGTTTAGAGTAGTGGCTAGGAAAAATCCCTAAGAGGCTGGTTACAGTCTGTAAGCACAGACAAATCAAGAACATACTGTCCTTACTGTCGAATTGAAAAATACGCCAAATTAAGCGATATTGGACGATTACTATACTGGAGCACAAATAGAATTCTGATCCCCATAATTCAGCAAAACACCCATTTACAATAGAAAGTCCTGAAATGCACACTCGTGAAGCTGGAGGAAGGCTTAACACGTTCACTGCTGCGGAATACTATTCTATTTTAACTTACGAACAGTTAACCGATGCATTAAAAGGCTTTCTCAGAGTCGGTGCTAGTCGTCACTTCTCTATACCACCCTACAAAATGTACGGAAATTATAAGACACTAGCTGTACATTTTGTACATAAACTTCTCAATGATCTGGGCGGTCAAAACTTCAGTCTTATACTCGATGAGTCCACTGATAAAATTGCGAACGCTAGGACCTTTGAAGAATTCGCAACGGTACTAGACCAAGACTGGAATGAAGATGTATATCAGTCAACCCAAATTATAATGGGAAACCCAGTTAGGTTAAAAGGGGATATTGCGGTATTAATAAACACTGGTGATTTAGGACAACAGGGATTAGCAAAGAAACTGAAGGAAGAAAATTCGACTAGTTTTTATTTATTAGATCAAAAATTAGAGGACGTGGAATGTGTCAGTACGACTACAGTTAGTAGTGGTGGTGGTGGTAGTAGTACTTATTAAATTTTTACAGATAGTAAGAGTTTTGAAGCTACTTTATGTTTTGTATTACTTAATGTGTGTACATATGGACGGTTTCAGGCTTAAAAGGGACGCCATTTTCATCTCCCCCTTCAATAAATTGAAGTATTTTGCAATGTACATCTCTGGTTAAAAGGAAATAACTGAAAATAGTATATATATATATATATATATATATATATATATATATATATATTTAAATTAAGCTGTTACAAAGAAATCAGTCCGATATAAAATACGTGGAGTAAGAGAATAAAATGACCTCTTTTACCCAGACCAATTTTTTTCTTACCTGTACGGATAATCAGTCTAACTTATTCCCTTTTAAGTTAGCATTATGAATAGTACATAATATTATATACGTTACATATTTTATTCATATGTTGTACAATCTGGCATCGTATCAGCATTGTCAAACTTAAGAAAGTTTCATTTTTCATTGTTGAGATAGTATTGAGGCTGTATAAATCCTGTTTCAGATGTGTTTGAATAATCATGTTTCCTACTAGTAACCAAACACTTTGGACATGACAAGAAAACATATGTAAAAGATGCTGCTATGATTCAGTTTGTCTTTAACGGCATTGCATACATCTACAAGTTCACTTATGGAAGCAAATGAATCACTTCGAATCGAGCATATTGTCGTCACTGCTGTCTTTAGCAATGACGAGTCTTGTGGATCTTGATTGCTAACCACAGCCCGATGAAAAAATGAACTTACCAGGGGGAAACAAACTGCAAAATATTCACAGCGCCAACATCTCTAAAGTAATAACAGTAGAATAGCAAGACAGGAGAGGAAAAAGTGCAGGAGCTTTGAAAAAAAGCTATGGTACTGAAAGAGGGAAACATTAGCGAAAGATCATTCATTGTGCCACCTAAGATGCCGTCTGAATTGTAAAGATAAAATTAGTGAAGAAACAGTTTATTTGAAGCTTAATGGAAAATGGGTTGCCATGATAGATCACATTTTTTAGCAGGACTATTAAATGTAATTACCCTAAAATCTACAGAAAGAGAAGAATGGCACCAGAAAAAAGAAAAAATACGACTGGTTACCTATCAATATTATGCTCCTATAGATGGAAGAAATATCAAATTTAAGTCCTATTTTCTCTTAATGAGACACCCAATTTTTTGTAGATCCTTTATTAACAAACGCTAGAATATCCAGAAAATTCTTAACTCCTAATAAGCATGGCAAACTTTCAGCACCAAATAAAATAAGCCAATATAGAATTCAGAGATTCCACAGGTTTTTCAATTCCTTACCACCTTATGAGAGTCGCCATTCCCGAAAGCAGTGTAGTAAAAAATATTCATCAGCTTATTGTGATGACGATGATTGGTGTTTAAGGGCGCTCAACTACAAAGGTTATTAGTGCCTTTAGAAAATAAAACTCTGCTAAAACTAGATATAAAAGCACATTTAAAATAAAACGATCAAATCCCAAAAAGCGGCCAGAAATAATAAAACAAAACCAACAAAAAACAAAGCAACTATAGAACAATCAACGGCGAAAGCCATAGATGAATCTAGGAACTAAGGCTGCACAGTAGAACAGGAGATAAAATAATAAGACACATACATACCACTCCAAAGTCTGCCGTGAAAGAGCATAAAATCAAAGTAAAACTAGATCCTTAACGCAAATATTAATTTAATGAAAATTTAAAAACTTTATCTACCAGGTAGTATCGATCAGGACGCACGAAAGCAATTGCATAGTGGCTCGTGGTGACGTTAGACGAGCACGAACTACCAAAATATACGGAAGAAACCGCTTCGCAACAGAGCAGACAGATATGTGGAGGTTCCTTCTTAAACAAACGCGTAAGTTGCCAATGCGCAAACGAGTCAAAATGACCTCCTCATGATGAGATAGACGTGAGGAGGCTACGCAATTTTTAGGGAGGTCCTTAACTGCCCGACGTTTATTTCGGAGAGCTAACCATTCTGCACACCAACCCGAAAACACCGCTCTCCCACTACACTAACATTTTCGACTGTTACACGAGTTAGTATTATACTGAGTTCCGTGATTGCCAACTTTGTCGTCAAATCCGCCAGTTAATGCCGGAAGTGTGCAAAATGTGGAGGACGTCCTGAATGCGCTGCACTAAAGGATGGTAATTATACAACTCACGAATACACTAAAGAGCACTACGGGAATTACTAAGAATAAGATCCTCACCTAAGCTTTGCCGGCGAATATACAGAATGCCTCGTACACAGCATACAGCTCAGCAGAATAAATGGACGTGTAACTAGGCAAACCCAAATGTTTCGTCTGTGACATAAATGCATCCAACACCATCGGAATATATACAAACACGGCCAGGATGATCAAAACTGTCATTGTAAAAATTACAAAAACTGGTGGATTCTGTGCCTAAAGCTTTGTTGTGAGATCAGGGCTCAGTTTGTACAAAACACTACGTCTATAATAGTATGTTTATAGGTATTCAATTACGAATTACTTTTGAACCTCTCGTTTCCATTTAGGAGTAGTTGTGTTAAAATTAAGCGTATTCTTTTCTTAGTTACTTAGATATATTAATCTCAATTACTCTTTTAACGTTTTAAATAGTTACACTGGGTGTAGGTAGGTTACGTGCTTCCTACAAAGCACCGTAAGCACTACCGATGGTATTGTCATGGCAGTTCGCCATCTCCCGTTACTTTTACTCAATTATGGAAAATGTAAGGAACTGGTTCTTAAAACTTCACTACTCAAACAAAAAATTAGGAGGGATACGTAACACCTAGTCTATGTTAAGCTCTGGGGAAGCATTTGCATGTCCTTTACAGTAAATTGTAACTCTGAAATAAGAATAATTTTGTCTGTTTCAGCCCTTTAAGTACTACGCTGGATTACGTATACCGGTACTGGTCTTTCGTCTTCCTACTATTTCGAACAGTAATGGTATCATTGTATGCAGCAAGAATAAACGAAGAAAGTCTCCTTCCAAAAATGGTGTTATATTCAGTGCCTTCTCGGAGTTATGAAACAGAGGTAAGATACACCTGTTCTGCTGAATGCCGACTATACTGTTATATAATCATTTGCAAAAAAAAAAAAAAAAATGATGGTTCAAGCAATAAATACCAGTCAACTAGACATAGTTTGTCTCTAATGCTGAAGAAATGATGGTATTTAGGGGCACTCGACTACTATGGCCATAAGCGCCCTTATAGAAATAAGTTCCAATTAAAACACCAGAGATGAAAGACGATGTAGAAACCAGAACAGACTAAACAGGTGGGTTAGGTATAAAATCCAGATAAAGGTAATCATGGTGAAGTCCACAGATGAACCCAAAACGGATTTTGTTGAAAGGGCCAAAGGATAAAAACAGGTGACTAAAACCAGTACCTCAGTTAAAAATAGCTAGTGAGAAATTCGATGTAAAAACTTTCGCCCCATTAAAGCTGCTGGATAAAAGAAATAAAACCTAAACGCTTATTGTAAATGTCACCCGAGATAACGATAAAACCTTCTCTACCGCTCTGTGGTCATCAGCAAGAACCTCCGTAAGGGAAGCCGCCAGCTGCAAGGATGAACGAAGGGCTGCTAGAGCAACACACTAGCAGGACATGTACCGACAACGTCGCTCCACAGAGCGGTCAGATATGGGCCGATTCTTTTCTAAAAATGTGGCTGTATAAAAATTTAGTGACCAATCCGCAAAAGAGCCAATATAATCTCCCTCCGACGAGATATACTAGAGGAGGTTACCCAGTTTACAGGCAGATCCTTAACTTCCCTGAGCTTGTTTATGCGGAGAGACGTCCATCGTCACGCCAGCACGAAAGCTCTGCCTTCCGCACAAGCCCGGAAAACCGCCGAGGTCATAAAAGGAATCATTCTACTGGGCTGCATTGCTGGCGTTTTAGCTGCCAAATCCGCCAGTTGATTATCCGCTAGGCCACGTGACCAGGAATCCATGCACACTCCATGTTGACACCGGAAGTGTGCAAAATGTGGAGGAGATCCTGGATGAGCTGCACGATAGGATGGTGGTGGTACAACTCGCGAAAGCTCTGTAGGACACTAAGAGAATCACTCATTATGAGGCAGCACCACGATTTCGACGGCGAACGTACAAAATAGCTCGATAGATGGCATACAGTTCAGAGTATAATGGATGTGCTGCTATGCAAGCTAAAAGTATGCGTTTTGGTCTCAGTAACAAAGGCACGCCAACACCGTCGGCGCACTTACTGCCGTTGGTGTATATACAGACGCGGTCACTGCAATGGGATAAAACTTCTATAAAACAAATACGGATACTAGATAAAGCCATAGCAGATTTCTCGTACACCGTCATCCTGAGATCTACATGGGATGCAGTACCTAACCAAGGGGTGTACACCATCTCTACTTGGAAAACATGCGAGGAAGTGACATGTTTCCGAAGCAATTCGCGGAAACGGAAACCTGCGCGCCTGGGACTGATTTACAAGTTGCCGTATCGTTCGTCCAGCACAGTATGGGGAAAAAAGGTCAAATGTTGGATGCGAACGCATGCTCCGAATCCCAGAGCTATAATTACCCAGCAGGACATCACGCCGACATCGCAGACGGGGTTCTGCCAATTCGGCGTAGAGGCTAACAACTGGGCAGGTGGGAAAACCCCAAAAGCCGCACGGATGCCCTGATTATGGACTGTGTCTAGCCTTCTCAGCACAGATAGTCGTGCTGAAGAATACAAAATGCATCTATACACTAACTTGGATCGTATCAGCGCACGATAAAGACGGAGTAACACTGTCCGATTTGCTCCCTACGATTTGCCACTTATCAGTAAAATATTAAGAGAACGGTCACATTGTACTTTAAGCCGTGCTAAATGCGGTAACCATCATAGTTTCCGATCGAATATTAACCCCAGGAATCTCGCCTGATCTGCGAAAGGAAGGGAATCTGGCCCGAATCAAAGAGAAGGCGCCATTCGCCACCCAGGGCGTTAATGCAGACTGCCTTCTCAGTTGTAAAACGAAAGCCTTTTTTTTAAGCTCCAACAATAAAGATAGGTTGCGAACGATTAACCCCAGGAACCTTACCTCGTCTGCGAAGGGAAGTAAATCTGGCCCAAGTTGAAGAGTAGGAGCCATTCGCCACCTACGACGCGAGAAGTTAACGCAGACTGTCTTCTCAGGCGAGAAACGAAAACCGTCTTTCGAACTCCAATCATAAAGACTGTCCAAACACCGCTGCAGACGGCGTTCAAAAAACGGCGTACGCTGAGAAGTGCAGAAGGTGGCAACGTCGTCCACGAATAAACAAATAGAAACACTTGGGGCAACACAGTTCGAGATGGAATTTATCGCTATAGCAAACAAACAGTGTCTTGCTGAGTACCGAGCCCTGCGGCACTCCGTTCTCTTGAATAAAATAGAAAAAACCGAGCCGACCCTAACTCGGAAGGCGCGGTGCCACATTAACTCCTGAATGAACAACGGTAGGCATCCACGGATAGTCCAGCTGTGGAGGGAGCGTAAAATCCCTGCCCGCCAACACGTATCATACGCCTTCTCGAGGTCAAAAAATATCCCAACTGTTGGGCTGTTCTTCAGAAACCCGTCCAAGATCTGAGTTGACAGCGAGACAAGATAGTCAGTTGCTGAACGACGTTGTCGAAAACCACACTGGATGTTGGTCAGAAGGTTGTGGGGTTCCAGCCACCACACCAGCCGTGCACTGATCATGCGTTCCATCACCTTACTTACGCAACTGGCGAGGGAAATAGGACGTTAACTGGAAGGAAGATGGAGGACCTTTTCAGGTTTAGGAATGGGTATGATAGTGGCCTCCCGGCACTTATCTGGAAAAGTGGCGTCAACCAGACACGATTATAGATCCCGAGTAGAAAAGTCTAACCATCAGGAGAGAGATGTTGCAGCATTTGGAGGTGGATACTATCTGGTCCTGGTGCAGAGTGACACGAAGATGAAAGTGCATTGTCTAGCTATGCCAAGGTGAAAAGCCGATTATAATCTTCAAGGCTTCCAGAACGAAAGGAGAATCCTTGAAATTGCACCTATGCCTTAACTGAAGTCAGGGAATAATTGTCTGAGTTAGACACCTTCCTAAAGTGGTTGCCGCGTCAAACGAATCAACAGCAGGTGTTTTGAGACCGGCGATGGGCATTTGATGATTTTCCGGCCACACGCCGTAACATCCCATACGACAGAGGAAGGTATATGTCGGTTAAAATATGCTACAAAATTACTCCAGGATGCCTTCTTGCTATCAATAATAAGTCTAGATTTTGCACGCAGCTTTTTATAGTGTTTTAGATTTTCCAGAGTAGGGCGACGCTGGAAAGCCCTATGAGCACGAATGGCATCTCGGCATTCGTCTGTCCACCAAGGGGCAGGAAAGCGACGTGGATGTCCAGTCGACCGCGGAACAGAAAGCTCAGCAACGGATATAATTGTCTCGGTGAGATGTTAACACCGAATCGTGCTCGTTCTGGTGGAAAACGGTTAAGCTGGAATAAAAGTTCCAGTTGGTCTGGTCTAGGCGCCATCTGGGTAAACGAGTGGAACATTTTATCTTGTGCTAAAAGAAAAATAAGAATAGGAAAGTGGTCTCTTAAATGCATGTCAGAGATGATATTCCATTGCAAGGAAACTGCCAACTGTGCAGAACAGACGGCTATATCCAAGTGAAAGAAACTGTTGAAGGCGCCAGAAAGGATGTAGTTTCACCGGTGTTCAGGAGGATGATGCTGGTTGGGTTTATCAGCGGTCAACTGCGCGGTTATCAGCGCCCTTAACATAAAACAGTGTTAAAAAAAAAACAGGTCTAAATGCATGTTAAGAAGAAGCGCAGTTAAAGCAGCTAAAATAAGCGATAAAACTAGTATAAAAAGTAAAAATGGAAGCCAAGGTTTAATAACTGACAAGCTCTAAAACAGAGCTGGCGATAAAACCATGGCATTAAAGCAGCTAAAACAAGACATAAAAACCAGTAGAAAAAACACCTAGGTAAAACAACGATCCACCTCTGAAAGCAGAGCTGGTGATAAAACTATGGCATTAAAAGAGCTAAAACATAACGCAAACGTGTCGATAAGACACTAGTAATAAAAACTTATGAGATTAAAAATGAGCTGATTAAAATCTTAAAAGAGCTACATTACTACAGTATACAGCTACCACAGACTAAAACCTCAAAGTAAAAGAAACTTATGCTACAAATTTAAAAACGCGGTCCACTGCTCTTATATTATCAGCCAGGACCTCGGCAAGATAGGCCGGCATGTTCAAAGATGATCAAATGTGAGCTAGGTGACCATACTCTAGCAATATGTGCCTCCCCACAAAGCCCTTAGACAGGAGCAGGTTCGCGTTTAAAATGGTAGCTGTGGGTAAAATAACAGTGACCTATTCGTAGTCGAGCCAATACCATCTCCTCTCGGCGGGACACTCGAGAGGAGGTAACCCAGTGGGTAGGGAGATCCTTTACCTCCCTATGCTTGTTTCCGCCTAGAGCTGACCACTCCACATGCCAGCGTGAAACCACTGCTCGGCGCACAAAAAGTTTAACATCGTCTGCCGTTACATAATAAACGGAAATACTGGGTTCTCTAGTCACCATCTTTGCTGCCAAATCCGCCAAATCGTTCCCTGACAACCCAACGTGCCCAGGAACCCAGGCGCATACCACATTAACTCCAGAAGCGTGCAAAATATGCAGCGTATCTTGGATCCGGCATACAGCTCTGCAGTAAAAACGGATGTGCTATTGCGTAAACCAAAAGTATGGGTGTCGGTTTCAATAAAAAAAAGGCACATCCTACATCATCGGTACACTTACTTCCATCGGTGTAGATAAAAATGCGGTCACTGTAATGAAATAAAAATTCTAAAAAAAAAAAAAAAAACAAGTACGGATATAAGACACGGGCAGCATAGATTTGCCTAGGCTGTCATCCCGAGATCGACGTGGGGTGTAGCACGTAACCAGGTGGGAGCACTCTCTCCCCCCCTGGAAAACAGGTTAGGCAATTCGATATTCAGCTTCTGAAAAAGCTCACGAAAGCGAAAACCTGCAGGTCTTACATTAAGTGACAGGTTGCGATAACGTCCATCCAGCTCATATGGTAAAAGGCTTAAACGTAGGATGCGAACATATGGATACCCGGATTATGGACTGTGTCTAATCATCTAAGCACAGGCGGTCGTGCTGAAGAATACACAATGCACCCGTAGACTAACTTGGATCGAATCAGCGCACGATAAAGACGGAGTAGCACTGCCCGATCCGCTCCACAAGATTTCCACTTACTATCCGTAAAATATTTAGAGAACGGTCACACTGCGCTTTAAGCTGTGCTACATGTGGTGACCAGCATAGTTTGCGATCGAATATCAACCCCAGGAATCTCACCTGATCGGCGAAGGGAAGTAAATCTGGCCCGAGGCTTAGAGTAGGTGCCATTCGCCACCGACGGAGCCGGAAGTTAACGCAGACGTCTTCTACGTGGAGAAACGAAAGCGGTATTTTAAGCTCCAATCATAGAGATAGTCTAAACACTGCTGGAGACGGCGTTCCAACAATGGCACAAGCTGAGAAGTACAAAAGATGGCAAAGTCGTCTACGAATAAGCAGGCGAGACACCTAGGGGAACACATTGCGATTGCTATAGCAAACAGCGTCACCAACTGGGGTGACAGGGCTACACAGGGGATATAGCAGGTATGCTGTCCCACTCACCCTGAGTTCGGTATAATACCTAGTCTTGGCCGATTGACTAGGAGTGGATTAATCCCTAACCTCTCGTATTAGGTGTATTAGGTTGCGCACCCTCCCCATTTGCCGAAAAAACGGAAGCCCAAGCTCAGATACGCAACCCTCAACCACCCAAGATATTCCTTTCCCCTGACACGGGTCTCCAAGCACGACCTACACGGACCCCTCACCACTCAGAGGTTGCCCACTGTGGGGATCAGGCACAGGACCCCGGGTGCGCCTAACCCGTACCTACAGAAGTAAGCCCCATGGGGAGGTGTTCAGGAGGGATAGATTAAAATGATCCAAGAAATCGTCGATCAGTTGATCTCTCGCACAAGCCTTAGGGGAGCCCCAAAGGGGGTGGAGGATAGCTGAGTCCATACGGCAATGTTAGATTGAATGGGTACCAATGCTGCGAAGATATCATCTCTGATAAAAATCATGGTGCCCCCATGTGGTGGTACTCCAGCCGCCGGTGATATATCACACCGGACAGAAGAGTACTGACGGATATTAAGCTGGTTTTGGGATGGAGCATGGTCTCTTGCAAGCATACGAACAAAGGCTGATGCTGGTGGAGCAACAAATCCAGCTCTGGTCGACGTGATCTAATGCCGCGTATGTTCCACTGCAGGATAGCCATGGTTTAGAGTATGGATAACATTTATATGGACAGGCGTTTCTAAATATTGGTTTAGTTTATTTCTCTTGACACTTTTTTCAGGAGCACATCCTGCCGCTTACGTACTGGCCGTCTGGCAGTGAGGGCAGAATTCTCTTGTTGCATCTTCTCCACGCGGGAGGACGTCTTACCAATAGAAAATTTCGGTTCGAGCAATTCAGAAGGTTCCTCAGAAGAGGATCTTCGTGGAGAGTGGCATGGACTCTTCCTTCGCATGGATATTTTGGGAGAGGACTTGACCTTTCAGGAAGTCCGTTCTTACATAACTAGTCCGGAAATTTTTGGCAGGTGCAGAATCCCCTACGTGGGTACTTGTGGTATTGCCTGAGGTCGACGGTTTTGGGTGGTACTGTGGCCGGCTTGCTCTTCCGGTGGCGGATTTAGCAGATAGTAAAGCCGACGCAGACGCTGATGGTGAAGTCCTTGGTAGTGGTCTGGCTAAAATTATCTTATCTGCGATGGTGGCCCCGTTTATATCGTTGGTCTGGGTTGCGATTTCCCGAAGCACTACTGGTTGAGCGGTGAGAGAGCTGTAGGTACCATAGCGCGGGATAGATATTTTATGTGCATGAATGTAAAGGCATCTCTCTGAATATTGTTTTTCTCGATGGGAAGGCCAGCGCCAATTAAATGCGAGGCGCACAAATATGTTTAGCATATGCGCTACCGCTGATATCTAGGTTCACTTCTTCAGGGGTTTCAATACATTCAATACTTGTTTATTTCGCTTTCCGCTTAAAGGAGTGTATAGAATGGTAATTGTTTAGGGTATCTTGCATTATTTCTGCACCATAATGAAGTGATGCATATTTCATAAACATTGAGTTTGCAAGTACCTTACTTAATTGTTACTTTTTGTTTTTTATTTTAAAAGTACTAATCAAGTTAAAATTTAAAAGTTGTGCTTTTATCCTTAGGTTCCCAGGTTCCTGTTCCAGGTGTCAACTGATAATGTTGCTCTTACTGGCATGAACTTCTTTAGTGTTACAAGAACACTCCTCCTTACAGTAAGTACTTCAATTATGTATACAAAACTCTTAGATAATATAGACAAGTCAAACTGAAACAAAAGAACAGGGAGGGGAGAAAATATTAAAATCGTACATATTATAACATTTTATTTGAATATCTCAGATTCTGTTGATGGCTGCGGAAAAAAATGTGGAGAGGAGAAGTTCATAAATAGCGCTCGCATTTGTTTCTTTCAATTAAATGGAGAAGCGCGTAATTAACCAGCATCCAATTATAACAAATAATTGTAGTTTCCTTGAAGAAATGCACGCCGTAGTGTGACGGCGCTGAAGAACCAAGCTGAAAGAACAATTGGAAGATTCAAACTATGATACAGGCTATATTGACAGTATGGTGGATTGTGAAGAAAGTTTATCAAAGGACAGATGCTGAGCCAATGTATTTAGCTAAAAACATGACGCTTTCATAGAACAGTGGGATCATAATTGCGGATTAAGGGCGCTCAACCGCAGTCCGGCACATTCTTAAAACCATAGCTATCGATAAAACTGACATTAAAGGAGAGAAAACGGTGAGAAAACAAAACACAATCTACAAGTGCTTACATATAAAAATTAAATCTAAAAATCTATTATCACGTCATAAACTTACCAGAGACTAAATCCTCAAGGTAAGAGACAAGTGAGATAAAATTAAAACCCTATCCACTGTTCCTGTGTTCTACAGCCCTGGACCGCAGTAGAGGGAGTGCCATGTGAAGAGATGATCCATGTGTGCTAGGTGACCACACACTAGCAACACATGACGAACTGACTGTGCTTCTGTTCAGAGCGCACAGACGGAAGCAGGACCTCTCTTAAGGTGACTGCGTAAAAATACAGTACACAATGCGTAAACGAACCAATTGTTCCTCCTTCCGGCGGGATAAACTAGATGTTACCCAATTGATAGGGAGCTCCTTCACATCCACAAGTTTGTTTATGCATAGAGCGCAAAACCACCACTCTTCGCACAAGTGTAAAGTCTGCAGAATCAACTGAAACACTGGATGATGTAGTTGCCGTTCTTACTGCCAAACCCGCCACTTCATTGCCTGGTAAGCCTACGTGAACAGATATCCATGCACACTCCATATTAACACCCGAAGTGTGTAAATCGCACAAGGAATCTGGAATATGCTGCACAATAGGATGGACTAAAGTGCACTAAAGGAAGCCCTTTTAAGACAATCACAATTTCGAAGGCGAAATTACAGAGTGGCTCAGTATATCGCGTACAGCTCTGCGGTAAAATGGATGTGGTTGAGAATGTAGGGCCTAACCTAGATGGCTTCGTACGCTGCTGTATTCTTTGCAGATCTGTCCGACCAAAATTAAGGAACAGGGTACGGGTAGGCTCGAATTAACCATTTATTTTGCGTTGGTCCCTATACAGATGTAACGGCTTGTTCCGCCAGATTTTCCTGAATATCCTATTTGCGTGGGTGGTAACAACACCGCGCGAGCAGTTCAGGGTTTTATGTTTTTACACCTTAACTGGGTAACTGCCTAACATAGTCGCTCGTATTATTTTAGAAGCTTGGGATGCTGAAACTGCTTCTACCAGGAGTGTGCCGTTTCGCGCTCGTATGCAGGCTTGAACTGAACCAGCAATTTTATCTAAGTCCTTTTGGATGGCAAAAGGCCTGACCGACGTGAAATTTCTACCTTACTTCGTTCGATGGACAACTAAGTAGCGAGGACCACATTACTCAACTACTTCTTTTCCTTGGACATTAATGGTTGGCTTTGGTTTTCGCATAAACAAGGGCAACATTTCCCCCAGTGCTCCCCACCCACCACAAAGCCCAACGACTGGTCACTCTGGGGTGGCAGGGCTACACAGAGGATATAGCAGGCTGGCCGGCCCACTCACCCTGGAGTTCCGTATAATATCTAGTCCTAACGGATTGACTAGGGGTGGGTTAGTCCCTAGCTTCCTGTTTAAGCGAAGCAGAAGCCAAAGCGGTGCGCACCCTCCCCAGTTACTGAAAACTGAATCCCATGCTGATACGCAACCCCCAACCAACCAGGATATTCCTTTCCACCGACACGGGTCTCCACGCACAGCCTACACGTGACTGGGCATTTTTGGTTGACACCTTCATCTCTCGGAGGTTGCCCACACGAGGGTCAGGGGCGGCTCGGGAACCCCCTAGTGTGTCAAACCCGTACCTACCGTAGTAGGCCCCTGGGGGAGTTCAGGCTTGTTTCTAACCTAACACCGGGTTAAGTTCCATTGTAAGGTATTAATATCGGTAGAGTAGTAATTCAGCCTACACCACAGTCCAAGCACTTAAATATTCGCTACCACGGATGTGCAATTCTATCAAGAAATTACCTGAACTATTACACGTAGTAGCATTCACAAAAACAAACAAGTATAAACAAAAGCAATTGCAAGTTAACCATAACATTTCGTTCCAAAATGTTAAAGGCATGAAACAATTACTTAAGTGTACTGGGTGATTTGAAATTAGAGAAAGTTAATAGATAGTGTCTATTCCACTAATAAAGAAAAATTGAGCAGTCGCCACCGAAAGGAAGGCAGTGCCATTTTATACATGGGTGTAACTAATAGTATAAAGTTAACTACTAAGGCTTAGCCTCTTGGAAGTAATTATTACTGAACAGCTTTTACACCTGTAAAATTAATAATCTAGTAATATTTAGTTCTAGTGTTCTATTGAAATAGAAAGACAGTAGTGACTAATGTAATATTACTATTGTTTTTTACAGCTGGCTGGCACCATTGTTACCTACGAAATAGTTTTGGTTCAGTTCAACAGCATCAACTTACCTGGAAACAGCTCCAGTTTATTGAATGCTGCGAATAATTCAGTTGAAGACTGCAGTGAATAAATGTAAAAGTATTCAGAACTCATTATTTGGGAAGCCTTGTAAGCATTAAACAAGTAATGTCACCATAAAAATATTCAAATAAAAGGGTTTTATATAAAGAGCTTTAAAACTACCGTGTTACCTCAATCTCCTGCACAGAAAGACACTGAAGTGAAGTGACATATATTTACATTCACCTAAATTACAAGAAGCAGCAACTCTACTGGCATTCCTTTCCATTGACTCAGAATTTAGAAGAATGAAATGGCAAACTAAAACTGACAATATATGGACATGAAATTTAAGCTATAATCAGGCCGCGCCGTGGCCGAGTTGTTAAACCACTGCCTCTCACCTAGACGGCCCCTGTTCGATCTCAAGTGACCGCATGTGAGATTTGTGGTGGACAAAGCGGCGCCGGGCGGGTTTTCTCCGGGTTCTCCGGTTTCCCCCGCCATCGCATTCCACCGGTGCTCCATCTTCATTCATGTATCATCAGTGTCATCGCCTGCGGTGCCGCAAGTAGTTAAAGCGGTCGTTAAACTACCAAAAAAAGCTATAATCATCCGCATTTACTTAAACTGTTTATCTAAAACCTTTAAGTAAAAGGCTATATTTCCTGGTCTATTCCAAAGCTAAATTCCGGTGAACAATATGTCACACATTATAAACTTGAATGACGTTTCACTCCTGCGGTGGTCTATCAGCTCCTGGGGAACATACAGGAATGTTTGTGTGCCGCAGTAGGCGCTTGCCTGTCGACGAGAGCAAATCGAAACGGCCGCGACAATCGTAGCTCCCGCCCGGTGTAATTAGATTCAAATGAATTTTTACCTGCGGACATCTATTGTGAGTTATGTCTAGTATATGAACCAGACATAATGAGTGACAAACTCGCTTGACAAATTATTATTATTATTATTATTATTATTATTATTATTGGGATTTTAGGACACTCAGCTCCTTGGTTATCCGCGCCCTTGAAATATCTAAAATCGGCTAGACTCCAGTGGTAAAACATGATACTAATTAAAAGATAAAATAAATGCTAAAATTAGAAATAAAATGGAGATTAAAAACCATCCTTCGCTAGAAACTAAGTTAATGCGATAAAACTATTAAGAACAATGGTTCATAAAATATGTTAAAATGGCCTAAAACTATAACCACAGTAAGCTAAAACAGTACTGCCACCATTAAACACAACATCCGGAGGGTGATGATTGATGTTTCAGGGTGCTCAATTGCATGGATATGGAGGTCCAGATTAAAAAAAAAAAGGCGGCTTAAGTAAAACGATAAAATCAATAACAAAAAAGAAAGCACTTAAATTTAGAAACAAAACAGACCCCTCTATTACAACAAACCGGAGTGGGATGAATCTAAAAATTAAGTACCACAATAGAGCGAAAAAGAAAGACAAAAGTTAAAAGAAAATGCCGTCCGACACAAGCCACAGAAATATAAAATTGAAAGTTTAAAAGCCCTAGCTGTCACTCCACTGCCTTCCGGCTAGATAAAGACAAACTAAATCCTGAAGGTAAAAGGCGTTTGGGATAAAAAGTTAAAAAAAACTTATCAACGACTCCGGCATCGTCAGCCAAGACCGCGGAAAACAGGCCGGCAGTTGCAGAGTTGCTCGTAATGGTGCTAGAGCAGCACATTCTTGCAACCCTTGCCTGACCGATAACGTCGCTGCTGTACAGGTGCAGAGATGGGAGCAGGTTCACTCCTAAGCAGGCAGATGTGTGTGGAGACACGGTGGCCAATACGTAGGCGTGCCAAGATGACCTCTTCCAGCGAGATATCCGCGAAGAGGTTACCAAGTTAATTGGATGCTCCTTCACTGCTCCTAGTTTGTTTCCACGGAGAGCGGAACAATCTGCATGCCAGCAGGAAAGCACTGCTCTCCGCATAATGAGCCTACAGTCCTCAGATGTTGCGACGGCATCAAAGGAGTGTCTGGTCGCCGTCTTTGCCGCCAAATCCACCAGTTCGAATCTCGGCAAGCCTAAGTGACCAGGGAGCTATGCATGCTCCACTTTAACCCCACAAAAGGTGTAAAGCATGGAGGGCATCTTGCATTCGTTGTAAGAGAGGATGGTAACTGTACAGCTCTCGAATGCTTTGAAATGCACTACGGTAATTACTCAGAATTAGAGCATTACCCAGTCTGCAACGGCGAGGGTAAATTGGATTGGTCGATCAGGGGCAAATTGAGTACAATAAAACAAAGGCCCTTCCTCTAAAAAAATCATTTTCGCCCATAATTCAAACTTTTGAGAACAATACAAGACATTGGTTCTATTAGTAATACTTTTAGTATATTTTTATAATCACAGATACCATTTTTTCTTCAGAAAGGCTCGGTAGTTGGCATAGAGCTCTGCAGCATAGATTGAGATAGTGCTATGCAAACCAAATAAGAATGCAAACAAAAGTGCAGCCAACACCGTCGGTGCACCTACTCCCATCCGTGTAAATAATAGGCGGTCACCGTAACATAAAAATTCTAAAAAAAGAAAAAAAACAAAAAACAAAAAAAAAAAAACAATGCGGATACTAGACACAGGCATTGTTAACTTCTCATAGGCAATCATCTCGAGATCTATGTAGGAGGTGGCATGCAACTAAGGACGGTACATCCTCTCTCCCTTAGAAAGTAACTTAGGGCAACTCAATAATGTGCTGCCGAAAAGGCCCACGGAAACAAAAATCTATGGGGCTTTGGAGTCATGAAGTGGTTACGATATCGTTCATCCAGCACAAGAGAGAAAAGCGTTTGAAACGTGGGATGGCCAGGCATACACTTAAGCCCACGACCATAATTGCCTAGCAGGACATCACGAGGTTCTACCGATTTGGCGTAGAGGCTAACAACTGGGCTAGTTGGAAAAGTTCCACCCGCAATAAGGATGGGCTGATTATAGATGGTATCTAATCTTCTGAGCAGAGATGATCGTGCCGCAGAATAAACAATGCAGCCAGTCTAACTTTAATCGAATCAGTGCGCGATAAAGATTAAGCAGTACTGTCCGATCCGCTCCCCAAGATTTTCCAGTTAGCATCCGTAAAATAGTGAACGGCCAAACCTCGCTTTCAGCTGTGCTATATGTGGCTGACAACAAAATTTCCCTTCGATCAACTCAAGAAACTCGCCTCATCTGCGAAAGGAAGTTAATCTGGCGGATATCGCGACTTACGGCGCCAGAAGTTGACGCAGACTATCTTAGGTGAGAAACGAAAGCGGCTTTTAAAGCTCCAGTCATATACTGTCAAAATCCCGCCTGAAGACGGCGTTCCAAAAACACGATGACGCTGTGAAAAACAGAAGACGGCCAAGTCATCCACCAATAAAGAGGACGAGACACCTAGGGGAACACATTCGATATGGAATTAATCGCTATAGCAAATTGTATCACGCTTAGTACCGATCCCTGCGGCACTCCGTTCTCTTAAAAAAAATTGTTAGAATAAACCGAGCTAACCCTTACTCGGAAACCGCGGTCCCGCATAAACTCCTGAATGAACATATATTCCAGTTGTGGAGGCAATGTGATAGCCCAGCTCACTATACACGTAACATCAGCCTTCCCCGAGGTCAACTAATATACCAACCGTTAGACAATTCTTAAGAAAGCTGTTCATGATCTGCATCGATTGCGTTGAATTCTAGCCTAAACACCAACCGTCCTATTATCGAGCGTTTCATCACCTTGCAAATGCAACTGGTGAGGGAAATAGAACGGTAGTTGCAAGGAACTAGCCTCTCACCTAGACGGCCGGGGTTCGATCCCAAGCGACCGCATGTGAGATTTGTGGTGGACAAAGCGGCGCTGGGCGGGTTTTCTCCGGGTACTCTGGTTTCCCCCGCCATCGCATTCCACCGATGCTCCCATCATCATTCATGTATCATCAGTGACACCGCCTGCGGTGACATTAGTAGTTAAAGCGGGCGTTAAACACTACCAAAAAAAAAAGTAGTTGCAAGGAAGATGACGGTCTTTTTCAGGTTACAGAAAGGTATAACGGTAGCCTCCCGCCGTCAACACATACCCGAATACATAAAGAGTAGGAAAACATTATCATCAGATCGAGATATGTTGCAAAATTTGGACGTGGATGCCATGTAGATCCAGGCGCAGATGATGAGTGTGTTTATAGACTCGGTGGTTATCAGTGCCCTTCAAAAATAAATGTGCCTAAAACCAAGAGATAAAATCCAGAGGTAAAACAGCGGCTAAAGAAACAATATTCATGTTAAATACAAACTGCCCCGGAGAAAACCAGAGGTATATATCGGTCGGTAAAATAAAAACGCCGCTAAAACGAATAAAACCTCAAAATAAGCCTTAGCTAAAGCACATGCTTCAAACGTTACAAACACATTTACCGCTCCACGGTAAATACATATAAAATACAATAAAAGGCAATAACATACAAGATACTCTAAAACTCAATTGCAATAACAATTTAAGAACTATACCCACCGCTGTTTCATTGTCCACCAAAATCTCCGCGAGAGTACTTGCATTTGCAGAGCGGAGAGTATGTGTGGTAGAGCATTACAGTCCAGCAAAGCATGACGCACTGATAATGCTTCCCTACAGATCGGGGAGATAGGAGCAAGGCCTCTCTTAAAAATGTGACTGTTTTAAAAATACAATGACCAAGCCGCAAATCAGTCAATATCACCTGCTCTCGACGAGATTTACGAGAGGTTACCCAGTTTACAGGAAGATCCTTCACTTCCCTGAGTTTGTTCCCGCGGAGAGACGACCATTCTTCATGGCAACAAGAAACCACCTCTCTCCAAACACAAGCCGAAGAAGATCGCAGAGGTAACCATAGGAAGCACAGCACTGGGTTGCATTGCTGCCGTCTTAGCTGCCGAATCCGCCAGATCATTGCCCTGTAAGCCGACGTAACCAGGAATCCATGCAGACTCCACTTTTACACTGGAAGTGCGTAAAACCATGGGGTAGTGAGTGTACAACTCGCGAACACTGAAAGGCACTAAGAGACTCGCTGATTAGGAGGCACTCATCCAAATTCCGACGGCAAGCGTAAAGAATGGCTCGATAAACGACCATGCACTTCAACAGTATAAATGGATGTGCCACTATGCAGACCAAAGTATAGGTGTCGTTCCCAGTAACAAATGCACAGCCAACACCGCCAGCACACTTAGTGCCGCCGGTGTATATAAAAGGCGGCCACTATAGTGGGATACAAATTCAAAAACACCAGCACGTATACTGAATTCAAGCACCGCCAATTCCAGGTGGGATGTAACAAGTAGCCAAGGGAGGGTACTTCCTCTCCACGGGAAAACATGCGTCTTTCTGAAGCAGCTCGCGGAAAGGAAAACCTCCGGACCTGAGACTGAATGACAAGCTCCGGTATCGTTCGTCCAGAAAGGTATTGACAAAAGGGGGTAAACTTTGGATGCGAAGACATACTACTAAGCCCACAGCCATAATTACCCCACAGGACATCACGCCGGCATAAAGAGGGGGCTCTGCCGATTCAGCGTAAAGGCTAACAACTGGGCTTGTTGGAAAAACCCCAATTGCCACACGTATGCCCTGGATATGGACTGCATCAAATCGTCTAGGCAAAGATGGACCAGCTGAAGGAGGAATACTCAACGCAACCATAGTCCAACTTGGATCGAATCAGCGCACGATTACCACGCAGCAGTACTGTTCGATCTGCTCTCCAAGATAAGTTATTTGCTATCCGTAAAATATTAAGACAACGGCCACACCTCGCTTCAAGCTCTGCTATATGTGGTGAACAGTCAGTTTCCGATCGAATTCCAACCCCAGGAATTTGACCTCATCTGCACAGGGAAGTAAATCTGGCTCGAGTTGAGTGGGTGAAATTCGCCACCTACTGCGTCAGAAGTTAACGCAGACGGTCCTCTCAGTTAAACAACGAAAGCCATGTTTTGAGCTCCAATTCTTAAGTTGGTCTAAACACCAGTGCAGACGGTGTTCCAAAAAGTGTGTGCGCTGAGTAGTACAGAAAATTGCACAGACGTCCACAAACAATCAAGACAAAACACCTGGGGGAACATATTGCGATATAGAATTAATCGCTATAGCAAACAGCATCACACTTAGTACCAATCCCTGCGGCACTCCATTCTCTTGAATAAAAGGATTAGAAAAACCGCGCCAACCCTTACTCGAAAAACGCGGTTCCGTAGAACCTCCTGAATGAATAACGGAGGGGCCTACTTCGGTAGGTACGAGTTAAGCGCACCTGGGGGTTCCCGGGCCAGCTTTGACTCCCTCTGTGGGCAACCTTTGAGTATAGACCGTGGGTGGAGATCCCTTTCGGTGGAAAGGAAGATATGGTTGGTTGACGGTTGTATACCTGAGCCTGACCTGACGATGATGTCATTGAATTCAAGGGTTACTCAAAAAGTGCTCATGTACCCTCTTGGTACACGCAGATATTGAGTCAAGTGTTGACCAAAGCAAATCTTGCGAGCCAAAGAGCTGACATAGCTGGACATGAGTTCAGCAACATTAAAGGTTGTAAATCGTCATGATCCATTACTGTCGAAATTCATGTTATTTAGGGGATTAAACGCAAGCAAGGACTTCTTCACCCAATTAAGGAAGTTGCTGATCAATTCATTAAAATCTTCTCGAAAAACGGAACTCGTGCATACGACTCTCCAGAACGAGCATGATTTTAACAAAGCAAATCATTATCACGTCTGTTGTAGACACTTTTAAGAGTCTGACAGACATTTACGTCATCTTAAAGGATACTATTTAGTAGTAGCTCATATTAAACGTAATCTCAACCGGAAATTGCCCAATTTTTACCCATACTCCAGCACTGCATGTCAAGTTATAATAGCCACTTTCTCATCCGACACTTGAACTATGACAGTGCCCTTATATCATGTATTAAAAATATTTGACATTCATAAAAAGTACAGAAGGCAGAAGGTTATGTTTGTGTGTACTTTAGGATATATGGATGCTATTGCTCTCCAAATATATTACTGGACGAGTTTAAGAGAGAAGTAGGCACCATAATGCACGACAGTAGATCATTAGGAGAAAACATACTTGGGGATTTAAATATTAGGTCTCCACAATGGGTTGCACACCTGACAAGCGAGGTAAATTCTGGGTTGAGTGGATGGCGAAATTGGGCCTAGTAGTGCATAATATAGGACAAATACCTACATTTGTAAAGGAGGTTATGAATCATTTATAGGTGTAACATGTTCAACTCGGATAGGCGCGGAAAAAATCATGAATTGGCAGGTGCTTGAGGAGTCACTAAATAGCCATAATTTTATATATTTCGAAATTAAGGAATTTGCCAAACGAAAGGATAGAAATATAGAAAATACTACGGCAGGGTATGACTGGGAGGTACTGATAATTATGAAGTGGAGGGCTGAGAGTAAAGATAATGTGGTAGAAGAAAGAGGCCCAAAGGAACTAATTAAGGCAATGCAAGAAGACACTAAGGCTAGTCAAATATGCTCCTAGGAGCGACAACCCGCAGGTGCCATATTGGGGATTAGGCGACCAAAGAAGGCGATGTATCCAGGGCAGACGTAAGGTAACAGAGCAAATAAGACACGGATTTCAGAACAAGATTTAGAAAGGTTAATAGCGGAGTATAGAGAGAATAGGAGCATACTTCCAAGATTCATAAAGGAAAACATGAAGAAAAGTTGGCAACAGGTGTGTGAAGAACTTGATGAAGACATCTGGAGATTAGGATATAAACTGATTACCGTGCGTTTAACGAACAGAATGCCCATAAAATTGTCAGATATTAAGGAAACGACTGTTGTTAAGGGGCTATTTCCGCGGACAGAAGATAAGCTAGAGGACAGTATAAAGTGCAATATAGATAGGCCATTCACCTCGGATAAATTACAGGAAGCTTCAAGCAACATGAAATCTGGTATAAGGCCGGGTTTGGATGGTATTCCACCAGAAGTAGTGAAGCAAGCACTTGTAGTAACGCCGAAATGGATTTTAAAGGTATTAAGTAACATTTAATGAGAAAGCAGGATTTTCTAGCCGAATGGAAGGTGGCCCAACTCGTATTGTTATTAAAACGGGGCAAGTCGCCAAAGATCTATCTGTCTATAAGCCATTGTCTGTTAAATATAATAAGTTATATGCAAGTCTGGTAAAACCAAGGCTGCATAAACAGACCAAGAAAGACGGTTTATGCTGCAATCAGTACGGTTTCAGGAAGAGAAAAACTACCACTGCAGCGATTAGAGCAATTAAAACAAGGGAAGACACCACTGAAAAGTGGGTTGCTGCAATCACATTAATGTGAAAAATGCATTTAACACCGCACCGTGGAGTTTAATAATAAACTGCAAAGAAGAGGTGTCTATTATATATATATATATATATACATACATACATATACATATATATATATATACATATGACAGTATTTCAATGAAATATACATAAAATTAGGAAACAAGAAAGAAGTTCGGGTAACCTCAAGTGAATCCCAAGGTTCAATCTCGGTACCTACTTTCTGGAATATATTGTATAACGAAGTGTTATGTATTAAACTACCTAAGAGTGCAACTACACTAGGAATTGCAGATGACTTGGGGTTGATCATCACCGCCGTAGATGCAGAAGAGCTAATGTATAGAGCAAACGAATCCTTAATGCGCATTGATAGGTGGATGAAGACAAATAGATTATGCCTAGCGCCACAAAACACGGAAGCTGTTCTTTTAAAAGGGCCAAGGGCCAGATGTATATTTTAAAACATGAAATACTGTTCTTATACCCAAGAAAGCGGTGAGGTAAGTAGTTAATATCCCAGATTAAGCAATGGATTAACGTTAATCCTGCCGCTAGTGGCGCTAGTATCGCTGTTAATCCGCGGATTAAGAGCGCTGTTGGGAGATTTGAAAACTAGCACCAAGAGCGGAAGGATTATCGATAAATCCAATGGCTTAATCTGGGATGTGAGTGTGGGTAATTCGAAAGTGGATTAACGTGTGGAAGTGATGATGACGGAAGCTGGGGATGAAAAGAGGGAATGGTGTGAAATGCAGAAGTAAAAATGGCATGCGGAAGTGACGTGTAGTGATTTGATTGGAGAAAATAAGGTGCGATGTGAATGGTGGATGGGTAGGAAAGAATGGCGGGGATTGGTGGAAATAAAACGCTTGGTGATAGGTTGGCGTGAATAGGAAAAGATAAAGGTATAAAAGGGGAGGTGGTGGATGGAAAAGGGAGATTGCAAGGATGATTGTAATAGCGTTGATGGTGGTGGCAGTTGCCAGCGCGGAGAGGAGCTGCGATAGTTTTGGGAGGTGTGGGTTCGAGTTGAATGGCGAGACGGGTCATTTGGAAAATGTGACAAGATGTGATAAGGATTATGAATTGTTGCTAACTGTACATGCGTATACCGGAAAGGGAGTGGGTGTAGGTTTGGGTCTGACTTTATTAACCTAGGTACACTTAAAAACGTGTATAATTGTTTAAAACCGATAACGAGATGTCAGAGGGGGCGGAGATGTTCAGGGATGATGTACGGGAAAGTGAAGTTTGGACAGCTTGAATGTCCAGAGGGGTATGTTGGAACAGGAAGATGCGGGTGTGAAAAGGGAGAAGCTAGGGATGAAGCCAGGTGTGAATTTTATAAAACACCGGTGAGAATGTATGCTAGCGACAACAGCTCGATTCTTGTTGAGATGGTAGATTGTAGTTTGTTGATGGAAACGATAGATTTGCCGGAAGGGTTGGAATTGGATTGGAAATTGACTCCGGAGGAAAGCGAACTTGTGATGGCGTATAGTGTGGTAAATGAGATGAATTCCTACTTTTCTGAAAATTTTGTGTATATGTTTGGGAAATGTGGCGATGGTGAGTGGCAGCTGAACTTAGGTGGTGGGAGGAAAGTAAGTGGAAGGGTGAAGAGGGCGTCTAGGTGGTCTGCGGAGGGGAGTTTGAAGGTAAATTCGGAATGTAATGGGAATGGTGGGGATGTAGGAAGGGTGTCGGTGAGTAGTATAAGAAAAGCGGCATCACAGAGGTGCAAAAAGGAAAATAAATGCGATGAAACAAAAAATAAAAAAGGAATGCGAGAATAAATTGAAGGAAGTAAAGAAGGAGAATGAGGGGGTGAATAAGGAGAAACAAGAGTGTGAAGAGAGGGTAAGACAAATGCGAGGGATGATGGAAAGAATGAGAAAAGAACTGGAGGAGAAACATGAGAATGTGACGAAGCAACAGACATTGGTAAACAGAATAAAAGGAAATGTAGCTAAACTTTTTGAGGAATTTGAGGGGTTAAAGCATATGATTGGGAAATTGGAAAACGCGTGCACTGGCGGGGTGGAGAATTTTCCCAATTATGAAACAACTTACGACGAAGAGGAGGAAGGTGAGGAAGATGGAGGAGGCGGTGAGGAAGAGGGGAACGAAGAACAAGAGATGGAATACGATGCTAATTGATGAGGAAGCTGAAATGGAATACATTCACTATTTGCAGCATATTT
Source organism: Hymenopus coronatus (assembly GCA_030762935.1). Lineage (NCBI taxonomy): Eukaryota > Metazoa > Arthropoda > Insecta > Mantodea > Hymenopodidae > Hymenopus > Hymenopus coronatus. The sequence goes on from CM060895.1 coordinate 41,682,488, forward strand.
ACATATTTCGTTTTACACTGTACTTGTTGATATGTTAGTTTTTGTGACAGCTATGAGAAATACCTGGATCGGGATAGGAACCCTAGCTAGGAGAGACACGATAAGGGTAAATTGAATACACAAGAAATGTAGTGGTTAAAATGAATATATTATGAGTACGCAGTCGTAAAAACAGTGCTTATTATTCTTTTTTTTTCTTGGCTACAATACAATTAAAATAACATATCTGAGAAATGGATGTCAAAGAAATGAATACGGGTAAAACATTGTTTAAAAATGAGCATGGTGTAAGGAATATTTACAAAAATTGCAAAACATAAAATGGCCCGCGCAAAGGAGATCAAAGTTACATATTAAAAAAAAAAAAAAAAGTGTATGCAAAATGCTTACACTTCATATACATATAGGCAGAATGTAAATACCATGGTACATACCTCAATGAAAATATATAGTGAAAAAACACATGACACAAAATAACCATGGAACATTGATTTCACAGAAATTACATTATTACGCACACCGTGGGCATTCATAAAGGGAAACATACTGTTTGCTTATATGATTGTAAGGCAAAGTTTTATTGTGGAATATACATGCGCGCAGCGCTAAACACTTTAAACACCTCGCATTATATGCATCAGTTTCTTGGTTGGTAGACAACCATACCGTGTAATGTTTAGTAATACACATTACCCGATGCTGCTCCGAGTACTTGGAATACCCGCACTTTACACAAGTGAAACCAGGCATTGTGGTAATACAGTTTATTTGATTTATGCCAAGTAATGTCTTAACACTCGAGGTTTACACTTACAAGTAAAAGTATGTAAATGAGCATATGGTGTACTATAATTAAGTATCACGCACATGCGGTACGCCTGGCAAAATAAACAAGCAGGTTGGTAGACCGTATTAGGTGTACCTATGATGTTTAGGAATTCAGAATCGTGACCACGGTGAATAAAATAATTTAACAGGTCGTCATTGGTAACAAAAGGCAATCTGCTAATAATGTATTGCTTAGGATCTCTTTGTTCGCTAATTTTTAAAAACGGACAACAAGCCATTAGAGGAATGAAAACTAAAACTAAACAAAAAAAATTACATTTTTTAAACACTTTTTTTTTTTAGGACACACAAAATTCAAACACAGAATGTGAAATTATTTTGCACACAAAAGAAAATTATAAGGCACTGTTTTTATTTCACTACATACACAGTTCTATCGCACTTAGGAAAGAAGGCGCCTCTTCTTTATATGTGCGTAGTGCACTCTCGGTGGGGATGGAGACAAAGGCACAAGGGGACGTATTGGCTGTGGACTTACCTTACGCTTTAGCGCAAGGCGCTTTCTGACGTCTGCTGTGATGGGCAGCGGCAGTGGAACGGCAAGCCGACTCACGTCGTCTTCGTCGTCGTGGGACGCCACATCGATCCCCAGAAATCGGATGTCGAAGCCGTCGTCGCCTTTGGAGGTGGCGTCCAGACACCAGTCAGTGCTACGGCGGGATGAGAACCCGGGTGTGCATGCCAAGTTAAATGCTGGTAATAAGTTTTTTTGGATGCCGGGAATGTGCCCGACAACAAAGGCACTAGAGCATGGAGGGGGGACAATGGGGGAGGGGAAGGGGATCTAGGAGAGAAAGTCGTTTGGGTGAGGGGGTGATAGGATATGTCGCTGATGGAAACCGGTGTAGAGGTTCGAATGTTGGCAAAGGAGGGAGGAAAAGAAACAGTGGAGGAAGATGGTGATAGTATGTAGGAGGAGGAAGGGAAATCAGAAGAGGTGTCGGCGGGGGCGTCGCTGTCTGATGAAATCTCAATCACCGAAGGCGACGGCGGCTGGGGTGACGACGGTTGGGGCGTCAGCGGCTGAGGCGACGGCGGCTGGGGCGACGACGGCGGAGACGGCGTGGCGTCTGAATCCTCGCTCTCGGATACTATGACGACGCTGGGCTGTTCAGGATACGAAGCCGGAGTGTCGAACACCGTAGGCGCTGGCGACACCTGGGTACCGCGAGGAGTCGATCACCTGGGAGGCGTCTGATTCCTCTGAGATGGTGGCGCCTGGAGTCGAAGCAGGACTGCTTATGGGAGAAAACAGCTGCTCAGCCGTCAGCTCGGTAATACGAGCCACGTCAGATGAGTCTACACTGACGTGCAGCGACGATGGTGACTGGTGCGGTACCTCAATTTCAGCACCATATATGTCCTCTGGTTCAGCGTATGCCACTGATGTTGTGGTGGTGACTAATGATTGCTCCTGGGTGATGACTTGTCTGTATAGACGTCTAGTGTTCGGAGAACGAAAAAAAAACTTCGCTGGACAGGAGGACCTTGGAGATATGCTGAGTCTGCATAGTAGCACGTTGTACAGTAGCACGTTCGCAAGCGAGCGAGAGACTGGAAGTAAACGCAGGAAGGCAGAGGTCCCATATTTAAAAGGACATTGGAACGTGCGTCATCCAATATGGCCGACGCGATAACAAGTTGTTAAAGAGCGTGTGAACTTTAAAAAATGCTGTGAGAACGGAAGCTCATTAGCACGAAAAACTTTAAATGTGGTTTTGTGGTGAATGGTAGGAAAATTTGGGTTTTATCGAAAGCGGATGTTGCGGTGGTTCGACGGTGGGACCGGAAGTACTCCGGAAAAAACACCCGATTAAAATTCTGGAAATTGTGGCGAGATAACGCACCGGGTGATTTAATGAGCTCTTTAACAGAACGCGCAGACGGAATTTGCGGCGATGATAAGGGTCCTTTAAAAACACGTGTCGATAAGCCGCTCGCAAGTGAGAAAGTGCTTTAAAGATTTAAAAGAATATCGATTTTAGGCTTTCGAGGGATTTATGCGTAATTGTGTGTGTGTGTGTGTGTGTGTGTGTGTGTGATAAGTAACCATTGTGTTAGAAACAGGAAAGTTATTGGATGTGTGCGCGGGTAATAGCTAGTTGTGTATATTAAAATAATATAAAACTAAGATACTTTTGACTTGCGGAGTGTTTACATATAATTTAAAAGAAGCAGGTAAAGAAAAAAATGGCCAGGACCAGAGTGTGGTTTCGTACAATGGAGCACGAATGGGCGGAGAGCGAGGAAGACGAAATTAAGCAGCCGAGGTTCGAAATTATTTCGCATAGGGAGCGAAGCATGAAAAGGCTTTTCTCTGGCTATACAGAGACCGAAATTGTTGTGAACCCGGGACACAAAGATGTAAATTCTGTGCAGTGGGTGATAGACCTCTTTAACGACATTGTAAAGTTTGCTAAAGAGATCCTGCTGGATAACGAACCCGGTTTCTTAGGAATATCGATATCGAACGATACCGAACCATCCAAACCGTTCAATATGAGTGTGAGACGCATCGATCAAGTCAATGCCGATGTTATTAAATCCATTGAAAAGGTCATGCAGAGCAATAAACAATTTCTGCTAGCAGGACCTCTAAACATTACATTTGTTTGGACAAAGCAGGTGTCGGGATCGTGCTATAAGCCGTGCAATGCCTGTAACGGTAATAAGGGAATAATAGAAATAATTAACAAAGACCAGTTGTGCTTGCCGAGAGCCATTGTTGTTAGCAAAGCCAAAGCCGACAATGACGTCAATTATCAAACCATGAGACGCAGTGAGTTCTTGCAAAAGCAGAGGGCCATTGCCCTTTGCGAAAAAGTGGGAAAATTAAATGGCGCATTTACTATAGATGACGTCAGACATTTCGACGCTGTGTTAAAGGACTATAAGGTGACTGTTTTCGGAGATCATTCGGGCAAGAACGTGCTATATGCGTCTGCAAAGAATGTAAACAAACATATTGACGTCATTTATCACGAGGGGCATTTTAACGCCGTAGTAAACCTACACATGTGTTTTAAGTGTAAGTGGTATTGTCGACAATGTAATTATCCTTCGGTAAACAAAAAAGAATTACACAGGTGCGAGGAAAAGTGTACAAAGTGTCACCAGCAGTGCGAAAAGAGCTATTTAGCTTACATACACTGTGCCGCGTGTAACCGAGATTTTAAGGGTCCTACATGTTTTCAAAATCACATTAAAAAAGGGGCTTTCTACCCAAAGGCACTTTCCGTGTGTGATGTAGAGAAGGTGTGTACGACCTGCCAAAAGATGGTTAATCTCAGGCATAGAAAGATAGCTCACCAGTGTGGGGAGAAGTATTGCAGCAACTGTAAGACGCACGTGAGCGACGGGCACTTGTGTTTCATACAGCCGTACGTTTCTCCCAACAAAAGAAACAGGTTCGTGTTCATGTTCATCGATTTTGAATGTACACAGGACACTGCTTATGCCGGCAAACCATTAACGTACGAGCATGTACCAAACCTGTGCGTGCTATACCAAGGCTGTCCGTTATGCATAGACGAGACCACTAAAATGGCGTATTGTACAGAGTGTGGCATTAAAGAGTGGGTCTTTATGCACGATCCGGTAAAACAATTGTTTTGTCACATTACACAGGCGAGGTTCGAAGCCTGGGACGTGATCGTGGTGGCCCATAACCTCAGAAGCTACGACGGGCAATTTTTATTGAAGTACATGGTTCAGAATTTGAACTGGACGCCTGAGCTTATAATGAACGGGAACAAAATATACCGCATGCGCCACGGTGACGTCACGTTCATTGATCCGCTCAACTTTATACCCATGCCACTGGCTCGCTTTTCAAAGACCTTCGCATTGAAGGATAGCAAGGGCTACTTTCCATACTTATTTAACACCAAGGAAAACCAGAACTACGTGGGTTCGATTCCCGACAAAAGATATTACTGTCCACGGGGTATGTCGGTGGAGGGGCGAAGAGCCTTCGAGCAGTGGCACGACGAAAAGTGGTCTCCACCTACGTCTTCGACATGAAGGCGGAAATGGTGATGTATTGTAAAATGGACGTGCTTTTGTTAAGCCAGGGAGTAGCAAAATTTAGAAGGCAGTTTTTGGATGAGAACGGCTTGACCCGTTCAGAGAATGCGTCACCATTGCGCAAGCTTGCATGTGCGTCTATAGAAATCGCTTCATGCCGCCGAAAAAGCTAGGGCTCTTGCCCGTCGGAGGATACCGCCTAGTCGACAGGCAGTCTCGCATAGCGTGCATATGGCTTACTTGGTTAGAATTACAAAATAGCTTTGTTATACTGCACGCTATGAGAGGCCGCGAGGTTAAAATTTTAGGCCACAAAGTGGATGGGTACAGAGAAGAAGGACCTGTAAAGTACGTGTACTTCTTCCACGGTTGTTTTTACCACGTGTGCAGGCGTTGTTTTCACAACCGTCATGGCCCGGTATACAGTACGGGAAAAGAAACCATGGCCTCCAGGTTTGAAAGCACGGAAATGCTCACCCGGCAGATCAGAGAGGCCGGCTATACGGTGGTGGAAATGTGGGGTTGCGAGTTCGACGCCTTGATGAAGGCGAACGAAGACCTAGTGCGCCATGCGAAGAACTTCCCGGTACCCGAACCCCTAAACCCCAGAGACGCCTTCTACGGAGGCCGCACAAACTGTACAAAGACGTACTGCGAGGCGGTCGGGGGCCGGAAGATTTTGTATTATGACGTGTGTAGCCTGTACCCGTTCGTGAACAAGACAAAGTCGTACCCCGTGGGTCACCCCAAGATCCACGTAGATCGCTTTCCTCGCCTAGAAGACGTGCGAGGAGGACTTGTAAAGTGCCGGGTTCTACCCCCGCAAACTCTTTACCACCCGGTGCTGCCGGCGCGCATCTGCGGTAAGCTGATGTTCCCGCTATGCCGGGCATGTGCAGAGACGGAGAACCAGGGCGAATGCCGGCACGGGGACGACGAGAGGGCCTTGTCGGGCACCTGGGTTGTCGACGAGATGAAGGTAGCCTTGGAGGAGGGGTACCGGCTCCTCCAGGTCTACGAAATTTGGGAGTACGACGTGGCACAGTACGACCCGTGCAACGGGTCCAAGGGGCTGTTCGAGGACTACGTCAATCAGTTCCTCAAGATCAAGACCGAAGCCTCCGGCTGGCCCTCGGGTTGCGACACGACAGAAGCCAAGCAGGAGTACGTGAAGCAGTTCTTCGAACACGAAGGCGTCGTTCTCGATCCCGAGGTCATCGCGTCCAACCCCGGCAGGCGGGAATTGGCCAAGCTGATGATGAACTCGTTCTGGGGTAAACTAGGTCAGAAAAGTAACATGTCCACGTGCGAGCTAGTGGACCGGTACGACCGCCTTCTGGACCTGTTCAATGACCCGGGCATCGAAGTGCAGACCTACGTACCCGTGTCGAGTGAGGTCACTTACGTGGTGTGGAAGTACTGCGAGCAGAGTCCGAGAGTGAACTCCACCTCCAACGCCGTGCTTGCAGCTTACACCACGGCGCATGCGCGTCTGGTGCTATACTCACTCGTACCTGAAGCGCCTCGGAGAGCGGGTGTGCTACTTCGACACCGACTCCGTCGTCACCACCGCGTTACCGGGCGAATGGACCCCCTCCGCGGGACGCCTCCTGCGGGACATGACGGACGAGCTGGAGAAATACGGTCGAGGTGCGTACATGACCCGTTTCGCCTCCACGGGCCCGAAGAGCTATTGCATGGAGATCAAGTGCCCGGAGACGGACAAGACCGTCTCGGTTTGTAAGGTGAAGGGCATTACACTCCATTGGGGGCAATCTACAGCACGTGAACGCCGATGTGATGCGCGACATGGTGCTGACGGATCGAAGCAAGACGGTGACTCTGGAGGGGACTCAGATTTCTAGAAAACCGTTTTGGACGGTGGTCACCGAACCGAGCACGACGACCTTCAGAATGGTGGTCAACAAGCGCGTTTACACCGAGGATTTTGACTCGTATCCCTACGGGTACAAGAGAAAAACATAAATGAAACGCCAAGCGCAGGCGAAGCTCATTTCGAACCAGGGACCCCTGGGGACGCGATGTCCAGATCTCGGCACCTTAGGCGATTCAATTTTCCCAGCACGATGCTCGTGGCGGGGCCTTCGCGCTGCGGAAAGTCCACCTTTGTGAAAAACCTGATTCGCCACGCAAACGATATGTTCGACGAGCGCCCCAGAAAGGTGCTGTGGTGCCACCCTCCGGAGTATTCGCCCAGACTCGAAGCCTTGCCCCTGCGGTGTGAGACTCACGCGGGGATCCCCGAACTTGTTTCGGTGGGCGAGAAGTATCTCGTCATCCTGGACGATCTCATGGTCGAGGGTGGCGGGAAGGACGTGTCTAATTTTTTCACCAGAGACTCCCACCACAAGCGCTTCGGCATCGTGTACATTCTGCAAAACGTGTTTCCTCAGGGTCAGAAATATCGCAACATCTCTGTCAATGCAAACTACATCGTGGTGTTCAAAAACAACCGCGACAAGATGCAGATCGAAAGGCTGTGTCAGCAGATCGAACCCAGGAACTCAAAGTTTCTCTTGGAGGCTTTCGAACAGGCCACCGAACACCCGCATGGGTATCTGGTGCTGGATTGCACTCAATATACGCCTAACCGAATCGAACCGGCGTGCTGCCGGACGAGCAGCTCTCGTATTTCGTACCCAACTGAGGGCGATTATTTTTTTTTTTTCTTCTTGCTTTGTTTAAGCCGAGATTTGCACATACCAAGAAGAAGTCCCGGGATCGATGCACACTTTACATTGTATCGAGGGTTTTTTTTTTTACGCCACTGGAACCGCCGATGTTAAATAACGCTCCATTTTCGGTGCGGTCGTCATTACCGTGCCAACATGGCTAGGCGCAGGTTAAGCCTTGCAAAATTAAGCAGTCCCCGCATAGCGAGGCAGCACGCGAATTTGACAGCTCTGGCCAAGGCAAAGGCCCCTTTGTGGAAAAAGTTGATAAAAAATGCCGATGGCGATCTCATTAAGGCCATTTGCGAATGTATGCTCAATGTGTGCAGAGGTCACGTGCAGCTACCGAAAAAGTGCTTGAGTCGCTTAAAGAGGCATAAAGGGTCTTGGAGGAAACTCGTCGACAAGCGAATCCCCCTGAAGAAAAAGAAGCAAATCTTGGTACAAAAGGGAGGCTTTCTGCCGGCATTTCTACTACCCGTGTTAGCTACGCTGGGTAGTGCCCTGGTGTCAAAATTGACAGGATGAAGTACGGCAAGCAGATCCTCGTTGCCCCCGAACCAAAGACCGTGCAGAAGCTTCACGTCATCGACCACACTATTTCCAGGCTGGCTAAAGAAATCGAGAAGGTGCAGCAATCAAAACTCTCGCCTGACAAAAAGTGGCGCCTCGTATAAAATATAAATTGGGTCACTATCTCGATCTCGTGACACAAGTCAGACGACCCTACCTTAGCAATAACAAAGACGATGATGATGATGATGATGATGATGACGCTTACGAAGACGTTAATGAGACGGTGAAGCTGGAGGTCGAACCCAGAACCGTAAAAATCAACCCCTTTTCGCCTCGCCAAGAAAAAAAGAAATCGCGTGCAGCGAGATATCATTTTCGCAGACGACTTTGGCAACCCCTGTACAAGTAAAGCATGAAGGAATGGAAGGCACTAAGACGGTAATACGAAAAGCCGGAGCACTATGCCGGTTTGGGCACGGTGAAGGCCCTGCGAAAGGCCACGGGAGCATCAAAGGCGAACATCGAGTCCTTCCTTCAAACCCAGGACAGCTACACCTTGCACAAACCGGCGAGAAAGAGGTACCCCACCAAATACTATCACGTGACCAATATGGACGATCTTTGGGAAGCCGATCTTAACGTCATGAACAGCGTGAAAGAGCACAACAAACCTTACGTCTACATTCTCACCGTTATAGACGTGTTTTCAAAATACGGTTGGGCTGTTGCTCTAAAATCGAAGCTGGGTACCGAGGTTGCGCAAGCTTTTCGCTCCATATTCTCCGAGCGCGTCCCCAAGGTCCTGCAAACGGACAAGGGAACGGAGTTTACCAACAAAACATTTCCCGCTTTTCTAAAGAAGCACGATGTGCAACATTACACCACGAAAAATAACGTGAAAGCCAGCGTTGTAGAACGCTTTAATCGCACCTTAAAAACGAAGATGTGGAAATATTTCACGCTTAAAAACAGCTATAGATACGTGGAAGTTCTTCCAGCTCTCATGCAGTCGTACAATAGTTCGTATCACAGGTCGATAAAGATGGCGCCAAGGGACGTGAACGAGACTAATATTTTACAGGTTTACCACAATCTGTACGGAAACAGGCCCGAGCCAAGAACGAGGGCGCCCCGATATTCCGTTGGCGATCACGTGCGCATCTCCAAAGAAAAAATGAAATTCGATAAGGGGTACGAACAGAACTGGACCGACGAAATATTTAAGATAGCCGAGGTCGTGCGCGGCAAGCCCGTGGTATATAAGTTGCAGGATCTGACTGGGGAATCCATTGACGGCATATTTTACACCGAGGAGTTGAAAAAGGTCGCTCTTCCAGAGACTTTCAAAATCGAACGCATAGTGCAAAGCAAGGGTAGGGGACGCAACAAACAGCTGCTGGTCAAGTGGAAGGGATATCCTCCCAAGTTTAACTCGTGGGTCCTGGCTTCGACGATCGATTCGGTATGATTAAGACGAAGCCGTTCTCCATCACCCTAGTGAGCAATGCTTCCATGGATCACTTCACCAATAACACCACGGCGAGATTTTCAAACATCTTGCCCGAGAGAATGTTCTGCAGGGAGAATGGGAAGTGGCCCTGCAAAAGGTTAGGTATCCGGTAAAATTTTATAACGTTTCCCGAGACGATGCCCACATCGTGGGCACCAAGTACACCATGACGCAACTGCCTACGCATTCCAAATTCAGTTTAGAAATGCCTCAAGGCATCGTGCACAATCCAAAAGACCTTGTCAATCTCGTCAACGCACTCATTCTGCAACACCTACAGGTGGAAAACTTTTTCCTCTTCGACGAGCGCAAGAACACGGTAAGCGTGAATGCGGCCGTCACGCATCCCGAGCGATTACCCGACACCCCATTTTCTGGGTATATAGAAAACGTCGTGCGCACTGCTAAACCGTACATCATAACACAATCCGCCGTTTTAAACGACGCCCCCCACCACAAGCCAAAGCCAAAACCGAAACCAAAGCCGAAACCTACGGGGCAGCAAAAACCCGTCCAGGGAGCTACTCGCCCGACAAAACCTACCATCGCGACACCTTCAGGTACAAAACCCGAAGGTGCATCATCGTCCGATGCGTCTTTGGACCCAAAACCCGACGGCGCATCATCTTCCAATCAGGGAGGCGAGGGTTCGCAGCCAGACAAAGGTGAATCCGAAGAGGAGGATGCGAACCCTGGCAGTGCCAATCCGGAGAACAGCCCATCCGACCCCCTTCATCGCATTCACAGTTTGCTCCTAACACCCGCTATGGCCATGATGCTTGGCTTCGAACCCTTTACCAACGTGCTCCTTCAGAAAGGTCCTAAACACCCTGTAGACCCCTATATGGGCTTTCCTTACGAAATGTTCATCTATTGCAATCTAGTGGCCCCGCAAGTGGTGGGCGAAACCTTTGTTCAGGTGATAGAGAGCGTGGCGGTGGAATACGAAAGGAGCAACAACACTTACATGAGCGACGAAAAGACCTTCTACCCCCAAAATTGGGTCCCCTTGACACAGCAGGACTTCAAAACGGTAAACATAGATTTAAGGAACGGTTATGGCGATCTGCTGCCTTTTGCTGACGGATTTTCTTCTACTATAGTTCTCGCCTTCCGACCCAAACCGCAATAATGGATGTGCACGACGTCACGCAGTACTACCTCAATCAGGCAGGAGGCGCATACGACGATCGCGACTTCGTCGTTTACAGGGGCAACCGCTACCAAAAAGGGAGCGGACTATTTTCTGCCCTTGGAGGCCTCTTTAGAAGGGTGCTGCCATTTTTGAAAAACGGAGCGAAAGCGGTAGGAAAAGAGGCACTCAAGGTGGGTGCGCACGTGCTCTCCGATGTGACCACCGCGGGAAAATCGCCAAAGGAAGCCTTCAAATACAGGCTCAGGGAGGCCGGATCCAATTTAAAACGAAAGGCCAACGAAAAGCTCGACGCGATGCTCGGTTCCGGCATCAAGAGAATAAAACGCACCAAACCCAAAAAGAACAAACAGTCCAAGCTGAAACGTCCTAGGCGCAAGGTACAAGACGTCTTCTCGTAATGGCAGACACAACCGTGCACATGAGTTCCGAACTCGACCTCTTTAAAGAGGTGCCCGTTCAGATGAACATCGAGGAGTCCAGGTTCCTATATCTAAACCCTCAAAATACCCTCATGAAAAATGCCCCCCATCACCTTTCATTATTCCGGAAATGCGGACGATTACCTAGATTTGACCTACGTGGTGCTCGAACTCATGGTCCGCATCGTGGATGACAAGGGATCCGTTCTAAAGGATGATCTTACAGCCACTTTGGTGAACAATGCCTTAAATTCCCTGTTTCAGCAGGTAGAGGTCTCCCTCAATAACGTCATCGTATCCATGCCGCAAGCTGGGTACCCCTACAGAACCTACATCGAGACGCTTTTGAATTACTCCGAAGATGCCATGAACACTAAACTACAATCATCCCTCTGGAGAAAGGACACGGCCGGCATCATGGATATTTTTGTGGCCAACGCGGGGTTTCAGTGGCGTCAGGGGTTTACCAAAGCTAGCAACGTGGTTCAGCTCATCGCCCCTCTTTCCAATGCTCTGTTCAGACAGGAGAAGCTGCTTTTGAATAACGTCAGCATGACCATTAAACTCACCCCTGCCTCTCCCCAATTTTACCTGTTTTCCGACCAGCCCACCTTCAAGGGCTACGCCGACATCTTGTCAGCCACGTTATGTTTAAAATCCGTACGACCCTTGCCCACCATCAAACTTGCACACCAGGCCGTGCTCTCAAAAAGCAATGCCAAGTACCATCTCAAGGATGTCAGCTTTCACGCCCTCAGCATCTCCAAAGAGTCCAGAGCAATGACGTTTAGCGACGTCTTCATAGGGCAAGTCCCCAGAAGAGTGGTCGTGGCTATGGTCACCGACAAGGCTTATTCGGGAAATTTTAACGCAAATCCGTACAATTTACAACACTTTAAAATGAACTTCTTTCAACTCTATGTGAACGGTCAGCCCGTACCCTCCCAACCGCTTCAACCCGACTTTCCAAAAGGCCACTACATGGAATGCTTTCAAACCCTGCAGGACGGGTTAGGGATTCATTTCAAGGACGAAGGACACTCCATCTCTAGGGAAGCCTACCCGCAAGGGTATACCGTCATGGCTTTCGATCTCACTGCAGACATGAGCGCCAACGAGTCTCACATCTCCGGCCAGCGCCACGGTAGCGTGTCTATAAACATCGGTTTTGCCGACAAATTGACAGAACCCGTCATTCTGCTGGTGATGGCGGAAATACATCGCACCGTCGAAATTGACGCTAACAGATCCATTTTGGTATCATGAACACCTTCCAAATTCAAGTTTCTATCCACCTGCCCCTCTACGCGCCCCCACTTTTTAGGCGTCTACCCCTGCGATAGACTACCCGCACTTCACCGTCCTCAAACGCTTCCCGTGGCCCTTGTGGCTAACACCGATCCCAGCACCAAATCTGGTCAACACTGGGTTTGCATCTTTGTGGATAATCAAGCACAGGGGGAATATTTTGACAGTTACGGCATAGGGCCCCTTTCCCCCTATTTTCTTCGGTTCTTAAATTCAATCTGCGGGACGCGTTGGTCAACCAACGCCAGAAGACTGCAAGGTTTTGACAGCACCACTTGCGGTCATTACGTCATCGATTACCTCGCTCACCGCTGTTCCGGTCTCCCTAAGCATACGTTCTTTTCCAAATTTCACGTCAGCAATTACGCTCATAACGATGACGTCATTCGCAAAACCTACAAAGACGTATGTCGCACAAAGTGCTCTAACGCTCAGCAAACCTGCCAACCGTTACAGGTAAGTTCATGGATGTACCTCATCGTCACTATCCGTCTCATATTGCTTTTTTCTTTTTTAACATTGTCTCGCGCATGTGTTTTCAGAACACGCTCCTGCTGTTATAAAAGGTCCGCCCCACCATCGCTCGTCTTCCAGAGCCATGCAGAACGCCAAGGCCATCACGCCACACAGGTTTGTGCATACCTCTTTTTTTTTTTTTTTTTTTCACACTTTTCTTTGTCACGTGCCTGTTGGTGTATAGCACTCACATGCTATTCTCTATTGTTTCAGTGGGACACCGAAGGCACCGAAAATCGTCCGAGCAAAAAGAAAGATTTGCCTCAACGATGACGATCTGCAACCCTGCATCCCTCCTACCCATCCTAGCACCTTTGTAGGCCCTCTATCAGACATTTATTTCCTCAACACCAAACACACCAAATTTGTGTGTGTCGGGTTTTCGCCCCTGTCCCCGCACCAGCTGGTGGTAGCCATTGCCAAATGCGGCCAGCGAAACGCTGTGGTCCTGGGTTCCACAGAGTGGAATCAACTCGTCGACGCCATACCCATCATTCACCGACGCCTGGATCATCCGGAGGGTCGTTTACAGGAATATCGATTCAGCGACACCGTCACCGTCCTCTTTAAGAACGTGTTCGGGAAACTAAAAATTGTCTTCAGAGATCCTCACGGTACCTCAGTCACGCTCAACCGCGAAGAGTGGAACACCTTGCACAGCCTGCAGCGCATCATCACCGACATCATGTATCACAAGAAGAAAGAAGAAATGGACGTGCAAAAAAAAATTATGGCATACTACAAGTACATGCTTTACTGCCACGCCGCCGTCACCCCTTTCGAAAACATGAATTTCACCCAATTTACCAAGTACATCCGGTGTGCCAATTTCAGAACATTCCTAGAAACCGATCTCTTTCTCAAACCCCATTTTGCTCTATCCATTTCGCAAAACACGCCTTAGTGCGCATGCTCCAACATGTCCTCTGCTCTACTCTTACCGTACCCAGTTCCAGTTGGTGCCGCTGCTCGTTCAGCATGGGTTACAGAAATTATGTCTCTGTGTACTGCGAAGCATCTTAAGTGTTTAAAAACTATGAAGTGGAAAATCATCCCAAGAAGAATGTCCCTTATGCACTGCGTTTCATCGATCATTCCTACGACGGAAAATCCATCACCGTCAAAGTTCACAGCTGCGAAAATAAAATCCATTACGTCCTCTCCAACACCAATTTCACCGACATCCAGTTCACATCAGACGAGTGGCCAGACGAGGAACGGCAGGACCAACGATTCCAATTTGTGGCTACAAGAGGTTTATACATCATTTTCTACGAACAACAATACATCTCCACAGCTAAAATGCAGCACTGGATCGCCCAAGATCGCATATGCTACGGTACATGCTTAGCGGTGTATTTGGCCCACACCGGTTTCTTCATCTCTCCCGATCATATCCATGGTGATTGGATATTCAGCGTCCATCAAAACCGTCTTCTCAGGAAACAGGAGGCGTCACAAAGGATTTGAAAAATTTGAATCCCCAACGGACTTTCCCACCAACGGTCCAAACGGTCACTGGTTTACTGTGATATTTCATCATCCAACGAACACTTCCCAATAAGCTCCCACACCAGCGTTTCCGCCTTACACAGTGCGGATGTGATAACATCCAATTAGCACTTCCCGGAACTGCGGTTTCTCAAATCCCTATAAATTCCCACTCCAATGCTTCCGCCTTACACAGTATGGATCCAGCGTTCGGGAATGCCAGCCGCAAAGCAACTCCGCTGCAAACATTGTTGCTGCCAAATCTCCAGTTCCAGCAATACAAACCTGTGCTCCAGGTGTGAAGCGGTGTTCTTCCAACAACTCGCCAAGCTCCGAGACCAAATCGACAACTTTCGCGACAGATACTTCAACAACAGGCGCTGCTCATGACCTGTGACTGCTTCGCCGTGCTCGTCAAGTACCTGGACAACCAGAGGCGCATCGAGGCACTTCTTCCTCAGGAACGACAAGTTCTTCTAGAAAACTGTAGCGCCATCTTCAACCGCTACCCACCTGAAGACGTGGACGTCGTGTGGAAATACATTCCTACTCACATCCAACACACTTGTGCCCCATACCAACGGTGCAAAAACCACTATAACCTCCCGTCACAAAGAACACAGTTCGACGGACCACCGCCGTTTATAAAAAAACTGTCACTGGTGCAACAAGTGAACCATGGGTCAAGACCCCCTCCGTCTACTCGAAGACCTGTCCAACAACAGACATTCTCAGCGTTTATCAGCTACAGCAAAACGTGCCATACTCAGTGCAAGGCGCCAGATCCCTCGGCACAAAATACGGACCCAGGACCGTCGTAAAAATCGACGAAGAAACCGAAGTCTTCCTACCTGCAAGATTTGGTAAGGCTACTCCTGAACTCATCCAAAACCTCTCTAACACCAAGTTTACCCTCACCTACCAAGGCGAAGAAAAACTCTCAAACGGATTCAAAAAATATCTAGTGAAGTTCGATCCACTGTGAACCCCTGCGAAATCGATCCCGTGCACGTAGGAAATAACCTACTCCTAAAACTCCTATTTCTACCCCAGCTCGCCGCTAATGGCCAATATTCCCAAGTTGCCCTACTCTCCACTGAAACCACCTTCATTTCTACCCCAGCTCGCCGCTAATGGCCAATATTCCCAAGTTGCCCTACTCTCCACTGAAACCACCTTCTTCGGCAATCAAAATCAAATCAAGAAAATTCCCAAGCCATCCATGTCAAGTGCCTCCCTTCCAAGGCTAATCCTCACGGATCAAATGCTCAGCTATCCGTATACCTGTGCCACAACAAGATTCCCAACCTCGACATCAACGCCACATCGGATGGGTGCTTCTCCACCAGCTTCTCCAACGAGTTCGTGGTGGCCATGCCAACCATAGAAACACACAACTTTCATCATCTTCTTCTCACCTTCATCACCAAACCTATGCAAGATCGCACCATTTTCAGGATCGACAGCGACAGCAGTGATTCCGAAGACACCGACCATCTCTCCATCACCACAAACTTTAAAATTATTTTGTGTGAAAAAGTGAAAACTGAAAAAAAACAATTGAACAGTGCAGTAGTATTAAAATAGTGTGTCATGTACAACTGTGCTCCATCACCACAAACTTTAAATTTATTTTGTGTGAACAGTGCATTAGTATTAAAATAGTGTCATATAAATCTGTGTATCGTGTAATACTATCACCATGTATTTTGTAAGTTGCTAAGTAGTAGTAGTGTAATAGTGTGTATCATCATATAGTATTAAAATAAATAGGACGTAATAATGCGTCAATTCTGCTGTCATTGTATAATACAATTTCTTCAATAAATATGTATCATACTGTATCAAAAAGACAAAAAAAAAAATAAAGAAAAATAAGCCCAGATTAAGCAGTGGATTTATCGATAATCCTTCCGCTCTTGGTGCTAGTTTTCAAATCACCCAACAGCGCTCATAATCCGCCTTAATCCGCGGATTAACAGCGCCACTAGCGCCCCTAGCGGCAGGATTAACGTTAATCCATTGCTTAATCTGGGATATTAACTACTGAGGTACTAGGTGTTATGCTGGGCGATAGCGGTAATTTTGGTGAGCATATAAACGTAGTAACTCAGAAGGCAAAGAAAAAAGCAGTGCCACTACCAAATATTGTAGGTCCAAAAACAATTAAGACAAATATTATGTAGTTCAGTAAATTCAAAGCTGCTATAAGCTGCACCAATATTATATAAGGCTCTAACAAAACAAGTTTACAAAATCAATATGGTTTAAGTCCTGTGGAAGTTACTGATAAGGGTAGTAAGTGGCTATTGAACCATATCCACAAAAGCTTTACATGGCATTGAAGGAGGAATTCCCATTGACCTGTTAGTGGAAGAGAGAAAAATAATAGATGAGCAGGAGGTTGGAAACTCTGCAGCAGGACAGAGGGAGATAAGAAAACCAACTATGGAAGCATGGCAGAAGCGCTGGCAGGAGACGGAATTCGCACAGTGGACAAATATCAGTAAGTGATACATACATATAAGCTTAGACAGCTGGAATATTTCTTGACACAGATGTTATCTGGCCATAATAGATTTGGGTGTCACGCCAAGAAAATGGGGAAAACGGATGATAACTGTAATTTCTGCTTCGAACGGGACCCCGTGGAGATACGTTTCTTCACTGCCCACGTTGGGAAGTAAAAAGGAATGAAGCTTTCGAAAAACTGAATGTAACTGGCACAGTGGAGAGTCCAAAGGAGACACTAACAGCTAATCCTAAATCTTGGGATAGTGAAACAACTTGCAAAGACAATAATGGAGACAAGAGATGACTTAACATAGCTGTCATTTTTACGTAATGTCAAAAGCAGTCCAAAAATGGTATGCGAAGATGGCAGCTGGTAAAAATCCAACTCGCTAAGGGGGCGTCTATGAAAGATTTTTCCACCACTACCACACAAAGTAAAATCATACGCAGAAATTTTGAAAAATATAAGAGGTAGACACAAGTAGAATATTAATTGATCACATAAGACAAATGAAGGAAACGTGCAGCTCAAAATAAAAAGAAAAATAGAAAGATTTTCTAAAGAACTTGTTTCAAAATTGAATAAAATTCAGAAGTAAACACGGAAAGCTAAAACCAAACTCATGCTGCTAGATATAGACGAGGTTGTAGAGGAACATGAAATAAAAGAAACTATAGAACGGGAACTGGGGAAAATGGAAGAAAATCTTCTGATAAAAGGGTCAGATATAGCAAATGCACAATGAGTAAAATATACATGTGTAACCTCTAATATAGCAAAGAGAAGAATGGGACAGATGGAGAGTAAAGAGAACACATACACTAAGATGAGTAGGGCAGGTTGCAAGTGAATGTACACCGCACCTTTTGACAAAATGTGTCATAAATGTGGGGAAACAGGTCATCGAATAAAAGAGAGTAAAAACATGACAAGATGTTACTTGTGTAAGTCAAATGAACACAAAGCAGAGATGATGCGATGTCCTGAACATAGGAGACAAGAGGAAACCCAGGTAAGGAGACAAAGAGAAAACAAACCATGAGACTACTTCAGGCAAATCTCGATGGCAGTAAAACAAAATTGGAGAAAATTTAAAAAATTAACCCATTAGTGGAACAGATAGAGAAAAGAATCTAAAATGGTATGAACACTTAAGTAGAATGGATCATCAGCGGAAAACAAAACAAGTACTTAAGCAAAATCAGAAATACAAGGCGGGGGAGACTGAGAAAGGAATGGGAACAAAATATCGAAGTAACAGCCAGAAATGTTGGCGGGGGGGGGGTGGAAAATGACTGAGTTGAGTTCAATCCATGTGTGGGCATGTGATTGGGCCGTACCTTTTCTCTCTGAGGTTAACGGGTGATGTGTACTTGATTGTCCTACAGTACGTACAGGTCCTGCCAAAAGCAGGAAATACCGAAACCATTTTGTCCAGCGGCCTACGTTTGTTCAAAAATATTATCTTATTAAATGGTACATTTTAAAAAAACAAATATCTAAATATCATTCCTTTAGGAGATACGACTTTTTTTTTTTTTTTTTTTTTAACTTTTAGAAAAACTGAATACATTTATCATGTTTAAACCTTTGTGGAGATGTGACCATACAAATATAAGGGATGTATTATTTTATTTTTCTCTGATGGGAAAGGCACATGTGATGAATATTTATAAGTATGACATTCTTGCGATGACAATGCGATGGTTCGAAGACAATGAAGTAACACTTTTGGAATGGCCAAGCAGAAGTCCTGATCTCAATCCTAATGACCTGAGGAACATAATCGGTAGAAGAGTAGCTGCCTCCAGATCCAAAAAACGCTAAGAACTTCGAGAGGCATTATCTGCATCTTGGAATAATCCTACTGTCCAAGAGTGCAGGAGTCTTGCGAACAGCATGCCCAAAAGAATACAACTGTGTTTGAAAGCCAAATGGTGCCCTTAAACTTTTGATAGGAACTGCACTGCAGCTGTTGCTGAGTGACGCATGTCTGGAACTGTGGTTTCAGTAAGATGGCGCACCGCCGAACTTTACAGGTTATCCAGAGACATCTGAACCGAAAGTAGTAAATCATACGATTAGCAAGTTGCCTTAATCATAAACGTGCCACCAGGGAGGATTCAGCACTAGTATCCCGTTAATCCGATGGATAAAAAGGCGGGAAATTTGAAATACCGAGGCATGAATCACCAGATTAAGCGATAATCCGATGTATTAAGGTATCGTCGGATTAAGTGATAATCCGTTGTATTAAGACAAGGCGGAAAATTTAGTTGCGGCTCTAGAATTACCAGATTAAAGCTAGCGTCCCGATGAATAGTTGAAAGCAAAAATAATGGGGGGATACAGATGTGGCAGGATTATCATTACACCAACTTGTTAATCCACATGAAAATAGGTTGACTAAAAGGGGGCGGAAATATCTCCATGATGGCGATAGCAATGGAAGGACAACAACGGCGATGGTCCTGGTGGATGAGGGTTGTGAGGAAGGGACAGATCGCAGAATTTAATACCCGGAGGGCGGGTGGGAATGCGGACGGTTACTTAGGACTGGTACCCTAAACTAGGACTGAAACAAATAAAATGTAAAAATAGGGGAATTACACCATAGTCAAAAGAGAACTATGGGAAAGTAATATCTGGACGAGTGCTGCTAGGAAGACGTAGATCGTCGATAGTAATATCCGGAGCACCTGAGGGAGTGGGAATGCACACTTAGGACTAGCACGAAGTGTCCTAAAGAAAGACCAGCAAATATATAATCGGAGATGGGTAATGACGTCACACCTAAAAGGGAGTAATAGAAGAGGAATAACGGGACGGTAATACTTGGAGGATGAGCTAAGCGAGGGAGGAGGTAGATCGGACAGGGTAATACCCGCAGGAATGGCTGAAGCGAACAAGTGAAATAAACGAAGAGTGGGAAATGACATTACTACTAAAGAGAATATGATTGGAGGAAATGCAACAAATGGCTATTGGATAAAATATGCGCAATTGGGATTGGCGAATATTGGTTATAGAGAAAAAGCAAAATTGAGGAATGGAGAGGTATAAAAAGCGGAACACAAGATAAAATAACATTATACAAATGTTTGTAATCGTGATAGCCTGCGCAGAGCATAGCTGCGTGAGCTCTGGTAGATGTGGGTTTGTGAAAAAAAATGACACAGGACATTTAGAAAATGCAACTAAAGGCGAAAAGAATTACAAACTGCTACCAAATTGTGCTTTAATGTATAAGAGGCAGCGATTGTAGATTTAACTCAGGCTTTTTACACATGGGAACACTATAACAAATATAATTGTTTAAAGCCTGTATCTAGATTCCAAAGAGAGCACAGACGTGGGAAATTCTATGACAACCTAAATATTGAAAAACTAGAATGCCCAGAGTAGGTGATAAGCGTAAGGTGCCAATGTATACCGGATAATAAAGGTGAAAAGGGAGACACGAGTGACTTATATCAAACACCCGTTAACATGTTTACAGCTGATAATAAATCAATATTTGTTGAAATGGTTGGTTGTAGCTTGCTAATGGATACTGTAGAACTATCAGATGGATTTGAGTCAGACTGGAAACTAACGCCTGATGAGAGCGAAGTAGTAGTAGCGTAGTGTTGTAAAGTAAATGAACACGGTTTTCTCAGATAATTTTTAATGGATTTGGAGAATGTGGAAATAAGTCTGAGGAAAGCTTTGGAAGAGGGCAAAAGGTGGCAGGGAGGGTTAAGCGAAATTCCAGATGGTCAGCTGCGGGAAGTTTGAAAATACAATGTAAAATGAATGTAATTGCGGTGAATGGGTAAGAGGAGGTGTGGGATAAGGAGGGGGAGTTTCAATAAATAGCATGTCTGCTAATGAAAGAAATAAACAGCATAAATGCGCAAAAACAAAAAATTAGAAAAGAATTCGAAAAAGAACATGGAAAAGCAGGTTAGCAAAACAATTGTAGAATTCGCAGAAATTAAGGGCGTGATGGAGGAGCGAGTCGTTCATATAGCTGACAGGGAGATTTTGTGAACAAAATTAAGGAAAACGTGAATTAAATAAATGCAGTTTCGGGGGTTGAAGGAACTTGTGATCCGATTAGGAAAGTGGTGCCCAGGTGGGGTGGACACGACGATGCTGCAAACTACGAAGACAACCTTGGAGAACCGGTAGAAGGGGAAGGAGATAATGTAGGAAGTGGAAGAAAATGAAAATGACGGGGCAGAATTTTGCTAAAATTCGTAGAAAAATACGTACTTAGAAGAGCGAAGTGAACCTTAGCGTTGCTTAGCGCCAATCAGACTGGGGGAACTGCAAATGCACACACATTCACATGCACATATGATTGACAAAACCACATAGAAAAGGAGAGTTACGGGTATAAATCTAAATTACCCAACTAGCTAAGAATAAAATAAGATTTAACTAGCGTAAAGGATTAGGAATGAAGACATTTTGAAATAAAACAAATATACTATGAATTATAAATGAATTAGTTTATTACTTATATTTACATAATACACATGTAAATTAGTTTATTACTAATAATATTTACAATAATTGCAATAATAAAAATAAACCTGAAATATAAATGAATCAGATTGTTAATGAATAATGTATTACAATTAAAGCACATTGAATAAAGAATATATAGGTAGGAGAGAGCAAGAAAGAGGGGGGAGGGAGACAGGAAAGATAAGACTATGTTTATTTAAGAAAGAAAAACAAAAAATCTTAAAGAGTGAATACCAAAATTAAAACATTTGAAAACCTCAACGCGGACAGTGAAAGCATGTACAAATATCATAAAAACAGCTACAACATGGGCAAAAGTGTCTTCCAATTATGGTGCAGTACGACGCACATTCACATTGTCTATAATTTGGAATATGCGCGAAAGGATTTGGAAGATCATACTTAACATGCATTCCCAAGCCTAGCAAACTAGGCATGCCGGACAGAATTGAGAAAAATGACAATGAGGACCGAAATAAGAGCATTCACCACTGCTGCTGTCACTCCATTGACGGATTGCTTCATAAAAAAGCTGCCAATGTTACGACGGCAATCCGTGCAATACGATGAACCATCATGATATATTTTGAATCAAGAATGCGTTGCAAAAAGGGTATCACATACGCTGAGACATTGTTAAACATTTAAGCAACTAAATAAATAAATGAATCATTGAAATGTTTATATGCATATCACTTCCGAACGACTGCATCAAATTGATTTTTTTTTTTTTTTTTTTTTTTTTGCGTTCGTTATTGCCACAAGGTTTGTGAAAAAGAAAATGTTTAAAAAAAGAACGGGAAAGTATTTAAAATCTCATAACGCATTTCGGTTAACAGCCACCAGATGACAGTGGTATCACGGTTATTTGTTGCTAAATGGTCATAGTACTGCTATATTTTTCCCTCCCCATCCAATGTTAAGGTAACGCACCAGTTTTTCGACACAATGCAGCAGTGAAATTCAAATACATGTTTATATATTGACTGTCCTTTCCTTACTCCTATCGTTTAAAACAAAGAATCAAAGAAGCTGTCCTAACGATGAACACCTAGAGTAAGTACTTATTTATTTTCCAAGAGCTAGCGATAGTAATGTTTTCTCTCCCCATCCAATGTTGATGTAACGCAACAGTTTATCGAGATGCTACAACGAGCAGTGATATTCAAATATATTTTTATGTATTAAATGTCCTTTCCTTACTCCTATCATTTAAAAAAAGAAGCTTTCCTAGTGACGAACACCTGAAGTACGTATTTATTATTTTCCACTAGATGTCCGTACTACCTACTGCTCTATTTTTCTTCTTCGATGCTAAGGGAATGCATGGAGACAATGGCGCAAGATAACTGTGAACATCAAATATATTTCTTATGCATTAACTATCGTTCCTTTTAAATAAAGAAAGAAGTATATTTTTGTTGTAATTCTTTAAAATGAACCAGTTATAAACAAGCATTAACCCCTCTTTGTATATGAAAATAACGGGATCCGTTATAGGTTTAACTTCCTATTGCAGATGTTTATTTGACGATAGGTGATATATGAGATAACTAAAGAACATGAAAATACCCGCGTAACCATCACACTGCAATTGCTGTGCTCTTAATACGTTTGATCAAGTTAATATTTTGGGTTAAATGGAGAAATTTAATATACAACGCTATCATGAAATAAAAGCTTATCAATTGACCAACCAGATCTGCTTGCTCTTTAGTTACGTCATGGTTAGCCTTAGAAATGGCTGTTTTGACATAAAAGAAAATAAAGAAAGAGGTGGAAAACATTAGGAGTAAAGGAAAGAAAGACGTTCGGAAGAAGCATGAATGTTACTTTATGACTTTCTCCTTAATGCAATTCATTATCTATGCCAGCGTATATCTGCCACACTATGGATGCGCTGCCATTACTGTTATTATGCCAACGGCTTCTTGGTTGCCCACGCTGTTAACTGCATGTCATCCTTCTAACACTACCTTATAGGTACTCCGACTTCGTCCTTTTCGCAATACCAACTATATATGCTACATTCCGCAGATCATTGCGCTTTTCAGATGCAAAGGCATTATTAGATAATGGGAAAATACCTGTTGACACTCCCACCTCATTTCGTTTCCATCAAATCTTTGACACTTCATAAAGTCAAAGGAAGAATTAAAATCGAAAGTGTTACCAAATATTGGTGCAAATTAGAAAAACTATGGTTGAGGAACGAGCCATTTTAGCAGCAACTTGTAGATATAGATGATTCGAAAGTAAAAATTCAGGGTAAAATTGATGGACAAATGCATTTAAGTCGATCAATTCCGTTACCAATCCAAATGAAGTCGTCAATTATCTAACTAAATTCATTGGATTTGCCAGGATTCCAGCCACACAATTTACAGCTCAAGGTTGACTTGGTGATAATTATACTACGCAATATCAGCCGAAATTATGCAGCGGAACAAAATTCACTGTTAAAAAAACTTATGAAAAATTGTATTTAAGTTACCATAACATAGGGAAGTTCAAAGGCCAGGGTATACTTATTCCAAGAATACCACTAATGTCAACAGACTTTCCGATTGGATTTAAGCGCGCCTTACATTTGCAATGATAAATCCCAAGAAGTGTGTGTGTAATATACCTTGAATTTTTCCATGTACTTTGCGTGCTCGAGAGTCTGCAAACTATCGGCGCTATTTTTCTCTCCGGAAAGAAAATTGTACATCACAAGGCATTGCAATAAAGTGTTTTTAAAATTATTTACTTTTAATTTTATTTCATTGCATGGTGGGACAGTAAACGGAAGAATGATACACATTGTTATTGTGCAGTTGAAAAGTCTGAAATGGGTAAAAGGGAGCTTTCAGCAGAAAAACGTGCTGCAATTGTCAGCTTACATGAAGCAGGCCACACAATGCGTCAAATTGCCACACAAAAACACGTCTTCTTGGGAAGTGTCCATTATTCTGTAAAGAGGTATGTAACTACAAATAGCAAGGATCGTTAGCGAAAGGGGTGGCCTAGGGTGACCTCAAAAAATGAGGATAAGCATTTAATAGTGACCAGCAAATGTGATCGCTTCAAAACAGCACCCATGCTGACAACCTCAGCACCAGTTGAGGGATGAATCTGTGAATGCTTCTACAGTGAAGAGACGACTTCAGGATGCACATCTGAACTGTTGCATTGCGACAAAGAAACCCATATTGAGAGCTGTCAATAAACCGAAAAGATTCCAATGGGCCAAGGGACATGTAAGCTGGACCGTTGATCAGTGGAAAAATGTATTATTTACTGATGAATCTAAGTTTGAGCTATTTGGCTCAAAACGTCGCCAGTTTGTTCGACGTGCAAAGGGTGAAAGCATGGCACCTCAGTGCATATCCCCTACAGTCAAGCACGGAGGTGGTTCGGTGCCGGTATGAGTTATTTTGGTGGCAATAGGACAGGCGAAATTGTGAAAATAGAAGGAATGATGAAGGAGCACTATCACAATATTCTCCAACGCCATTCATACCATCTGGGATGCAATTAATTGGCAAGGGGTTCATTCTGCAGCAGGACAATGATCCCGAGCATACATCAATACTCTGTAGAAGATACGTTCAACGATTGGAAGAGACACAAGTCTTGAAAAACATGGTTTGGCCCCCTCAAAGTCCTGACTGCAATCCTATTGAACTACTTTGATATCATGTGGACAGAAAGGTAAAAAAGAAACAACCCACTGATGTAAATATATTGTGGATATATCTGTAAATATATTGTGGATCTGAAGATACACTGGCGCACTTAATAGAAAGAATGCCCAGTTTGCGCAGCTGTAATTAAAGCAAAGGGGGAGGTTACTTTGAAGAAAGCAAAATGTAACATATATTGCTGATTTTCATTAAATATACTGTTGTGACTACAAATTATGTCTTTTTTTATTCCATTGCTTTCAATAAATCCAAAAAATGAGGTGTCTTCAAAAACTTTTGAGCGGTAGTATATTATATACATACACGGTGTTAATGAACTATACCGAAATATTTTCACAGAATATGTAGATTACTTAAGTAATTTGAGATAGACTTATGTCCAGTTTATTGAAATGTCGAAGTAACGGGCTAAAGGTTTCTGAAGTGCCAGTACGCCACTGGCTAATTTATCAACTATTCGAGAGCATAACACGAAAAATGAGGGGACATATTACAGCGTACCTCTCTAGCGTAGTTGTTATGATACTGGCTTTGAAGTGAAGATAATTTCCGAGTTCGGGTCTCGTTCACGTATCGCGGCACTTCGTCTGGAATGAAAAAAAGAATAAATAAATAAAATTTACTCGATGACATGAATCGAACTCATGACCTTTGGGATAGCAGCTTCCCGCGTTACGCATTAAGCCACCAGAGCAGTTGAAATAATGTCTCCAGAGTAAGGCTATCTCAACAACGAATGTTAATGAATGCTCAGTCTCGCATTGTCAAGTGGTTAGTTCAAGATTTTACAGATTTTTGAGACATTAAATCTTGCGATCGCTGGTAACCAGCTGCTAAAAATCGATATTTCTATACTCAGGCAGCAGTTTTTTAGACATTCTAAGCCATTTTTTTCAACCTGCTTTGCTTTAACACCGACTTATCAGTATCTGATACCCACACGTTTAACGCTGTGTAGCTGGTTATGTTTATCCGGGGACCATGCATCGCCGATCTCAAATTACTTATATCAGTCACATGCAAAATCTCGCAAATTATTTCGGTGTAGTTCATTAACACCCTGTGTGTCTGTAATACAAAAAATCATTTTTAGAAAAATGTCCGTCTGTGTCTGTGGGCAGCATAGCTCAGAAACGAATAGACCGTTAAATACCAAATTTGTATTTTAGTTCAGTATCTTCCAAGGATGCCACCCCAAACTACCCTTCACATGGAAAAATTTTCGAAAATTTTGATTTTCTAAAAAATGGTTAACGATTTTGATTAAAATATCGTATATTAAAGATATATACCTGACAAATAATAAGTTTATCTTGAATTTTCTGGGAATAGCCTCTGAAGACTACTTTATTCTGGATTAATTTTACGGAATTGTATATAACTGGTAAAGTGTAAGTGATAGACAAAAAGTTATCACACAAAAATTGTAGCGCACATTAAAACACACCATTTATGTTATATACATGTTTTTCATGAAGTTGCTCGTTTTTAGATATTCCTTTTTTTTTTTTTTTTTTTTTCAACCTTCAAAAACATATTTTTCTCATTCAGGAATTTGTCAACTCCTGCCCATATAAACAAAGGAACTTCAGTCACACGGCAACCGGCTTTTGACTATCAATTTAACCTATGGTACTCCCTTGTTTCGCTTCTATTTACAAGGAAGCAAGTAATAATACTAGTTCTGCTATTTGTTTCTCGATGAATATGAAGTAAACAGAAGCATAAGCTGTTTAACAATAATTTGTTGAAGAGATGTAGAGAAAGCCATGTGAATGGAACACTCAGATTTTTTTCCCTTTAGAATACTTATTGCAATGTCTAATTTACAAACAGTAAACTCATCATTGACAATTTTATCTGTTTATTAGGCATACTTTTCATGTGATTTCGAGGTTCTTTCCGCATTTCTTGGCTATGAGTTTTAATGAAGTTCTTTTGTTGTGAATGTGAATAATGGGTTGCGAAGTAATTTGCAATTTCTTTGTCAAAATGTAGACTTTTACTTCCAAACAAGATAGGCTGTTTTTATAAGACCCCCCCCCCCCCGTTTATCGAGGAAGCTGTATGTTTTCGTGATCCTTTTTTGATAATCAGCATTGAATAAAATTCGAAAAGTTTTGCTTCTATTAATTCATGTTTGGTTGCTGCGGCAGATTGTCTCCACATCTACACATCCTCGTTTTGCTTTTTATCTTGACTTCTCTACCGAGTTTAAAATGTGTACGTCTGATTCCAAAAGCTTTTGTAGTTTTATTTTTTGTCTTGTTTACCACGAGGAATACCTTGTTTCGCTGTATTTATAATTATGAAGTTAAAAATAATTGCATATGCTGTCAAAGCGTTGCTCAAAATTTACGGTGTTTATCTAAAGGTATGATTAAAGTGATTGCAAAATTAACAGCATAAGGAAGAACATTTGGACAAAAATATCTCACCAAGAAGAGGCTACACTTTTACGCCCTGTGTTTAGGATTTCCTTGATTACTTATCCTTGGTGAAACAGTTGCCACTTTAGCGGACATCGCAGTTTTCTCTCTTGCACTGCAGTGGCATTGGGTGTTTCTACTGTTCGAGCTAGTTTTGGTTCGCCCCGGGTATTTGATTTCCCCGGTACCTTCCACATCTGGAGAGCATTCCCCTATCCACCACCTGGGGAGGCGCCCGATGGAGGACTAGCAACCCCACACGGGATTTATACATTCGTGCCCAGGCTTACCTTCAGTGATTGTCTGCTAACAGTATTCTTATCGTAAGGTAAGTGCCGATGAGAAGTGCAGTGTTATCCTGTAGATAATTGCAGTAAGAGACAATAATATTTCTATACAGGAACCTATATCGACACGTGTCGGTAACTTTGTATTCCCAAAATGTGAAGCGTTGCCTTTTGGAAGTCCTACTGCTATTTTAAATCCTTTAGTACTCGAGTTGGGGCGGGAGGGATTCGAGGCGCTGACCACGTCTCATCCTCCAATGACGTCTGCCATAGACCGAGATGGGAGGCGCAGCGGCCGGGTGGTAGGCCAAGGTTCCTTGTGAGCTGTCGTGCCATGGAGTTATCTAGTACTAGAGTTGGGTTGAGCGGCATCTTTCCCTTATAATCCTTGACAGTGGCACTGTGCAAATTACCAGTGGTGTTTAATTTGTTATATTCTTGAGCTCTTTAAAATACACTGATAGAGGCTATTGTTTTGCATCAATGAGCCATTATGTTCCATTTGACACGACACGAGTGTATGCCTCCCATTTGAAAGAGGCTACTGCAACGGCAAACAATGGGATTTTATCAGTTTTTGCATAAGTATATGTAATGATATGTGTACTTGTTCGTTTTCCATAACTTTTCTTTTGCCATAACTTTTCCTTTCTTAACCACTAGAGATTGCATCTTGGTAATCGATAGCGGTACAATTTCGAAGTTCTCGCAGCATGGCATATAGTTGTGATGTGTTGAAAATGCCGTGTGTACTAGGTGGTACCAAAGAAGGAACATGAGCAATCGTTGCATGATAGACTAGCAGTGGAATGGCGATTCAGGTTTTGTGGGCTGTATACTTAAATATATCTGATTTGCGGGAACTTTAATATTCATATACATTCAATTGCTATTGTGCAAAAAGTCAACAGCATCATTATCCGTTTCATTTCCTCTGAAAATAAATATAATACAATGCACAACATACATCCTTAACGTCTCCGACGTGAATCGTGTGATTGTTAAGCAAACTAGCTGTATATTGTGAAAAACTGCGCTCCACACCACAAGATGTGATTGGAGAAAAACGAAAATGGGACACATCGACTATTGGTTAAGATACTCCATCACCAACTATTTCCGAGGCAACACCTCCTAGCAAATGAAATTGAGTTTTATTTATGGACGCCCTCTATCTGTTGTGGTTCTCGGCGTCCCATTCCTTTCTCGACTTCATAGATCGCTTAATTTTCCTGAGAGTTACATTGAACAAAATTTCGTTGCAACAACTTCAGGCAAAATTGACAGGAGAAACATGGACAAGTTCTCTAATACGAGGGTGGTTGAAACTTTTCATGTTGAAAAGTTTCCAACCTCAACATGAAAATGGCAGCACTCGTAAATAACAGCTAGTGAACTTCGTCGTTTATCTGTTGACTGTTACTCGTCAAAGTTTTAGCCATTTGGACCCTCAATTGTTAAGTAACAGCCGTTTGAGTGAGGTGATGTGAGTGTTCTTATGAAAATGGACAAAATCGAATATCGAGTTGTCATCAAGCATTAGATTTTGAAAGGCAATGCGCCTACGCAAATCAAAGATCAGTTGGATTCTGTGTATGGGCACTCTGCACCATCATTTACCACAGTGAAATTTTGGGCAGCTGAATTTAAACGTGACCGTAAGAACTTAGGAGAGATGGGAAAAATGGCAACTACCGACGAAACCATCGCCAAAGTTCACCAAATGGTGCTAGACGACCGCCGAATTAAAGTAAGAGAGATAGAGTCTATGGACTAGTCAAAAGAACGTGTTTGTCACATATTAAATCAACATTTAGACATGAGAAAGCAGTTTAGGCGCAATAAATCCGAGTTTTGGCGCCGATTAATTGCTATAAATGAAACTTGGATACACCATTATACGCCCGAAACAAAAATACAGTCCAAACAGTAGACTGCAAAGGGGTAACCGGCTCCAAAATAGGCAAGAACTGTTTTTTTCGGCTGGGAAAGTGGCGCCGACTGTTTTTTTGGGATACTCATGGAGTTACTGTAATCGATTATCTTCAAAAAGGAAAAACCATATCAGGAGCATACTACGTATTATCACTTGCCAAGCTGAAGGCAGAACTCGCGGAAAAAGGCCAAATTTCCAGAAAAAGAAAATCCTGTTTCACCAAGACAACGCACCATCTCACACCTCCTCAGCGGTTGCAATGGCGAAAATCCACGAATTGCGGTTTGAACTGCTTGACCATCCACCTTACTCACCAGATCTAGCCCCAAGCGACTTCTTTTGTTCCGTCATCTGAAATTTGCGCTCAGAGGACAGAGATTTTCGTCAAATGAAGAGGCAATAACCTTCGTGAACAATTATTTTGCAGAGAAAAAACGCAGAGTACTATTTAGACGGGTTACAGAGATGGGAGCATCGATGGGAGAAGTGGGTAGAGTTACAAGGAGACTATGTTGAAAAATAAAAAAAATAAATAAAGAAATCTGAAAAATGCCTTGTATCTTTATTAGGTCGGAAACTGTTCAGACCACCCTCTTATATAAGGAGCAATTTTCAGATGCCTGTTGAGAAATACGCCTTCTTTCGGGTAGCAGTCGAACTGAGCGGTCATAGGTTCGATTGCGATGATCCATTATGGAAGTTAGACGATACGCGTATTATTTCTCCGTTACTCATTCCGAAATCGGAACTCACCTTGTATCAGTGTGTCAAGTGCTACTTACGTCTGCCTTCCCCGGATACTGTAGTTAGTGACCACGGTGAAAACAGTGCAAATCTAAAAGATATCCGAAAGGAACGGCATTAAGAGGTACTACGTATGAGATTTGAGACAGTTCAGATGGGTTAACATAATATACTGTGGGCATCTATCTATTGTATTTCTGATGATAGATTACGAAGACTAAATGACCTACTACTTATATTCCGATAAACCGCCGCAAGTTATGTGCGGTAAACACCGATCCGCCAATGTAATGGCACCTGGGGTGACATTATTAATTGAAGAACACATTAACAGTTTTCCAATTGAGGGACACTACACAAGTGGAAATGTGAGAACTGTTTGAATCCGACCACCTGAAATTAAAGTGTCATACTGGTTTAGTGGAAAATATTCAATGAAAATTTTGGAAGCCGAGTTGATACAGGTGTTTGTGAGGAACCGAAAGTGAAAAAAAAAAAAAAAAAAAAGCCCCACCTTGAATGACAATGCCAAGCATGTGGCAGTGGCAGAACAGATTGTCACAGAAGAGCCGAAAAAATTTACAAAAAACTATTGAATGACAATGCCAGGTATGTGGCAGTGGCAGAAAAGATTGGTCACAGAAGAGCCGAAAAAATTTACAAAAAACTAGGTGAAAAAGATGTGCCGAGAATGTGAAGAAGTTGCCGGAATTTGCATTGATTACATCTGCGCCAGCTAACGTACAATATCTTCAATATCCATGATTTAAAATCTGACAAAGCCGTATTTTATACATACGATGAAACAACAGCTAAAGGGCTCAAATGAAGTTTGTTTATTCATTCACGGTTACATCAATTAATATGTAAGCTTAAGCATTAGCAAATTTTTTCTTCTCTCAGGTGGCTCCGTAGGCCAAAACAAAAATCACTACGTCATCCGGCTTTTGTTGCCATTGATAACGAAAGGAAGATTCGATTCAATCCACCAATATTTTCCCACTAGAGGTCACAGCTACCTCCCACGTGACAGGGATTTCAGTGTTATGAAGCGAACTGTAAAAAAGGAAGGCCGTGTGTACTTACCACTGCACTATACAAAGTTAATTGCCTAGCTCTAGCTATAACAGTGCATTTGCTGTGCATAAGGTCCATTAAGGAATTCTTGATTTCAAATCATGGTAGGCAGTGCACAATAAGGATGTACTATCTGTGGAGTCATAAGGCAGGAAAAGTACCGAGAGCTATAAAATAAAATTTTTCAATTTCTGAGTTTATGGAATATTCCTACTGCAAACTCCTGGTATGGTCAAAGCTCGATAGTTCATTGATAGGCTGCAGAAACGTACTTTCAGACTTGCATAAAAAAACACAATTCCGGACTTTCCATTAAATCCAGCTTTCCCTTCTGAAGTGCCAATGATGTGACAAGAAATGTCAGATTTGAAAAAAAAAAATTGAAGCCTAACCCCCAGGATCCAGAAGCTCAATCCTTTTACTCAGATTCCAAATTCACTTATGTGGCTTGATAAGTGATGTAAATTGTATTAAACAAACCTCTGATTTTGTGTTATCCGTCTTTTAAAATGTAATGCATTCTCTTACAAAACTTATTCCGTGGAATAGAAACCCCTTATGCCCAACATGTTTAAGTTCTAATACTAAGTGAATAAAACTGGATGACTAAAAACTTAAGAGAAACATGTGCTTTCCATCCAATTTATATTGCTGAACGCGTATTCTAATTAGTAAATGTGCGTGAATAGTGATTTAGTTTTTTCCTTCTGAAAATTTACAATTTTTGAATATGAGGGGTTTCTGTATCAAGCGATTCACTTAAGCACATCTAAACATAAAATTGTTAAACATGTTTCAGAGTATTACTTCTAAAATATGATTCAGTTTTATGAAATAATGTAGCGCATCTCA
Organism: Hymenopus coronatus; assembly: GCA_030762935.1. Taxonomy (NCBI): domain Eukaryota; kingdom Metazoa; phylum Arthropoda; class Insecta; order Mantodea; family Hymenopodidae; genus Hymenopus; species Hymenopus coronatus. Next base: position 41,715,016 of record CM060895.1, read on the forward strand.
TTTTGTATATGTCGCTTTTAATAGCGTAATCAAATTTATAAAATAATTTATCTCATAACCTAATCGTCCAATTGAAATTAAATTTGACGCACGTGTTATTCTGACATCTGTACATATACAGTAAAACTTAACGGGCTGAAATGTGTAATTTTGAAATCATACATAGTGTGTGAAGCAAAAAACTTTATTTGCAACGGTCCTGAATCGTGTGTTTAGTTTTCGGTGAAAACGTGACTTTTTGGCAGGTTTTTGTTTGCATAATTTGTTTCACGGTGAAAGGCAAATTTTGGCAATCCAGTTTTTAATAACAGTAAGTCAGCATTCTTTACGTTACCTTGGATTTGTTCAACGTATTACACATAAACAGTAGCTTTGACAAACAAGCGCCATCTGCAATGCAAGCCGCTCTCCTAATATGACCCCTATATCGATGGGCCATATTTAGGTATAAATCTTAACGTAACCTCAAGAACTAAATTACTTTCTATTTTCAGATGGCATAGAGAAGAGATTAGGATAAAAATGCAATATCCTGCACAATTAAAGCTGTTGAAGAAGAAAATATGTCTGTTAAACAAGCAATGCTTGAGTTTGGGATACCGAGAACGAATCTGAGGACATGTATAAAAACTCCGAAGTGGAGAACATTGCATCTGCAGATGTGAATGTTTCATTGGGTCGTTAAAACTATTTTACCTCCCAAAGTAGAAGCTCAGCTCATTGAGTACTGTAAAGAAATGGACAACAATTATGGTTTAGATGCGGATGACGTTAAAGAATGGTTTTTCAGCTAGCCATTAGAAATAATATTGAGCACCCTTTTAGTCACAAAAGGGACTCGCAGGGAAAAAATGGTTGCAACTGTTTGAGACGCCATCTTGATATCTCCATCAGAACACCGCAGCTGCTCTCAAAAATTAAAATACAGGGATTCTCAAATGAGAATGTGGACAACTTTTTTTCGGATTCTAAAACCAGAAATTGAGAAAATAAAACACAATCCTGCGAAATCCTTTAATGTTGATGAAACAAGATTAACAATAGTTCAGCATAAATGTAACAAAATTGTTGCTGTAAAAGGCAAACGTCAAGTTCACCGATTGTTTTCTGCAGAACGTGGTTCACTGGTGACACTTATAACGTGCAGGTCCGCATAAGTTAATTCCGACAATGATTTTTCCACGCAAGAACTTGAGGGCTGAACTATTCGATGAAACTCCTCCAGGTACAATTGGAGCAACTCATCCTTCTGGGTGGAGAGATGTTCAAGAAACTTCTTCAACATTGTCAAGGCATCCGACGATCCAGTGCTCTGGATTTTAGATGACCACCAGACACAAACCCGTAACATCAAAATCACAATTTCACCGAGATAATAGTGCATCCATTGTTTGCCTGCCTCCACACTGCACCAATAAAATGCAACCACTGGACGTTTCATTTATGTTCCCCCTAAAATCTTATTATGCCCCAGAAATTGGAAAGTTATTGATTCGTTACTCACTAATAGGTGTTCTGATGGGTCGTGCTTAAACAAGAGGTGCAAATGTCAACTGCTATAAATGGGTTTAGATCCACGGGAACTTTTCCCTTTGGTGAAAACATCTTCGACAGGCATTTTATGCAACCAGACCCTGCTCCTGAAGATAACCACGATAATTTCACATCACCTCATGATATTCAATCTGTGCCTATCATCGAACCAAGCACTTCCACCCGCGAGGTTCAGCTCCAATTATCACAGGCTTGCCTCATAAGAATATTGTTGAGTCACATTAGAAGAAGCAGGATACGGAAGATAGACTGTGTACACAGTAAGCGGGAAACAAACGTTTCTCCCTCAGAAACCTGTGACGATTCTGCTAACGCGGAAGATTTTACTTCAACTTCTGACGTAGCGAATGTGCGTGGAAAGTGACGACGCTGAAGATGCAGAATGGACGGTGTGCCAAATAAAAAACGATACTCGCAGGACAGCAAAGGACAAAAATGCATTCGGTGTATGCAGTGCTTTTTGTTAAGCCATGAAAAATGCAACGGATCAATTGCACGTAAACCACAATTTATTTCTACTCATTGTATGAAAACGAAGTGTTCATGCTCTGGTGTTCTCTGATATCAACTAATTTTTATAAGTGAATGTGTTTAACGATTTGATTATAAATTCTCAAAGTTTTACGCGTGTTTAATAATAGGAGTCATATTTGGATAATCTTTTTCATAAATAGAGGAATGCTAATTTTTGTATTATGGTTTATTTTACATAATGGTATTACTAAAGTTGACCTTAACACAAGTTCTGAACATACGTGAGTATATGACGAAGCATGTACTACTTTCTGTTCAAGCAATGTGGAAGATTTACGAACAAAAAAAGGGGGGGTCGTATATGGGAACCTTGTCTTAAACTCGTCAACATCCAATTTAACACATTTGTTTCCAGCCCGTCTTTCAGGTAGTGAAAAATAAGCATCATATGTGACTTGCTTACAATGGTTCCTAATTTTCAATTTTTGCTTTTCTATCGGATATTCCTTATTTCTCGAATTTTTAATGACCCATTCTCAAACTGACAATGATATTTGCTAGCATTTCTTTTCTGATCGCCTGGTCTATATTTGAAACGCGATCATCGAATTGTAGATTGAAAAATGTGGCATTGGGCATTTGTGTTTATGCTCTTACCGGTAAAATTATGTTCTTCCATAACGATCCAAACAAAAAAAATTAAATTTCAATTTTAGATTTTTTAGCAGTTTCTGTTTTTGAATTAATGCGTAATCTGGTTCATATCCTATTATTGGTACTCTGATTTTAAATTCTTTTATGGTAATTTTAGCCTCATGCGCGCTGCTTTATCAACCGTTCCATCTACTCTCAAAGTATCCTATCTTTAAAAAACATGAACCATCACTAGCAGCTCACTCAAATGAAACAGTTTAACCTAAATGACATAATATATATAGTCATTAATAAAACCAGCACATTTATATAAGTACGTATTGTTTTTGGAACAAAGAGATCAAGAAGCACATCACTCACTAAGCCAGGATTTTTTTCTATTACTTGGCAACAACTTTAAGGATATTTCCTTATCAAACATTCGTGTAAAGTAGTTGTTTGCAAATTTGATATTATCAACCTATCAAAATCACCATTTGCAGTCTTCCCTCGTGGTTCGGATTGCATCTATGCAATTGCTCTACTGGGAAAAGTGCCATCACTAATATTCAGATCTGCATTCTACATTGCTGAGCGGTTTGTTTAAATTACATGTTAGCATCATCTAACTCAAATGAACTTGTTTGTTACTGTGCGATGCTTTTGATGTTCATTTAGTAATAAAAAATTTAATGGATTTAATGGAACGATTTCAATTTTAGAACCGCCAAAATCGGACTGAATTGAAGCTAATGAATTGGCAACTCATAAGGATTCGCTGATTCACAGATAATGTGATCTTTAAACGTACATTAGGTTTAAATTTTGCAATAGCGTCGCTTTGTTTATGCTGGTGATTATTTTTCGTAATGACTCCTGCATATGAAGCCAAATTATATTCAATGTTAAAAAGTATAAGTACGTTTAACCAATGTGGGGAAAATTAACTGGTAGACCTAGATCTCTTTTATGTCTTCCCTTAGAGTCGGTAAGGGAAACTTATACTGGAAAACAAAAAAGAATACGTATTATTGGAACATTTGAACAATTAAATAAAATTTATACGAATATGAAAACCAATCCAAATGCCGCATATATAATAGGATCATTAATTATATGTATACCAAAAGTATTTTAGGTGGTAATTTTGATGAAGATTTTTAAATAAAGTTTTGAATACTGCCAGAAATGCAAATGTATACCTTCACAAGAGGTGGACTATTTACTAAACTAAATGAGATTACAAAGAAATGATAAACCAATTATTAATAATTTGGATTCTGCATGTTTAAATCATTATATATTTTATAAAGATAATAGAGATTTAGAATTAAGACACATAGCAGATAAAGAAACTCAACGCGATCCTTATACACCATTAGGTGATAAAGTTGATGCAGTATTACAGTTGAAATGTGAACCAAGGGGAAATTAGGATTTGGAATTATTGAAAGAAAAACAGGAATACCTATTTGTTTATAAAAACCACATTTTTTCTTTTTCTCAGCACTACTTATATAAAAAATTCTCAGAAGTTTAAAAAAAATGGTTCACTATGGATTCAATTCATATAAGATATGGAGGTTTCATATTTATCATCATTATTCATCATGCTATAACAGCTATAGGTTCTCTTGCGAGTGGACGTGCTGCGATGCTAAAACCGTTCTTTAGAAGATGAAAAGGAACTTTAAGAACAAAAACGTCATATTTTAGCGTAAGCGAAAGCTGGTTCGGGAATATATATATATATATATATATATATATATATATATATAAGAACAAAAAATAACGATGAAGATAAGTAGAGCCTACATATTATAAATTATATAAAAAAGCAGAATATCACAATAATTTCGGTGTGTATGTATGTCAGATACACTTCCTCGAATTCCAAAAGATGTAGCATTGGCGTTAATTTTGAAGGCAATTCAGGTATAAGAGCTCATTGGATATATTATTGGAAACGCGTAGTTGCTTATGTTTTCGATTCTTTTTTTAAGTATCTGGGAAATTCAATACCTTTCTTAAAATTTGTTAGAGCAGATTCAGAACAAATGGCACAAGTAATTTGTGGTCATATATGCATTGCTGTTCTTAAAATTATTTTCGGAAGGATATTCCTTTCCGGTTATTCAATATGTATCGTAAATATTGAAATAATTTCGATGATAAAGGCCAATCATTTTTATTACACTGTTCGACAAGGGTCATTTTTCTCATGTGGAAATATGTACTTCCAAAGCATTTTCATGTGAGAAACTTAAATCTGAAATCAGAAATTCGCTATCAGGCAGTCACTTAGCTAAGAGAAGATATATGTCTAATGTAGCTGATAATTTTTAGGTGTGGCAGAATTGTTGACATTTGTTTTGCAGCAGTTGGCAATAATTTTGTTTGCCACATTTCCAGCTGTTTCCCTTCCTATTGCCAATAGAATTATCTCAATATGCAAATCATGTTAAACTGCTCTTTAAAATTTGGTTTTAAACTGGCATTTTAACTAGTGGGAACATTTTTATACGAGTAATAGTGATGTATATTTTAAATGTGTTATTACATATCTAACTGCAATATACAAAAATGTAAACCTGAGCATATTTCTCTTTTAAAGGAATCTCTTTAAGCATAGAACTGGACAACACAGATTGTAATACGAAGAGGGTCTGAAATTGTGAGGTTATCCTGACTTTCTTGGTAGATGACGTGAGTAGCTTATATATTACATTTAGTTTTTCATTGCTTACTGATAGAAACAGTTTCAAATACATTTCTTTTCTAGAAAATGCCTCGTCGCAGAACCTGTAGAAATACGTCTTGCAGCTTCTGCTACATCTGCGGAGAGTACACACTAGCTAGGCACAGGAAGATTTCGCCCATTGTATAAAAAAAACATTATTTTGGAAATAGCCTTGTAGATCAAGAGGACTGTGCACCCCACGTTTGTTGCGTCGCGTGTTATGTTAAATTGATAAACTGGTGGAAAGGTTTGCAGTACCAATGGTATGGAGGGAACAAAAGGACCACGTTACAGACTTATTTTTGTTTGACATATGATCATGGTTATACAAATCGGAAATCTAAGAGACATAGTGTGCCCAATGTGACTTCTGCAATCAGACCAATACCACACTCAGGAACTCTTCCAGGACTTACTAGATCAACAAATGAAGGAAATGAATCAGATATGATGACATACTGCGGTGATGTTCCTGGCCTCATGAATGCTTTGAACTTCAAATATGAATCACAGAATTGGAGACTGTTCATATATGCCTCCATATACAGTCTGAATGGAAATACAATACCTGTTCCAGTTGCGTATGTCACTATGACTAAAGAGTCCTATGGTGATTTGAAAAATATGCTGCAATTATTTAAGTATGAAGAACATAAGTGGAAAATATGTGGCGATTTGAAAATAGCGTCTATGATATTGGGAATGGAACAAGGCTACACGAAATATGGATGTTTTCTGTGTGAGTGGGACAGTCAAGACAAATTCCCAGTATTAAAGCTTTGGCCTCATAGGAACTGGAAAGTGAATGTGAATAAAAATTTACTCAATGAGAAATTGGTAGCCAGTGAAGATGTTCTATAACCTCTTCACATCAAGCTAGTTCGTATTAAACACTTTGTAAAGGCCATGAATCAATCTGGTTAAGTGTTTATGTGCATTTTAAAAATGTTCCCTAAACATTCCTCAGCAAAAATGAAGGAAGAGATGTTTGTGGGCCCCCAAATTACAGAACTTCATATAGACACACTTTGAACAATGCCTTTCAATGCATTGGTCTCTTTAAAAATGTAACCCAAAACTTTCTGGGAAGAAAAGGAGCTGACAACTATGAACAACTGGTTCAAGAAATGATAAATGCATATAGGGAGATGTAAATGTCATTAAAAGTGCATTTCCTAGATTCACATTTAAACTTTCCTGAGAGCCGTAGCGATGTTTCTTACGAACATGCTTAAAGTTCTTGGAAAAGCGTTATGAAGGCCTGCACTGCTTGCCGACTACTGCCGGAACATCATTCGAGAGTGCACCATTGTTCACAGGAGAAAAAATAAAGCTTTATACGAGGTGCATACTGAAAGTCACGAGCAACCCATTGTAAAAATTTAAATTTCAACAATGTAACGAAACGAATTGCAGGATCGTAATCTACAGACTTTAAGCCACATGTTAACATATTGTGACGTCATTAGCTTCTATCACGTGACCACAGACTGTTTGAAAAATGGCTGACATTGATGTTTCGTTTCGACAGCGTGCTGTCATTGAATTCTTTGTGAAAGAAGGAAAATCTGCTCCTGAAATTCATCTCAGACTACAACGTGCGTATGGAGGTGTCTGCATGGGTGCCAGCAGTGTTAGAAGATGGGTGAAACATTTCAAAGATGGAAACACGAGTCTGCAAAATGCGCCTCGTAGCGGGCGTCCCCGAACTGCCTCTACAGAACGCAACAAGCAAAGAGTTGATGAGCTCATTACAGGAGATAGGCCTTTCACTGTGAATGAAATTGCTACGCAACTTGGAATAAGACATAGTGAAGTGCGAGAAATGATCCACAGCTTGGGTTATCGAAAGGTCTGTGCCCGTTGGGTCCCTGGTTTATTGACTGAAGACCACAAACTTCAGAGAACCATTGCACAAAACCTTCTTCAGAGATTTCATAATGAAGGTGATGAATTTTTGACGTGTATTGTGACTGGAGATGAGAGCTAGTTCCATCACTATGAGCCAGAAACGAAACGTATGGAATGGCACCACTTGAACTCACCATCGAAGAAGGAGGCGAAGACAGTGCAGTCTGTAGGAAAAGTTATGGGAAGTGTCTTTTGGGATGCACAAGGTTGCATTCTGGTTGACTTTCTTGAACCTGGACAAACCATAAATTCTGCCCGCTACATCAAGACACTTCTGAAGCTCCGTCGGGCTTTGCGTGATAAACGCCCTGGAAAGAGGATCATCCTTCAACAGGATAATGCGCGTCCGCATACTGCCCGTGCCACTATGGAGAAGATCAGGGCATTAGGGTGGAAAACTCTTCCACATCCTCCCTACAGTCCCGACTTGGCACCCTCCGACTACCATCTTTTCGGTTCTGTGGTGAAGGAGCAGATGCGTGGCCAACGCTACGAGACGCTGAAGGATATTCAGAAAGCAGTGCGTCAGGGTAGCTGGAACGGAGTTCTATCACAGGGGCATTTTCAAACTTGTAGAACGATGGGGAAAATGTGTGCAAAACAATGGAGACTATGTCGAAAATTGAAAGAAAGTCTGTAGATTATGATGTATTTGGTTTGGCTTAAAAATAAATATTAAGATTGTAAAACTGTGTTGCTCATGACTTTCAGTATGCCCCTCATACATCGCTTTTTATTGTTCACAACATAGACATGCAAATAGAACATTGCCTATAACCTGAAAACTATACCCGACACGGAAAAACTAATTACAGATTCCGACAAGGAAAAACTAATTAGATATTTGAATTCAGGAGATGTTTCCATAAGAATTGTGTGTGAAACCATCAGAAAAAAAACAATTTCATTTATTTACAAGTGATTGTAAATTTATTGAATTAGATACATAATTAATTCTTAACAATACTTCACAATTTAGAAGCTTATATCTAATACTTTTGAAGATTTTAAAATTGTGTTCCAATAACGTAGTAATCATAAACAAAATTATAATTGAAGTTTAAAACAAAAAAGCAGGTCTTAAACCTTCATTAGGTAATTGAGGATCATGTAATAAACTTGTAACTTGTTCATTTCTTTCACGTCAAATTTCCATAGTTATATCAAATTTTTCATCGGACTTGATACATATAATGCTTCATTCTATGCAATCTGTTAAATAACTTATTTTGCTTTCATACACTTATCTTACATTGACCTTTATTTTATATTCACCGTGTTTAGGAATTGGTGGTACAATTTCGTGAGTTACCCATTTTTATAACATTTTAGCTATTTTTTTTAGAAGGTAAAATAGGAGAATACAACCCTGAGTCGTTAATAAATAAAATCCTTTTTTTTTTTTTCAAAATAAATCAGACCCGCTAGAGGAGGTGGTCCTAAAATAGCTTAATTTATTTTATCTTAATTATCTAAATTATTTCTAACTGCTTTATCCGCATCTTTACATTCTAATATTCCCCGGAATATGTTTTAATTTAAACCATGGATTATTGTTTTCGTCAATAATCACTCACTTGTTTATCGTTTCATGTTTGTTATTTTTAAGATCCTAAAAATGATTCTGTTTATATATAAATTATTAAGGCCTTATTGTTTACTTTTTATTAATAAATGAAAAGTGAAAATAACGTGATTTGTCCACTGTGTAGAAATGAAAAAGGAGTTCATAGAGGAATAAAAATTAAAAAGTATTCACCTTCAAAAATTGGCTGTGCTCACTATAAAAAATAAAAATGTTGAGAAAATAAATGAGCATATAAAAGAACTTGTTAATAACTCGCATAAAAGAACAGTTAAAAACTGATCTAAATACCTTCATAAACGTGATAATCAACCTAACAAAGGAGATATAAAAATTTCGACTGTTTTGTGAAAAACGTGTTTGTAAAATACATATAAAACATCAATTACCATATCAAGAAAAAAATATTAATAAGTGACTAATTTTTTATCTTATAATGACCGTGTGGTAAAGTATTAACTCTCTTGCAATGCAATGCTTTTATCGTCATCAGAACTTAAAACAAGTTTACTACATTCGACAGTATGCGATAAATGTTTATAAAAATCTAATCAAATTCATTTTCCAATTCCTATTTTGCCATCTAAACAATTTTATAATCATGAAAAGTAATTTCATTTTAAACACTTTTTTTTTTTTTTTTTTTTTTTTCGTCCTTTGGATTTTTCATATTCTTAGTCTTGTACCATGTAAGAATACATTTTCGATCGTAAACTAACGTGTTGTCATAATTTTTCCATAATTTTTATCTTTCATTTTTTCTAAAACTTTCTTGTTTACTTGTGGCATTTTATAAGTCTTATCTTTTGAATAATCGTTTGTGTCCAATTCGTTTATCAAAGACTTCATGTCATAAAAATCTCTTTCTTATATCGAGATTAAATAATCTGTATCCATATAACATAAATCAATGCTTTCAGTGTATTTTGGTTCTAATACTATAATGAGATTGTACATTTTTATTTCTGAAGCATTTAAAATACTCACTCCAACATAAATTGGGTCATTGGATACTACAATATTTTTTTTTTCATATGAACTGCTGCTAGATTTTCTTAAAACACAGTGGTAGGCTGATAATTTGGTTTTCAAATATAATACTGTATTGCTTTGGATTTTTTAATGTTATAAAACCGAGTTTCCAATATTTTCCACTGTTTTATCAAAAACAAAGTTATACGTAAGTTTATAAAAATCTTTTTTAAATTCGTTACCAGCATTTTTTCGCATTTCAGCATTAAAATCAACGTATTTTTTCAGCCAACCTGATTGCTCAAATGCCAAGATTTTTTTTTTTAATTTTAATACAAGTTTTAAAGATTGTTTTAGATCTCTGTAATGTAAAACATATTTATCTTTATTATTTAATGTCGTTGCAAATTTATTTCCTTCTTCTGGTGCTAAAGGAAAAATTTTGTGTAAATATTGTAATTGTTTTGGATACTCTAAATCAACTTCAAAAATAAAACCATATTTATAATCATCTGGTGATTCAGGTATTTGTTTTAACATTGAATCTCTTCGGTTCTAACCATTTGAAATTTTAAATGGTACACAGTGAGACTTCATCCACCCGTATAAATTATTTGCGTCCATGTATGTAACATATTTGATTATTCCGATTAAAATGTTTTATATTTATTTGATTTTGCGTATCCTTTAATAGTTTTGCACGATTATAGTCTTCATTAGAAATAGCTTATTTATTCAGTCTGGAAGAACACTTTTTAGGTAATTTTGTTTATTTTAATTTTTCTTCAGAGCTCGTATATTCGTTAAGGTACAGCTTTTTTAATTATTAAATCTAATTGCTCATCTTAGAAATATTTATCTGTTTCTCTAAATTGTACTTTAAGATTGTTGGAAGATAATTTATCAATACTAGAGGTCATAAATTTATACGTAACCAAAATTCTTAATGTTACGCCATCTTCAACCTTTTAACTAAAAGAAATATACTTTTGTTCATTATTTGGAATAGTGCTAATATCTTGATTATGTATTGCTAATTCTTTGATAAACACATGCACATATTTTGCTGAATTATTAATATAAACTGCAATAGAGGGATTTTTATAAGTAATATTACAATATTTGTGAGCACTTCCTGGATATTTTCCTGTTACATGACAATGGTATCGTACTTTTCTTTTCTCAACAGAAAATGTTGTAATCATTTGTCATTTTCATTGGTACATTACGTTTATACATTTAATTTTTCTAGATTCTTATTTTAATAATTCAACGAATTTTTGTCCTGCGTCCTTATGTTACAGGTAGTTTATACTCACCATTAAAATATTTAACGTAACTCCATGAAAATGGCGTTTTTTATATTTAATATATGATTTTTCAGGATTTCGCTGCCAAATAAAGGTGCTCGTAATGAATGAGTATAATTTGTTATTTTATCACCTTTTACGGGCAGTTCTATTTTTACTGAGTTCTATATAATCGTCTTCATGATTGGCTAATTTTTCTTGTGAATGAAAATATCTCATCACAAGGATAAATGCCACGCTCGTGTTTGACTAGCAATGAATCTAGACAAGTTTTTTACCTAACAATTATGAGAATTATTTTCATTTAAGATTAAAAGCAGATTTTCACATTAATTATAGCTTTTTAGTCTTTAATTTCTTTTGGTATATCCATACAGGAAGCAAAAATCGGATTGTGTCTATTAACACTTAATTCTAAACTTTTTTTATATAAGATAAAGATTAACCATATTTTTTTTCCATTGCATTTCTTCCAACTCTGTTAATAGTTTACTCGTGGGTTGCTGATAATTTTCTAAATTAGTTCTTAATAAAACTTAGTTATCAAACTAAATTCTTGTATTTCGCCGTCTTTTAAAATTACAATAAAATTTCATAATTAATCGATCTTCTTTGAATTAAAATACTCTAATTTAGTGATTACTACAGCAGAAGTTCCAGTGCACAAATTCCGTGATTTTTACATTAATGTATTATTTAGGTGGATGTTAACTTGTATTTTCCAATATAACGAATATTAGATGAATTCGCAATGTCCATTTTTAAAAATGATTCCACCATTTTTGTGAAAGTTTGGATAACCTATATTTTCTAGGTTGTTAATGCATATATCGCTGTTTAAAAAACCGTCTAATTACATTCATATTTTACGTTTTTAATGCATAACCATCCGAGCCCTAATTTTCAGTATTAAGTTCATGTTATTATTCTAGATTTAAAAATAGAATCTTTTCTGTCCAGTCGCTTAGCAGTTTTAAAAATATTATCTGAAAATTTAAATTCTCATTTATTTCTGATGGGTTCTTTAATTTCTTGATATCTATCCACTAAAGTTTTTCAAAATAATTTTCATCCGTTTATTAAGATTAGCATAATGTTTCAAGTTTTCCGTTTTACAGATTCTATGAAATCTTTTAAATAGTTTTTACTTAATTCATTATCATTATTATTATTGTTCTCAAATTTTTCGATAAGATCAATTGTTGCTTAAGTTTAGTATTTTTTTTTTTTCCTTTTGTTATGAAAGATTCTTTATTCAATTCGTTATCGTTATGCAGTATTTAGAACAAGATGGATTCATTTTTCTTTATGAAGTTTACCATAGTTTCGCTATCGATATTACTAATATTGTCAGCAGTATTTAGAATAAGATCGATTAATTTTTCTTTAATAAGTTTAGCATGCCGTTTTAAAGCTTTAGTTTTATAAATGGATCGAAGCTCTTTTTTAGTTTTATATCTTAATTTACTCTTATTCATTTGCTTTTTATTAAAATAATAAATTCTAATAGATCTGGTTTAGTTAGATTTAAAGAACGTTTCTCTTTACAATAATTTTCCAAATCGTTATAACTTCATTCACGTATTAAAACGTGTTGTACCTTAAAGGTTTTTAATGAAAACGGTGTTTATTTAATTACATTTTAAACCGGGGATTAAGTACAACTGAAATCACGGTTTCCATTTGTGACATTTAAAAAATGTTGCTCCCTGCACCAAACCTGACACACATTGCCTACCAGAAACATTATCATGATAATTGGTATCTCCGTGTTCCACTCTCTAGGAACTTGCTGCAAATGACACTAACTTTAGAGGAGACAGTGCGCAAGAATAAACGGAAATTCTTCTGAATTCCTACCAAAAAAAAAAAAACACAGGAAACTATGCTTGGACTTCCTAAAGAAATCTCGTCAGTGACCTGCGTTCCCAGAGTCTATTCAGTAGTTGCAATACGATCAATGCACGATTGCAGTACAGGTGAGGAATCAAGTCTCTCATAGTTCCATGAAAGGGAGGAGTAGGCAGTTGCGACCAGCCATAAAGCAACTAGTGTAAGCCGAAAGACAAGGTGGTCTCTTACAGTCATCTTCATAAAAGTATCTGCTCTCATTTCTTATATAATTTATAAAGCGAATACCGGAAGTAACTTGATAAGGAACTTATCCTCGAAAATATTTTGAGATTGAATACTCATATGTGTAACTTCAGGGAGAGAATACGGATCTTATTAATGGACGAGACATTGAAGTAATTCCACTTCAGCAGCAGCATGACCAACAACCACCACTGAAGAGGAAGCTACAGCAGAAACAAGTCGGAAACTGTGCCAACGTCGAAGATGAGGAGATGCCACATCAGTCGTAACAGAAATGGCACTCAACACAATGTACCTCTTGCACGGGATATGTGTGTAAATTACATTAAGAAGTTGTTTACACAAAATGTACATACTAAATCCCGAAATCATGCAATTTAGTGCTTGTAAAATTTCGTTACACTGTCCCAAGTATTCTTAATATGATATATACCCTGCCCTGATTGATATATCAATATCGAGTAAAATAAATACAGAAGTTGTTTCATTCATTTAAATATATTATGTACAGTGTATTTCGCGTCATGACACGCATGTCCAAATTATGAAAAACGTGCATAATTTTATTTACACTAGTCAAATTGAACCAAATGCGACTTTGTACATTTCTGCCACGAGTAGTTAATGTAGTCCTGCAGTGATGTTTACATATTGGCATTATGGGATTGACATCATGGACAGATTCGCCTTGATAAAATTTACTGATATCCACTTCATTCATGGAAAAACCTGGAATAGAAAAGTTTCAAAACTTTTTCGTTGATTATCCCTTACAACTCCAACTAGGTCACACTTTTTACGAAACTTCACCGTAATTTGCAGGAACAGGGAGCCTACGAGTAAACTAACATGACTGGTGTAAGAACTTGCAAAATTCCTCAATCTGAGGACCAGTTATTGGATCCAGCGTCTGAGATCAGCATTGGTGTGCACGAAAGTTGTAGGCGTTGTTCTAAGTCATAAGAAGATTTCTACACTTGTCTGCAGCCCTTTCATGGTTAGGAGTTCCAGGCAACGAGTCCAGCTGATTAACGTCCTACAGTAGAACTCTAACAGTGGCTTTTGCACAAGTGTAATCGAGAACCTGACTTTATAATCACTGCGTTTTATCAGTGATGATGCTTTAACAGAAACGGCATACAATAATGTTGCATAAATCGCACCACGCCTAAATCGCACTTCGTCAGAAACGGTGCTTCTGTATGTATGCGTCTCCTTGTGGATTTTTGACAAGTGCTAAACCTGCACTTGTGCAGCAGTTTGGTGAGGTTTGTGGTATTCGTTTCTGTATGACTCTGAAGGTTTTTGTTCAAATTTCTGCAGTTTTTTCAACAATTGTCTAAGCATCCCAATTGTTGACAAGTTATTTATTATATTCTAACTATATTTTTAGCGATAGATGCTTGAAATGAAATGGCGTTTTATTTATAGACGCTCTTTAATTGCTGTGGTTCTCAACAACCCATTCCATACTGGGTGAGAAGGACTGCTTAATTTTGCTCAGATGCCCCTATATCAGGCTCCGAAGGAAGCCATGCTACGGATTTTTACGCCCGAAAAAATCCATCGTCCTCCGCCGGGCTTGAACCCACTACCTTAGGTATATGAAGTTTGCATGGTAACCATTACACGGAGGGCGACGATGTGATAGATGCTTTAGCTACTGTTTTAAATTCTTCGCTCAAGTTACGGTGGTTAGGGATAGCGGAGACAACCATAAAATGGCTCCTTTGCCGAAATCGCATCTTTGCATCTCAAATCGCACAGCTGTTGCGCCATGTTACGATAATTGATACTATCATTATTCAATTGACTGCAGATTGTGCTGGCGGGGAAGAGAGAATATGATAAATGGACAGCAGAAAACATAGCTGGCAATAAAAGTTTCCAGTGAGAGAAAAATCAAGACTAAAAGAGTTACAGAATATGAAATTTAAAAAACATTCCTTGGGCACTATCATGGCGAAGTGACGACAGGTTTTAAACGCCAGTCTCGTTCTTCAGTGAATGGGACGGAAACAGTTCTAGCCGGCAAACTTTGAAGTTATTCTTAATTTTGAGTCTGCTCTAATGGGCCTAACTAGAACAATAGTGCGAAAGCTAGCTTACATTTTAGTTGCAAATCCGCATCTAAAACGTCCGTTCAATCACGAAAGAAAGATTAGGGACTAAATGGTATAATTCCTTTACGAAGCAGGAACCTCATCTGAGTTTAAGACAACCCGAAAATGTTTGTCGTTAGAGCTAAAGGGTTCTGCAAGCCCAACATTATGCATTTCTTTGGTGTTCTACAAAATATTATTAATCAAAATTACTTAAATGCTTTGAGGATTTATTATTAATAGTTGGGAAAGAAGGAAAGGCCAAAATGAAATCTATTAATAGTTGCGGAAGAAGCAAAGGTCAAAATTGACCAATAAGCTAAAGGAGAAAGAGGAGTAAATACTACATCTTTGCTGTTGTAGTCCAGACGGTTATTTGTATCCCGAAGATAATTTTCAAAAGGAAACTGCATAGATCTCAAAACCGAAATACCAGCGTGCAGTGTAGTTGAAGTATCTGAGACAGGTTACATGAACTTTTATTTGTTTATAAAATGGCTACGCCTTCTCTAAATAAAGAGGAAGTCCTTGTGCTCGATAAGTCATTCGACACACTCAAAAAACATGGATACCATCAAACTAGCTAAAGAGAATGGCGTCTTTCTTTTGCAACTATCAGGACACACTAATCGCTTGTAGCTCCTTGACCTGTCAACATCTGCGAAAAGAGGAGAGGGTCTTCTAGTTTAATGTGGCGGTGTTTTTATTGAAGCCTGTGCTAGAGCAGCATGCAAGTCTAACGCTATATCTGGGTTCAAAAACACGGGTATTTGGCCTCTTGACAGAAATGTGTTCCAAGACAAGACTTTGTCGTACGTAAATGTTCTAGTGCCGGCTTCCGACTAAGTGGAAGGAAGATCAGATGAGCTGCTAGAACAAAATTGCTGATGACGTAGATCCTGTGTCACCTATGGACAATTTTCAAGAATTAGAAACACTATGCCAGAAACGTGAGAAGAATGGCCGATGTCTTTAGTGTTTCACCAACAGAGATCAGCCCTTGCCCCAGATCACCAAGCAAGGAAACTTTTGTCAAAAGCTGCACAAAAAGCAGAGGTGTTAACAGCAACGTCCTATAAACTGCTACTAGAAAGAGGCTGCAAACAAAAAACTTGAAAAATTCAAGAAAACTCATCGACAGCTTCGAAAATCCTAGTCAAGAACTAGTGGGAAATCCAAAAGGATGCCCAAGACAGTTTGCCAAAAAAAAGATAGGATAACTAACAACGAATAATCGTGGTTTTGCTTCCCTTGTGGCGATAAGATGGAAAGCCTGGTGCAGCGCCAAAATTATGCATAGAGGGTACATGAAGAATATGCTGGCAACTACAATAAGGACATTGTTTTTTTTGTTTTTTTTTTTTTTTTGTTTTTGTTTTTTTTTGTAACTCTTGCTAATGCGATATTTTACATTTTGATCATTTTTAATTTGTGCCTGTTTCGTGCATATTATGCTGAATATTAGATTTAAAAGTCCAATTAAATGTTTTAAGTACCGTCAACTGGGGTGACTGACACTTCCGTATATCTTATTTGTTTTCTTACGTATTCTTGAAAATATTTCGTCTTTCTGGGTGATGTAGGCATACATTTCTTGTTTCAGCTCTAGAGGTGAAAAATGCCAAGAAAGTATTAAAGTTAATTTGGGTCAAGGCCCTACCGCAGCTACAGTAAGGATAACTTTCAAAAAGCGTTGGATGCCTTAAAAAGTGGCATATCAAAGCAGGCTTCTAAAACGTTCAAAATTCCACGTAGTACGCTCATAAGCAAGGTGTAAATGAACCAGGTAGCCAACGAGCTCTAAGCGACGAGAAAGAAAATACTTACCAGCACTTGACATCGGTCGCTAATTGGGGATTACCACTGACAAAAGACAATATTCGTTCAGTGGTGAAAGAATATCTTGATAGAAAAGGTGTTGCTGTTTTCAGATTTAAAAATAACTATCCTGGACTACATTTTGTGGAAAATTTCAGCAAAAAGAATAACAATATCAGGTCGTACAGCTTCAAATATCACCACATTCAGAGCAAAGGTCGGTCCGAAAAAAGTTTGATAACGTCAAAGGTATACACAACTGTTCTGCACAAAATCTGTACACCTATAATGAGAAACGCTACTGATGACCCTGGACCCAAGAAAGTCCTTGGTCCTAAATGCGCAAGGCGGTTTAAATGCTCTAAAGTCATTCCAAGCAATCAATTAACCTGATTATATCCGGAAATGTTAATCTCCTGCCTCTTATGGTTGTCTACAACGCCCAAAATATGCATCAAATTTGGAAAAACGTGAGGCCACCGGGCACGGTTTACAGGAATTCAGCTAGTGGATGGTTTGATATGGATTTATTTTAAATTTGGTTCGTGGAAGTTCTGTTTTCACACATAAATAAAACCCTAGTAAAAGACACTGATGAGGTGGTTACTCTTGGCGACAACATTGCAAGCCATTTTTCACTCCGAGTGATGATGCTAGTAAAAAAATGTATTTCACATAATTTCCTCCAAACGCCATCATCTCATATACAATCCCTTGATGATGTGTTTGCTCCTATGAAAAGGAAGTGGCGCTCTATCCTTGATACATAGCTTTATCTGTGTTGCATGAAGACGTGTCTTGGTGAATATTTTTCCATTGTGATTAAAAATGTATTAACTTTCCCTCAGGTAATAGCTCAACTTTTTTTTTTAATCACCGACCCATATATCGTAAAATTGATTAAAATTGTGGCAAAATATTTGGCAATGGGATAACTTTGACATTCAGAAGATTAAAATTCAAACACAACGTAAAATCATGTCATCACCCAAAACCCTGGTAACTTTGACACCCTGAATGTTTTCAAATATCTCCGAAAGTACAAATTCAAAAATAATGTAATTTAAGGAAACACTAAGAAATACATCTTTTATATAAATATTGTTACAGAAAGTATACATAGGGAACGAAACAAATAACTATAGTAAATGTGCCAAAGTCGACGCTAGTTGAACTCAATGCCAATTAACAGATGCGATTTTGACTACTATTGCGATTTAGGAAACAGTTTCCTAGATGGCACCAATGATTTGAATTTTTCAATACTATTTCTTACGATTTAAAAATTTGACAAAAAATAAACAAATTCCTAAATGAGAAATAATTTTGATTACTATTTTGTATGTTTATAAAGTTAAACTGATGTTTCTATAAACTCCTTAGGTCACCTTATCCTGCTAACAGCAGGACTAGCCGTGTCGGCTGGCACATTTGGCAGGCCCATACCTAATGGAATCTCATTTAAATGGATAAGTATACAACTTTCTTGCTCTAATTGCACTGAGCTGCTGGAGGAAATTCCATATGATGTTCGTCAGCTCATGAAGTGACAGCATGACGATGTCTCTACTAAATTGTCCAAGGAAATTTCTTTTATGAGTGATTTCCGACGAAATGAATTGAGAAAGGTGATCCGGTTAATTGGACTGCCCGTTCTGTTGATACGAGTGATTTTTTCCCCCAGGGCTTTATGTGTTGGCCAACATGTACAGTGACTCCTGATCCTCATTTCCTTTCTATTTTACGCGCATTAGCGTTTGTTTTAATTCAACAAAGAAATTAGTTTGTGTAGGCTATCTTGTCTTGAGTACTGAATATAGGTTGCAAGATGGGTAAATCTGACTGTTTAAAAAAAATTAAATTTAATGGTAAGCACTATATAAAAACTGAAGATGTCTCCTAACTTACAAATCCACCTGGAATGGATGGAGGTACAATTTCAAAAGAAAAACGTACGTCACATCAAAGAGAGAGTCTAGTTGGAAGATGAACAGTAACAACTAGGCAGTGGCAGTGTGAGGTGGAAATATTGTTTATGTTGAAATTCTGTGCAACTTTGTAAATAGAAATTCTTGCTGTAAAAATTGTACATCTATAGGCACCTTATTATCAAAGATTTTAGTGTATGGTTAAGACTTTCACCAGTGTTTTAACATAATTGGAAAAACTGGTGCGAACGATTCAACCAGAACCTCTGAAAGAACAGATGATAGATATATCAATTAAAGAATGGTGTATGGTATGAGGTGTATCGGTGAAGGACAAGAGTGCAGAGGTTTTATATGGAATGCTCTACTTGCCTCTTCCGCCTGCTAAGCTTAGTGATTAATCAGACAAAATAATAAAACATAAGATAAAGTCAAAATAGTATTGTGGCACCTAGAAGAATAATTAGAAATAATTATAGAGGAGGCTGGGGTACAGTGAGCAATTCCTTGTAAAAAAAATCAATTTTTTCCCTATTTTCAATTAGGGAAATATAATTTTACTAAGAGAAAACATTTACACGTTGGTAATATCAGCGGATTTTTCAAGACGGCTACTGCTGCGTTTCCCGCATAAGATTGCATGTTCGTTTTTTGCGCTGTTCCTCGTACTTTACATATGGAATTAAAATACTTTTACTGACTAAAATTTCTGCTTTTGAAAATCAAAACCGCTAAGTGCGATTGCAATAGCATATGGAGTGAAATTAATCCTACGCAGCCTAGTGAGTTTTAATAATGTATTAAGTTTCATGTGGTATTGTGTGGGGCACAGCGAGAAATTGATGCTTGGGGCAGAGTAAGCATATTGCCCACTGTACCCCACGATCATTAAAAGCATTATACTGTATTATTATTCAGTCCTCACTGTGTTATTCTGAGAGATATGGTTCGAAACAGAAAACGAAAAACTAATATAATTATGACACCTGAAGACAAGGTGAAAGAAGCTGTAGAAGCCGTCATAAAAACGGTTATTCTGTGCTTGCAGCATCTAAGGAATATGCAATTCCTAGGCAAACACTTGCTAGGTAAGTTAAGATAATTTAGCATTATCTAGATTTGGAAATGCAACTTGAACCATTTACATAACCTAAAATGCTATAGTGCTAATTCACACAATTATATTTCCAGTTATAGGAACAAAGCAAAGAATGCATCAGCTCTGGAAGATGTTCGATTTTGTGCTAAATGTAACTCTAGGCAAGTTTTTACATTGGCGCAAGAACAACTTTTAAGTGATTAATGTTCAGGTGTCTGCCAACACACTGCATGTTATCACCCTTAAGCAGCTCACTAAGTTGACATATGAGATAGCAGCTTGCAATAAGATCAAAATGACAGAAAATTGGGAGAGAAATAAACATATTGGCTCAGATTGGTGCCAGGGATTTTTTAAAACACATCCTTCAATGAGTTTGAGGAAGTCACAGTCTACTTCATTAATAAGAGCAACAAGCTTCAACTAATACTTGTTCTTGGCATGTTCTTTGGAAAATTGTTTGAAATCTTGTAGCATCATCCATATGGACCTAACTCCATATACAATTTAGATGAGACTGGAATGACAACTGTGCAGACACCACCCAAAATAATTGCTCAAAAAGGACAAAAATAAGTAGGATAGTTAACATCTGCTGAACGTGGTTGCTTACATTGGTTGCTTGTGTAAATGCATTGGGAAATTCTATTCCACCTGCATTAATATTCCCAAGTTTGTTGCACAGAACATGTGCTACATGACGCACCAGCACAAACACTAGGTTTAGGCCACAAATCTTGAAGGATAACAGAGGAAAATTTTGTTCACTGCATGAATCATTTCGTTAAACATTCAACGTGCATCCCTTGAGAAACCAGCATAGAGTCTATTGATATAACGAAGCATGACAAGACTATTCAACACTTCCACCTCATTGTAGGCACAAACTTCAACCTTGTTATTCTTTTCGAGTTAGCGACGTGAGCACATTTCCTCTGAAGATGTCCCTCACAGACAGGGACGAAACGTTAGGTAGAAATATTTTAACTAAACATATTTTAACCTACAGACCACGGCAAAATAGCCCAAAAATTTTAAATTTTAAAGTTTAGATAGAAGTGTTTATGGTGCTTTCAAGAAGTTTTATTACAATGCTTGTGACATCATAAAGACCATCACAATAAAAAAATGTTGCTGCACTTGTTGGAAGACTATATCCAAAGGCATTCATGGTGTCCACATCATATCAGGATTTTAATGCACTGGCATTTATCCTCTGAACAGTTATTTTTACAGAGCAGGATTTCCTGCTTGCATCATTGACATACCGTGAGGAAGCTGAAGATGCAACCAATGTGGGTGACTAGACAACCTCAAGAAAATCCTATATGCCAGGAACTTCAATGGAGGATAACATTTCAACATCATATCTATTGGTCACACCCCAGGACATCAGCCCACTTGCAAATGCACCCAAAAAGAAGAGTTCAACTCATGGGAGGAAAAGAGGCAAAACCTGAATCTTGACAAACACTCTGGAAAAACAGGAGCTTAGGGAACAAAGTAAGAAGAAAGAAAAGAGAACTACAAAAAAGTTACCTCTCTGGAAAGCACTCAGAGCAAAACAGCAGCTTGTTCTGGAAAGTGATAAGTCTGAGGAAGAGATGGAAATTTGAATGACAGTGATGAAGAGCCATATATATTTGAAATGCTTGCTTAAGATGTCAAAAAAGATGACTATGTTGTAGTCAAAGTAAAGACTTTACAACAGGAAATTCCATTTCGTCACTTTGTTGCCATAATCAATTATGCCAACAGTGAGAAAAAAACTGCAGTAGTGTCTTACATGAAGTCGCACAAAAGTGAGAAACATTTCTTTATGCCAAATAACGCTGAAACAAGTTGTATTGAATTTAGTGACACTGTGTATTTTACCCAAGCCACAACCTATTGGAGCCGCCAAGTGCTGTAATAATATTCCATCTAGCCTTTCCTGTCTCTCTGTGCCATTACAATGTGCAGTAAAAATATAAGAGAGATTGTGCAATAATGAAATTGATGCATTAAGCTCAATAAATGTTTAATATTAGTTATTTAACTTTACACATCTGTGCTCATAGTACCCTCAGTTTGCTCACTCTGTGCCTGCATGGGGCACAATGAACACAAGACGCACATTGTTACTTTTTTTGTTTATCAAAAACAAAAGTATAAGCCAAAAAGAAAAAAAGTTATATTACATTCTAATTACTTATCTAGTGTAAGTTATTTTAAATATCTGTTGCAGTTATTACAGCTACAAAAAAAATATGAAATGATCTATGTAGGTACTCACTGTGCCCCACCTTCCCATATTAAATAGGTAATAGGGATGTGTATATATTATTATATAGTTTATTGTTAGTTTGCCTGTTAGGGTATGAACGGTTTTCGCGGAGAATAAGTATGATTGGTTAATTTCAATTAGGTAGGGATAAGGGGGAACCGCATCGCTGGCGACCATTGGGAGATAGTTCAATCAGTAGATAGACAAGAGCGCACGATGGATGCTACATTTGCCTTGTTGTGCCAGGAGTTCTATGCCATTAAGATGTGAGATAAGCCACAACTAAATCCACAGGGCATGTAAAACATCAATACTAAAATTGGAGATTAGATGTAAAAATGTGAGAGTACAGTATTATGATAAAATAGATTCTGGCACCGAGTAGTTGCTCATGCGTTGACACAACTGGCAAGAAAGGCTGCATAATTGTGAGACATGATAATGTGCAAATAAAATGTCAAAAGAGATTATCAAAATTGGAAATTCAAATTTTTTTGCACTTAGACTAAAATTTGTCATTCATCTTAGTGACCTGCTACATCATAACTGTGCTGTTACCATGAAAATATCCAATGGCTTCTAAGAGTTCCCGTCGGTTACTGTCAAGAATTATAAAAAAAAAAAAAAAAAAAAAAAAAAAAAATTCTGTGGTTTGATATCACTCGTTTGTAGTGATGAGAATGAAAATATATGACAAGTGTAAATTATGTGGTTTACAAGGTGTATTTCGTTTAATGAATTCATAAATGATGCAACAGAATTAACATGGTAGACTTGGAAAAATGTTGAAGGGAAGATTGCTAAAATTGCGAAAGGAGACACTGTCTCTGAAACTCTCAAAGAGTTCAGTTTATTAATCATTCATTGTTCTTAATAAAAATGCAAAAAAGCTACTCCTTAGAAAATACTATTAATGTTGCTGAAGAAAGCATTGTGCTTCAAATAGATTTTGCTGAAAACTATTCAGTATGGTAGCAAGATGAAATTGTCTACATACGGGGTTCACAAGTCATCATATTCCCAGTTGCTGCCTAGATATCTTTTATTGTTCTCCAAAGTTATGTTACAATCAGTAACAAACTTTCGCAACAAACAAGCTGTTGAAACATCTATTAATAACCATTAAAACAAAGTTGCAAAATCATTAATGTTAAAAATGTATACTATATTCCATGACTGTTTCTTTTAAAATCCCATAAGATATTAAATGAGCCGCTTGTACGAAACTCAGTTTTGTTCAAATTGAGTAGAGGACACTCACAACAGTTGTTTTCCATCAAATTGCCTGTCCCTTTCATAGAAATATATATATATGCTTAATATATTTATCATTGATCTTTTGCATTAATGTGACTTGCAAAACCAAGTAGCATCCCTAATGCGTCACTGAAAAAAAAAATTGCCACTATCAATAATTTATTTTCACAGGAATGCCATCTTGCACTCAGAAGGATTATATTACTTATTTTTCTCAGTCCTGTTCCGTCATGCATATGATTGTTTATAAATTCTATTTCTGCTTTGTTTATCTTTCTATAATAAAGAAATAACTCTTTTTTACTATAATACATTAGGCTTTAACATATATTAACATTTAGTCCCTTACAAAATTAAAAAAGCAGAAAACTGTTGCAATTGTCCCATTCCACCACTTGGAATGGCCCTCCTATGTATTCACATCAGTCCAACAATTAACTTAAGGTGTATTTTCACTAACCTCTCTTATGCCTTAACAGCCTGTTAACACTAGGATAAACCAATAAAAAGCAAGTAAACTAGATGTTAAATTTTATGAGAGTCTGAAACTGGCCTTAAGTATTAATAATTAATTCTGCATTACAGTTTTAACTATTATGTTAATTTTAAAATATAATGAGCCTGATTTTCAGTTCTGTATATGGAAAATCTATACCAATAATAAATCTCAATATAAAGAAATATATAAAAAAATGCAAATGGATTTACAAACATAAAAAATGTTGCATTCATCCAGGAGATATATTACGATTAACAGTGTCTCGAAAGTTGATGTTCCTAAATGAAGGTTAAGAGGGTTACCACCCATCCAGGATTACTCCAGACAGTCCAGGTATGCAGAAATTTGACTTATTTTTCCATGATATTCTCAGTGCAACATCAGCAACTCATTCTGCAAATGCTGTTAGGAACGAATCTCAAAAGAATCAAGAGTTTTTTAATATCAAAGCCAGGCAGTTTTAATGAAGCCAAAGCTAATTCATTTAACATGCCTTTATGTGAAGCTTTTACTGCCGTCAATATACCAATTGCTACACTACAAAATCCAATATTGAAAAACTTTTTTCAAAAAAAGTACCAGATGAGTCCACCTTAAGAAAGAATGTATTACCCCAGTTGTATGAGAAAGCTATTGAAGACAAAGGCAGACATCGCTGGCCACATTTGGTTAAGTGTGGACGAAACAACGGATGCTTGTGGTAGATATGTTTCTGCCATAGTTGTGGGCAAACTCACTTCTGAGGAAAAATAAATAAATGGAGTGTTTTTTATGGATGCTCTTTAACTACTGAGGTTCTCAGCTGGGGAGGTTCTATACTGGGCATGAAAGACCGCTTAATTTTGCTCAGAGGCCTATTTATCAGGCTTGAGGTTATTTTACGTGCCGTAAATCTACAACACAGGACGAATGGCTTTACTTCCCTTCCAAAGGAAGCCATGCTACGGATTTTTACGCCCAAAAAAATCCATTGTCCTCCGCCAGGTTTGAACCCGCGACCTTGGGTATATGAAGTTAGCATGGTAACCATTACACCATGGAGGGTGACCCTTCTTCTGAGGAACCCAATACATCTCATGTCATTGTATGCAAGGAACTTCAACAAACCAACCACTCTATAATATCAATTGCAGTGAGGGATGCTTTAAAAGTCATATGGCCAGATGCAGAAGGAGAGGAAAAATTGAGATTGTTAGTGACCGACAGTGCAGCTAATATGTTGAAAGCGGGTGAATGTCTAAAGGCTTTCCATCCTCATGTGCTTCATGTCACCTGTCTTGCATATGGACTCCACCGGGTAGCTGAAAAGATTCGGGAAGAGCATCCTACAGTCAACAAAATAATTTCTTCAGTGAAGATTTTCTTGAAAGCATCAAATCGAGGTGATATTCTGAGAGAAGTATCCTTCGATACCACTGCCTCCACAGCACGTAGTGATGCGGTGGGATACTTGGCTATCAGCAGCAATGTATTAGGCGGAAAACTACACAAGCATTGTAGAGGTAATTGATTCATTAAATGAACTTGATACAGCCGTCATTGTAAAGGCAAAGAAAACATTGCACTCAGGAGCAGCAGTACAGGAGTTGAGCTGTATCAAAGCAAATTGCTTTCACTTTGAAAGTGCAATAAAAAAAAAATTGGAAGGATCATCTCTCCCCATGACAGAAGCATTGCAAGTCATAGAGGAGGTAAGAAACAAAGTGGTACCTGGACAAAGTGGAGAAGTTGGAAGCTGTTTTGGTGCGGTCCAGATTTCAAGGTTGTAGCAACAATTGGCCATGTTCTCTGTGGAGAAAAACTCCAGGGATCATTGAGTTGGAATCCTAAAGAAATAACCGAGATGAAGTTCCCACCTCTTAACTCGTGTGTAGTGGGATGCAGTTTCTCTGCTTTCAAGCGCATTTTAACAGAAGACAGATGGGGGTTTACACCTCACAATCTTTCCAAGTACTTCCTTGTTCAGTGTCATACTAGGAGTGCAAAATGACTACAGAAAACTTTTGCATTTGTAGTGCTTAAAATTAAGGGTGTGTTTTTAAAGTATAATATTAAAATAAAATGAGTATACTCAGTACTTTTTCACCTGCAGTGTTGGAAATTTAATTGTCTTTTTCAGCTTTTGCACAGTAGTGCTTGAAATTAGTTTGCTTTTCAGTACCATACTATTTGTAGGTGTATTGAATTTGGTACTTTCAAATATATACCAAAGATCCTATAAATTCCTAAATTCAACATATAAGATTCTATAAAATCCTAATACGCTGATACATAGAACCTAATTTTAACTTTTTAGAACCTAAAAATCTGGGGCATATTAATGTGTACCCAGCACGCAAATTCAAGATGGATGTTTCACTTGAAGTTGGGTAAGAATATCATTTTTCAATTTGATAACTTCACTAAATTAAATGCTTTCAAGCAATACTTTGATTCTATGCTGAAAGTGTTTAGTTGCTTCCTGTTTACAGTAAAATTCAATGAAAAAATTGCATATCTTAGTTATTTGCTCCATATGATATCCATGTGGCATGTAATGTTTGTTACAGAAAATATAACTATTATCCTGTAATTGTTTTACAAGTTAAATATCAGGAAGAAATTTTGTATTAACTTTGTTTATAACCTGTTCTAATCAAACATTCCAATAAATTACTTAAACATAAATTTGTATAATAAACGTTACATCATATAACAAATGTTATACAACAGTAGTGTAATGTTTGTTACATAATATTTAGTTTCAGTACACAGCATTCTAACAAAAGTACTTTGGAATTCTAAAAATAAACTTTGTTCTGAAATCTGAAATGAGTCATGTAAATTACATTTCAGAATATAAAAAAAAAAAAATCCAAAGTCAGTGGCCAAAGAATGCAAGAATACAGAGTATGAATGAATTAAGAACAAACTTCAGAAAGGCTTGCTAATTCTTGTGAAATCATGAGAATATATAAAATGCAACCAAAATCTAAAACACAAAAAATTGCAGAAAGGGAAGCAACATGCAACAGTACAGAAGTTTCAAGAGAAGCTGCTAGTCTGAATTCACAGCATGACCATACCCTGAATAGTCCTCCATATTACAGTGGTAAAGCAGTTAAAAGGGCTGAAAAAAGCCTACCACAAAGTCCTCGAAAAAGATCAGTGGTTGTGAGGAAACTTAATAAATCATTTAATTCGTCAGCACAACCATATGAATGTAAAAATTCAAAATTCTACATTAGTGAAGAGACAAAGGAAAAAGAGAGTTATATAATTCTGATCATACTTCCTGGCAAAATGGGAAAGAAAGAACGTAAAAAAGACACCTCTTGTCTATCATTTAAATGAAGGATTTTTTTTTTAAAAAGTGGAATCCCAAGGTAAAAATAGGACTGTCCAAATTTTGTGAAATGAGAACTAAACATGTCCCGTTTGTATCTAACAAAGACATCAAATTGTATGCTGTTGCCATTGCAAAAACATGCAGCTATTAATTTCTACAGCACCTTGGAAAGTAAATGAAAAACCATAGTAAAGGAACTTCTCAGTAAAACTGTATACAATATGGAAATAAAAAATTGCATGAGGAGAAACTGTCAGGAATGTGGATATGTTTTATCAACAATTAATGATAGGATGAGACTCATGTCAGACAGTGAGAAGGTGGACATTTGGTTCAGAAAGAACTACCTCAAGACGAGTTTTTTAATTTTTTAACAGTCAGCTTATGTAACTCTCTGCTCATATCTACAATAAGAATATGCTGTGGAAAGAGTTGTAGAAACAGAAAATTCACTTCTTTCAGGCCCGATTTTGCTGAAAACTATTGCAAAATTTCAAAATGGCAGCACATAGCTTACAGGCATCTTCTGATACATCAACAACAGTCTACACTGCAGTGAGCTATTTCTGCCAGTGTTATTCTGATGATCTTACAACCACATGCCTGGCTGTAATTAGTGATACATAAAGACATGGTACTACTGAAGTTGCAGTTTTCAATGAAGATATACTGAATTACATGGCCACTTTAATGCACTCTCCCATAATTGCAGTATCTGTGGACTTATGGTGCTGCTTAACACCTCAAAAACTAGAAGGCAATGGTGCTGCTTAACACCTCAAAAACTAGAAGGCACTGACTGGGTATAGTTTGATGTTCTAGGATGTAAAGTTGAATGGAACTACCAAGAGATGGTGTTGGGAGCTTTCCTTAAGCGAAATGTGTGGAAGGGAGTTCTACAGGGAAACACAATTGTGCAAAATGCTAAGAACTTTTAGGATGTGGCAAGATGACAGTTCATACATACCTGCTTTTATGTCACATCTAAAATTGTAGTAATAACGGAGAAGTATAAAGAGAAATTGACAACCATTGGAATTCAATAAGCTGAGCATTAAAAGTAAGTTTATCTTACGTAGTCATGTTGTTCTCAAATACAGATGATGTTGAACCAACAAAACATTGCAAACTCCTGGAATGACAGCCAAGCTAAAAGAGAAACATCTGCAGTAGCTGTGGATTCTGATATGACAGTTGGTGACTGTTTTTGTTCATTACCCTAAAACTGAACACAATTATGTTAGGGTACAACATCCTGATTGAAACAAGCAATATGTGCACAGTGCAAGTTATTTAAAGATGTGAAGGAAAGAATCTTTATTGTTATCAAGTGAATGATGCATATGTAATATCAGCAGATTTCATTATATGCACTTTCCAAATCTAAGGAAAATATACATTTAGCATGAAGTTCATAGCTCTGTTTAAATAGCCAGACCGATACTGCAAGACTGAGCTGAGAGGGGTGTAGACTGGTCATTTATTTCTTTTAAAAGTAACGATTACGGCTGACTATGTAATGTCCGTTACACTTTTGTTTTTTATTAGTGTATCTCGTAAACAAATATTCTTTTCAGTATACTGTGTAATTTTTCTGGAGTGAAATTAAAATACTTTAAAGCTAAATAACTAACTAGCAGAACAAAGATTAACATTCTTTGCATACTCCAGAATGCTTCTCCTTTGATGTAACTTTTGTTACATTTTTTAAAAATAAAAAAATACAAAATAACAACACAAGCTATTGTTTTTATATAACAAAATTTCCAATTTGTCCTTTGTTAGTAGAAATGTTGAAAAGGTCTGTGGTTGTTTATAGATGGTCACAAAAAACCATGTAGTTGTTGAAATTGCATGTACCTGAAACGTTTGTTACAATGGAATGACCCAATTGGAGGCAAGCGAATGTACTTCCACAAAGTGTTCGAAATAATGAAAAGTTTATTAAATGAACTCGGAGACTGCACAGTGGCTTCTATGGCTATAGTTTCTTTGTCTTAGAAACCTTGCTGCTCAAAAAATACTACAGTTGAAATCGAAATTGAACAAATTTTATGAGCGTGCTACTGCTTATTTACAAAAATGGTTCATTTTTGTGAGAATAACCCATTCCATAATTTCAAAGTCTTCATCCGCACAGAAATATAAAATGAAATGACCTTGAAAATGTCACTACTCAACTTGCCTTTGTGATCTTGAGAACATGAATACCTCTTATAAAGGAAGTTCTTCCTGAATTTATTTCAAAACATAATTCAGGCGATCCAATGTGGAGCTTCTTATTTGCAAAAGCTGAAGTGGATTCCTTTCCAAATTTGTTTGTAATTGTTCAGTATATTCTTTCTATTCCTGCGAGTAATAAATTTATAGAACGAGCGTTTTCGATAATGGGAAATGTTTGACTTGACAATCGTAATATGCTAGATGTAGATGTGGTTAAGGCAGAATTCAATGCAAAGTCAATTTCGAATCAATGAAATGTGTTTTTTATGACTAACTACTATCTAAACCCTCGCTTAAGGCTGCAAAATCAAACAAGAAGTATGCATCTAAGTTACAATGATCAAAGAGACAATTGATTATACTTCATAATATGCAGTATAAGAGACGCAATTTGTAAATGTATGGGCGTGTACTCTATGTAGTAATTTGAAAGAAATCTACTTCGTAAATGTCCATTATTTTTAAAACTTTACTGATCATTATAACATTAAGTTGGCATTTGATTGCCTAGGTAGTGTACAAAAAACATTTCTTCCATGCACACTCTGTCCACAAAAAAAAGTCTCGGAATGTAAAAATAAAAAGGTAGCAAACTAAAGGTTAAATGAAATTGTATCCCCATACCTAGCAATCTCCATCAGTCGACTTTTCCGAGTATAATTTAATGTGGAAATATCAGTATGAAACCACATATATTGCTGTACCAGTGTACTTAACACCATCTCCTAAGACTACCGATATCCCTTCATAAAAAAGTTGCTCGCCTTGCTTTAGAAACCTGTTTCGGTGTAGACCAGAGTGCATTTTCGGAAAGCACTTTGGATCAAGACATCCGTTGCACTTCACCTACATATACATACTATAACTTAAATCAGAGTAATTACTAAGCATCCTTCACAGTCGATCCATAGACAATGAGTTACAATATCACCACAAATTCGCAGAAGACGCCATTCGTAAACGCCATAAAACCGGAAACTGAAACTTCACCACTGCTTAGCCAACCTTGAAAAGTAAAATTATCACCAATGGACAAAATTGGGTAATGTTACCATTTAGAGGTCAGTTGGCTGCGTAACGTTAGGCAGTCAACCTTTGCATCTGAAAGGTGCAATGTTCAGCATAATGGAGCATATATAGTTGGTATTGCGAAAAGGAGGTAAGGCAGCGCAGTCATAGGGTAGTGTGGAACGCATGAAATTTGCAATTAACGTATATGTCTTAGGAAGCGTAACTATAGCAAGGCGGGGAAACTCAGAAATATACAATGAGACAGAGCATTCATAGGAACGTGCGGGACAAGCTGAAATATGCAATTATACTCAGGGAACGCATATTCTCTTCTTCCGAAAATCTCATACTGTTCTCCACCTCTTCCATATTTTCTTCGATGACAAAACAGCCTTTTTTAAGGCTACCAATGACATTACTAAAGAGCACGTAGATCTGGTTGGGCTGACAGATATTCTTACAACTAATAATAATAATAATAATAATAATAATAATAATAATAATAATAATAATAATAATAATAATAATACCACCAATAATAATAATAATAATAAATAATAATAATAATTTTTATTTACTACTAATGCTCCTGTATTCATTAAAAAGAAACAAATCAATCGATAACCTTTTTTTTTTTTAACAGTTGCTTTGTGTATTAATTTCTCCATTTAACCCAAAATATAACTTGATCAAACTATTGTCGCCCTGCGTGGTGTAATGGTTACCATGCTGACTTCATATACCCAAGGTTGCGGGTTCAAACCCGGCGGAGGACGATGAATTTTTTCGGGTGTAAAAATCCTTAGCATGGCTTCCTTCGGAAGGGAAATAAAGTCCCGTGTCGTAGATTTACGGCACGTAAAAGAACCTCAAGCCTGATAGAGAGGCCTCTGAGCAAAATTAAGCGGTCTTTCACGCCCAGTATAGAATGGGACGCTGAGAACCACAGCAGTTAAGAGCGTCCATAAATAACACGCCATTTTTTATCAAACTATTGAGAGCACCGCAATAGCAGTGTGACATAGATGGGGTTATGTTTATGTTTTGATGAAATCGCCTTTAGCTTGCTCATGTACCACATAACCTCAAATAATCAAAATCTGCAATAAGTAGGGTTAATGGTGTATTATAGATGCTGTCGTCTGCTGAATTGCCACGCCTGTCGGCAACGTCATATACGCGCCATTTAACAACATTTAACCGTGCTACTACTGCCATCTTGCGGCTGTCAGCCGGCTGCATTCCTTTGGCACTGTGTGCTCAGTTCTACAGCGGATTTTCAATTTCTAAAGTTGGTATGGTTTTGCGGCATTGCGCGGTTAACTGACCCTTAAACGGCAACATTACCAAGAAATATGTTCTGATTATAAACCCAAGACAGGAAATGGAGTCACTACTATCCCACAAACATGACATAATCAAACGCTGGGAAGAATACTCCATAAAACTTTTCAGAGAAGAACCCAGCACTGAGAGAGAAAAAAAGACGCCTAATTATGCGCTAGAGCTAGCAGTATTAGAGAGTGAAGTGATTTGGACATTGGAAACTCCCCAAACGGCGATAACATACCT
Organism: Hymenopus coronatus; assembly: GCA_030762935.1. Classification (NCBI taxonomy): domain Eukaryota; kingdom Metazoa; phylum Arthropoda; class Insecta; order Mantodea; family Hymenopodidae; genus Hymenopus; species Hymenopus coronatus. The sequence goes on from CM060895.1 coordinate 41,747,395, forward strand.
ATAGAATTATTGAAAGTCCGGGCTGTGGCCAAGTGGTTAGATTACTCGCCTCTCACCTAGTCGGCCCGGGTTCGATTCCAAGCGACCACATGTGAAATTTGTGGTGGACAAAGCGGTGCAGGGGTGGGTTTTTCCCGGGTTCTCCTATTTCCCCCGCCATCGCATTCCACTGTTGCTCCATCTTCTTTTCATGTATCACCAGTATCATCACCTGCGGTGCCACAAGTAGTAAAACCAGGTGTTAAACACTTCCAAAAGAAATCATTGAAAGCAGTCAAAAGCGAAGCAATACCAACAATAATAAAGCTATGTAATATGCTATGGAACGCTATGAAATACCTAAGGATTGCCTTCATCACACTGCAAAAAAAAAAAAAAAAAAAAAAATGCGACAACAAAGACTGTAACAACTACAGAAGCATTACGCTAATATCACATACCAGCAAGATAATTCTAAAAAGTCTTTAAAAAGGAATGGAACAATACATGGAAAGAGAGAAACCGCTGGAACAAACCGTTTTAGAAGAGGCAGAGGCTCTGGTGACCAAATATCAAATATACTGTGATCATGAAAAGGTCAAGAGAAAGGAACAGAACTTAGTGTTTTATAGATTACAAAAAAAAAAAAAAACAACAACAACAACAACAACATTCGTAACCTGCAAATATACCTATATGTAGTAAATAATGAAGAAAATAGGACTGTCTCAATGTCTTATTGAATTAATTAAGGCACTATATATGAACCAAGAAGCACGAGTGCCTCTTGCACATGGAACAACAGAGTAATTTCCAATACAAAAAGGAGTCCGACAAGGCAGTATTCTGTTCCCTTCTTTGTTATATTAGACTTTAGTCTAATTTAATAATTTTAGTTGATCTAATTTCTTGCAAAAAAAAAAAAAAAAAAAAAAAAAAGACAGAGAGAGAGAGAGAAAAAAGTGCCAGAAAATGAAGTAAAACGCAAAAACTAACGATAAAATGACGTAAAAATTGAAATATTGGTCTAAAACTTAAAGACAAGAAAATATGAACAAACAATGACAATAAAATTAATATTCTTATAACCAGAGATTCGTATTCCGTATTTTAATATTTAAGAGCAACCTATACTGCATAAGGAGAAAAACTGACATAACCTCAAAATCTGGGCCTGTTCATCAGTAATTATGCATAATTAAGCTCCTCAAGGTGGCATTTATTTATGACATTTTTAACACTCCTTTAGCCTTTGTTCTCTCTAACTTAATATTCTAGGCAAAGTTCGAGTAAGCGTTTTTTGTTTTAATTTGTTTGTTTGTTTTTGACACAGCCTACACTTTTCACTTCATTTAAGATTTTTTCTCTGCCTTTTTTTTAAATACTACGGTCAGTTCTGCAGTATATTCACGTCTACGAACGTTGTATTTCGCTTTGTAAGCATTAGCTTTCACAGGTGCTAGCCACTGCTTGCACGTTTCATCAGATAGCCGCTGTTTCCTAATCAGTCTAATTAGAAAACAAAAACACAATCAGGGAGAGATTGGCATATTTTTGGTAAATGTAAATATTCTAAAAAGTATACCGAATGTGCCTTTATGTCATAATTGTCTTTTGATAACATTATATTTCTGCGGGAATATCCAATCAGATTTAGCAAGAATGTGATTTAGCTGCTGTGAATGGTGATTACAACGGTTGCCAGGACTCTGCATTTCGGAAGCTTTCCCATTAAGCAAGCAATTAATCGATTTAGAATTCGCGTATAAATATCAAGGAAAAACAATACTAAGAAAAATTCTTTCAGCTTAGTTTCAGGATTTGAAGGTATTTTATGTTCAGGATTCCATACGCATCTTTTATTTATGCAAACAATATTTTTACTCAGATGTACATTCTATTGTCAATTGTTATTCAGATAAAATACATCTCTCATGATGAAATAGTACTATTGCTGTTTGTCAGCATTGCGATATTGAACTGCAACAGAACCACTTCATACGTCACAATAGCACCAGCAACCTGTAAACAAAGCAGTATTTTTATTATTTATTATTAGTATTTCACAAGGTAATATCGAATAATGCAATAACCAACAGATATAGACAGCATAATATATAAAGTATGCAACTGAAAGGCTCCTATCTGCGAGAGAATCGTACGATGAAAATATTTGTGTAAAGGTATGTGACTCTTAAAGCCAGGCAGAAAGCCCAAAAACTGAATCTGTGACAAAAGGTATGATTTTCTATAACAAAGTATTAAAAGTTAAATAGAATAATGAAAGTTCATGTAAAGAAACCAGAGAAGCAAGAGCAAACTTTATAGTACAACGTACAACAGCGACAACGCTACTGCATCTGGAGGCTGTTGGGAGAGATATACCTGCAATTAGTTTCGTCATGCAAATTGCAGGTCAGTTTTGTTTTATTTCCATTTTTGTGTTGGCATATTTCTCCCAAGCACTTATTAATACTTAGGTTTCAACCTAATAATTTGTTCAAGTTGTGAGATTTGTACTTCATAATATTAATGTATATTATAGAATATATAATAATATGGAAGCAGAGTCGTCCCAAAACATTATGAAAACTGCTTTCTATGCAAGTGATATTTTTGAGCTCTATTCGGAGGTTATTGGGAGAGATATGTTTGTAATAAGTTTCATCGTGTAAATTGCAGGACAGCTTTGTTTTATTTACTTGCTTACTTGACACATTTCTCCCAAGTATTTATTAATAAGTTAGGTATACGTTTCAATTACCAATTTGATAAAGTTGAAAGATTTATGCTTCCTAATATTGAGAACAGTGGTTTGCAAGGTTAAAGTTATTTCAAAGTATACTTTAATAAAAAAATGTGAATAATAATAATAATAATAATAATAATAATAATAATAATAATAATAATAATAATAATAATAATAGCGAGAGGTAAGTTTAAGAAACTATTTTCATCTACTTTCAAATACATTGATACATAGTACCCAATCCCCTCACTGACAGATAAATTGATACTTTACCGCCAGCATAAAGTTCCTCGTGATGGCGAAGAAGTTGAGACCAGTAAGGGCGAGGGTGTCCGTCGAGAGCTGAGTTTGCAGACGTAAAACCTAACACATTAACAATAAAGGTAGTTAAATTTCTTTCTTTAAGGGCAGCAAAGAGAACAGGGAACCTGAACATTACACAGATACTTAAAGTTATGTCTTAGAATATGAAAACATAGTATTGGAACATGCATCCAGACATAGGCATACACAGAGCTGAAATTGGGAGCTTCATGCCCTAAATATCCAATGCCGTAATATCGAAGCAATGGAGCGCCATTTTACTTTCTATAACACTTTCATGCTTACATTTTCAATGTACAGGATGCTCGGTCCTCGTAGACGAAAGACCTTTATCGAAGATACAGTGGGCTAGCCTACCCTTGATAAACAGGCCTGCAAATACTTTGTTACAATAAAAAAGAGTTCTGCTTCCTTGTGATTATGTTTCGGGAATATACAGCGTACAGTTGATTGCAAAGTGTTGTGCGTTATGGGGTTTAAGCAATTTCCGGTGTTTTAACGATAGATGCTCAGTTAATAATGAAAATGACAGCAATTCAGATGAAGAAAAAGATGAGGGAGAAATATCAGGAATAGAAGAAATACAAGAAAATTATATGTAAAGTGTAGTGTAAGCAGTAACCGAGTTGAGAGTGAACACATGTGACTGACAACACTGGGATTGTGATATTTGCTGTGTACGACTGCACTACTGCAGCGCAGAAGCATGAGAATAACGTTCACAACATATGACTGCTATTCCTGCTTCTGTGTACCAATGCTCCTCTACCCTGATTATGTTAAGTGATTCGCATCTAACCTCTCATATAAAAATGTCATTCAAGAGCTGGCGTGCGACATACTACATTGTGTTGGTTAATAAACGGACTAATATCGTATACATAGATTAAAACATTAAAAGATGACATGAATTTAATGTGTTTTATCTTTCTTTTCTTTTTTGCGGGGGGGGGGGGTATCATTTCGTGTTTTAGGGCACTGGTTTATTACCTGCACAGTTTAGCCACAAATATTTAGTATCATATGTTACTAATTATATTGAACACGCCTCCTTTCATCGTAATGAATTGAAAGTGAAACCAAGAATGAATCTGCCCTTATTTTAATAGTTGAAGACTGACTAGGGATACTTTCCACGTTGATGTTTCAGACTGAGATGGAACTATTTCTTTTCAGGAAAGTCGACCGAAAATAATTTGTGTATCGGATATATCTTCCATAGTCCCATGTTTGACAAGAAAAATTATAATTATTTACAAATTGGAATGATAAATTAATAAGATGAAATTTCTGGCACATTTTTATATTAACAATTATTAATAGAGGGTACAAAAATTAGCAGTTTTTATGTTGCGTCACTGGAAAAAAAATGAACCATATCTAGGGCTGATATTCTCCTCATTAAAATTATTTTTTATTATTAGTTATCTTTAATCGGATCTTACGGCAGATATGTGTAGTCTCAGTGCAGACAATAATATGGTATATCGGATTCCTCTCCTATAAGCCCATAACAAGAAAAATCAATTATTTTAAATTGGGATGATCCATAAATAATATGTAGCTCCCTGCATATATTTACTTTAGCAATTATTAAATGAGAGGAGTTATAAAAAATGAGCAATTTTTATGCTTCAGTTTTTATTTTCTTAGAGTTACCATCACTTTTTCCATCATTGGTAAAAAGATTAAACATATTTGGGACCTATATTCTCCTCGAATGTTTCATTTTCAGTTACTTTTAGTGGGGTCTTACCGCATATACTTGTAGCCTCAGTGCGAGTTCATTGTCAGCACCTGCCATACTACCAGGCAGTTGACGTTTAGTGGAAGATGAAAATAAAGTGAGCCATTACAGCCTAAAGCTTAATATTTTTTTCCGGCGATTAGATACCATATGAACGCCTAGATACGGGTGTTTATGTGTTTGCTGTATTTTCACTACAACAATTGCATTCAATTGGTGACATTAATGTGACAATGGGCCTTGTGGCTATGAGTCCTGGCTTGGGATTTTGGTCTCTATATATTCCTGTTTGGGCCTTGGTCCTATAAATACGTTCAACGTTGGTTCTAGCCATGCCAACTCAACAAATGTTTAGTCATTCAAGATTCAGTGATCCTTTGGTACCCCCCACATGGGCAAATTTTTAAAAGTGACCACGAGTAAAGCCATGAGCGACTCTGAGTTAATCTTGTTTCAGCAATCCCCTCGTGTACACTCTCTGCGCACTTCCCTGAAATCAGAAATGTTCAACATCCCATAGCAGCTTGAACCCTGATTATGTTTATAATGTGAAGCCTTGATGCATAAATTCGTAGGACCTCACTACCATAATACACCTATAACCTTACACAAAAATAGTTAGATTATAAAATCTATTCTCTTTTACTACTGGTTAACACACAGTTATAGTTCGTGAAGATTGGGACAAAAAAAATCAGTTTTTTTTAGTCTCACTGAAATTGGACCATTTAATTGGGAAATATGGTAGTTCTAGAAATACTGATTTTCTGGACAATCGAAAACAATTTTGGCACTACTAAATTAGAAATATTTACCGAATGGTTATAGAACATCTAAATTGAGTTCACAAAATATATCTAAAACAAATTATCATATTTGCATAAGAAACACAATTTTTGTGTACAAATGAGGATAAAATTTAACCTATTTTAAGTTACATTTCAACAGCTGCATTAAGTGTGTTTTTTTTTTTTCTAACATCACTAATGATGGGTCATCTTCGAGTTGATGGTAGAGAATGACTAATTGCCTAAATGTTCTTGAAGATTTTCCCTTCTTCAAAAGGTTGTGTTCCCTCCACTATTCAATTACATTGAAGGATCTTATATTTCTCTAATGAGCAATATATCCCTAATACTTTTAACCCAAGAAGCAGAACGAATCTTTATTGGTAATGTTTTCAACAATGTACCATATACTCAGACAAAATCATTGAAATCTTCCGATGTCATCTTTACAGCATTTAATAGTCGTATATGCTTTTATAACCATTTCAGCTATTTTTTCAGCAGCCATTGGTTTTCATACTTTCTTTCGTTTTTCTGTTATACTCAAATATCGATCATACGGTACGTATCGATACCCTGACACTATAAATATCAAGTTGACATTATCAAGGGGCCGCGCCGTGGCCGAGTGGTTAGACTACTCGCCTCTCACCTAGACGGCCGGGGTTCGATCCCAAGCGACCACATGTGAGATTTGTGGTGGACAAAGCTGCGTTGGGGCGGGTTTTCTCCGGGTACTCTGTTTCCCCCGCCATCGCATTCCACCGATGCTCCATCATCATTCATGTATAATCAGTGTCACCGCCTGCGGAGCCATAGTTAAAATGGGCATTAAACATTACCAAAAAAAAAAAAAAAACATTATCAAGGATACCGTTTACCATTGTGTAGATTAAAGGCTTTAAAAACTATCCACTTTTTATTTCTGCCGACACAGTTGTCACACCACTCAGTCAAGGTTTTTTGTTGAGTTTCGTCAGACTTGAGTACCTTAAGAAGACAAGAAGCCACATTGTCCACCACTCAGTCAAAGTTCTCTGTTGAGTTTCATCAGACTTGAGTACCTTAGGAAGACAATAGGCCACATTATCCGCAACTAGCAGTACTCTCATGCCACAATCACATGAAACGCTTGCTAGTATCTCCTAGTGAATATTAGGATTTAACTTTGACAGCTGACAATGTAAAAACTTTGGGTGTGTGAGCCTGGGAGGGAGTAATAACTGCTGCGTGTCCATGTTGATGATGCATGTGACACTTGAGGGCATCCGTAAAGAAGCGTTATCATCACTCAAAAGTTCCAAAGTGTCCTTAGCCTTCCTGAGATGTAACTTTTTTTTATACATATAACAAATAAGACGTACTTTTTGAACCCTTTGCGCAATTTGCTTTAGCTTTTAGATGTTCACATGTCAAACAATGCCATTTCGAGGACGATGGAAGGAGAGTTTGGAAAATGATTTCCTAAAAATTCTTCATTAAAATCAGTGATTGAAGATTGGTGCCGTGAATGGTGGCTTTTCTCTTAAGGAAATGATGAAGTGTGAAACTTTAGAGCTCCCTCTTATGTTAAGTGTATTTCACTTTATGGGAGCGGGATCTTATTTGAAAAACAAAGCTCCCCTTTGCTTTTTTATTTTAATCAAGGTGCAAATTTGTTTTTGTGATGATCCCAAGATATGTTATATGCATGAACATACCATCTTTTGAAGGTAAACAGCACGTGACAAATATTTGTCTTTTGCTTAAAGCTATCGTCAATATTACGCAACTTTCTTTGTTTTATGTGAACTATATTGATTAAATAATAATAAAATTAACTTGACTTATCAGATTTCTGTACTAAAACTCTGAGTGCAGCTAAGTATTTGATTCTCCTCCAAGTGACGACAATTTATTTGCGTTTACAAATAGTCTGCACAAAGAAAATATGCAAACAGTTTAGCTCATCACCAACAACAAAACTAGGTGGTACCAGCATATTACCAGGTAATTTCATTGCTGATGGAAAGATTGACTTACCAGTTTGTATTGAATAGGAGTCGGACTGTCGCAAAAACAATACCTATTAACGTTGCTAAGAGCCAATAATTTAAACGTAAAGACGATAACGAATAGTTGGTCACAGAGTAATAGTTGGTAACCCGGTGTCTTGTTGACTTACTTCCATCTCCATTCCAAATCACGTGTCGTTACTACAGATGCCATCTTGCGTAATTTACATTAATTCAACCGCTCAAGCAATATTGCCATCGATGGGTCTGTTTACTGCGCAAAGCCGCAAACCCATGCCAACTTTAGAAAATGAAAAAGTGTTGTAGAAATGGTCAGACAGTGCTAAGGGAACGCGGCCGGTTAACATCCGCAAGATGGCGGTAGTAGCTCGGTTATATGTTGCCAAATAGAAGTATTAATGCTCTGGTTTTCTTCCCCAATCATTGATACGATAACGCACCGGTTTATCGAGACACTGACGCAACACAACAATGAAATGCAAATCTATTTTTACGTGTTAACTGTCCTTTCCTTGCTCCTATCGTTCAAAATAAAGAAACAAAAATTATTTGCCGCTAGATGGTCGTATTACTGCTCTAATTTTCTTGTTCATTCAATTCTAAGTGAATGAACCCGGACATGGAGTCAATGAGGCAAGATAACAATGAAAATCAAATATATTTCTTTGTATCCCTTCGTACCATCATTTAAATAAAACGTACTTGTTTCACGTATAAAGTACAATTTTGCTGTCGGAATTCTTTAAAATTAACAAGTTATAAACTATGCACATTAACAAATAATCCTTCTTGGAATCTGAAACTAGTGAGGAAGTGACGGGACCCGGATAGTATATCGTTCACCTACCCATTGTAGATGTTGGTTATTTGAGGTTATGTGGTACATGAGCTAGCTAAAGATTATTTCATCAACAAATGATGATACCCCTGACACCGTCACACTGCATTTGTGATACTCTTAATGCATTTGATCACGTAATATTTTGGGTTAAATGGAGAAATTTAATACACAAAGCTAATATCAAATAAAAACTTATCAATTGTGTTGCTTCTTTTTAACGAAAACATAGCAGAAGTGGTAGTAAATCAAAACAATAATAATTTATTATTATCATTATTATTATTTGTATATTTAATCGTGTCCCGGCCTCCCTATGGGTGTGCTGTCTTCGCGCTATTTTTCGTCTTCCTAATAATTTCTCCTTAATGTAATTACGTATCTATTTCACCGTTTACTCGCAACACCATTGAAGCGATGCCATTGCTGATATTATGCCAACAGCATTCTTGCTTTCTTAACCTGTTAATTGTATATTTCATCCTTTCTTCACTACCCTATAGGTGCATTGCCTTTCCTGCTTTTCGCAATCCAACTATATATGCTCCATTATGCAAAACATTGCGCGTTTCAGATGCAAAGGCTGGCTGCCTGACGTTACGCGGCCAACAGACACTTAGTCGGCAATACCGACACGTCTTAGCACTTTTCAATAAAAATATTAATGATGTATTATTTTACTTACTAACATTCCCATGTCAGCGCCTCAATTATTGTCCTAATGTTGGTATACTATAGAGCTGGCTAATACGTTTACTTCATTCATCAATGCCAGATCAGCAGAGATTGGTAATGTTTCTCAATGTCGCTAAACTGTGCCACTTTAGAAAATGAAACTGGTTCGCTCTATGATGCCCAGGGAATGCATCCAGGTGTTTGCCGCTGGATGGCAGCATCAGTGCCTTATTTCCTTCGCTGTAAAATGCCAAAGGAATGCATCCGGTTATAGAATCAACATTTTTGGATGACAGTGAATTTAAAATATATAATAATTTAATATGTTCTCTTGCTCCTATCTTTTAAAATAAAAAAAAAATGTACTCTTTTCATGTCTAAGGTGAAGCTTTGTTACCCTAATGCTTTAAAAGTGACAAATTATAATATTTGCACATTAAATAATAATTTCTCTTGGAAGATGAAAATAGCGAGAAAAGATAGGACCAGAACAGTATAACGAATAAGGTGCAGATGATGTTATGATTTCATAGTTATTTTAGGTTATGTGGTACAGGAACCAGCTAAAGGGATTTCATCGGCGTATGAAGGTAACCCCGTCTCCGGCACAACTGTAGCCCTGTAAATTGATATTTTAAGTTAAATGGAAAAATGTAATACATAATTAACAAGCTAGTATCAAATGAAAACTTATATGTTGATTGTTACTGTTAAGGAACCATAAGCGAAATAATAATAATAATAATAATAATAATAATAATAATAATAATAATCATACTCATAATAATAAGAAGACGTTATATACTTTACTTCCATAACCGTTGTCATAGCTCTGATCTACATAGGCGAACGAATGATGCGTATTAATAATAATTTCCTATATGTTCTTCGTCATTAGTTGGATTTTCAAATAATTTACACTTCTCTTAATGTAAATCGTTATTATTTTCTTCTCTTTATTTGTTTTTCGTATTCATGAAATTAATTCAAAATCATCATACTTGGAAAGTCTTAGATATTGCTTTGAACTCCTGGATTCCTCTGATATCATAGCCTATTTCAGCGTGTCCCCGGCTTCCTACGGTTATACTGCCTGCAATTCCCAATGCATATCATGTATATATGTGTTTCCGCGCCTTCCTCTTGTTGGGTTCCCTAACGCATATCACTGCATATTTAAGCGTTTCCCCGCTTTCCTAGGGCTGCACCAGTGATATCTTTTCCACATTCGAATGGCTGTATTCATTACGTTTCGATACTTGCTCTCTATCGCATAACATTGCATATTTTTCAGCGTTACTCTGCCTCCCCAGGGTGCGCTGCCTTTGCTTCTTTTCTCGATTTCCTATGGCTGTGTTATGCAACGATTCCTAAGGCTTATATTTACCTATTTCAGTGTTGCAGGCTGCTCGTTCCTTCTAAACGAATGACCTTTATCGCAGATACAGTGAGCTTGCCTATCCTTGATAAACCGGTCAGAAAATATTTTGTTACGATAACAAAGAACTCTACTTCCTTATGATTACGTTTCGAGAATATGTAAAAAACATACAATTGACTGCAACGTGTGGTGTGTTACGGGTTTATACCGATACGTGTGTTTTAACAAGAGATGGTTGGGTATTAATGAAAATAACAGCAATTCAGAAGAAGAAGAAGAAGAAGAAGAAGAAGAAGAAGATGAGGGAGGAATTCGGGCATAGAAGATATACAATATAATTAGTTTAAAATGTAGCATGAGCAGTAACAGACATTGAGGGTGAGTACATCTGGTTGTCATCACTGGAAATGTGATACTTGTTTTTTACCCCTTTCGGATGGTAATCTGTTCAATTGCGATGGTCTCGGTAAGGCAATGGTTCTCAAAACCCATGTGAGATTGGGTACGTCAGGAGTATGCTTAGGTGAGGTTATAAGGCAATTTAATGTCCTCCGATACAATACTTGAGCTGGGAGATGGCGAGCTAGAATATTGTAAGGCCGACTGATGCTTATCGGTAGTCATCGCATTGACTTGGCGCGTGTCAGTGGCATATCCAGTTTTTTTCCTACGAAATCAGAGAGGGGTTATTGATCTAATGCAAATCTCTCTGGGGCGAATTTCGACCCTTCGTAGGTCTTTGCATACACAAATATTGGATTGCAACATGAAATACAATATGCTCCACTCACCTCAGTACAATAGCTGGTGGAAGGACAGTTAAACAGTACAGGAAGTCCCACTTGACCCTGGTCGTTGATACCAGAAGCAAACAATGTTACGGCCACCGTGCGGCAGATGAGGAAGGCAAACGATGTGAAGAAATAAACAGAATGCACTGTACTAATAGAGTTACTTGGCCTGCAGGGAGAAAAAAAATCTTATCTTAGTTACATCTTACGATGATGAACTTAATATAATTAAACTTAAAAATTACTTTATCTATTTTCTGTTCTTTTTCTCATTCATTTTTTGCCCCGTTTTATATAATTGAAAAAATGCAGCCTGAACAATATTAATTAGGTAATCGATTTTTTCAACGCTAGTGCATTGTAATTCAGTAAACTAGAAACCCAGCTTGCCAAAATTAAATTAGGAATCAGAATACTACGAAAATAGCAATTATAAATTATACTATAACAGTAAATTAATTAAATTAAAATTTTAAAGAAAGTTTTGCGTAATTGACCATGAGAGCTAAATTGTAAGGATTACACACAGAATTGGATCCGGATACGCAGTATTCCAAGATACCTGCAAAAATTATTAGCTTTTCTTTTTGTAATTAATGCTAAAAGCATTATAATGCTTGAAATTGATAAATTTTTATTTTATTAGCAAACACTTACGAAAGGCCATTTAAGAGCTGTAGGCAGATAAAGTACAAGTTGTTGAAGAAGGAAAGGAAGACGATGCCAGATACTGCGGCGTCCACGTCTTTAATGAGTTTTGACATCAGGGCATAGTGTTCTCGAAGTTCTCGCCATTCTTCTTCTCTCACCATCTACATTCAATACCATATGAAAACGTTACCTAAGCTAGAGTTTCTTTCACGTTGAGAATAATAATAATAATAATAATAATAATAATAATAATAATAATTACTATTATTATCATTATCATTATTATTATTATTATTATTATTATTATTATTATATTACTTGTAGCACTTATTTTGACAAAGTATATGTGTTTCCAATGTTTGAATAGCCCTTATCAAACGTATATATTTATTAAGCGACTGTCTCTCTAAGCTCATCCGGTTGGTGGTATCCCCCCCCCATGTTACAAGGTTTATCTAAACTGATGCGACTGAAGATTGACAGGTCTGACTCGTAGCAGTGCCGGGTTGAACCACCTTGCTTTGTGGTGGCCTTGCTTACTCGTCTAAGGAGGGTAACGGCCGTTTCACTTTTGGTCTAAAGTTGTTTAAGACTATGTGGAATTAAAGTTCTATGAAGCTGTCTGTTGGTTGTGTTTATTATGTGTAGTTATCATTGTGTATATTACATAACTGCGTGTATATATTGCAGTTCAGCTTTTTTATTTTCTTTTCCAACGGGGCCACATATGGACTACCAACCTGAGTTTGCATAGAATGGCACTGGTGTCACCATTCCTAAAAAAAATCCACAATTTATGTTGTTGGAAACATTTAGAACAGACTGGTCTTGTGTTGGGCAATAGCAACTCTACCAATGAAGAATTAGCACAGTGTTGAAAAGACGGCCAAAAAGCTTGCTGCCTCGCATTACAATTGTTTATGGGGTTCCGAGTTTAAATCTCAGGTTGAATTACTCGGATAAGCCTTTTTCTGTTTTCCTTTTCCCCTGATAAGACGAGTGTCGGGTAGCTTTAAGTTACATTGGCTCAGGGCACAATTGGGCAGAATGTAAACTGTCCTGCTCACTCTCCAGATTTAGCCCCTAGAGCAGAAGCGCTGGTGCAGGTTTACTACAAACGAATTTATTTCCTTTATTATAGTCACAACAATGACTGCATCACATTGTCGGATTAACAAATCTTCTGTCTATTTTTAACAATGCCGTCAGCACTTTCTCTGATTTCATAGTGCAAAGTTGTGTCTTACAATTTCTTTTACACATAACAATTTGGATCAAATTTGCAACGCTCTATTTAGTCATGTAAATAGCATTGAATTGCTTGCATACAGCCAGTTTTGCTAAAGAAATCATGGAAACTAACAACATTAACATTCTATTGAAGAACATTATTGAAAATCTGGCCCTAAAACTGATGAAGCCACACCAAGTTATTAGATTAAAATTGAGTGGTTTACTTATGGACGCTATCACTCTGACACGAAGGTTCTAAGCCTGGGTTATTGTTCAAAATGTTTGCAAATGTTTCTTTAAGCTACCTCGGGAATACCTCCGGCAAGAAGGAATTCACTAGACGGATTTTATTCATTGCCTGAAAAGATTCTGTCAACGTCAAACCTCGAATATATGGGGAAAATGAGTGTTAATGACAGCAATGTTTTTCTGAATACTGGAATCGTTAAATGCTTCCATGAATTGACAAATTGCCAAAACCTCTGCACTATCGAAGTCGTTCACTGCTCTTTGATGGCCTTGAAGCATTCATTTAAAACAACAGAGCTTCGACTCAGGTACCCCACGCGTTACCACTGGTTTGGGAGGTAAAGACACATTTTGTAGGTTTTCTTTGTAGCCTTGATGCGAGCATGGGCCTTAAGAAACACCTTTTGTTGATGAAATCAGTTTGTTTACATTCCCAAACGTCGATCGTACTTCTTCAACGAGGCGATGCATTCCGTGAGCGAAGTACCTCACATGAATCATATTTGTATAAAATACTTGGAGGGCTTTGCCAGCTTTGATCATGTAGGGCGCAGATTCTCCTTTCATCTGCACAAGATTATGGAAATATCTTTTTAATGCCGTCATTCACAAATCAGGCGATCGTAGAATTATTTACATTTTGTAATTCTTTGCAGGCTAACAAATCGAAAAAACAAGGCTCTTGTTTTAATGCACCACAATTAAATTAGCAATGTGACAGCCACAACCGTCGGTAGTTTCATCAGCTAAAATACAAGTGATGTGATCCTTGAGTTTAATGCGTATTTCTTCCAGAACATGTAGTTAAATTGTCGGCATGTAATTCTTACGCAATCTGGTATATGTTGATTTAAGCAATATTTGCGCAGAAAACCTTTGATGATAGGGTTTGTAAGTTTCTGAAGAGGAACATTGCTTGCAATGAACACTTCACATAGATCCATGTTAAAGCGATTTTTGTTATGTTTTGTTTTTTGTTTCCTCTAGAGGTTAAACCACTGCTGTTAAAAGTTATCGTGGGCTTTTCTTTGCATTCCTGCGATATGAAGACTTGCCTTGACATACTTCTATTTGAAACTTTTTTGTGCACGAAACGTTTTTCTCGCAAACTCGAAAATATAACTTATTTCCGTTATAAGTAAATGTTCCAGGATGATCATCTGTCCACAAAACAGCATTTTGAGGGGGGAACTTTCGAAGTTCGGTGAACTTCTGTTAGCAGATGCTGTCCGATTGGTAAATTATAGGGGTAAGCCTTCAGAATCCTTTTTGAACGAATCAAGATTCCATAACAATGTGGCAGGTTATCGTCAAAACGTAATTAAATTGGAGTATTGCTAATCCTCACTGGGTAAAGGAGGCGGCGTTCCAAGAGCAGCGGGAAGCAAATGTCTGGCGCGCAAACTTGGGTGGCCTACTTAGTGGACAAGTTTTCTTCGGGGAACATCTAACAGGAGCACGCTACCCGGAACTTCGCCGTAATGAACTACTTTTGCGACTAGAAAAAGTACCACTGCAGGAACGATTAGCGACTTGGTTTCAATGTTGGTGTTCCACCACACAGATCGATAATTGGCTGCAGTTATCTAAATACAGCACATCCCGGCTATTGGATTGGAAGGCAAGGACCAGTCTCCTCACCAACCAGATCTAAACTTCTTTCTCTGTGGTTATTTAAAGCATCATGTTTCTGTAGAGCAGCCAGAAATCCAGAGAGCCTTTGCCAACGTATTACTTTGGCCAATGGATGCCTCATGTTACACAGGGTCAAAATTTCCATGCAACAGTCTGCTCAGGTTAACCAACAAGGGCATCAGTTCGAGCACTTCATTAAAGGAGTCGTGCTCGAGCATTGGTAATCACCGGAGAGTTCAAACAAGTAGAACTCTGTTACAAAAGCGCAGCATAACGCACCAACAGAAGGTGGAATTTATTACAAATACGCTTCTTTCTACTCAAGAAAGAACTCTACTATTACAACTCCCATACAAAAAATGTGTGATTTATAGTTTACTTATTGTCTTAGAACTAATGTGAATAAGCCCTATTCCATCGACATCAAATGTACACGTTTAAAGACTTTTCTAAGTACAGTTTTCCAAGCGGAAACACTAAACAACAATAAAATATTAAATACAAACTAAGCATAATTATGGATTATAATGATATTAACCATGTGAATCACAATATTAGTTTAAACAAAGATTATTTATGAAAATTACCATTAAGAAAATACTTTCGCCTAGGTGGTTTGACGGAGGACGGTGGATTTTTTCGGGTGTAAACATCCTTAGCCTGGCTTCCTTCGGAAGGGAAGTAAAGCCGTTGGTTCCTGTCGTAGATTTACTACAGGTAAAAGAACCGCAAGCCTGATATAGAGGCCTCCGAGCAAAGTTAAGCGGTCTCTCACGCCCAATTTAGAATGGGACGCTGAGAACCACAGCAGTTAAAGAGCGTCCATAAATAAAACACAATTTACTTTTAAGTGGTTTGGACCACTTTACTGCAAATAAGATTTTACGATTACACCTCTTCCAACTGTGCTATCTATAAATAGTTCTTAACGATAATATGCACATTGTTATCTGGAATACGAAAGATTCAAGTTGCTCAAGACCCAACTGTATCATTTACCCAACGCGCATATTGTCGTTTACATTTGTGTTGAACAGATTTCTACACTAAGACCCACAAACATGCTTAATAATAGGTACGTAAAGGTAATGGAATAGCCTACTCATTGTGTTATAGCTGTGTTTACTGTTCTGTCCATTACTAACTATAAGGCTCACCAAGGTGTGTGATTACCGCTATGATCAGCCTAAAATTAGTGCGAGAAGTATTGATTACAATTGACGTTTCCATCGCAATTAATTTTATTTCAATATTGGCGAGACAAATGTATGTTGCTAGTCCTTATACAATTACAGAGTATGGCGAGAAATGGTTTTTACACCGTTATGACGCATGACGTGCTGCTGGTGTTACACTATTTTGGGATAAACCGGAGTTATATGATAGGGATTGCGTTATTTACAATATGTAGTTGTATGAAACATCTACTATTCCACATTAGATTAATTTCTATATAACTAATGGCAAATCTAAAGTGAAGTGCAACAGTATCTGAGAGCTTCTGCTTACATCTACGTAAAACATTCAAGAGCATCAACTATATACCTTGCCTGCTGTGCCCAACAGTCTAGCGTTGAGTTGTTTCAGCTGTTGAGTTAGTCCAACGCTGACTATCATGACAAACACATCAGTGAAGTTCCACGTGAAGGTAGCAAGTTTGCTGGTTACAAACACTAATATGCCCAGGAACAAGTTGTATGGGACTATGCTGAAAATAAAACCGTGGGATCTGCAGCAATAAACCTGTAAGAAAAGTAAGCCTCTTGTAATATTCTTCAGTAATCTTTCAAGGAAAAGATCATGCATTAATTTTAAAAAGACCTGAGACTTTACCTTAAGAACCTCAGCAACTGTCAAACTAGCTTCCTTGGCTGGCCATTCCTCATCTCCAGAACATGGTTTATCACGAACTTTCTCAGGTACCAACACCTCCGGTATGTTGGCCATCATGCTCATCAAATGTTCACCTGTTGGCGCACTCAGGGTTTAGTTTTAACTGTTTAAATACATAAATGAATATTATATCATAACATATAACGTTAATTTAATGCATAAAACAGTAGAGCAATCGATTCCCTTACATTTGATACTAGCGAGTGCTTCAATAAGAACTTCTGTTTTTGACCCCCTTAATCCACTAAATATGTTAAACGGTTAAGCTGTCTATTTGATCTAATAGTTGCATATCTTTGTAATTGTATATCATTGTAATTATTACGAATGCTATTTGATTAACTCCTTTGTTATGTATAATTACAACATTAAAACGGTTACAGATAACTTGGAGTTTCTTTAGCTTAATATTAGATACTTTAAAGCTGCAGTTTGTTAATTTAAAACGGAACATTTCTTTTCTCTTTTGTTCTTTGACGAAACATTCTCCTATCAAATTTATAAGATATGTTTATATTAAACCTACCATTGTAAAAGAATGCGTCTTATTCCCGCCACTTGATTTTCAAGAACACAAGTCACAATTGAAGCGCCTGTTTTAGAGAACGGCGAGGAGTAACTTTTTATTTCTAGTTATTGAGTATCACAGGTTGTATCTATGACAAGGAATAGTAACTGACTATGTGTCCGACTGTCATTTATAAGACCAAATATATTTTATAGAAATTCAAAGCAGTTCCCACATACTTAAAGCGAACAGCATAAAGCAACATTTTAGATGGATGCGATATCTAAAGAAAGCTTTTACACAAGCTTGGCAGATCAGAATATGATATTGGGTGTGTTTATAAACTCATATTAATATTTTGGTTTTGTATGCTTTGTGCATAGTACGCTATAATAGACAAATTTCTTTCACTAGAGAAAATATTGTTCAAAATAATTCTCATGACATTAAAAAAAACTTATATAAACGAAAACTCGTAGGATAGGCACTTCATAGCCAAATAAATGATTTGGGACGTAAGTCAAAAGTAAATATATCACTGGAGTATTTCTTAGATAATTCAAAAGAAAGAATCCTTCCATACTTTACTACATATATTGAGGTGGTTTATTTGTCGGTTACATAATTTTTATCTTACGCAAGAACTTGACACAGAATCCATAACTATGGAAGAAACTTCACGCGCTGTTTTCACAGTACTGACGAAAAGAAAGTTATGCAAAGTTGGAACTTGAACAAAATGCCATCGGTAACGTGTCACCTGGGATGTATGCAACAGAACGTTAAGAAAGTAGATACGGAAGACGTCGCTTTTTCGTGTGTTAAGAAAGATACCATATAACCTTCTCTGTAGCCAAAGCTTTCCGTTTTGACAACAATGCCGCTTTATATTCAGATGCCAGGCTACCTCCTCATTCGAGATGAAATGGAATGACGATAAATGAACCTGCTATAACAATCGAATGAGACAGTGTTTTATTTCGAATATTTTGTAAGGAGGGATTCCTTACCATGTGAGGCATAAAGAAGGGTGAAGGAGAAACTGCTTCACAGTAAAAGTTGAATTAGCAAAATTACTCACCCTGAAGATTCTAAGATCATTTGGAACAAGGCAAAGGACTACTCCAGGAAGTTCCATGTTACCAATCATTTTGATAATTTATATAGACAACAGCCTACTGTATTGTCTAAAATTTTAAACGAATGGAACTGAGGTAACACAAATAGTGTATTAACACAACCTGCTATTCACAGATGGCCAGGTGAGTATTGCTCAAGACAGAATGACGTTAATAATATATAAATCAGACTATCAATTGAATATCAAAAGTAGAACCTGAACGTCAATTATTATTATTATTAAACAATATTTTAAGAATGACTTGATGGGAAAAATATGAAAAAATAGCAAGTTTCGTTACCCAGTTCAATCCCAGAAAAGAGGGTACATCAAATACGGATATCAATACGAATCTACATCTTCTATGTCCTTATCATCCACCTTAATTTTTTTATTGTGTTGGGAATACCAATTATTCTCATTTTTTTTGTTTGTTTTTTGAGGGGGGGATTTATTTTTAATCCAACTTTCTTTGCTTCTTCTTGTGAGTTCATCAATTTGGTTTTCATATCCTGGAACCTTTGTGTAACAGGCAAATGTCATCTGCAAAGCCAAGATCCTCCAGATAATTCCTCAATCCGCACTGCTAGCCTGTTCTTCCTAATCTATCCAAAATCATCACAAATATAATTGGTGAAAGAATACACACCTTTGTCTAAAGTTTGTTTGTTGGTTTGTAATAGTTCTGTCAGTTTTCCTTCATGTAGCACTTGTCATTCATAATTCGGGTACATATCTTTGATGATATTTATAATCCTTTTTAAACATTCCATAAATTTCCAGTATGTGTGATATGGCTGACCTTTTAACTGAGTCAAAGGGTCCTTCAAAATTTAAAAATACTAAATACAGTGTATTTTGCCATTCAGATGATTATTCGAAAATAAGTTGCATAATATTTATCAGATCGACACAACTTCGGTACTTTCGGAAACCTGCCTGTTCCTTCCAGAGTTTTTGATCATTAATATACTCTTTACACGCAAAGTTGGAGGGAAAATGTACTTTGGTGCACATTGTCATTATAAGGAAACCAAGTGAAATTAAATGTGTAGTCATAAAACCGTCAACGTGATAAAGTGTGCGAGATTAAATGTATACCACGAGTTTTCGAGTATCAAAAGTGCGTAAACCCAAAAAAATCCCAAGTCCATATCCGTTGATAATTGGATAATTATAAATTTCTAGGAATATTGATCGACTATGTGTGGGGTTAAACAATCCTATCTTATTTTAAAAATCAATTAGTTTTTCTTTATCCTCAAAAGTTTGGATTCTGGAGTTGGATTACTTCTGAAAACGCCTACAAATGTTTCAAATTATTAAAATAAAGCATTCATCTGGTGTAAAACATCACTCACAAAGGGCCAAGGCCATAACACAGCCCATGATGATCCTGAGTTGCATTGTTAGATGTGATAAAAGCCTCCTAGAGATAGTACTCTCCACGTGGTACCAACACTGCATGAGATTTGGCCACCTCGATGCCAGACGCAGAAAAAGTACTGTGGCAATGCAGGAATTGCCGTAGAACACAGCTCCTGCTGTGGCCGCCCCGAAACTAGCTGAAACAATAAAAACCTTTTTACAGTAGAAATCCTGTGGATTCTTTATTTTGAAAGAGAGAGAAACGCTACCGAAATCGCTAAAAAAACAAAACAAAAACCCCCCCAAAAAACAAAAAAAAAACTGAATATCACATGTAAACTTATAACTCTCACGGCACTCTTAGTTTAATCTGCCGAGCAATAGCAGAGGCCTGGCTCCGCGGTAACATGCAAAAATAACATTTCAATTGAGTAAACTTAGTTTATTACATGCAATGAAAGCGTCAAGTAGATGGTGCACTCCATGCAGTTAGGACTAGTCGGGAAATTGTCCCCTTAGGGGACCAACCTGTTAAATTAATTTTTTTTTAAAGCAATTAAGTTGATTTTTACCTCATACCTTTATCGTAATATGTAACTAATTCTGAAAACTTTAAACAAATGCATCCAGTAATTCTTGAGAAAAATATTTTTATTTTTTAAACTGCATTACCAAAAAGGTGTTCAAAAATCTTGTAACAAAACTTCATATTTACATTCCGGAAATATTCTTTTTTAACTTTAAACGAATTATATCGGATGAGTTTCAAATTTATGAATACTATTGCAGGAAAAGGTATGATAAATTTATTTCTTCATACTTTTGCTATTGTTTTTGTGGATTAAATAATGCTATTGATACAAATATATAATTAATTTTCTTACTTAGAAAATGTGCACCGCAAGGAGTATTTTGAACATTTAATGCATTTGAAAACGCATCTAGAGAAACACTTTTACTAATATTTGAAGTGCCATTTGTTACTTTAAAACTTCCATTTATAAGTTCGAGGTCTTTAAATTGCAAGTGGTTCAAAATAACTTCGGCATATTAATCTACAAGGAGCACTGTTTTACTAATGTGTTAAAATCGAAAAATCAATTTTCAAGAAAAAAATTATAAATAAAGTTAGCAGCGCGCACAAACGTGCATTGTATGTATAAAGCTCGATGCACAATGGCTAGGAAAAGGTCGGAATAAAAGGATGAGAACAATAACTTAGCAATCAATTGAGAATGGGAACGGCAAAAATTACATTATTTTGTTTTTTAATGACTGTCAAGATCATATCGGCGCCGCTGGTGTACCGGAATCTCCCATCACAATTCGTTTACCTGCCACTAAATCTACTGATATGAGATTGACTCTTTTAAGCACACTTAAAAACCATTGACCAGGCCGGATTTGAGTCCGCGCCCTTGGGATTAGGAAGCCAGAGCCTAACCAACTGAGTCACTCAGACCCACTCCAAAACGGCAAACATCAATAGTAGCCGCAAGTAATAATTTCAAAATTTAAGGCTGCTCCACAATTAATTCGGAAACGTGAACCAGAGAGAAAACAGGAAGTGCAAGCTTTGAGGCTTACATGCTTACAGTTCAAAATAACTGTGGACAAGAAAGGGCGAGATGTTGATATTATATCAATAGCAAAATGAAAAATCGATTTTATGTATTTTTAAGTAATTTATTAAAACTCTCTTGTGAAATTTTCTTCTACGCGTATAATAGCGATCAGCCATCTCTAAGATTAGCTACAATAAAAATGTCTGAACAAGCCATGTAATTACCGTTTATGATTTTCAAATAAATGCGGCCGGCGAAGGAGAAACGAAGTGCACAGTAGAGCAGATGGCACGGTCTCATTTGATATTTTCTACAGTGAAGTTTTTACACAATAAACCCAGCGAATGCCATCGCCGGGAACAGGAAGGGCAGACTTGAAACTCGACCAGCTGTACATTTGTGTTCTCTGAAAAGTTTTCCGTTGATGGGCATACTCAAATTTGAAAACGAAAACTTTAACACTTGCCCCTTTTCTTTCCCTTTCTTGTGCAATTGTGCATCGGGCTTAAGATCGATTCTCAAGTGTGGAAAAGAGTTGCATAAATACTTAATTGAAACCAGAAATTAATGTGCTATTCTTTGAACTTACTCATAAATCCTTCCGCAGAACCACGCATGGAATTGCACATATGCGCAATGGAGATACTCTCTGTGAGTAATAAAATAAAGAGCAAGCAGAAGGCATAGAAGACTCTTGGGGAGCAAAACTGAAAACGAAGATCACTTGGTCTGCGCTCTAACACGCCTTGAACAGGCAGCAATCCGAACCATTGTGCTACCAGCAGGATGGTCCCCACAGCATTGTGGAAATATGGTCCCTTACAGTCATCTGTAGCGTTCTCTTTTTCCCATGCTCCTCCTTGCTTCAGCTACAAATCAAGAAAATATTATATTAGCAAACCGCCAACCCTGCATAATTTTACATAGGTGTAGAAGTCCTGTTACCTCCCTTAACTCCATACTTCAAATGTTGTTTGCTGCAAACAATACTAATTGCTTAAAACAATGATCAAAAATATCAATCAAACACTTGAAATGAGTACAAGGGCTCATTATATATATATATATATATATATATATATATATATATATATATATATATAACATCATTAGGATATTGTAACCTATTGGGTATCCTTAATTGAATTTGGTATGAAGGAATGAAGCAAGAGCGACTTTTCTCTATAAATATACTAGAATAATCCCAATGTTGTGTTTAAGGCAAATATATTCGAAGAAGTTCTGCAATGGTCGTGGACTTGTTACCATAGGAGTGGCGAACAATTATTGCGTCACGGTACATTTGAACTCCAGCCGTCACTTCTTCTCTGCCCGCAAACCACCTAGTTTCCTTTAATATTGTGAGAAAAGGGAGAAGTAACCGATTGTTGCAGGTGTGGGACTCATGGGCTCTCTGCGTACGAGTAGCTGCCAGGATTTTGGAAATGAGATTATGTGCACGAGCAGCGCCGGAGAAAAGCATGACCCAAAAATAAACTCTTTGAGTGTGTCTTCCCGTAGTTCTAAATCATTTCCTGAGATATTTAAGAGAGAGACAGCTGAGCGGTGGCTGTGCGGTGGCTGAGTGGTTAGACTACTCGCCTCTCACCTAAACGGCTCGGGTTCGATTCCAAGTGACCGCATGTGAGATTTGTGGTGGACAAAGCGACGTAGGGTTCTCCGGTTTCCCCCACCATCACATTCCACCCGTG
Organism: Hymenopus coronatus; assembly: GCA_030762935.1. Classification (NCBI taxonomy): domain Eukaryota; kingdom Metazoa; phylum Arthropoda; class Insecta; order Mantodea; family Hymenopodidae; genus Hymenopus; species Hymenopus coronatus. The sequence continues at coordinate 41,770,616 of CM060895.1, forward strand.
CTCCATCTTCATTCCATGTATATCAGTGACATAGCCTGCGGTAGTAAAAGTGGGCGTTAAAGACTATAAAAAAAAAAAAAAAAGGAGAGAGCTACCAACACTGAGGTCAGTTGTGACAAGAATCTTCGGAGCGTACGGATGATTCAGAGAGACGGTCGAGTGCAGACGGCAAATAAGAGAATTTTAGTGTAAATTGTTTGAAAGCAATTGAATTAGTCATTTTGTTACAATACCTCTATCAGACTTTGCTTATCCCTGGGATTTGAGGAACGGGACATTTTCAACACTCATGTGTTTACGCATAATGGTACATAATAAACGAAAGGATGACCACAATATATATCAGAAACTTATGGATATAATACCCTTTTTCGGAAGTCACTTGCTTTCATCGATAATGAGATATTCTTCACCTGCCCATGTATTCATCGGGATTCGTTGATACATGGTTTATGAGGATTCAATGGTTTAAATATAAGTAGTATCTACAACAGTAAAAATATAATTTATGAATTTCGACAGATTGCTGAGTGTATATTAAATCTTAGGTCTGTCTTTGTAGACCACTAGCATCATTATTATTTAGGTAGGTTCTAAACGGCGACAAAAAGTTAAGAAATGTAAAATACTCTGATTTATTTCCGTCTCAGAACATCTGTTACTTCTCTTGTAGACGATCTTATAAACATTAACAATTAGTTTATTAGGAGTGGAACGTAAAATAGCATAAGCAAATAAAAAATACCATTTTGGTTGAATGTACATTCTTATCGCCCTTGCAAATTCTTTTACACGATTGAGTGGATTATCAGTCCAAAAGAAAAGGACGGATATAATAATGGCTTCTGTCATTTGATAAGCAATGTTAAAATACCTCGTAGAGAGAGATGTAGGGAGGTTACAAAATATATATCAGTTAAGGTTGTTAAAGTTGGATAAAGTCGACTGAAACTAATGTCGGTCTTATTCTCCTCGACTAAACTGAAAACAAAGAAGATTAAAATCCAATAATACAAAATATTACTGAGCGCATACATTATAATTACGCACTCAAAATAACATTTGCGTTAATCTGTCCGGTTTCATTAGAGTGGTCTTAAAACTCGATTAGTAAAACAAAGCACTATTTGAACTATTGATCTTCAATTCCATAGCGTTACTTTCTGAGCGCTAATTCATTCGAGAATATAAACTTTTCTTGGAAACATTTTTGTAACACGTGCTTTGAGATCAACGCAAACTTACTGATTTTAAATTAATACTAATTAAGCATAGGAACGAATAAATATATTGCGTAAGGCATAAGCTACAGAACAACGCATTTATTTTTGCAAAATGAGAGAAATTTTCGGGCAATACTGTAACTTATCAGTTCAGCAGTTATGAACATCTAGGTAGCATTCTATGTAAAGATACTGAATATTGAATGGTATTATTGCTACGCCTATGCAAATAATTATGCTATAGAAGAAAGTGAGCCAAGGTGAGAAGTTACATAATTACCTACTCCCTTATCAAAGGAATACTTACATGAGTAGGCAATACAGAGTTGAGATGGGAGATGGACTCAGGATGAGAACGAGGCAGTACATCACATTTATTGTTGAAAAACCTTCTCCTTTGCGGGGATATAAGCAGTTCTTGAAGCATTAAACCCATTACATTGTCTTCCTTGTCGTCATCCCGCTCCTTTGCCGTTTCCTCGGAAGCCGTTGTCTCACTTCTGCTCATGCCATTCCCTTTCACTGAACAACAAAATACAATAAATAAATGTTTGATCAAATAGTAAGTTCTATACATTCCGGCAAGTAGACCTTACCATCCGTACAAAGTAATGTGTAAAATAGTGGACAGAAAAACGTATCAGTCTGTTGTGTTCCCTTCCAGTAGATCCATTTAATTAGTACACGGTTATGAAAACTAACTTTAAACTCATACCATGTTTCATTTCACCTAGAAATAAAACAATATAGTTCTATGTGTCCAGGAATATCTTGTTGCTTATGCTACATTTAACTTAGACTGGGTTCATTTAACCGACAAAAAAGAAAGTCGTACTTCGTGATCTAGGGGCAACATTCTAGCCATAATTCCCAAGGTCGCGAGTTCAAACCTTGCGGAGGCTGATGGGTTTTTTTTGGGTGGGAGGGTAAAATCCTTAGTATAGCTTCCTTCAAAGGGAAGTAGAGTTGGTAGTCTCGTGTCGTAGATTTACGGCACGTAAACGAGCTTCATGCCTGATAATGAGGCTTCTGAGCGAAATTAAGCGGCATATTACGCCCAATATAGAGTGGGTCGCTGAGAACCACAGCAGTTAAAGAGCGTCCATAAATAAAGCTCAATTTAATTTCAGCAGTAAATCATGACTATCCTGTAACATTTGCTTAAATATTAATGGTAACAAACCTCTTAACCAGAAATATACAGAATAGCCTTCAATATGTTCTTCAGAATTCTATTTGCCTGAAACTTGATAGCAGAACTGCCAAGTATGCGTACGCAGAACCAAGGTAGATCGTCAAAGACGTCATAAGATGTAGATGCACGTCTATTTACTAGATGCTGTGATAATTCGTTAATATCTGCTGGTGTAAAGAGTCAACATTGAATCCTACCGAAAACACTTAACCCAATGACTAAAGACCTATCAAGGGCTTGACTCTCCTATCTTAGTGAAGTAGAAAACTACAGCTATGGAACGCCGCATGTGTGTACGCGATAGTTTCATCGCATACGAGGGTCATACTGAAAATCATGAATAACCTATGTTATGAAACTTAATTTTTATTTTTAAAAAACCATTAACATTATTTTAATCTACAGACTTTTTGTCACTTTTCAACACAGACTCCATTTATTTACAAATATTTGCCTATCGTTCTGAGTTTCAAAATTCTCTTGCAGTAAAAGTCTGTTCCAGTGGCTTGAAGATACCTTTTGGATGCTCACCAGCATTTCGTTTCAGCCTCATAATGATGAAACCAGCTTTTATCGCCTGTCACAAACTCATACATAATCTCATGCATTCCGAAATCTCTTACGAAGGCTTTCGGTGATGGTTCTTCTCTGAAAATTATGAGGTGAATTTCAGGAACAGATTTGACACACGCTATCGAAACAAAACATCATTGTCTCAAATCATCTATTTAAGTCTGAAGATTACTATGATGCAGTTGTTTTTATGGTTGTTCACGAATTTACATATGACCTTTGGATCCAGCGCATGTGAACAAGGTATATTACAAACTCAGTAAGTGCTGGGGCTGGGTGGGGGTTTATGCCCACCGTACGAGGGCTGTAAATAGCGAAAGAAGAAGCAAATAACAAAAGGGGCTATTAAAGTAAAAGCAATGAAAAAATCACAAGTTTTTCTTACAAAAACTTATTATTTTATCTACATCATGCTAATTTAGGTAAACAGCAAAATTTATCGTATTATTTACTTGCTTATAAGTAGAAGGGAAATAAGGGAAATTAGGTTAAAGAGATGGTCAACTCTTTTAAAAGCTGGTCGCTCTGTGAAGCAATTGAGGTTTGGTTCGCTGTGCAAGATCCCGTTTGAGAAAAGTTAATTGGTTTAAAACTGAAACAATAACAATGGACATCTCGAAAGTGTTCAAATCTACAAGAAAAACATATATGATATAAACTATGCTTTTAACGAGGTCCACAATTTTTGTGTGCAAGATTTTGCCTATCTCTTGCGATTGAGCCGTTTTGCAAAATTCAACCAGAATAAAGATCCCTTCAGAAGCTATTCTCAGAAAATCCAAAATATACATTTTATTTGTAATATGATTATTCTTAATATGCGGTATTTTAATAAAAATCTTAGAGTAATTTTTGAGAAAATCAAAATTTTCGAAATTTATTCCTTGCAAAGAGTAGTTTGGGGTGGGGAGATTATGCTCAAAATATTCGTGTCCTATCCCTGAAAGATAATAAACTTAAATACTAAATTTGGTATTTTATCGACTTTTCGTTTTTGAGTTATCGTGCTCACAGACAATGGACATACACAATGGATCTTTTTCTAAAAGTCAGATGTGTTCCATGCACATAACTTTCTCTACATCTCTGTAACGAACTATTGTTAAAAAGCTTATTATTCTATCTACTTCATGCTAATTTAGATAAACATTAGCAGAAATACTTTCTTGTAAATAGGAGGGAAATAATGGAATGTGGATACTGAGGACCCTAAAACATCTATTTCCACTGAAATCTCAGTTTCGAATTTTGGGTGGAATTCAACACCTGCTCTATACACTATGTACATAGTACCTGTAGAGAAAGTAAAAATACAACTCTTTAAATAAACAGAAATTCACCTCGGCAGAAAATCCATTTCAAAGTGCGTAGGTGCTGCTTTGGATTTGTACGTGTAAATCCTCTAATTGCTCATATTTAAAACTGCAGTTACTGTCGGTAACACACAACTCGCCATTTTCAATTAGATTAATGAAAATACATATGACCACACCCAAAGAAAGATTAATCACTGGCATACAACATTCCGTGACATTTATAATCCCTCTTCAAGGAAACCAGAAGGTATTATTTCAAAATGTGGAACTGCTTCATGAGCGTTGCAAGAATTCGAGAATAATATTTTCCTTAAGCTAAATTTGAAGTGCTACTGTTTAGAACTCTGCCGATTTTAAGGTGCATCATAAAATAAAAAGATAGCATAACTTTTCCGCGCTGTCTTTTGAAAGGACATGCCTCTAAGTATTTGTTAATTTGTAGACGGTACTCTTGTGCCTGGGAACCGATAAAACAGTTTACAAGCAAACGTCCAAATCTCCCGCGTATGTTGGACGAGTTTTGGAGGATGTACCATGAAGTAAGAAGCACCGGCAAATGTGATCTCTGCAGGATGAACTCGCTTTGCACTTTCCATTCAAGATCATCTGAAACATTTCTAATCATTCGACAGATATGGGTAGGAAAGTAAAGAATAATGCAACCTTCATGACTGTTGGATTTAAATGTATTGTAAACCAAATAACGACCCACCTTTGAGCTTCAAACAGTACTGTAGGCTAATTTGTAGATTTGACAATGAAATTGAGAGTCTTCAAAAATTACCTGGATCGGTTTAATTGATCTAATAGTCTACGGAACAAGAGTTGTCGCTTAATAGAATGCATTCATTACCAGCACTTATAAATCTCGATCATGGAAAAGAATCCAAAGAATTTAAGCGACTCTAAAGCTTTTGGGGGAGCTTTTCAAAACAAAGAACATACCGCGTAAATAACACGATGTATTGATTTAGTGTATGTCCTGTACCATCTATTTTTAACTTGCTGCTAGATGACCTCAGTTGTATAGTCGCCTTTCTTTGTCAATTAGTTTCGTTGGTATTGATTTATTCGGGAGGTAGACTTTAGTGTTCATATGATTTGTAGTTTTGGGGTACATTCACGTAGTCGGGATGCCGGACAGAAGACTTTAGTTAAGTACTCGTCTTCCTAATTTCTTGATAAATGCCCTTAATTGCGTAATTACGTTTCTGTAAAATCTATTTTATTTTAATGCATTTTGTTACGTGAATGAAACTTTAGGGTGACGTATTGAATAAATAATACGTTCACCTACTTGGTGATTGAAGGAAAGCAGTCAGATCATGGTACACGAGATGTGAATCTGTGACTGCCCGAATGCGAGCCTAGCACTTTATGGTTCAGTAGTGAGAGTTATGTGATGAGTAATACATTAAAAGTGTTGCCAGGAGGTCGAGTACTTCCAAGTACTGCCGATTATCCAGACATGCATGTTTTTGTTTATTGCCAGTGTTTACGTGTCTGCACGCATTTAACGAAACAAAGTGGCGGTTAGGAAGTGTTCTCTTTCATGAGATTTTATCGCAATGAGAGAAAGAAACAGTCCTGTAATTGTAACAATTCCGATATTACTTCCGACTCTCTAGTGTGGTTAAACAGAAGGAATTACATGTGTAATTTGAGATGCATGTCCCGTTTTATGGAACATTATTGAATTCCGTAGATTTGTTGAGTGAACTGTTTACGCATAAATTCGTATAGACTTCATTGTATTTGAAAAATTATCTTGTATTTTAATACACCAACGTAATAAAAAATTCCAACTGGACTTGCCTCTGTGGTGTGGGATAGATTTCTGCCTTATATTCAAGAGGTCTCAAGTTGGATTCTCGGTTAGGGTGAGTTATCTGATGAGACTTTTTCGCTGGTTTTCCTTTAACCTGAGAAGACAAATATCGGGTAACTTCTAGCTCTATGAATACTCATTTGAGCATCATTTCACCCATTTAATCCATCGTCCGATATGATCCACCAGGTTAAAGGACGTTAAAATAATCTAGCTGAGCCTGGGAGATTGGAATGCTAAGAAATGAGGTACAGTTATGGCAGCACGTTCTGCCCGTTCGTGATAGAGATGACTGGCTGCAGTCTTAGACAATGTACGCATTTGGAAATCAGAAAAGGAAAAATGTGAGCAGCTTCCTGAAAGCCAGAACTAACAATATTTATTAGACTTTAAAACAAAATATAACTGCACCCTCGTACAATGCGATTAGTAGGTAGAGAAGGTAATGCATATCACCGAAAAAATCGATATTTCAACGTAATACATGTTTTGAGGACCCCACATATATAATAAATTAAAAAAACATTTTAGAGAAAGGTCCTTGTGTGTGTCTGTCTGAATGCGCGCGCATATGTGTGTGTGTTTGTGAATAGCATAACTTAAAAATAGTCGGTTAAATGTCAAACTTGGTGCTTAATTTCAATATCTTCAAGGACGCGACAAGAAGATTTTCAGGCAAATTCTCCCCGCCTCAAACTGTCCTTTACGTAGATTTTTCGGAATTTTAGATTATGTCAAAAATGGCTAACGATTTTTATTAAAATATTAGGGGTATTTACATCTCAAATAGTATGTCCATTTTGAGCCTCTAGGAATAGCTTCTGAAGACCTCTTCATTCGTGGTGACTTTTGCAGGACTGGTAAGAGGCAAGAGATAGACAGGATGTTTCTGCACAGAAAATGTAGGTCTCATTAAAACATAACCTATGTAAAATATATTTTTTGTTGAGTTAACTATTCCTAGATATTCGTGATTTTTGGATTAAATTCTCCCATATTTATACGTTTCTTTGTGCATTATTAATTAAAGCAACAAATTTTAAATAAATAATAAGCAGTATAGTACAAACCAATAGATGTCATATAGAAAAGAGGTTATTTTATCATAGGGCGTTAGCATAAGCTTAGTTTATAAGCGAGGCGAGAAAAACTGAGATTGTACATAGGTCATAAAAGAGAAATCTTTCACAAGTTTCTTTGTGACAATAGCCACAAAGTTGAGATGAAATCTATTATATCCTTGAGCTAAACACACAGCCCAAGATTTAGGGGATTGGGGACATAATAAAAATGCGAAAATTATTGAGGTGGTAGCAGCCGAAGTGAGATATAGGATAGTTTTTGTTGACCCATGAGACGAGAAGCTATTGAGAGCGGTAAGGCAAGCCAGTTTAGAGCATAGTTTTAATGCTTAGACAGAACATGTGTATTTCATATATGTTATTCGGAGACACGAGTTCTCAGTTCAGTTCATCCTTATTTACTTTGTAGTGCAGTGGGTCTTTATTTACTGTGCAGTTCGGTTCCAGTGCTTTATTCTGCAGTTAGTTGTTCTCCAAGTATGTTGATCCTACATATTTACATAAGAAACGTGAGACGCAAAATACGCGCATAGTACAATTTCAGCTAGAATCTCAGAGAATTATAAAGTGTATATAAACGTAATAATTTAAATAACTACACAAACTAAAAGTTACAAAGTCGTCCTTCGTCCGTCCATCCGTCCGTCCGAGATCTGGTAGACTCGTGGTGAGTCTAGGTGTAGTTTCTGTCTCCTACCCTGGTAAGGACTTAACCATAGGAATGGGGAGGATGGTTTAGGTTTGGTAATATTTGAGGTTTCGGGTGATGGTGTTAAGGAGGTAGCGCTAGAAAGGCTCCTCGAACGGTTGGCACCAGGAGGCACCCAGGCAACACCAGCCCTTGGTGGTTACCATGCTAGCCTCTAAAACCCAAGATTGCAGGTCCAAACCTGGCCGAGAGTGATGGAATTTCCCGGACGCAAAAGTCCTTAACATGGCTTCCTCCGGAAGAGAAGTAAAGCGTAACATTTATTTGCATGTAAAAGAACCCGAAAAAGTTTCTGGGCAAAATTCTGCTATTTCGTGACCACAAGTCGTGATTTCGACCTATAGTGCCATCTGCAGGCGACGAGTCGATCTCTCGTCACCATGGTGCATAGCGGCAAACTATCAAATTATAAATTCAAACTGAATAAAGGAAACATCGTAACGGTGCCCTACGGTGGTAACTTAACTACCTAAAAGTTACAAATGTGTTTATCTCTGAAATAGCTCATTTTACCGATCAGCCCTGTTGAGAGATTCTTGCTTGACCGAAGTTCCCAACTTGCCGGAACAAATAAGAATAGCATATTAAAAACGTAACTAATAATAAAAAATAATCAGAGACAATGAGCAGCAGGAAGGGATCCCCGCATCTTATATGAGAAGTCGTCATTCAGTTTTTTTACTTCCTCTATGAGGAGAATTCCAGCAGCCAAACGAGGTGGGTCAGGCGTTAGTAGTTAGCATTGGGGAAGTCTCGTGTTCGATCCCCAGTCCACTCTGATCCATAGGCTTTTCGTGGTTTTCCCTGGTCGGCAGATGAACGCTGGAATGGCATATCTTCTATCCAGTTTTTTGTCCGTTATTTTCTATGCCTATATTTTCCTTGTCCTCTGTTTCAGGATTGAACCAAACGACGGTGCTTTGCCCATTGCGGCTGGGCGGTGGCTGTACACTCTGTAATGGTTTGTTCATGAGTCATTTCGGGTACCTCTCAGAACATCCTACGGGATCCTTGGTGAGGGTTGTTCCGTCGCAGTGCCACCGGGTTTTGCGGAGTTTATGGGAGTGCGCCGGGCGACGTCAGATACTACCTGGACAAGTAAGGGCTTCTGTCCATCCTTGCAGGCATTGTGATCCGAATTTTGACGCCCTCTTCCCTCATCCTCCCTCCCGCCAACCCAGGAGTCATGTAAGTCTCAATGACCTACATACCGTGACTGGAGATTCCATTCGCGCTCATCCTAATTCTAATCTTTCTGCATGTTACCTGGACAAATTCCTCGGGTACATTGATACTTACCGATGGTAACTCGACGTAAACAAAACAAGAGATCGACAAGGTGTTTAATGCGCCTTATGATATGCTTCAAGCCCAGTGATGATCAGATAATTTAGAAATGTTCAATTTTGGTGAGGAGATTACCATTAAAGTCACGACACTGCAGAATACATTAAATTTCATAAATCTGGATAAGGTTTGCAGGATTAGCTGACTTCTACAGTATGTATTATATGAAGATTAAGAAATCTCGACCATTCTAAATAAAATACATGCACTTCGTAACAAAGTAATTACATTCATTAATATTCACAAATCTTCATTATGTAAATATAGGTATTTATGACATGGATGTATTGTGTGTTACATTACTATATTAAACCATATCACAACGTACATAGTTTTAAGGAAAGTAAATTTACTTTTATATACTACTTTTAACGTGAATGAGGCTTTAAGATTATGTAATTATACAGCAATAAATGCTATTTGCACCTCGCAAACATTGATACAACATAATTATATATTACGCAATAAAAGGTACGTCTTTCTCAGAGTATATAAGGGATATCATTGAATACTGAATTTAACTGCGTCAGTAAACAAATTATTTCCATTAGAAATTTTCTTCTTCTTCTTTACACACACACACACATAAACGCGCACACATACTGGCATTCAAGTATTACTATCATTGGTCATTAGGGGACAAAGAATGGCTTAGAACACAAACACGCCACAAATACCCATGCCCAAGGAGGGACTCAACCCGCGATCTCCTGTTCCATAAAGCACTTTAGCGAGCGCGGAGGGAATTTATTGCTTGGTTTGCACTGAGCCACACCAATAAATTTAATTAAATTAAGTTTTATTTATGGGCACTCTTTAAGTGCTATGGTTTCAGCGTCCCATTCTATATAGGGTGTGAAAGACCGCTTAATTTTGCTCTTTATCAGGTTTGACGTTCTTTTATGTGACATAAATCTAAGACGCCGGACCACCAGCTTTACTTCAATTCCGAAGGAAGCCATTCTAAGGATTTTTACGCCCGAAAAAAAAAAAGCCATCGCTCTCCGCCAGGTTTGAATCCGCGCCGCGACTTTGATAAGCAAAAGATAGCATGTCACGGAGGACCATTGATTCCGATAGCTTACATAAGAAAAGTAACAAACACAATGACAATATGTACATGTGAAAGTAAAAATGACAAGCAAAAAAAAAAACAAACAAACAAACAAACAAAACAAAAAAAAAACAGGAGACACATTGATTCTATTGTCTGCTATTAATCTTTGTATAACTTTGGCTGAAATATGGGATTAATTTCGTTAACTGACATGCATGCATCTGCTGGTGCAAATATATCGAAAGCTTGGTTTTGCATTCACCCAGAAGTGTTCTAATATGAAGGCATTTAATGTTTCTGTTACGAAAAACCAACTCTCTTATTATTCTAAAATGTATGAAATAATAATAATATAAATAATAATGATGATAATAATTAGAACTGCAAATTTTTAAGTGCTCACCTGGATATTATATGACAAAATTATCATAACCTTATATCCATGATGTGGACCACTACTCACTTTTGGTAACACTGCTCTGATAACATTACCAATCAAAGAGTTAAACAATTGCCTTCAAGGTACCGGAATGATTCATACATCCGTGCACATTGCTATGTGTAAAGTGTTCAACAATTATGAAATATGTTACGTCACCAAGTTCCAGCCTCTGGGAGGGAAATTATCCTGAACCTAATTCCCAAAATAAAAACCACTAGGACCCTTCATTATGCATAAAATACCATAAATATGTAAGAAACTGAAACTTGCTTCGTCACCTAGGTAATGTAGGGATAGCAGCTTTTCCACTTTGGATATCAACACAGTGTCCGCGTCCACGTATATGATCATTTTCCTTTCCATCCCGACAAGGTGTGGTGTTTGCGTGCAAACGTTGATATTCATCTATTTTCTTGTTTGCTCTCTTCCCCGCCCTGCTGGTGAAAAAGAAGAGGAAACGTTTTCGATTCGCTTTTGTTTGAGAGGGAGCAATAACATGCCGGTACGCTTTGGGTAAATAAACTACACGTTATAACTATTCAGAGATATTGAACGTTTTCTTTTATGCAGCTCTTTAGAAAACATCAATTTTGCATATTTATTTTTAAAGAATGCACTAGAGCAGTGAGTCCAAGAGTTGCTCTGCAATATCGATGCAAGGCATTATCACACAATGATAAAAGATATGAAACATTACATGTTTTGTTGCATGTATGTTTACCATTAAGGTTTCCAATAAATAGTATCTTATATTACGTTTTGTGAACTTCCGAACATGTTTGCTGATTTTGTCGGTAGTTTATACTCATTTATTTACTCATTTTCTGGCTTGGTCAGTTCCACTCTCAAATACTGAGCGGGTTAGCTAAGGCGATATTTGTCTGTGGCCCGCATATGGAAAGTCCTGGCCGGCCTTCCTGACCCAAGGTTTTTAGGGGGTTTCCCTGGTCGCCACGCGAAGAAGGGAGGTTGCTTTAATTCCCCAATTTTGCCGGCTAACCATTTCCTGTTGCCATTGTTTCTTTCTCATCTGTTTCAGAACTGAAGCATCAGGCGACGGTGTTCGGCGGGTTGCGGTTGCATGGTAGCTTGCGCACTGTAAAGGGTTTATCTTGGTTCGCTGTCAGTACCGCTCGATAGTATTTTCAGACTTGGGTTCCCTCGGGGGCATCGCCGGAGGAACCGCCGGCATCGGATGCGTTCCATCTATAACTGTTAAGGACTCCATTCATGTTTGCGCCCATCATTATCCGGATCTGACCGAGCGATACGACCCAAGACAGATTTGTCTGTGGTACGCATTCGGGAGGTTGCGGATTCGATCCCAGTGCTGGCCTCTGACCATTGTGTTTAAACGAGGTTTTCCCGGGTCGGTGAATGCTGGCAGGTTTCTTCAAACCTCGAATTTTCTGTCACTCCATGTCATTTCCATTGTACCTTAATTTCATCCTTCATTCCGTTAGTTTATTTCAGGTTTGGAAGTGTCGACAATGGTGCCCGGTGCGACGTGGCAAGGAAAAGAATGCATATTATGACTCTCTCCGTCCCCCGACTTCAGCTGTTTGCTGAGAGGGCGTTTGGATCCTGTATGTGGGGCGGGATACCCAGACAGTCTGTCCGACTACCGGGGTGCTTCAATCTGGGCCTATCATTACTGTGACGTCACTCTTGGTTACGGCCGCCAGTGTATCATCTTTCCTCATCATTTCCTTCCGGGCTTACGGGAAAACCCCGCAAGAAATGTTAACTCACCATAACCGTGATTCGAACTCGGGAAGACCTCTTGAATGTGAGGCAGACTCGCTACACTACAGAGATGTTTTATTTATATACACAGTATAACCCCTTTAACACGAATCTGAAGGGACCGAAAAATCAAGAGTTCGTGATAAAAAACGTATTAAGTGAAAACCACAAGTTTTAATAGGCATACATGTGTAGCACTTAGTGCAGCCATGCGTAATACACTACAATATCACTCACTTTACATTAGTGCAGACTTATAACACTATAAAGCGACTGTAAAAGAACAAGAATCCCAAAATTACACTGTTTTATTAAAAAAAACTTCAATAGTGTTTCGCTGACATTCATGGGAACGAAAATATCTTGTAATTTCACAACCAATTGTAACTATAGGTCACTTCCTCTTCCTCAATTTCTTCTGATGACTCCTCTAGCACCTCCGTCACAGCTTTTGGCACATCAGAAGCACATACGGCAACACCGTCGTCTGCATTAATGAATTCCTCAAAATTAATCCCAGGGTTCGCAACGTCTTGCAGAACTGTCTATTCATCAGGTGAAGTGGCATTGTCTAACTCTGGACATCTTCAGTGTTGCTATATCTCCAAGCTCTTTTAAAGGAGTTCAAATATGATGAGGCGGCAAGGATTTCCAGGCTGCTGCGACCACTTTTATTGCATCAAGCACATTCCAATTTGGGGTTGCAGTATTCTTTTCAGCAGCACGAATTGCGGTTCTTACAAGTCGCTTCGATAATCTATGTTCACGAGAAAAATGATGCCTTGGTCCAAGGGCTGAAGGCGGCTAGTCAAGTTTGGTGATAAAAACTAAACCTTTACGATGGTTAGGTCGACGTGGACGTTATTGGTAGTACGTCTGTCCAATGTAAGGAGTACATGACTGTTTTAAGCAACCATTCGGCTGTTGAAACGAAGAAGCCATTTGTGAAATGATGTGCCGTAAATCCAAGCTTTCTTGTGGTGAGGGTAGATGCAAGGTAACAATATGGCTTCTCGAACTATACTTTTCCCTTACACAGTCGGACTCATGCATCTAGCTGATTCGCACTTTCTTCATTAACTTTATTTGCTTCACCACAAATGTGAACAGATGAAATTGAATGTCTCTATTGGAACCGATGCAGCCAACCAGAAGAAACAACTAAAATCTTGGATGCACATATTTTTGACAATCTCATTTGCTTTTTACTGAATTATAGGGCCATTTAAAGATATAATAGAAGCACGCATACGATTGAACCATTCTAGTAGAAACGAAGTCGTTTAGATTTGTTTGCGGCACCTGATGCAGTAGTACTAATACTTTATTTTCTAGATTCTTAATTATCGTAGAATTCCAAACTGCTCAGGAATTGCTGTTTTCTTTGTATCATGTTCCACTCCATCTAGAATCTTAAGCTTTACCTGTGCATTTAGAGCTGTATGTTTCCTTTTTGCCATGTTTCGCGGGCTACAGTTTGTCGATTTCTATGCAGTATTCTACTCGATTTGGCTACGATTCAATGTTGACTAAAAGATCACGTGGCAAAGAATACGCTTCTAAATGTTAATGTTGAATTAAAATGTTTAGGAGTACCATACACACTAATTGTTGAGGTGATGATCGCGGCTGTCGAACTACAACACGTTAAAAACGAGTCAACAAAGGGTAGTTGTTAGCTTTGTAGTTACATTTCTTGCATTCAGTTCGGGGAGAAGAAAATTAACATACGTACCGTAACATCGGAAGTTTGTGTTACAATGAAATTTAATTACGCTAGGGACTGGAAAAGAGTTCGTAATTTGCCTTGACGAAATTCGTGTTAGCCGATAAAACTTTGTAAGAATTAATGTATTCCTGCCAAGGGCAATTTATTTATTTATTTTTCGCGTTAACCGGGTGTTCGTCTTAAGCGAGTTCGCGATAGCGAGGTTATACTATATTTTCATTTTATATATTATTAATGTTTTATTTTACTTATTATTTATTTTTGCCTCTATAGCCTCATTTAACTACTGTGGTCATATCGGAGGCTTTTAACGTAAACATTGGTGTTTTACTCTGAATTAAGCTATTATAGGTTTTTCACACGTGTATATTCCAACTCTATCGAGGATAGAGAATAATCCTATATAAAGGAAAATTCCCACTCCCCGGCCAGAAATAGAATCTGGGACTTCCGGTCGCTGACCCTCGACCATGGAGACTTTCAAATATTACTTTCTGTAATAAAAGACTAAATTTCAACAACATACCTTACATTCTGCAGATTTTCCAAATTCCCTGGATGTATTACCTAAAATTAAAAATCTGGTGTGTTCCATTAGCATAACTATCTCTAGCTGTCCCATGTGCAAAGAAAGTATTATTTTATCTACATCATGTTAATCGAGATAAACATTAGTAGTTGGTCTTAGTTCTTGCTTCCTTGTAAGTAGGAGAGAAATAAGGGAATACGTTATGTTAACTCGATATTCAAATATTTTAGAAACTGGTCACTTTGTGAAACAATTGAGACTATGTTCACTTTGCATGGTCCCGAAAACCTATAAAAATGAAAGCAATAACAAGGAATATCTCGAAAACGGTCAACTCTACAGAAAAACATATATCATTATATATTTTATCGAGGTCTGCATTTTTTATGCAGCAAGTGTTTGTCTGTCTCTTAAGGCTTAACCGTTATGCAAAATTCTGCAAAACTCATCCAGAATAAAGAAGTTTCCAGAGGCTATTTCCAGAAAATTCAAAATGTATATTTTATTTGTGATATAAATATATTTAAAATGTGTTATTTTAATCAAAAAATCGTTAGAGCCATTTTTGAGAAAAACAAAATGTTCGAAACATTTTCCACGTAAAGGGCACTTTGTGGTGGGGGGATTCTCTTGAAAATCTTTGTGTCACATCCTTGTAAGACACTAAACATAAATTGCAAGTTTGATATTTAATGGTCTTTTCGTTTTGAGCTATTATGTCCACAGACAACACGCACACACTCATTTACACACGTTAACATTTTTCTAAAAATGTTTTTTTCGGACTCAGAGACCTCAAAACATATATTCATTCTTCTTCACTTCACGGTATGGGCAGATTGCCCGTTCCGACTCACAGTTGTTCCCTCCACCTTTTTCTGGTCGACCGACATCTCTACTTCCTTTTGGTTCATATTCAAATGCTATCCTAGGCAGTCTTGAATCTGCCATTCTCTGAACATGTTGCATCCACTGGTTCTGATATTTTTCAATTTTGGAATTTATTGGTTCTATATTAAGTTCTGCTCTTATATCTTCATTTCGGATTTGATCTAATTTTGTACATCCTTTTGTTTGCCTTAAATAGTTCATTTCTGCACTTTGTAAACGGCTTTTTATTTTCTTTGTGGTGGCCCATGTCTCACTTCCATATAATAGGTAGGAACCGCCATTGTTTTGTAACACTTTAATCTAGTTTCCTTTCTTGTTTTATTTCTCATTGTTCTATGTATAGTTCCACATATCATTTGGAATCTTGAAATCTTTTTATTCATATCTCTTTCAGTTCTTGTCTAATAATTAAAGTTACATCCTAGGTAGTTAAACTCCTTCACTTGTTCCGACGGTTTATTATCTAAAATGATTTTTGATCTTATGTGTTCTTTTCCCCAAAAGGCCATAATTTTGGATTTCTCTGTTGAAATTTTAAGGTCATATTGTTGACATAACTCATTTAAGCAGTCAAAACATATATTACTGGGGAAATCTCGACATCGAATTTTTGGGTGGAGTACAATATCTACCTTCTCTAGCTACTATGTAGGTACATTACATGCACATACAGTTAGAGAAAGTAAAACATATGCTGTTGCCACATCCGATTTCAAATATGTTTTATTGCCTTTTCTACATCTCCTATGTACATAGTGTATAGAGAAAGTATTGTAAAGTACCCAAATATTCAACACTTAGATTTCATCGGAAATATATGTTTTTGAGGTTCCCTGGGACCAAAAAACATTTTTAGAAAAACGTCCCTGTGTGTCTGTGTGTTTCTGTGAACAGCATGCCTCAAAAACTAAAACACCGTTAAATATCAAATTTGATATCTCCCAAGGTTACGATTCGAAGATTTTCAAGAAATTCCCCCACCCCAAACTAAACTTTATATGGAAAAAATTTCGAAAACTTTCATTTTCTGAAAAATGGCACTAACGATTTTTAAAGACATTTACATCACAAATAAAATGATTATCCTGAATTTTCTGGGAATGGCTTCTGAAGTCCTGTTCATTCTGGATGAATTTTGCTGAATTTTGCATAACTGGTAAACCGCAAGAGATAGCAAAAACGTATTATTCAAAAAATATAGATCTCATTAAAACATACAATTTATGTCATATATTTTTGTTGCAGAGTTGGCCGTTTCCGAGATATTCCTTGTTATTGGTTTCAATTTTAAACTACTACTCAAACGGGACCGCCATTCGTTGCATCTCTCTTATGCTTTTCTAGAAATGCAAAGCGAACCGAACTTCAATTGTTCACCTATCGACTCGGCTTTTTTAAAAGATTTGACTATCGCTTTAGCCTGGTGTATTCCTTTATTTCTCTTCTGCTTATAAGGAACTAAGCAGTAAGACCGATACTGTTAATGTTTATCTCGTTTAGCGTGATCTAGGTAGAAAAAAAGTCTTTTGAAAGAATATTTTTTTGCAGATCAGGTAGAGAAACTGATGTGAACGTAACACTTCAGATTTTTAGTAAAACGTCCGTGTGTGTCTATGGACAGCATAGCTCAAAAACTAAAGCACCGTTAAATACTAAAAGGATGCGACACGAAGATTTTTCAAGGAAATTTCCCCACCCCTAATGCCCTTTACATGGAACAATTTTTGAGAAGACTGGTTTTGTCACAAATGATTTTAATGATTTTGATTGAAATACCATATATTAAAGCTATTTATATCACACATAAAACGTATATCTTGAATTTTCTGGGAATGCTTATGAAGACTTGTTCATTATGGATGAATTTTTTTTTAATTTTGCATAAATAGCAAACCGTAAGAGATGTAGTCAAAAACTTACTACACAAAATATGTAGAGCTCGTTAAAACACACAATTTATGTAATATACATTTTTGTTGCAGAGTTGACCGTTTCCAAGATATTTCTTGTTATTACTTTCAATGTTGAACAACGCATCTTCTTCGCATTTCTTTTCATCTCTCTTTTATTTTTCTAGAAATGCAAATCGAACCGAATTTCAGTTATTAACATAGCAACCGACTTTAAAAAGATTTGACTATCGCTTTGGGCTGGTGTAGTCCCTTATTTCCGTTCTGCTTATAAGGAATTAAGTAATAAGACCAATCAGTTAATGTTCATCCTATTTAGCATGATATAGGTAGAAGAGTTATATTTTGTAAGAGTAGTTTGTTTGTAGAACAGATAGATAAAGTCATGTCAATGTAAGACATCATATTTTTTTATTTTGGACTCGTTTATTTTTATGAATGTCGCCAACTCCCACAATGGAGAAGGCTGTTTTTAAATGTTACCGCTACTAATTTATAATATACTGCGCATACATAATGGATATTTTTATTCTTTGTTATTTGAAAAAAAATATATTGTAGCGTACGTGACACGTTACCTAATGTTCAATATTGAGTCACTTCAAACCCGAGAGATAATTAGAGTTACAAGCGAAATTGCGTGTTACAGGACGCCATAAATTATTAATCATGAATCCCTTCTGGTTAAGCTCTTCTAGCTGCATAGCTACCCACACTCGTACCCACCATTAGGAATAGAAACGACATTGCCTGACTCACGGTAGTGATGGGCACTATCGAATTATTTGATAGTATACTTACTATCGGTGATTCGATTTTTACCCACATATTCGGTTTTCATCGGTTTTTATTCGATCCTGAATATCCAATGAAATATAAATAAGCACGAGTTGTCATGGGTTACTGAAATACAATTACCAACAGGTAATTAAAATCAGTGTATTCTTTTTTGCACTTAGCAGTATGTTAGGGGAGTACTTCTTTCTCTGTTTACCGGCCGCGCAAACCGGCCCAAGCGATCGTGTGTGGGATTTGTGGTGGAAAAAGCGGCGCAGGGGCGAGTTTTCTCCGGGTTTTCCGGTTTCACCCCTCCACCGCATTCCACCGGAGCTCCATCTTCAGTGTCGTTGCCTGCGGTGCCATAGTAGTAAACGTGGGCGTTAAACACTATAAAAAGTTCTCTGTTTAGCCTCCTCATATGCAGAACTTATAACTCCCCCTCGCCCAGAACTTACAAGACGCCTATTGAGGAGCGGAGGCTCTGGGCTAGAGAGAGTAGCCAGGATTGGTATCATCCTGATGCCTGGTATGAAAGTGAGGAAATAGATTATGTGAAATGGCGTGAAAGGAATGAAAAGAACGATGATTTAGAGCAATTGGTGGGAAACCGGAGAACCTGAAGAAAATACCCCAGATGGTGCTTCGTTCACCACAAATCCCACATGCGGTCCCCTGGGATCGAACCCGGGCCGCCTAAGTGAGAGGCGATGCTGTCTAACCACTCGACCACGGCGCTGCCTGTAAGGGGATACGAAAAATTAAATAAATTTAGCCATTAACTTTTATTCTTTCATTAATCCACATATCCATCTGTATATTCTTTCTCAATGTTTTACAATTGGTATATCCTCTCCAGCTGATGTAGAACAGAAGTATCGGCCCTCACAAATACATATAAACAAAAGGTTGAGACATCGGAAATGAAATTCCTGCGTCCACTCAAACACTCTGCTGGATCATCAAAGGAATGATGACATAAGGAAGGAATTAGGAATTATATATATATATATATATATATATATATATATATATATATATATAGTAGGAACTAAGGAAAACAAAAGAAATAAAATAGACTCTCACCATAGTCATCTCCAAGAATTATATTACCGTCCAACTGGTGGAAGAAGTGTAGAAAGACCCAAAAAGCGATGGAGAGATCAGCTATAATCTGTGGAGGCAGATCGTATCTTAAAGTTCAAGCATGTACTTCATGATAATAATTATGATTATGATGATGAACCCTTCATTAAGAATGAAAGGTGCTGAGAGAGAAGAAGAAACTGAACTTAGAACGTATTATTTCACAAGCCATTTCTCAGCCAATTTAATTTACGTATATTCCGCTTTTATTGCCTAAAAGAAAACAGTTTTCCCTTGCTAGGTTGACGGAAATGTCTTTAAGCACAATTGACTGACGTGCATTAATGCATAGAGTGATACCAGATATCCCAACTGCTCCATATTTAAGAGTGACACCCCTTCGTGACATAAAAGAGTTGCAGAACTCAAAAGGGTTATTTCAAGTTAAAACTGATCTGACATGATATGGGAAACTGACACGAGTGATCGTTTTATCCCTCTCAATGAGCCCGACCCGCTCAGTAACAGCAGTTCTTGGGTGTGCTTCATGAAGTTCAATACAAAAAACCTCTGAACATCTTTTGTATTTGCTGTATTAATTATAAATTGTTGGCTTAGATGGAGTTTCTTTGGCAAATGCATTTTTAGCCACTCTTCACATTGTTTAGACGAGATTTAAAATTGCAAAAATATATCCCAGGAAATGTTTTCTAATCAAATTCACTTTTGGTAGAACACAAAATCTTTAAATCAGATAACTGACAAGTTATGAGAACAAAATGTAACAAAATATACGACAATCAACTCGTAAAACATAAGACAGCAGCTGTCAGATATAAGCAAATTTAATTTATTTTTAGAAACATGGCATTTTGGATATTTTCAGTGTCTGCTTGAGTATTCCATTTCCAATATAAGCCGCTGTTTCCCATATTGATAAGTCCGCTCGACTGATATCCCGTTTTCGTTCGTTTTCCTATATTATCAATATATCCACATTGCCATTTCCTGTAATTTTGACACGATAAGGGATGTATGCAATAGAAGAACACATAATGATCTGCACATCATATCTATAAGGACAATTGAAAATTGTTTATATATCTATAAAAGGCTATAAAATAAATGAGATTAAAATAAGCGTTTAGATGCTAGAGGTACATTTCAAGATATTATGTTTCAATACGTTGAGGCTTTCTCAGTTGTTTTCTTTTACGTGTAATTAGTAGAGCTGGGCCCGGGGTCATGAAAGTGCCGGGTTGAGGCTCGAAGCACACAGAGTATAACTATGACGTGACAGAGTATGCGGGTCTCTACAGCCCGTTTCGAAACGTTTTATACTATCTAGCACTGCTCACTACCTGACCTCTTTCAATTCCTGCTGGTATGATGATGATGATGATGATGATGATGATTAGCGACTAAGTCGCTCAACATTTCGGTCATTAGCGTCCTTTCCTGCTAGTAGATGAACCAGTGATAACTGAAAGAGAACGCAGATTGAAAAATGTCGAAAATATGAAAAAAAAAAAAAAAAAAAAAAAAAAAATGTGGATGATACAAATGATACAAACATATGCTCCAGATTTTGTCTCCCCCACTTGTTCATTGTAATAATTGAATAGGGTTTGTAAACAGGTTAAGCAGCTATTAAACACATGTGATTCGATCTAATGCAGAAACTGCAATCCATTTTCTCGGAGTTCGGCTAACTGTGTGTTGAGTGATGCGATTCAAAGATTTAAAAAAATACCAGTTCATTTTTTATTGGAAAATTGGAATCAAGATGGCGTGATTGTTTAAGCTGGTATATTGCTACTTAAGTTGTAAGTGTCCTAGAATCTATGGGTGATTTGCTTTATTGTTATTTGTGAAGGTTGAATTTTCTTTGTTCTTATAAGGTAATGGTCAGTCCGTTTTGCGAGTACCTACTCAATTCTTTCTCAGAATCCTGTATGCACGAAAATAAGTGGAATATAAGGTATGGTAGCCTATTGCGTCTGGTAAAGCTTCCGAAGGAAGCAATAAGGCGAAGGAACACGAATGGTGACCAATCCTGTAAACTGCAAGTTCAGTGCAGCGTGGTCCCAAATTCCCTAATTTAACATCTCGGGCCCTCGCTCGATATTACCCTCAAGGATAGAATTGGGTAGAATATTATACACCAGAGAAGGCACAGTTTTCTCCTCAAATCACATCAAACCAACATATACATGCACATCATCGTCGCCGCGCCTGACCCTGTAGCGCTCAAGGATGAGAAAGGTAATGGATAAAAATTCCACTTCAACATTTCTGGGAATACCGCAGGAAACGTTGCTCCCATAGAAATCGAATTCTGAACCGTACAAATGCAGCCATTTTGATTAGTCACTTTGGTGTTAATGTAAGGGAGGAAATGTCGAGTTGGGTACTGGATGAAGTTTTAAAAAACTTCGATTTTCCTTACATTACTCTTTCCTTTTTCTGTATTTTCTTTTTGTTTTGTTAAAATCTGCTGAGATCATTTTGGAAAATCTAATAAAGTAGACTTTTCTCCACATGGCACTGAAAATATTGAAACATTACAGTACATAATAATAGAGGCAATGTTGAATAAACAGTCATGTCTGTTTTTTGCAGAGTACGTGGCATGTCGTTTTTATCGTGTATTAACACGTCATTTCTCTGTCAATGTGGCAGCGCTTGCTTGCTTATTAATGCTTGCATATATGAAGTAATAAATGTTATCCACCATAAAACAACCGCATTCACTCACTGCACGGTAGTGTATAATCAGTTCAACAAAACATCTCTCACACGGAAAACAGAGACACAAGCACGCAAATATACTTTCCATGAAATACGCTCTTGTTTATTACTCGTAGCAAGAAAACATATATTCTTAAAAATCGGTATAACTACACACTATGCTATTACTCAATGGTTTGGGGAACAATGCTCGACTTTAATTCATACAAATTGCTGACGTATTATCATGAAAGTGCTAAAATAGTTACTTATTGTAGTTGTAATACACAAGTATTGTTCTAATATTCCTAAGGAATACAACAATATGCTCAGCTTGGGAAATGGAGTGCCAAACTAAAGGCCACGAAGACGTAAATAAATGTTAAAGGTTCAGCTAGTCCTCTTTGGTGGCAGACAGTTTGGTTACAATATACGTATATATATATATATATATATATATATATATATATATATATATATATATCCAGAAATTCTTTGTTTAAATGCTAAGGTCTCTGAAATTGGAGGAGAGCATAGACCATATGGGCCAAAAAAAGATAGGAAATAAGCGGTTAAAAAGACAAATGAAAAATTATAATTAAAGATATAATATATTATACCTGCTTTGAGTTTACCTGTCTCAGGGACCATAAAAGTCGCAAGTTAGAGGCAGGAGTTAGAAAACAATAGAGACAAGGGTTTTCAACGTATCCCTTTCTCTCTCTCTCTCTGTCTCTCTCTCTCTCTCTTAAGAATAAGACGAGTGAATCCAAATGGGGTATAATCAACTATTGAAGGTGCTCAAAATCATTGTTTCCATTACGACCATTTTGTGCCACGCCTGGTTATGTGATGTCAAAGTGTTGAGTTTCTGTGGACATCCACAGGGGTGTTTGTTAGGAAGCAGATTGTTTTTCGCTTAATTGTCTCTCCAATCTTAGAAACATGCTGTGATCTGAGTGACGCTTGTTGGAGTAGCGTTGTTTTTGGAGCTGGTAATCTTCTCTTGTATTCCTTTGGGCTTCCTAGTAGATGAGAGGCATCTTGTATATTTATATACATATATACCTAGATCGCCATTGCTAATTCCCACTAAGCAACAGCCACACAAATGAATGTTATAGTGCATAAAACTGCTAATCACAATAATATAAGCGGCTGTAAATATGCTAAAGAACTGCTGTGCACGATGGTAAACAACTTTTAAATAATAAATGTGACTCTACTGCTTGTCACGTAGCCTGCGGTTTGTTTATCTAGAGTCATCCCTCGTCCTGCTTCGGAGTCTCTAGCCGTAAAAAAATTGTCTGAATTTGGATTTATAAAACAGAATATTATCACATGGTACACATGTATTTATATAGATAAATACATTTTTTTTAATAACATGCACATAATGTTTTATTGAGAACTTGCAGGTAAGTATACAGTACAAGTCTTTACAGAAACAGCTATAGTAACCACCTTGTTTTGATGTCATTCAATCCATTGTATACCAGAACTGCATACCAAAACAATGAAACAGTTCACTGTATATTGCATGAATAATTGTACGAATAACTACTAAATGCACGAACTTACAGATATGATAATCAAGATTACTCTCAGGATTAGTCGCTTGTTAACCATTGGATTATAAACATTATTAGTATAAATTTAAGCGTCATCATAATATTTAACGTATGAGAACAACCAGAGAGAATAGAGAATGACGACACAATTCCAAACGAATTATTAACACTTTTCACTGCTAATCATGTATTCAGCACCTGCCCTCTTGTCATTGTACAATAACTGCCAAAATTAACCTAATTCAACCCCTACCTTCGTAATCCTTACAATATAGTAGGAATACAAAAGAACACAAAGGTCAGCGACTCACGAGTCAGTAATTATGGGAAAACTGTACAACATACCGGGTGGCCCAACTGACCCGTATTTAGCGTATACAGATATCCCTTTGAGCATTAAAAGAGTTGCAGAACTCAACAGGACTATTTCAGGTATAAAACGAAGATCGCTCAATCAGTTCCCCACTTTCCAGTTTCAGTTTGAAATAGCCCCGTTGAGTTCTCAACTCTTTTAAAGCGCACGAAGGGATATCTGCACACTTCAAAACTGGGCAGTTGAGCCATCTGGTAGAAGCGAAGAGATCAACAGTGGAGGATATTTGCAATATTTCTGTAGAAAACGTATGCCTCTTAAGTAACAAAGGTATTAGTATAATAGGAAATTATTAATTTAATTCTACAATTAATACGTTTCATTAAAACTATGCCTTTGTTGTATCATTTTCATTTTGTCGCCTTTAATTGTATATGCCTTTATGTAAACTCGTCACAACAGAGCACGAACCATACACTTTGTCAATTTAATTAGAATTTTGGATTATGGTATTCAATGCATTTCTTATCACAGAGCTTAGATAGAAAAGAATGTCTGAACCGAATGTATCAAAACACGCACGCACACACACAAATGTGTCCTTGGCAAATTCATGTGTCCTTATAGACAATAGTATTCTTTTAATATGATTCTATAAACATTACACGATTCACGATGCATATTGCCTGGGATTGATTTGAAATTAAACAATGATAGACTAATAATTAATTAATTTTTTTCCTCATTAGCCGTGGGCAGGCCAAAAATTGGAAAGGTAGTCAGGTTCATAGCCGAATGTGGACTACGGATCTCTCGATTAATTGCATAAAACGTACGTGTGCAAATAGCATTCACGTGTTCAGCTGTGATAACATGAAGGGCTCTTGCAAACGAAATAAATCACTAAACAGTAATATAGTATGCACCAAAAACTATTCAACCTTTGAAAAAAAAACATGAATATTGTATTTTAATTAACTTTACATGTTTTTCTGAGCAAGCTTTTGACTCTTTATGATTACCCAATTACATACAATTATATAGGTAACATTTAATCATATGGGGAAGATTTTTCAGGCTATAGCATGTAATGTATACATTAATAATAATAATAATAATAATAATAATCAATTGCAAATATCTTAGGCATATAGTATTTTAATCAAAATCTTTAAAGTGATATTTGAGAAAATTAAAAATAACGAAAATATTTCTAGGTAAATGATTAGTTTGGGAGGGCAGGTTTTCCTGGAAAGTTTCATTCACATCTTTAGGAGGTGCTGAACTTGCTTTTTCGTATTCGAGAAATGCTGTTTTCTGCCTTCACTTCTCTTTGCCCTCCCCCTCTCTCTATCTCTGGCACCACACACACACACACACACACACACACACACACACACACACACATATTTACACACATCCTCTCGATATTGAATTTTTGGATAGGATACAATAATTTCACTTCTACCTACTAAAGGTAGTAAAGAGAGTAATAAAAGAGTATATTTCCACGTTAAATGTTTTGGATGGATTTAGAGGAAAATTTTCATTAATCCGTTTTCGTTGATGTAATGAATGAAGCCATTGCATAAGCAAATCAAATATTTATATATTTCATTTTTAAAAATATGGTATAAGTTTATCAAATTTCGTACTGGAAGACAAAATGGGAATAATTAAACGAGCAGGAGAATATAAATCTCCGTGGCACAGCTCACTAAGAGCCTTGGCCTACCCCCCGGCCACTGCATCCCCATCTCGGTCCATTACAGGCGTCATGAATGGGATGTAGTATTGGGCGGGGGGGTGAGACGTGGTCAGCGCTTCGGTCCCCCCGGCCAGTTAATGCGGTCTTCACGACCTAGAGCCGCTACTTCTTCATCAAGTAGCTCCTCAATTGAAGCCCCAGGGACCTCACGAGGCTGAGTGCACCCCGGTCCAGGACTCCCAGCGGGGGAAAAATCCCCATGCCGTACTGAGAATCGAATTCAGGTCTCTCGCTTGGCAGCAACGCTACCACCGCGCTAAGGAGACGACCGGAGAATATAAATAATACCTATGAATAAACATTGCACAAGATGGGAAACAAGAGAAGCAAACAAGATCAAAAATAAACTCAGGAAAGTATGCTATACTTTTTGGGGGGGTAGTGTTTAACGCCCGGTTTTACTACTTGTGGCACCGCAGGCGATGCCACTGGTGATACATGGAATGAAGATGGAGCACCGGTGGAATGTGATGGCGGGGGAAACCGGAGGACCCGGAGAAATCCCGCCCCTGCGTCGCTTTGGCCACCACAAATCTCACATGCGGTCGCTTGGCATCGAATCCGGACCGGTGGTGACAGGCGAATGGTCTAACCACTCGGCCACGCCGCGGCCTTATATATCAGCTTTGAAAGGTATATTATAGGATAAACAGGTTTCAAAAGAAACTAAAACTACTGATTTTAAAACAATAGAAGTATTACATTTTATAGCTCCAACATGTGGACTCTGAACTATCAGTTAAAAAGAAAACTATTGGCAACAGAAATGGATTACTGGGGGAAATCTGCTAGGATATCTAGAAGAGAAGAACTTAGAAATTATATAAAAGAAATTGAATTTTAGATGTTATTCAACAGATAAAATTAGAATGCTAAAAGATGGACAACTACCCAAAGAATAATGAAGCGGATGCCACAAGGAAGGAGGAGAAATGGAAGACCGTATATCACGTGGATTCAAGGAATTAGAGGGGCAATGATAGACTAAGAAATTGAGGAACACCTATGGTCAAGTAGGCAAGAATGGATAAAAATTATAAGTTGTAAAATACTGTAGTCTTGTTTGCCGGAAAAAGTGTTTGTACACAGTAAAACCAGAAATATGCATGTTATTCGCTTAACAGTCAAACTGCGGTCTATCTGCGGTCCAAATCCTGCTTCTCTCAAATTAATCCATAAATCCTAAATAGGTTCTGAGGTACATCATGACATTTTAGATTCTAAAGCATATATTGATTCTTAAAGGATTCGACATCATAAAACTGCCAACATAGGCTGAGGGATCAAACTAAATCAGTTATTAGTAGTTACCAAAGTAGGATTGAAACTGGGAGCCTTGACAAATTTAAACCCCTGTAACAACTCTCCTGTGTTTCTATCAGTTTGTAATTGCCAATAAATTGCCTATGCTTACTGGGCTAGATTGCTACGCAGTAACGCGCGAGACTCTACAGGCGTTTTAGAACAATTACAGAACTTTTGAAAGATGTGTAAACTTCCCAGCTCTGCATCTCTGGATAGAAGCAGATGCTAGAGTCGGTTATTATAAATGTAAAGGAATTGACAACTTAAACTCAATTTGTTATGGATATCTTAACTTTTCTGGAGACAGTTAACTGGATAACATTTTTAATATAATTGCGGCCTTCCGAGCAAAATGATATCCAAGAAGGCAATAAAAACAAAATTGTCTGTATCTTACCTGTAGCGCAATGAAAGGAAAAAAGGAATTGGACCAAAGACCTTTATGAACTACAATGGTTCACAGATGCATCGAGGACTAATCTATTTATTGGCGCAGGAATCTTTGCCATTGGTATTGGTCTATATTCCAGGCAGTAGCATAGCTATTTTAGTTAGCACATGGGAAAGTATGCGGGTTATGCCAATTGGCACCTTATTACACTTTCAGAAAGTCGAGCTAGCCTTGAAAGCATTAACAGAGAATGAAATCAAATAAAAACTTGGTCTGGGAGTGCCGAGAGTTCCTCATGAATCCGGCTCAACACAACATTGTGTCACTTTTTTGTGCCGGGATTCAAGATAATGATTATTTGGCTTAAAAGGATCACTTGCCCCACAAATCACCGAAAGAATCCACTTTCGGATTATTCTATGAATATTTTCGAGGTGTTATAGGTGCATAAGAAGTATTTGGAGTTAGTTGCAGGATACAGGCACATAAAAATAACAATCCCGCATTTAAAAAAGGCTGGAGTCGTGTACCTCTTTCTGTGTCATATTCCCTCACAGGACGGTGGACCCGGTTAATGCAATGGACTTCGTTATAAGATGTGTGAAGAAGTTGAGATGCAAAAAAGGCAGATGAAATGGCGAATCGTTTGCATAGAGACTGCGAATCGTCTGCGAGTCAAAATCCACCTCAACCAAAGGTGTATGGAATTGCATGAACTTAACAAGGTCTCAGTAAATAAAGCTAGCTCCCGTTACAAAGGATGCAGGCATTCTGAGAGACTATAAAACAAAAAGTAATGGTCGTAGTCTGGATGGGGATGGAATTTTGCTGTCTTTAGGGTACCTGACAGAGTCCGAGGCTACTGAACCGGGTCTGGTCGCCTTCTTGAGCCCTTCGCTTCACCCCTTCTTCTAGAGGTTTCAAGAAGCAAAAGGCAACATTAGGTTTAAGTGCCGAAATATTCGTCCACTTTCTGATAACTATAACAAACAATATCTCATCTTCCTTGTCTCCTGATTGAGCAGGAAAACATGATGTTTGTCAGATCTGTCATTATTTACTCGTTTTTTTTTAATTTAAATTTGAAGAATTTGTTAAATTCTATCAGTGACCTTTTCTCGCAAGAGAAGAAGTGATTTTTATAATGAGGATTTACTTTTAGTTTTTTTATGCGTTTATTTGCTACATTGTTCGGAATAGTTTGATAGATTCGTCTATATCTGGTTTTTGCCGCGGGTTGTTTTATTTACACAGGATTTTATATCTATTTTGGCTATTATTTTATTTATGATTAATTTTATATTGATTTTTATCTCCTGACCTTTGCCACGATTTGTTTTATAGGGGCTCTAATGACATAGAAGTTGAACGCCCTTAAACACCAATCATCATCATAATCATCATGCACCGTCGTCTTGTAAGTAAGAAGACATGCTAAATAAATGCAATATGGCTTTGAATATTTATCCTTATATGGATACTTAGCTAATGTAATAAAGCATCATTTCAAAACATGTTTACATTTCACAGGTTTAATTGAGATATTATCTGTTCATATTTTACATATTACGCCAATATAGGAAAGGCGTTTATTTATGACAAACAGATGATACATTAATTATCCAAACGGATTTGTTAGCGATATTTGCACAAGTTTACAGCTCTTATGAAAATACAGCATTGCGGCGATATATCTATTAATGCACGAAGCGTGCAATGTAATCGCATGTCAGGCCATGAATAAATCATGTAATTTTGTTGGAAATAGTAGCTGGCTTGCTATTCTTTTGCACCACCACGTCGCAACGCGTCGTTTCGAGATTTCTTTTAAAATTGTTATACGTCGTTTCTTTGCCCCTACAAGTTTGCGGTGAGCTCGTTTTCCAAAGTCTTTATGTATATTGAGTTTCAAATGAGGTTACACATGTAAAATACATAATAATTTCATTTCAGCCTTGAGATACTACACCCTAAGAAAAGTATTCCAATGAATAAAAAAGATAAGTTGAACACCAACTAAAAAGCTTGTGGTCATATTATATGCACTCGTTCAAAAGAAAATTACGGTGCTCTTATAATTCTGGAAGTTGGAAAGTCGCTGCTCCTTTCGTTTTCTTATTTCATAATAACGATGACTGTAGTGCACTTGAGCGATCTTCCAATGTTTTCTTGTAGTCAAATAAGTTTCTTTTAGATGTTATAGAAAAAACACAGAAAGAAGCTTAGGTAACCAATAGAACAGGAACTTACCAAAGATTTAATAATATTTTCTTGCACTTGTTTTACAAAACTCCAATGCCTTCTTAAGAGTATGCGATATGCATCAAATTTGGTATACAATTTAAAATGAAAATTATACCTCTTTGGTATATGCTCGTAGCAGACGTGTTTTGTAAATAAATGAATTATGGTGCACCCGAATGCGAATGAAAATAATTATACTTCATTTTTTTTTGTATATTTGCATATAGATTTCACCTCTGTAGGCACTTAACGATCTATTTCACACATTCTTTGTAACACAATTCATGTGCACGCGGTTCAGTCGGTTGATAGTATACGTTGTTTATATATTTTTATGTATATCATTACATTTGATAAAGTAGGGATAATAACTAATTTATTATATTTCTATCCATAGACAATGTTCCAAACTTCAATTTTGACACATAAATATGAAATTAGGCCCAAAAATAAGTGCAATAGAGGCAATTGGGGCATACAATCGGAAGAAGGTTGTCAAAAATGCCTTGTAAGTGTTCGTATTGGTTGTTTGTAGGCTAAGTCAGAAAAGAAAAGAGTAGTTTAGAGCAACTCAATGTTGCGACCAGATTCGAACCGGTGCGATTTTCCACTCCGGTGCCGCCGTGACCGATGCTTCCAAACGCGCTATGGCTCCCCATTTGATTCATGTCTTCGAGGGTATCTCAAATACTCTGAAACGTCCTACATTAGATCCTAAGGCCTCTTGCACATGTGAGATTGACACAGGGTTGACAGCACATTAGCGAACGCAATCGACCGTACACATGTGAGCCTTGACGTTTTAATATCACCATGGTGGCCGAAAATATATATGTATATGGATTCCGGTATAAATGACGTAACAAAGGCAAGGACACTACTGGGTGCACCATAACTTGAGGGATAACTCTTTACCGTTCTTCAACCCCCATTGTTCTTATATTTCGAACACTCCATCTTCCAAATCGCTGACCTTTTCTGAACTTCATCATAAGCAAGTATCAAAGGTCTTGATTTCTATAGTGCCGAACACTACAAAAGTGGGTGTTTATCAGAGCACAACAATACAACTCTATATATCTCAAACGCACGATAGATGAGGAATTTCGAATAGAGCGCTTTCTGCCACAAAGAAAAAGAGTTTGGATGTGTACGCATAAAAGCCTAGGTGCTTCAGTATTGCGAGTTAGCAAACGATTACGTTACACGACCTTAAAACCAAGTATGTTTGGAAATGACTGTTCCAATTCAGATGCGATCATGAAACGCTTCTGAATTAAGTAGTTCGGGTACCAAAAGTTGACTATTTGACTCATATAGTATAAGCACAATATGGATAATGATGTACAAATACGACTTATATATATATATATATATATATCTACCATTAGCGGCTTGAATATATTGAAGAGATATAATAGTCATCCCTTCTCTATGTTTGCGGCGAATAAGGTTTGTCTATTATTATTATTATTATTATTATTATTATTATTATTATTATTATTTCTGATTCTGAAAGTTTCAAAACGAAACGGCAGCTTTAAGATTTGGTCAAGCATAAAGCATTTAGTTTATTTGTTTTAAAAATAAAAGTTGTCATTCCAGAGGGTTTTATTTTATTTCTGATTGTGAGAGATTCAAAAACAAAATGGCAGCTTTAAGATTTGATCAAGTTTAATATTTTTAAAAGAAAAGTTGTCATTCCAGAGGGTTTTATTTTATTCTGATTGTGAGAGATTCAAAACAAAATGACAGCTTTAAGATTTGGTCACGCTTAATGCATTTAGTTAGTGTGTTTTTAAAATAAAAGTTGTTATTCCAGAGGGTGTTATTTTAATTCTCTGTCATACCTTTGTTTCTAAGGCTAACCATTGTTTCATAATTAGTAGTAATGGGACTGCGCTTTGAGGTTGCAATTTGTTTTCAAACAGGATGTAAGAAGAAATTACTTTATTGTGTACATTTTATAGTTAAAATATCATTATTTATATACATTTTATGTCGCGAAAGAGTTATCATAATTATTACACCTAGCTTTGAGCTTAATCAGATACAAACTTCTGCTACACTGTTGAACATTTATTCGATATCTCAAAACATTTTGCTACCCACAACAATACCTTATACATGGTCAGTGTTAGAAAGTCAGCTATAGAAAGTGGTGCAATGGTTATAATGCTGACTTCATATACCCAAGGTTGCGGGTTCAAACCCGGCGGAGGACGATGGATTTTTTTCGGGTGTAAAAATCCTTAGCATGGCTTCCTTCGGAAGGGAAGTAAAGCCGTTGGTCCCGTGTCGTAGATTTACGGCACGTAAAAGAACCTCAAGCCTGATAGAGAGACCTCTGAGTAAAATTAAGCGATCGTTCACGCCCATTATAGAATGGGACGCTGAGAACCACAGCAGTTAAAGAGCGTCCATAAATAAAACGTCATTTTTTTCGGCTATAGACAGTGCATTTAGCTGCATAGTGTAAGCTGCTTTCCCAACATTTTAGTTCATTATAACTACCCATTAAATTTCATATAACCTTCGTCGTTTTCCATTTGCGATCTTCAGCTACATCCGAACCACCTTCAGAGCTATGCCCTGGATAAAATCATAATACAATGTTTAATGAAAGCTCATTATAATCTCAAGGTTTGTGAATATCATATGCCTATTGCGCAGAGTTCAAAACGCTGAATCGGAGAGGACAAGGCTTAGATATATTACCTAAAATCGAATGTCGAAATACAAATTCTATAATTGATTATAACATCCGGATAGGTAATAGGTAACATTTGGCATAGGCATACAAGCATTACTATTGTACAAAAATGATTGTGTTTGGTAGCAATAAGTATACCAAGCATGGGAAACTAACCGAACTCCTTCCAAACGCGAACTGGTTAATACAGCAACTGCAGCCAATAACACATCTTAATAGTTAAATTCTTCAGTATAACCCAAATGGATGCCGCTTAGTATAAAGTGATCCGCTGCACTAATTGCTCATGTAATAAAAGGGATTCGTGACTATTAAAGGGAGTCTTATTGATATTAGCAGCATTTTTGCATTATACTAGTCGTTTAAGAGTTAAAGCAAAGCCATGGCACTTATAATTACATAGAATATCATGGAGGACATAATCCTAACGTACCTTAACGCCATTCAACCCTTTGAAAGGTTATCGGAGGAAATTATAAACGTTAAGCAAGCATGTATGAAATAATTTGTAGATAATATACACAAATTAACCCTCGCGATAAAACTTGTAAAGGAAGAAACACAGGAGAAGTATGAGGAAATCAAATATATACAAATAAAAATAATTTAATATATAAAACACGATAAATACATGTATGTACAAATAAATAACGTTAGTCTGCATTACATCAAGACTCCGGCAGAGAGTCCTGAGAGTCACCAAGGATAATTGAAGGGAATTCTATTGTGGGTTGTAAGCAACACGGACATATTTTCATAATAAAGATTATTTTCATCTTAGTCCTCATGACGATCCACAAACATGACGAATGAATTGATAGAATGGCAAATGGGTACAAAGAACATAGTGATTAAAAGAATGTGCATATTTTATGTAAAACTTTTCAGCGGACTTACATTGCCATGCCATATGTATAACAAGTAAGCAGGTTGCTGTGTTAGTGTTAATGGTTTGCGGCTGCCATCCAGACATCGTGAGGAATGGCTGCAAGTAGCTGTTCCAGGAGCTGAACCACCACATTGTTCACCTCTTTCATCAGTCCAGGCTGCAACTCATGCAATAGCTGCTGCGAGTTCTCGTTCAGGAACATGTTCATTGTGTCACCTACAACACAACCTAAACTGAAAAATCTAGATTTTGTACAACTCAACTCTTCAGTAAATATTTTTGCACTTTATATTGAAATAATTTTCACAGCTAAGGCAGGATGTTGATGACTTGGGGGGCAAAATTTGACAGATGACTGCTGGCAAGAGAATTTAATTTGAATTAGGGCTCAGCCTTTAAACGGATGATAGTACAGCCGTCTGTTTTACGTTGAACAGAAGGCCAAGATAAATCGCTTTGACCATAGCTATTGTTTCTACTTTATTGCCTTGAGTTTAAAACTCTGGTGTAGGAGACGTTCCGCACTATATAAACAATCCGAAATCCTGTTTGGGCTTCTTTTACACAATAGTCTAACTCAAGGCAACAAGTCGAAAACAATTGCTATTTGCAGAACGATCATACATAGCATTTTATTCTATAAGGATTACCCAAGGAAAAATGAAAAAAAAAAAAAAAAATGTTGTTTATCCTAATGGGCTGCTTTTGGAATATATCTCGCATGCAGAATAAAAGAGTGGAAGATGTATTGACTACATAATCTTTCTTGTCAGTTTAAGCAAGCGTACCAGCGGTTCACTAGACTATGCCCTGATCGAAACACTTCTGAATTCAGTGGTTGTCTACGCAATACGCCTGTAATGTTCCAAGGACCTTTCTCACTGATTCCAAGACATGTCAATGATAGGACAAGAGGACATCTTCACAGATGATACTCTCATAGAGAGCACCGCAGAAAATGTTTACATTGTCTTACCGCATACGTTCATTCTTATACAAATCCAGGGCTGGCTGGAAGGGTGGTCGAGTCATGCCGCTCAAGGCGGCAAAATGAACAAAATATGCGAAAACACACAGTATTATAAATCACGTTTCAAATCTAACCATTTTCTGGATATTTCTGTTATGAAACGATGACAAGTAAAGCACCAAAACATTCTGACCGCGGCAGGTGTTTCATGTCATTTTTTCTGTTCACTTGCGTAATATAAGGATTTATACTGTAATTGCCTACAACTAAATGTAAACTTTGTGCGAGGTTTGAAATTATGGATAAAAATTAGGTTATATCTGAAAGTGCGAGAGCATGGCAGTGGCAAATCTCCTGGAACAGGTCCTGTACTCATCCTATATACCACGATAAACGTTAGCTCCACAAATACGAGGGATGATCAGAAACTAAGGTTACAATGCCCGTATTTTTGGCGTTTCATCTTTCACAGTGAACTAGTAGAGTACGGCAATTCTAATACATGCGGTTGGCAACTGTGCAGAATTTTAACCAACTGCCACCCACAGCGCTACTGCAAGATAAACAAAAATGGCTACTCGTTTGGTAAAATTATCGCGGCTGACATTCAACGATAGTTGATGAGGTTTAACGGCAATGTCTCGCCAGCATGTCGCACAATGGTGTCGAAAGTTTGCGGCGGTAGAAAAAACGTCACCGACGAGAATCGCAGTGACCGAACCAGCACGGCATCCGCAGATTTGAACCAGCTTGCGTGGAGGAGCTGATTCAGGACAACAGGAGAATCAACGTTACGATATATGGCGGTAGAACTAGGAGTGTCTTTTGGAAGCATTCATCCCATTGTTCACGATATTCTGCAGTACCGCGAAGTTTGTTCCCGAAGGGTTCCACAAAATCTTTTCAAGAAACACAAGAAGAAGCGCCAGGGGGCAAGTCTGCAACTTTTGCAACGGTTCTTCACGGATGGCTTTTTCTCCGTACGGGTGATGAAACATGGATCAACCACTATACCCCCAGCAGTAAGCGGTCGTCAATGGAGTGGAAACTTAAGGTGGCGCCATCTGCCGGGAATGTGATGGCCACAGCGCGGGTTTTGAGACACCGCGGGTGTCATACTCGTGGAGTTTTTGGAAAGAAGAGTCACCGCTGGCCGATAGTGCGAGACCATGACACGATTGTACGAAGCAATCAAGAGGAAACGGCCAAGACTCCTCACCGAAGATATCATCTTCCTTCATGACAATACACACCCTCCTACAGCCCAGAAGCAGTTTCGCTGGGATACCATTGACTACCATCCCTATAGCCCCGATCTCACTCCAAGCGACTTTCACTTTTTCCCTTAATTGAAGGAACACTTAGGAGGCCGACGATTCACTTCAGACGAGGAGGTGCAACACTTCACGACAACGTGGTTGAACGCGCAAGAACAAGATTTCTACCAAGAAGGTATATTCAAACTCATCCAGTGACAAGTGCCTCCAGTGACAAGTGAGGCAGTGATAAGTGCCTCAACCGATATGGAGACTATGAGGAAAAATAACCCAATGTCTGTACTATCAAATGACTGTATTAGCTGTACGAAATAAAATATATTCGTTTCACCGCAGGCTTTGTAACCTTATTTTCTGATCATCCCTGATGCTATTTGCGCTGACATCTGAATAACTGTACACTAAGTATGTTTGGAAGAAACCAAGGGTATATGTGTATCTAATCTACTGCTTCAGCCACTTTTTTTTTTTTTCAATTTAATTTTTATTTTTAGAGCAACGGAGCTCCAACACATGTCTTACTCTAGGGTAACCCTTAATTACATCAACAGATAAAAAAGTAAACTAACTTATTCCAAATGGTTCCTACTATCATTAATTAATTTAAAAGTTGTTGCTGATTTCAATTACATCCCTAATTCTAAGCGTTTGACCAGAAATGCAATGTAAACACTCAATAAAAACATTAGAATCTCAGTCTCAATCACGCCATATGTTCGAAACGATAGTGTTGACTGGTGACGTGAGCCTTGCAGAACAGGTCAGTCCTCCAAAACATCCCATATCATTTCGAAGCATGATGGATGTTATGAATCTTTGCTTCACTATGAAGTGTCTCAGCTGATACCCGTCTTAAGCCTCATTCACAATATAAAGTAAGCGCAAATGCAGCAAATGAGGATTTGTAGCCATGTTGTTTACCGGAAATCCTTAGAGTCAAGCAAGGCAAGAAGTTCCAAACTTCAAACGTTATGCTATTGTATGCAGAGAGGAAGAATTCTTGATTTCTTTCTCCATGCATTGCCTAGTTCCTCAACAGCACACGATCACGACATAAGACTGTATATACAATCATGCTGCTCTTCTTATGTGACACTGTTTTAAACACTGGCACCAGACGTTGTTGTGTTGTTTATTTTTTGTCCACTATTTAAAGACTGGACGAATTGCTTATTAATTGGTTATGTTATTAAAAAGAAAAATTTCCCACGCTGTTTAAAGATTAAGAAATCCGTGTCAAGTCCTCATATTAAGCTTACGGTTATATGTGCAAGCGTGAATAAGAGATATACCATTTGGATGAAGTAGGGGCTGTCGAGGAGCCCCTCAGCACCATAAATCAAATCCCTCTCATTACAAGGGGCCGCGCCGTGTCTGAGTGGTTAAACCACTCGCCTCTCACCTAGGCGGTCCGGGTTCGATCCCAAGCGACTGCAAGTGGGATTTCTGATGGACAAAGCGGCGCGGGTCCTGCGGTTTCTCCCGCCATTGCATTCCACCGGTGCTCCATCTTCATTCTATGTAACATCAGTGTCATCGCCTGCAGTACTTTTTGTAGTGAAAGCGACCGTTAAGCACCATCAAAAAGTCCCATTTCAATGGGTTTGATGACAGGATAATTAGTTGGTCTCCTCGCTCTCCAGCTCTAGATCTATGTGATTATTAAATGCGGGGAAGCTCAAAGTTTATATAACAAACAAACTTCCATACGTTCAACTAACTTGAATATTTTGACTACGGAAATTTGTCAGTGTTCACTAATGTGTTCAACAGGTGCCATGCTGGTATTGACGCAGAGAGAAATTATTTTGACTTTAATCTTTTGTTTGTTTTGAACGAAATGTAAGTCTAACATTCGTATTATTTCCCATCGCCAACATTGTCTTATCATACATTTACAAATATTTGCAAATATAAAATTATGCCCGTCGAGTTTGCAACTTACCATCTACAAATATCTACCACTGAAGTTAAATTGCATTTTATTTGTGGACATGAAAGATCACTTAACTTTGCTCAGAGGCCTCCTTTACAGGCTTGAGGTTCTTTTACATGCCGTAAATCTACGACATGGGACCAAAAGCTTTACTTCCAATGCGAAAGAAGCCATGCTAAAGATTTTTACGTCCAAAAAAATCCATCGCCTTTGAATCCGTGACCTTGGGAACTGGAGGCTAGCATGTTACCTCTAGACCATAGAGAACATTCCCAAGAGGAGCGCTTAGGGTCAGAATCGTGACAGCGCTACTTTTGTTAGAATTTTTCCCACTGAGTCTGCAGCTTGCTACTATTCACCTGCATGCATTCATCCCTCTCTTAAGCATCTCTCAGGAGTCTAGATATTGAAAACCTGCGTGTTGCAGTGTTACATGCAAACAAATCTGCATGAGTAAATTAACATTATTTACAATCATTTATTTCACAGCTGTGAAACAATCAACCTTATAGTCACTTACCGAGGAAAGTATCCCCGTCGAAAAGATTATTCAGTTTCAACTTCATATCGCCTACATCAAATTCTGTTTGGACACCGTCGACTGCAAATTGTCTTCCTGAAGTTCCTGTCCGTTTCAGGTTATTCTGTACCTCAGCTTTCACGTCATCTGTAAAATAAACAAGCACTTCCTGTACTCGTAACCAAACCGAAGCTACCAGCTAATGTGACTAACTTTATGTTATGACCTGAACACAGGAAATTAGTGCAATAACAGCACCTTAGTATTTATAACCTAGCACAAAAGAGGAAGACAGTAATATAAGAACCTTGATGAACATATAGGAGACTTAGATGAAATATTTAATAAGCAGCACGTATAGCGTGTCAAGCAATTCTGATTGCTTGTCTCACAATTCTAGTTTTATATACCTTGCTCCATTTAAACTGTACATTTTAATGAGAACTTGGGTTTTTCTAGCGCGCGTTTATTAATATGTTGTGTTTTCCTGGTTGCAGAGATTAATAGTAATGGTGAGGTCTTAACCGGCTATGCATAAAAAGCAAATAGTGCCTTTTATTCGCCTGGGAATATCTAAAAATTGTAATATTTTAATCAAAATAGTTAGTAATTTTCTTTATTAAATAAAACCTTCAATACATTGACTTGTTTGGGATGGGGGAATTAGTGAAAATCTTCATGTTGCATTTTTAGAAATGTTTTTCTTTTACGTTGCCCTTATAAGAAAAGACACACGTTTTTCCCTAAGAATCTAAAATGCAATATCTAAATAAAATTCCTGAGTCTCTACCTTAGGTAACATAGGAAAAAATAAAAGTTTAAAAATGTCTAGAGTATTTTCAAAATCAGCTTAGTATAAATGTTGTTAAGAACTATGTACAAGTTTTAATTGTAAGTTTCAACAATTCAAATTACTCTTACAGAAAGTGGCCCAGAATGGCCCAGAGCCCTTGACTGGTACGTATAGAAGAGTTCCATTAATTTCGTAGTCTCCTGTGACTTTAATTTCTGGATATCTGAGGTTTAGAGAGTAGCGAAACTCCTGGGGAACAGATCTGCAATAAAAACAAAAGTATGTTTAACAATATGCCTTGTTAATATTTATTCATCACAAAAGGAAATCAAAACACCCTCAATAAGCGTGTTATTAATGAATTAGGTTGTTTTAAAATCTGTGCTTCATACTGCATTGCAGGCTACGAGGAATACAAAGTGCAAGTATAAGTTATTGGTAAAGATTGTGGTGCAGGTGGAAAAGAACCACCACCACCACCACTAGAACCAGTACTACTCTACTACTGCTGCTATTATTATTATTATTATTATTATTATTATTATTATCTGCAACATATTATCCTAGCTTCTTCATAATTCACTGTCTCCCTTCTACATACAGTTATAATATATAACTATCCTAAAATTACTAACCTAAGGTTACTGGAATCCAATAACCATTTTCCGTTAACACTAAAAATACTACATCTATCAGTACCCTAACCCATACCCTACTGGAAATGCACCTTACCACCTAATTTCTTGGGAACGCAATTGGAGTACGTAGAGACTGAAGTTCACTGCACATTTACCTGTAGACGCAAGCAACACTTGCTCTACGAACCAGTTTTGAACGAAAATACGAAGCACGGGTAGCCTCACTAATCGTGAGCGGACAGTGAATGCACCGACCCGTCTTTGTCTCTGACGTCATCAATCCCCGTAGCTCTGTTAATTTGCAACTCCTCAAATGAAACCCTTTCTGCGCTCTCTACTATTTTCAATAACCAGAATCCATACATTCTCACACTCATTCCTATATCGTAAATTTCTTATTTGCTCATTAATATCTTTACATATCAAATAATACAATTCATAATCTGAAATTAAATTTATATTTTCTACTGTCTATTATAAAACCTATTCTTACAACAACCCACTTTTTCACTTTATTACCATTTAAACAAATGTTAATACAGTTCTTAGTGAGACTACACTCTGCGGCCGTAGTCGCCAAACGTGTGAGTACGGCTTGCTTCGTAAGTCATAGCTGATTGTTAACATCCATTTTTACA
This sequence comes from Hymenopus coronatus, assembly GCA_030762935.1. Lineage (NCBI taxonomy): Eukaryota > Metazoa > Arthropoda > Insecta > Mantodea > Hymenopodidae > Hymenopus > Hymenopus coronatus. The sequence continues at coordinate 41,810,752 of CM060895.1, forward strand.
ATGTGTTACTGGACACCTGTTTCGACGGCAAGTTCTATTGACATCGCAGCTGTGATAGTTACACCTGTGCGAATGGGTACGTATAGTATCGGAAGGCTCTTTGACGTCGAAGCCGGCATTCTTACTCCTGAGGGAATTTGTGACACTTGCGATGATTTGCACTCGCGATTGTTTCTGGAAATGTCCTGCCACGTGATCAGCAGGCATAAAAAGGAGAACGAAGTCCTGCCCACGGTTCAGTTTTCATTGGGAATGCATTGCGTGCAATAGTTGAGTTAGTTTCGACGGGGAATTCGTAGCGAGCAGTAATCGTCACCGCAGCGAACGTCGAACAGCAATTATTTGGCAAAGTTATTACAAAAGCATTGAAGTGAGTGATTTAAGAGAAGATTCTTATTGTAATTTATTTTGGAAGAAATAAAGAGCGCTTGCTGAGAAGAAAAAGAGTTTTTGTTACAATGGTGTCAGGAGCGGGAATTAACACCACGATGGAGGAGATAATGAAGACTTTATTCAAAGAAATATAAAACATGAATACCGGAATGGACGAAATGATATGGAAATGAAATCTGGAATGGACAAAATGCAACTCGGAATGGATGAGATAAAATTAGGAATGGAAGAGAAGATTGGTCTGAACCCGCCTAGGTAGCGTGGTGGTAGCGTGTCTGCCTCACATTCAACAGGTTGCGAGTTCGATTCTCGCTTAGGGTGAATTACCCGGATAAGATTTCCTTTCGGGGTATCCCTTTATCCTAAGAAGACGAATGTCGAGTAACTTTAAGCTCCATGGACCCTGAGATCAGTTGAGCATCATTTCACCAATGTCATTATCGTCTGATGTGACCAACCGGTTAAAGGACGTTAAGCTACAAAAAACAAAACATATTGATATGTAATGGAGAGGATGAAAACCGAGATTACAACTATGAATTGCGCGATGGAGAACCTGAAGAAGGAGATATCGAAAACACGGCGCGAAAGAGGACGTAGAAGAATTGGGCGGAAGGCTCAAGAACTTTGACCAACGCGTAAACGCCCTGGAACGCGTCGTTGACGCCCGGGCAGATCTCGGCGGAAAGGTATAAGAGCTTGTTGAAACGATGAAAGACCACGATCAACGACTAAATGCTCTGGAGGGAAGAGTCGACAGAAGAGCAACAGACCTTGCCGCCGGCACAGGTGTCCACTTACACAGATGGATGCCAACAATGCCAATATATGATTTATAAAGCAAACCGTATACACACAATCGGCGATTTCGGCTGCAGGTGTAGTCTCACTATTTTAACAATTCATGTTATATAATTTCACTCGTACCATCCCCCATATCCACAACTTCCGCTTCCACTTTTAGGCTAGTTCAGCATAGAATAGAAATGATCATTAATGGTCACTTTAAACCGTGCGTTTAAACGCAAATGAATTTGCACCGTGCATCGGTTAAGTTGAAGTTTTTAAGGGTCCCAAATATGAAAAGTGGGGTGGAGGATGTCAAAAGTCATAAGTATGGAATTTGATGTTATTACATACTATAAACCTTCTACTTTGGTTCTAAGCAATTTCTGTAACTTCACAGCCTTTTAATGCACGTCATATTGCAATTTAAGTGTCCGTATGCAAGCCTAGATTCCTATATCGTATAAAGTTGTAGAAAATCTGACATTTTTTGCTATATAAAAGTGAACAATCTATTCAAGGGGCCTTTGGGAAACTTTAAATGGTAATTTACTTCGGAGAGGAACAAACATTAAAAATGTAAATGACGTGTTATTTATGGACGCTCTTTAACTACTGTGGTTCTCAGCGTCCCATTCTAAATTGGGCGTGAAAGACCGCTTAATTTTGCTCAGAGGCATTTCTATCAGGCTTGAGGTTCTTTTACACCCGAAAAAATCCATCGACCTCCGCCGGGTTTGAACCCGCGAATTGGGTATATGAAGTTAGCATGGTAACCATTACATCACGGAGGGCAACACAAAAATGAAGGGTATTTATGTGTATTAAATTATTTTTAAAGAAAAAAAAAGAAAAAAGAAGCAGTGTTATTTTAGCGTTACATATAGTTCTTAAACTCTCCGTCATTTTTGGCACATTCTCATTTTCAAATTGTTCCACACGATGTATTTTTCGGTGGGTATAAGTCAATGAAATGTATATTTCCTTGTTAATAACAGGATAAAACAATGGAATCTTTCTTACCACACTTGTGTGTGGCATTATTAAATGCTAACATTCATACTGTGTAAATGTTGAAAATATATATTTAATTCTGAAATTAAATTTTTATTTTTTCCTAAACTATTAGAATAGTAAAACACTTATCTCTGTAATGTATGTTGTACTTTTAAAGAGTTTAATTATAAAACAATAACTTCTTCTAAAAATACTTTTATCTCGTGGAGAAATTTTTTAAAACAATAAAACATTATAACAAAATTAAAGTATGGAACTAATCTAAAACTATGCAAAAAAGTTGGTCTACGTATTATATATCAAACACTAACCCTTTTACTATCATTTCAAATACAGAGACACGAAATTGTGGATATTTTATATAGTATCCTTACGTATAGCTTTAAATTACGCCAGCATCTTTAAGGTACAGAAAATAATTAATTTTCTTACTAGGTCTGTACATTAAATGATAGTAAAATTACCTGGCACGCATAACCTCGTAGTTACTCAAACCATCCATCTGCAAATTGGTGAGAAGCCCTCTTACCCTAGTGCCGACATCTTCGTCCTCACCTTCACCCTGACTTATTGTCAGACTCTCTATCCTCATAGGATCCATTGGAGGCACTTGCCATTCACGAATACCTAACAAGAGGAAAGAAAGCTGACTACATCTATAGAAATTATTGTTTGGTAACACATTTATATACCTGGTAACGGCTAAGAGTCTTTTCAATAATAATAATAATAATAATAATAATAATAATAATAATAATAATAATAATAATAATAGGTCATCTCCTTAGCGCGGTGGTAGCGCAGCAGCTAACCAAGCGGGAGACCTGAGTTTGGGGTGCACTCAGCCTCGTGAGGTCCCTAGGGGGCTAATTGAGGAGCTACTTGATGGAGAAGTAGTGGCTCCAGGTCATGAGGACTGCATTAACCGGCCGGGGGGAGGGTTCGCGGCACTGACCACGTCTTACCCTCCAATATGCACCCCAACCATGAGATCTGCCATGGACCAAGATGGGGGTCGCAGCGGCCGGGCCGTAGGCCAAGGTTCCTTGTGAGCTGTCGTGCCATGGAGTTATTTAATAATAATAATAATAATAATGATAATAAAATAAATAAAGATGATTGAGTGCAGTGTCCCGCACCCAAATTCACGATTTAATTTCTTGTGCCCTTGATGGTTATCTAGAATAAATACTAAAGTAAAAAATCTGATGTGTTCCTTCACATGACTTTCTCTACATCTCTGTAACAAATTAATATTAAAAAGCTTAATCCTCTATCAACTTTATTTCCTTGTAAATAGAAGGGAAACAAGGGAATACGCTAGGTTAAAAAATTATAGTCAAATATTTTAAAAGTTGGCTTCTATGTGATTGAAAACCCTTTCTATGCAGGGCAGGGAGTTTACAACTTTCCAGGTGAGAAAAGTTTGAGTATTTTAAACCTGAAACAAATAGCAAGGAATATCTCAGTAATGGTCAATTCCACAAAAAAAAGCAAAAAAAAAAAAAAAAAAAAACCGCATATGACATAAATTGTGTATTTTAAAGTGATCTACATTTATTGTATAGTAAGTTTCTGTCTATCTCTTACGGTTTACCAGCTACGCAAAATTCAGCAAAATTCGTTCAGAATAAATAGGTCTTACGGTTTATTTGTCATGTGAATATCTTTAATATACGCTACTTTAATCCAAATCGATAGTCATTTTTGGGAAAATAAAAAATTTCACATTTTTGCCATGTAAAGGGTAGTTTGGGGTGGGAGGATTTTTCTCATAATGTCCGTTTCTCATCTCTGGAAGATATTAAACTTAAATACCAAGTTTGGTATTTTACCATTTTTCGTTTTTGAGTTATCGTGTTCACAGACACACGGACACACACGGACCTTTTTCTAAAAATGCTTGTTTTGGATAGGGGACCCTAAAACGTTTATTTCCGGTGACATCTCGGTATCGAATTTTTGAGTGGAGTGCAATACTCCTGTACATAGTACGTGTAGAGAAAGTAAAAATAAGATAAGTTTGATTTTGGGAGGGGTTTCGCTACGCACCGTTAAATCACATACAGATTGGCGATATAGACCGTAAAATTTGCGATGAGAGTAGCAAAAATAGAAATGAGCTTTAATTCTTATTTTCCTGTTATAGAAGAATGCATCCAGGAAAATACTTTTGCATTATTGCCACAACAAACACCAATTCTTAGTATCTCGAGGTTTGTTTCCCTATGTAAGTTTTCCATCATAGAAATTCCATTTTATTTGTCAGCTTAAAAATGCAGAGGCAAAGTGAAAGCTATAGGCATGAGCCCTTAACGTTTCCTCTCAAGGGTTCCCCTGATATCATATATCACTTGTATGTATGTATGTATGTATATATATATATATATATATATATATATATGTGTGTGTGTGTGTGTGCATATCACTTGTATGCACTTGTATGTAACGAAAAAAAAAATACAAAAAACGAAAAAACAAGTGTATGGAGCATGTAATGTTCCATATACATGACTTTCTCTATCTGTTCTGCAAAACAAACTATTCTTACAAGAGAATATTCTTTTATCTACATAATGTTAATTGAGATAAATATTAGCAGAAATTATCTTATTTCTTAGCTCCTTATAAGCAGAAGGGAAATAAGGGAACACACTAAACCAAAGCGACACTCAAGTCTTTGTCATTGAAATTCTGTTCTTTTCCATGGCCAGGGCTACAGCAAAAGGAGTATGAAACGGAGAGGACTTTCCGTTTGAGAAAATTTTAGGTATTTTAAAATTGAAACCAATAACAGGAAATATCTCTGAAAAGGTTAGGTCTATCACAACACAGTATAGGACAAAAATTGTGTTAAATGTTTTAACGAGATCTAGTGCAATAATTTTTTTCTAGGGTGGCGCCGTGGTTGAGTGGTTAGGCCGCTTCCACCTATTGCTCCATCATTATCTTTCCAATCATCAATTTCGCTTACATTTTATATCATCCACTTCCTCATGTTCATGACTGGCAATGGGCCGACCCCTCGCATCAGGTCCTCCATTCCGTGGTTTCGTGTCATTGGATCCCCGACAGGCTTCTGACCCATAAGCATTGGCTTGTAAGTCCTTGGGGGGGGGGAGGGGTATCAGTTCTACAATTGCGGGGAGGGCAAGCCGATTACGATTTTTTTCTTACTGTCTCTTACCAGTTATGCAAAAGTCACTCAGAATGAAGAACTTCAGGGCTATTCCCGAGGTATACATTTTAATTGTCATATGGACATTTTTAATACGCCTCAGTTTAACCAAAATCGTTTGACCCGATATTTATAAATTCGAAAATTTCGAAAAATCTTCCATGTAAAGAGTAGTTTGGTGTGGGGGATTTTTCTAAAAATCTTCGTATTACATCCTTGAAAAATGCTGAACGTAAATACCAAGTTTGATGTTTAATGAAAAAACACAGCAAGTAAAGGCGAAGATCCATTTTTTCAGTCCCAGCAGTTGGGAGACTTTTTCAAATCTGATTCCACTTTCCAAATTTTGTGCTTGATATTCTTTTTCCTCTCTTAGAGCTAACACATTCTATTAGAAGCATCTGAAACTCACCAACTGCTAGGGAATGTTTTAATTAGTCTGAATGGTTCAGTTGGTTAGGCTCTGGCCTTCTGATCCCAAAATCGCGGGTTCAAATCCACCCAGATTAATGGTTTTTTAGGTATGTTTATACGTGACAGCTCCATGTCAGTAGATTTACTGCACTGTAAAGGAACTTCTAGTTGACGAAATTTCTGGCAGAAAGTCAGCGCTGATATGATCCTGGCAATTAACAGCATCTTTAACAAACAAAATAACTTAATTTCACGACATATTTCTTCCGTACCTATGAATTTATAGCTTGTCAAGGTAATTAAAAATATTAGCATATTTTGGTCCGCGCAGCTCATGCCTTCAACTGCTTTCCCCCTTCCCGCTTTAGCAGGCCACGGTTCGGAAATGGTAGGAAAGGTGGGGATGGATGAAGAGTTTGCTATCACTGCTATATTATTGTTAAAATACGTGCGTGCATGGCTGAATGTAGGATGAGAACATGTGCCTGTTTTCGCAAGTAAATAACATTGTAAACAATAAATCTGTAATTGTAAATCTTCATAGCCTGTCCTCTAAGGGACTTAGCAGAACAGAAGTTAAGGTCTCGACATTACTGAGTCCAGAGTCGACATTACTGTCATTAGTTCACAGTTTATATACTCTTGCAATAAATGGTATACTAGGGTTTTATCACTCGCTGCCGCTTGCAATGAATTCTCTCCAACCACCGTCAAAACTCTCGCGATGCGCATGCGTGTCTGATGACATATGGACATGCGTGAGAAGGGAGAATGACGGAATCGGCAGTAATTGCGCCCACAACGTTCTGCGCAACTTTTTTATTACCCTGACAGAGAATAGTCTTTTACTAATATCCGAAAAATAGGTTTATTTTTGCTTCTCAGTCAAATAGTTTACTCAAGTGCACATTTCTTCAAAATATGAATAAGGCACTTTACTCGCTTTAATCATGCATAATACGATACTTTGATTTTATCCCCAAAAATGGCAATTTGGGCGAGGTTTGATCACATCACTTTATTAATGAAATAAAATATTTAAAAAATATAAGAAGCAACTTATTCTAGTATTATCAATTACTAATTGGAATCTGGTCTCTAAGCAGAGTGAGACTCGATCACTTTCACTGTCTCCTGGACATGCTTACAAAGCAAGTGACCTTTCGGAAATACAGTACACTCTCGATTATCCGGAGTAATATGGGGGAGAAGAAGCAAGAATAATCCAAAAACACGAATAATCGAGAAATGCGTAATTTAATGCTTTTAAGGTTCAACATACATATGTAAATAGGAAATTACGTTTAAAAGCTTTTTTTCAAAATGTATTCTTTGTTCAAAAGTTTATTCTACTTCTGTCCATAGGTATTGTTTTTCTTTAGAAAATAGCAATAAAGGACTCGCCATGTGACAATAAGTGCCATTTCCATTGTTAAACAATCACCGTGTGACAACAGAATACCGTGTCCATTGTTATCGGCCTGGCTGATCCGTGTAAATTAAAAACAAATTCAGTTTTTTCTTATGTTAATCAGCGTGTAAGTGTCTACGAAGCAAGTTAAAAGAAAATTGTAATAGAGATGGCGGAGAAAAGAAAAAACATGTGCTGACATTAAAACAATTTGGGGGGGGGGGTGCTCGGACAATTCCCAAACCAAATAATCCGCACACAAATGAGTATACTGTAGAGGCTATGGTTTTATTGGTTTAATCTTTTGTTAAACAGGATGCATTACTATCTGGATATTTATTAAAATCACTGCATATATCACAATTATTTCCCAGGATATTGATACTTTAGAGGCGGAAGTTATGGAAGTAATTAACCTGATAGAAGTGTACCAATTTAAGTTACATTTTGTAGTAACAACTGGAGGTAAAATAATAATCTCTAATAAAGACAGTTAACATTCTTACCTTTCTTCAAATGTGGCTTCATAGCTTCACTCAATTGCTTCAAACAGTGATCAAGGCTTACTCTGTCGTGGACGCCACATTTATCTATTTGTTCCCCTGCAAAAAATCAGTTATAATTATTCCTACCCTCTCAGGATATCGAAAATTATTTAATGATGCTTTAGAACAAATGTAAATGAACGCGGGTCCCACTAGGAAAGAGGGGAATAAAGGAGTACTGTGACGTAAGCAGCCACCCTCTAACGGAGCAGTGACGTAATGCAATTCTTAGTCTCGAAAACATAGCCATTGCTATTAAAATGCAAGGTATGTTTTAATTGCCAAAACATCAAGTGCGTTATTCAGTTTTTGACACAATAAAGGTATAAATTCAAATATCCTATACATCTTATCAAATTGAAGAATAATCATGTCACCTTATAAACTTGCTAAAAATGAACAAAAATACTAAACAATTGTAGGTTTTATAGTAAATAAGTATTACCTTGCTCCAATTCTCGTTTTATATAAAATTGGATTCAAAGGTAATTTGTATATCCCATGCATTTGTTAACCATTTTTCGGAAAATATAAATTAAATAATGCATTCATTTAAGTAATGGCGTCAGTGTTATTAAAGTGACACTAGCTATACTAAAAATAATTATTTATGGTGCGTTAATCAATGTATTTTATATACAAATGTGTGATAAGGATCATTTATTATATATTGTATGCCATTATATATTTATTTATAGAATAATTTATTTTCAGTTTTGTTTTATATAGCTGTAGCTTTATTAACACCTATTTGTAGTGCTAACAATTTTAATTATGCATTTTATATATCGTTTTATGACTTAGAATGCTTTCTTAGTGGCACCCTACAGTTTAAAATGTGGTGATAATTATTCTGTGTATATCTGTGTAATGTACGTACTAACATGCATACATAAAGAGGATTTCACATTGTGTGGAATAAATAATTATTCATCTGTACGCATGTTATAGAAAAAGTAAATAGGATTATGACCTTTCTTTATAGCTATTAAAAAACCAAGGTAGTAATTATAATTAATTACCTATATTTCTTCTTCTTCTTCTTCTAAAATAAGGGGATAATCTCTCATATTTTCCTGGGTAAATATGTAACCCATATGATAAAATTCCTATAAATATTTTCCCAACATTTGATAATAATACCATCCCCACAATAATCGCTTGGATTCGTCAATTCCCCTTCCCTTCCCTTTTAACGATGGATGAATTATTGCTATGTATTATTTTAGAGATATATTATTAAAATAATCTATAAAAAGTAAATGTTTCTTGGATAATTATTATTTATTAAAATAATCCTGTAGACTCCCCCTAGTTTCTAAGCAATGTCACTTAATGTTCAGTTATAACAAGCAAGTTTTTGGTAGATTTTCAAATATATATCCAAAATGTTCAGGTTAATAAATTAATTCTCATATTTGTAAGGCTATAACAATTGCAAAAATCTATGTGATCCATTCGCACAACCTTCTCTAACTGTTCCACAAACAAATCATTCTTACAAAAGATTAATCTTTTATCTACATCATGCTAATCGAAATAAATATTAGCAGAAATGGTCTTATTACTTGCTTCCTTGTAAGTAGAAGGGAAATAAGGGAATACACTAGGCTAAAACGATCGTCAAATCTTTTAAAAAGCTGGCGTCTCTTTGCAAGAGCAGGAAAACAACGAAAGAAACCTGCCGTTTGAAAAAAGTATAACTTATAATCGAAACAAATAACAAAGATTGTCTTGGCAACGGTCAACCGCGCGCGCGCACACACACACACACACACACACACACACACACACACACACACACACACAACTTTAAGCTTGGTATTTAACCGACTTTGCGTTTTTGAAATATGCTTTACACACACACACATACACAGACGCGCGCGCGCGGACCTTTTACTTTTTCTAAAACTCCCCTTTTTGGATTTAGGGAACCCTAAAATATGTATTCCCGGTGAAATCTCGGTATCGAATTTTTGGGTGGAATACAAATAGGTACCTTCTCTAGCTACGTACATTATATGAACATACGTGCTGGAGAAAGAAGAAAGGCACAGTGGCTTCATCGCAGAAATAAGTACTACTAGAAACAGAATTGTTATCCGAGAATAAGTGAAATTGGAGAAAAAGAATAACGGAACATTAACTTACGAAAAAACCTTGGTGTGCTCTTAGGTGCAGTGGAGACGAAAGCTAGAGTTAGCAATATCGTTGATACGCACGATTTCGAAAACGAGTCCATTTTTTGCCAGATCAGCTACCTTCTAACACATTCACACAAATGGGAGACTCAAGGAAGTCCTTCGGTTTAAATCGTTTTAAATGAAATTGTTTTGGATACTTCAAGCTAGCTGCGTTGCTATTGCATCATTGCTAAAGACAATAATATCCATGTTTCAAAGTTGTGAAACTTTAAATGGGCTGTGTCTTTCTCGAAACTGTACACATTTCCTTGAAATTCCGTATGATATTGCTTAATGTACAAACAGGTAACAAGGCGGTCGGAACTGCAGCATAAATAATCGTAAATAAGTGTGAGCAAATCTGTAACCAAGCTGTCAGAAACTCTAAGGTGCGACCACTGATGTTATAATAGAAATTATACCGCACATATTCACAAACACCAGCCTGAACTTCAAATGTTTACCTTTAATTTCGTCCTTTGTAATGTTACAAATCACAGAAATCGTGTACTTGTTATGGAACAAAAATTCACAACTTAAAACAAAGAAAACAAAAAATACCCGCGTTAGGAATGAAGACTCTATTTTTCTCAAACACATATTATTTATTTCTCAACATTTCCTTTTAGGTATTATCTTCTCCCAAAGTTCCTGCTTTAACCCTCCAAAAATAGGAATTGCTAACCCCTGCAAAATACGACTATGTCTCGACAATGACCTCCCCATTAATGATCTTCCCGCGAGGCATTTCTTCGTGTTTTGGCAATCGGAGGAAGCCAGGTTGGGGGAATGAGGGGTGCGGGAGCAATTCATAACGAAATGTATATAGTTTTGTAGCGACAACTCTGAAGTGCTGCTGCGTTGTTGTGATAGGTCAGCAGTTTCTTCTTCTTCTTCTCTAAATGGGGTCATGTCTCCTTTGTCTTCTTCTTGTCGAGTCGGGCCAACAACTTACTATAGTAGGTGCAGTAATCGTTTTTCTCTTTTCTAAGAAGTCAAGAGTATGACACCCTTCGCATCCCAAAAATATCGTCGCCATCGCTTTTCCGAGTGATACCTTCTTTGAATAGATTCATCGGATGCAACCACTGTTCTGATTGTTGCTTGTTTTCCGGAGAATAATAATGAATCAGGTCTCATCACGGTGACACTCCACGCAAAATGTCTTGGATTTCACTTAAATTGCTCCAAAAATCTGAAGTTGAAAGCCACGACGCCCATCGGGACCAACAACTTTTTCGTCTCAAACTTACAATGCAAAATATGAATTGCCGTTCCCATTGAAACTGCTATGGCCTCTGCCATTTCGCGAATTTTCGTTGGACGATCAGAGAGATTCATGTCGTGGCCATTTTCGATTTCCTCAGTAACCACATCTGCCAAGCATCTTGGGAGCTCCTTGTCAAAAAGGATGTTCGGCTACGTTTAAAGCGCTGAACCAATATCTAACAGTTAACGAAAAGTCCCCATAAACAGCATCGAATTTCGCTTTTATCTCCTGCTAAATTTTTTCCGTCCTGGAAAAAAAAAAAAAAAAAAAAAATCCACATCATTGAACGACCCTGCACGTTTGCCATTTTAGTGAAAACACGTTAAACGACTAACTGAAATGCCTGCCAAATTCATACTAACCAAATTTGTTTTAGTACCGTTTAACAAATGATAATACAGAATGGTAACACCTACTTGCCTTAAAACACCATCTATTTATAATCATGGGTACTTATTGAACCGCCCTCATAAATAAACGGTATCTCTAAAACTAAAAATTTGATGTGTTCCATTCACAAGGCTTTCTCTTTGTCTCTGTAACAAATTATTATTAAACAGATTATTCTTCTATCTACGCCATGCTAATCGAGATAAACATTAGCAGAAATTATTTTTATTACTTGCTACTTTGCAAGTAGGAGGGAAATAAGGTGATACGCCAGGCTAAAAAGATAGTCAAATCTTTTAAAAGCTGGTTACTATCTGGTTGAAATCCGTTTCCTTGCATGGCCAGGAGATTACAAATTCCCACATGAGATAAGTTTAAATATTTTAAAAAAGAAATTAATATAAAGAACTTATAAATAATACGGATATTCAATCTAATAAGAAAGTTATAATAATAGATGATCTTAATCAAACCACTTGAAACGAATAACAAGGAATACATGGAAATGGTCAACTTCATGAAAATAATGTATATGACATAAATTGTTTGTTTTAACGAGATCTACACTTTTTATGCAGAAAGGTTTTTGTCTATCTCTTACGATTTGCCAGCTATCCAAAATTTAGCAAAATTCATCCAGAATAAAGAGGCTTTCAGAGGCTATTACCAGAATATTCAAGATATACGTTTGATTTTTCATGTAACTATCCTTAATATACTGCATTTTAATTAAAATTGTTAAAGCCATTTTTGAGAAAATACAATTTTTCCAAATGTTTCCACATAAAGGGCAGTTTAGGTTGGGGGGGTCCTCAAAACCTTCGTGTCGCATTCTTGGAAGATACGTACTAAACATAAATACTAAGTTTGGTATTTTACAGACTTTTCGTTTTTCAGTTATCGTGTTCACAGACACCCTCCTGACACACGCGTACCTTTTTCTAAAATGTCTTTTATACAGGGGACCCTAAAACGTGTATTTCCGGTGAAATCTTGGTATCAAGCTTTTTGATGGAGTGCAATACCTTCTCCATACCTATGCACCATGTACTATGTAGAGAAAGTAAAAACCATACATCCGAATAGGAGTGATAATCAAGGCTCGAAATTCGGACCGGGTCAGCTGGGGCTATAGGTATAACGTAAAGAAAACTAACACAGGTGTATATTCAGTGACAGTACCTCGGTGGTGGTGGTAGGTACTTGTTGACATTGATTACTGATCACTTAGGGTTCCAATTTCCGAACCTTAGTGATAAGTTATTGCCTAATAACTAATGGCTTAGAGTTATCAGTCCTGGTTGTGCTCTTGCTTTTCGGAGCATATAAATGATTTCTCTTTATCAGTCAAGGATGCAGTTAATTCGACTTAGACATATGGCACACATGTATTGATGAGTGTGATTAGCTCAATAATTGTGTTTACAACTCTCTAATATCTGAATAGAGACCAATTTGAGGACACAAATTAAAATCTGCGTTATTAGCTTATTGTTAGTTTGGAGGGAGTTTAATCACACCTAATTTGGAATGTCATTTTAATGGCTGACCTTGGAGATTAGCTATCACAAAGAAGTTTCCATTGCAAAAGCGCATTACGAAGAACACTATGTCGATTTTAGACCACATTTCCTTGCAACCTTTCCATAGACGAATAGAGCGTGGTCTCCTACTTCCAAATGCTTTTTAGAAGACCAAACGCACAAAAAGCCATTGGGCGCACCATTAAGGGACTTGACAAGAATTTCCTGAAGGGCACTGGATGTATTCCAGTTTTCTGCTCAATTTCCTACATGAACCGCCTTTAGAAGCAGAGGTGTGGCTTGAAGCTTTATCCTGATGGATTCAGATTCTGTTCACTTCTCTACCGTGCGGTGTTATCGTTTGTACCACATTTGGGACGCCTTATGCGGGGAGCTCAGACGTTGGGTGCCCGATTGAAGACGTTGGCAAGACTCACTCCACTACCTATGAGTAGACCCACGTACCTGGTGAGGTGAATCTACTACCGTTGAATTTGCCTCGGTGTTGCTCAGCCTTCACGATGATTGACTCTCTCGGGGTGGTGCAGCTAATGGGAGTAGTTCTGGGAGTGATCTTATAATAATTAAGACTTACGTAAGTTTCCTGGAGTTTATTTCTTACTAGGAGAAGCGAGATAAGCACTTTTGCTTTACAATTATGTTAACTTGAACACTTCTTATGAACTTTAACACTTGGCTGATCACACGTAATTATAGTTCCTTCTTCTTCCTTAATTCTGTGTAATACAACACATACTTTAACACACGTCACTAACTTTAAAGATACTTACGGCACTGGAGACTACTAAGCTTTCGTTACACAATATGGCGTTTAACTTTGCGAGAAGAAGTTACGTTCAGCCCGACAACCGACAGCATAACACCGACAGACAGATATCAACAGACAGCAACAGTTAGCAGATATCAACAGAGCGCCCCGATGTGCCTTCTTGGGCTCTTTATATACTAAACATACCGTCATTGCGGCCTCTTTCTGATTGGACAGAAAGGCCGCGTCAATTTTCTCATCCCAGGGTGCACTGCAAACCTCACGTGACATGTCTTGTACAATGAAGAATTACCGTCTTCCAAATTTTAAGGTTAACTCCCGTTGTAACTCGACTGTACGTGCCTGGACAAAAGAAACCTTTCTAACAAAAGCACTTCTCACCCTCTTGGCATCAGCTTTCTATTTCTGCTCCAAGCTGAATTTACTCTGTTAAATACATACACGTGTACTCTTTTAGCTTCACATTGATAAATAATTAATAACTAATAATAGTTTTGATAGGGAAGCTAATTAACGGTCTCAAAGGGATCTCACTAGAGTAAATTGGTGACAAGACACTTTTTGGCAGGAGGCAGAGTTACTTTTTTTTTCTACTCCACGGATGATTAACTTTCCATTGTAATAAAATTCTGCGATTATCATAAAGCCGCGTGAAAAAACTTTCTTTATATTGGGTATACCAATTTTCACTTTTTTTTCACCTCTTGAAAGGTAAAAAATTGCCCATGGTTCATTTGTATCATTAAGGTAGACATATGCCTAATCTAAAACCATTATAAACATCCATGTATCACCAACAAGATGGCGTTCATAGAGTTTCTATTGTTGTCGTACCTTTCTGCAATGTGTCTCGGTAGGAGTTTGTGAACCCAGCTTCTTTGTTGCTTCTCTAAGTTTAATTTTGTATTTATTAGGTTGCTTACGGTTGCTTGAGAGATGCTCAACTTCATTGCTATTGCTCTTTGGGTCGCTGGATTTTCTCTTGTCACAAGAGCTTAAACCCTCCTGACCACCTCCGAGGTGCGGCTTAGGATGTGCTTGTATTTTCCTCTTATGAATCAAACCCATACTTGTTTACTTGTTATTTATTCTTTTCTTTTCTAAGAATTGAGTAAATCCCATTTCTGGAAAGAACCTATGCTTCTTGCACATTTCAATGATAGCACTATAGCTGTACTTAGCGTCAGAAAGAGCTGTTATAACACCTGTCTTAATAAAATTCACTGCTGTGTGAAGTATATCTGTGTGAAGTGTGTTCTGTGTAAATAGTTAGGATGTCAAACTTGTTCCCAGAAATCGTGATCAACCCTCCATATTACTAATAACTTGAATTGTTTCTTCACTGCATGCCCCTAGGGTAGGGTACACAGTAAATTAAATGGAAATAGAGTTTTATTTATGGACGCTTCCATGCTGGGCATGAAAGACCACTTAATTTTACTGAGAGGCCTCTTTATCAGGCTGGAGGTTCTTTTACGTGCTTTACTTCCGCTCCGAAGGAAGCCATGCTAAGGATTTTTACGCCCAAAACAACCCATCATCTTTCGCTGGATTTTAACCCGTGACCTTAGGTATATGCTAGCCATTATACCACGGAGGGTGACGGATACAAAGTGGATAACATCTAGGTGTTCTCACTAAGAACTACGTGAGATCTATTGCGGCCACCATTCCCACGAGGAAGGGACGAGTGCTTGAAGTAGTGGTTACTTTCCTTTGATTAAGCATCTGCGCCATCGCGCACCGGCATACATCATGAAACCTAGAAGCACTCCTGAAACATGAGAAGTAAACAGAATGGAAGGGAAATGATGGGAAGGAAATTCTGATAATGAGAAACAACCCCAATATTCGCCTACTGACCACGAAAAACCCTCAAGGTCAGTTGGTTGGCCGATGAGAATCGAACCGGAACCTTCCGAATACAACCGTGCGAAACCGCGGAACCAACTCGGCAGACCTTATCTCAGTTACAGAATGAGAATAGTCCAATCAGCATATTTACACCACGAGCTTTAGGCGTTTTTAATCTTCTCCTTAGGCAATAGGCAATAACATTAATTTTCATTTCTACCCGTTTTTTTTTTGTTTGTTTACTTACAGGTAGTTTACCCATCACATTGCTTGTTTTCATTGTTCTTGCCCACTTCCATTCTCGACCTTCGATTCCGGACTTAAATCCCACTTGCTTGCGATAAACATTACGAGCTATTTCCAGGAATGCAAATGTATATCTACCCTTTCAAACATAAATTAATGTGGAATGATACAGATTTGCGATGTTAGGAATCTTTATGTTTTTGGCTTTAAGTAAATAAGTAGTACCTTTTTTTCTAGCAGAAAAAGTATGATTAGATTAATTTATCTTTTGCTTCCTATAGGCAATGGTGTTAACTCTTGTTCATTATAATTGGATTTTATTCCTTTGTGTTTCATACATTAAACACTTCTCTCTCTCTCTCTCTCTCTCTCTCTCTCTCTCTCTCTCTCTCTCTCTCTCACACACACACACACACACACATACACACACGCGCGCGCGCGCGTGCGCTCACACATACATACATCTCATTCATACTTTCAAGCTCTAGGAAGATAGGAATAATCTAAGCAGATAAATATCCCTATCCTTCAGCGGGAATCGGACCCGGGGCCCTTGCAGAGCAGGCAGGTACTCTCTGAGCTACGGGGACAACCTTAGTTTTCCCTCCTCCCCTTCCTTTATGTCTTCTTGGGCGGCATCGGAAGCGTTCTAACTGTAACTGATAGGGACTCCATCCATGCTTGCGCTCGTCGTAGTCCGGATCTGGTCATCCTTCGGGCCAGTCCCTCCCTCCCTGGGGTCATATAATGGCAAAGAGCCCATCCGGTGCTCTGCCTAAGAATCCTGTAGGCCCTATCCGTGACTAATCCTAATCCTTCATTCTGGAAAAAAACTCTGCTATGCATCAGCGAACATTTTGAAAACGGCATTAAAAATAGCACGAACCGTATGCTTTACGAATTGCATTGTTTGCTGAATTAAGTTGTCTTATTCCGAACTAAATTCACTAAAATTGAAAATGATTTCAGTTTATTTACAGAATACTAAAAATATGTACTTCACTAATACTGCTAATATTTCAAATACATGACAAAATTAACAAAATAGTTACAGTCATGATGCCTGAATTGCACTTTACACTGGTAATGGTATCTCACCTCGCTTTCACATGTCCATATCCTCAATATAACGATCATTAAAAGCACAGCGTGTCCTTTTATTTGCTTTCATAGGATTTTAAACAAAAATGAAATGATTTAATTGCCATTCTCGTTTTATGGCTGTAAATGAAATCATGTACTTTATTCTCTTGTATTACTTAATTTGTTAAATATTTCAATTAGTACCTTATTCCCCCATCCCCTCTGATACTGGCACACTACTGCACTATTTCGCTTTTTCATGCAATGCATACTAAGTAAACGGTACAATATTTGCATTTAATGCTTAGTTGGTGAGTCCAAGGGGGGTGTCAGTCCTAAATACGGGGAAGGTAAGCCACTACGATTAATGCTTAATTGAAAATTAAGCAAGTACATTAAGCATTTCGCTTTAAAAATGCGAAAACCCGCTAGCAAATTTAATGTTGTTCCCGTTCTGCAATAACCAATTCGCATAGGCTTTGGAGATAGAGCACACAATAAACCTTACCAATCAAGTGTGAGCTAAACTACGGATAACCTATAGTAAATATGAATAGCAAACTGTAAAACATCTTCAAATCAAGGTTTTGTTACAAAGAAAATTGTAGGTTTCTTAATCTAATGCTGCTCGTTTACTAAAGGCTGGGGTCCAAATCATAATATAATAAAAAAGTACTTCATACTGCTCTCTGTTGATTTGTTGAAATATCCGAAAGAATTGGTGGTAGTACCGAATAAATGTTAAGTTTAAATTGGGCAACATTTCCTTTAAGTTACACAACACTCCAAGCGATCCTAACGATATATCGCGAAACGCGATACTTTTCGATTTTTAGATAGCCAACATAACAAAATAAAAGTATCAGAATCAATTTCGCAAAATTCGCAACACTGTGTGTCACAGGAGAAAAACAACTCTGATATATCAATTAAAGGATGTATTAAATATATTTATTCATTTATTTTCTATAAAATAGCTAATTATATTGTAAAGCAATTCCTTTTCAACTATGGTTGTCACATTGAGTTTCTTCGAGTTGTGAAACTTCGATCGATTGAGGTGTCGGGTTCACAAATGAGATCAGATGATAGTGACGTCATTAATGTGATTTGTTTTCATGACTGTCATGTCATTTTCCGTAAACTTTCTGCAAAATTCATAAGTGATAACCACATCAGGTCTTCGAACGCTTAAGAGTAACTTTACGTAACTTCTGAAGAGAGAGTACAAAATGGGAGCAGTTTTAGGACTTTTTTCTGCTGCACAGGTGAGAGAATAAGGTTTAACTTACGCAGTCTTAAACGTCATTTTGCCTTTTGTTTTGAAACTCGTGCACTATTTAAATGTCCTCAAATTAATGAAAATCTGCATTGCACTGTAAGGGATGTAGTATAAAGATTCAGAACATCTAGTGCAAACATCTGCATATGAATTAACAAGGTTATAGATTAAATCAATGAGAAATTATGAGGTATTTGAAATTCTAGCTTTAAAGCAGTACAAAAAGAACAGGAATAAAAACAAAGGGAAAGAGAGAGGAAGAAACGAAAAATACAGCTTCGTAAGCTTTCCACTTCCTGGTTTATTGTTTTAGTGTTCGTATGCACAGTACTAACATGCATTGTTATAAACATTTCTCTCTATAATATGTTGACACTGTATTTGTATACCCCCCCCCATTTTTTAAATAATCTGACCTAATCTCACCCATCAACATTAGAGAACTTATTTTCAGGCCTTCAGCATATAAGGGAGTAGCAATAATATCCCTTTTCATGACAAGTAATGCAGATTTTTATTTTTTATGCCAAAAATATGTTTAATTGTTGAGAAACAACTATTTAAGGTCATGATATACTTGTGGCCCTCCCGGGAGCGCGATTTTACCTCCAACAGTTGCTACGGCTAAGCTCCTTACAATCCTTCAAGAGTTGCTTGGACATCAAAATTAAAACCCCAAAAAATAAACATTTTTGAAAAATCATCATACCAGCGGTGCACATAATTGGCAACCGTCGAGGAACAATACTTGCCTCCTCCTGTCATTCCACAACACCATCTCACCCACCATCCTGTAAACCCCACATTCCCGTCATAACGTAGTTAAGTTCTGTAAAGAACAGGAACACGTCTAAAACACCATTGGGCTGCCCTCAGCCTGCCAACTGTCGTGAGTGTGAACATACTGGTTAGAATTGCTGTGTTTAAAAGCTAGCATTGCATTTGCACAGCTTTGCAGCTCTTCCTTACATCTAACAAATGCTCAAAATTTTTTCTTTGCTGTATTAAAATATTTCTGCCACTAGCAGAACCAGAAAAGAGTTTTCTTCCAAACCAATGACCCTAAATTCTTGGCACATATACCTACTTAATTGCACATCAATTTTGAACATTAGAAATTAATGAGGAACTAACATATTTCTGCACATATCTTCAGCCTAAAATTTGAAAAAGATTATCCTCAATTGAGATGCCCATTAGTAATAATGAATTAATGTAAAGTTCCATAAATTGGGAATTTTTCTTATAATTAAATAATTTGGAGTTTTTCCCATACTTGTTAAGGTTTTAAATGCTAAGAAAATTAAATAAGTATTACCTTAGGATTTGAGGAATAGGTGTTGACACCTTGGGAACCTGTAACCCACCCGCTCATTCTAAATATAATTTATTTCTCTTTTATAAAGGAAACGATTGCAAGAAATACTGAAAACGTTCCATATTTCCCATTGTCAATCTAAAGTAAGGATAGAAATCCACTACATTGGCAAGGTCCTTGCCTGGATAATTGAAGTTTTAGTTGTAAAGATACCTCAACTATGCCTTGTGACTTAGTTTGAGCTATGCTTTGCAGCATAGAGCCCAATATGTTGGCAGTGCCACAGTCCTGCAGTATTTGTTAGTCATATATTGGCAACTTTGTAGCTGCCAAGAAATGCCTAATGGACTGACAAGTTTGAATAGTCAATCAGTTTTGTGTGGTATAAGATGAAATAGTGGCTAGTACATGTAATAAATACATTTTTAAATGTAATTTACTGGTCTTTACTTATGTAATCATTTTGTTTCAAATGTATGATATTAACTCCATATTAATATAAGTAAATAGCAAATATTCTTGCATGAATTTAATAGAGCATTTCACTTTTGGTCTGCCTAAGTAGGTAGCTGCAAATGTAAAGTACAAAGTATAGTTACATGTTATCAAATTTGTGGGTGGAAAACAATACCTTCTCAAGCTACAATGCACATTTGTATGTATGGGCCAACCAATCTTTCCAAGTTCTCCATTCTGTGGTTTTGTGCTGTTGGCTCCCTGACAGGCTTCTGACCCTTAAGCATTCACTTGTAGGTCCTAGGGCGTAGTCAGTCCTAAATATGGGGAGGGTAAGCCGACCACAAAAATATTTTAAATTACTGTATATGGCATTCAAAGAAAAAATATCTAATAAATCTACAAAGTGTCAAAAGTTAAGAGTTCACATGCTGTTATACAGCAACTGCTGCTGGGCGGAGGAAATAATCATGAAAACAAAAAATTGTGTTAATATTTTTTTAAAAAGATATACTTCACCACAGTTGCTGAAGTCTGTCCTTGTTTGTATATGCTAATCACTCATTTATTTTATCTGGGCATACACCACCCTTAATTAAAACCTGATAGCATAATGGTGATTTGAAGCTTGCTAACCTCTGGCATTGAGATCCTGTTTAGGACTTCAACCAACTATACTACAATTATGAGAACAGGTAGCAAGAGCTTTTAGAATTAGCAACAATACATGATTTGTTGTCAAGTTAAAAAATCAATTTTGATCCAAAATAAATTTATAATGAAAGGATCAATTTGTAGGTGTAGAAAAGAGCAATTATGTTGTCTGAAGTAAGAGAAATGCAGCACACTTAAGAAACAAACCAAAATTTTTCCACATTCTTAACGTATAATTTAAGCATATTTTATTTATAGCTGGCATGTTGCTGTGGCAGTGCAGCATGTTCATTGTGTTGCGCCGCATGCCCTTCATGTCGAAATTCAACGTCCACCCGTATCATGTATGCTGTAATGCTGCTTATTGGAACAATAGCAGCTTGCATTTGCCTATCTCCAGGATTACAGGACACACTTAAAAAGGTATGATTAATGTCAGTTTCTTAGTTCATAATTTAGTTGCAATAAAGTTGGACAATATGGAACTGGGAATGTAATTATGTTAAAAGTTGTCAAGATATCTTTCTTCTAGGACTATTGAGGATGTAATAGGTGAATAAGTGCATAAAATTTATGTTTAATGTATTCTATATAAAAATGCTCTGCTACTTGATTTGTGTACATATGAGCCCACTTACTTTTTAAGATGAACATTATATTAAAAGATCCAGAAACATTAGTATTTAAAATTAAATAAAAAGTTTCCTTATTGAAATGCTTTATGCTCTCTAGGCTTATAATTCAGAATTAACTGAAACTTTGGCTTATGTTTTTGGAAATTGTGAAATTTACAGATTCTATATTATGCTTGTTATAAGTTCAGCTCGTGGCCAAGTTAACTGTTGGGGCATAATTTAAAGATTTGTTAAAATGAGTGGTATCAGTGGTAAAAGGCATTGTAATTTGTGAATAAATACACTGACTTTTCTACTTGTACATGATCATTTTTTGACCGTTTGCTTCAGCTATTCCACATATAATCTACTCCTATAAAAGATTATTCTTTAATATACATCATACTAATCAAGATGAATATAAGCAGAATTGGTTGTATTACTTGCTTCTTTATAAGTAGAAGAGAAATTAGGGAATACACAATAGTCAAATCTTTTAAAACCTGGTCATTATGTGAAGCAATCAAATTTGGTTCGCTTTGCATGGCCAACAGTAAAAGATGAAACAAAAGGTGGTTTCCTGTTTGAGAAGAGTTAACATACTTTAAAATTGAAACCAATAGTAAGAAATTTCTTAAAAATGGTCAACTCCGCAAGAAAAAACGTATATGGCGTAAATTATGTATGTTCATGAGATCAACCTTTTTTGTGCAGTAAGTTTTTGTCTATCTCTTACAGTTTATTAGTTATGCAAAGTTCAGTAAAATTCATCCAGAATAAAGAGATCTTCAGAGGCTATTCCCAGAAAATCAAGACATACATTTATTTGTGATTATAATATACAATATTTTAATCAAAATCGTTACAGCCATTTTTGAGAAAAAAGTTTTCAAACATTTTTCATTGTAAAGGGTAGTTTGGGTTATGGGGATTTTCTCGCAAATCTTCGTGTCAAATTCTTGGAAGATACTAAGCATAAATGCCAAGTTTGGTATTTAACAGTCATTTTGTTTTTGAGCTATGCTTTCCACAGACAGACAGTCATACGGACCTGTTTCTAAAAATGCTTTTTTTGGAAGCAGGATCAGGGGACCTCAAAACAAATCTTTCCGGTTGTAATATTTTTAAGTGAAATACAATACCTTTCTAGCTATTATGCACATGCATACTAAAGAAAGTAATTATGGAAAGTATCCTTAAAGTAAGGTATATCATGATCACGATCAAAAGCGATCATGATGTGTTTAAGTTGGTTTGCTCTTAAACATTTTCTTTATAGCCAATTTTAAACTTAAACTATTGTCTACCTTTCCTAACACTAATATTTTTCCTCTTAAGGTAAGTGTTATCACTACCAGTTTCTTTAAACGTGTTGTGAATATGTTCAGTCTGATACATCAGTATAATCTGCAGATAATTTCATCAATTAGTAACCAGCACATTCTGATTATGATCCATTAACTCATGATATACACTCAAGGCACTTTTTTCACCACTTATTATCAGTTTCTTCATAGTGTGATAATGCCGTCCAGTATGTGATCACTCTCATGTCCGCTCTGGTGTGTGACAGTGGAGCTGGAATGTGAGACATCACAGTTGGATGCATAAGCAGTGGCACACTGCAACAGGATCCTTTGGAAAGCAAGACTCTTCACGATGTTATGATTTCCTGATATTCAAGATATTTCTCCAAGCATTGGTTTCTAGCACCTTTGATAAGTTTCCAGAAAGTCTGTGACATCATTTTCTTGCTGTAAAAGGAGGAAGAACTGCAGTGCAGTGTTAAGTAATTGTACTGGGGTGTTAAGGTGCAGTGGTATGCCTGCCATGGATGGCATGTGGTCACAAACTGTCTAATATCGAGTGAACTATTTTCAGCAGTGAATCAAAGACTGCATTTGTAAACAATTTTTGAGTTCATAAAGACTCATGCTCCCTCTTGCATTGCACTGTTGTTTATGCGACCAATTGTGATGTCTCACATTCCAGCTCCACTGCACATACCAGAGTGAATCTCAGAGCGATCACATACCAGATGGCACTGTCAGAAAAGGGCAGGTTTTGTAACACTCAGCACTCATTTTCATAATGCGGCAGTTATCACTTCTCGCAAGTAATTAAGGTGCCGTTTTACATACTTGCAGCTGCCATGGCAGGCATACTGCCATGCTATGCTACTTGTTGTCTTCCATCATTTCAATATCTACTCAATTATTGGTTAGTTGGTTTTTTTCCTGTTTTCAAATGAAACTTAAAATGCACAATGTTAGGAAGGAAGCATTCATCATAATTATTACAGCTAACAGATTTTAAATAATAAAAAAAATAAAAATTGTGAATCTAGATTTACAGTAGATATAAAATTTGTGAGTTGGCCACACTGATTCTAGACATATTTCTGTGGTGCAGTGTGAGTTGTCTTCTACTGGGCTTGCCAAGTACTAACATTGAACACTTTTTTCTACATAAGCTTGTTTTATATATTTCATTTACCAGGATCAGATATCAAATTTGTTTTAAAGTAAGGAAAACATTGAAACTATAGATTCGTTTCTTATTATTTAATCCTTTATGTGAAAACTTTGGCCAAATATATTTATCAGGGATTTGACTCCAACTTTAATTGCTTATTGCTTATTTTCTCTTTGCATAAGTATGACAAATAACCACACAGGCCCACATGTCCGAAGAGAAGCCTCCCTTCTTAGCCTCTCATATTTCACACCAACAAATTAACTACATCTGAAAGTACAGATCTCTTCTCAGCATATGCACAAACTGATATAAAATAGTTTGTGTCCAAGAAATGTGGCTGGTTAGTATTACAGACAACCTTTATTAAACCTGTGCAGTGGTGAAAGAATTCACCATAGGTTTAAATTCATAGTAAATTGTTATAGATTATATCATTATACCTGATAATATTATAATTTTAATTTAAATTAGTAACGCTTACATCATTTATTTTACTCTCAACATGTTTCAGCACACCAATTTCATCTAATCTCCAGGTGTCGAACCTGCTACTGGTGTTGGTGTTTACTTTATGGCTGTTGTTTGTGGCGGCATCTAAATGAACTTCTAAGAGTGGACCTGGTGGTGGCAAATCAAAATTAATTAGGCTGTGTTTCAAACAGCTCTGCAATTGCAACAATTTGTACATAAGCAAGACCAAAAGAAATTTGGAAACTATGTTAAAAGAGCACATGAGATGCCTGAAATACAAATGAATAAATCAAATGCGGTTTCATACCATTTCTGGATGACAAACCACATCAAACCTAGCATCACACTAATTAAACCAACTAGAATTGTACGTATGGGAATGTACTCTTCATCTTTCTGTGGTTTATGAATTTTGATTTGCTGGCACCATTCACTCTGGAAGTACATTTCATTTTAACAAGATGCTATTACAATTGACAATTGACAATTGAAACATGAACACCAGGAGTTGATCACACACATTTTCTGATGATGGAAGAAATGGTTTCTTGAAACATGTCAAGTGAGTAAAATATCTGATGTTTGTGTTACTAGTTCCAACTCATCTTAAGTGAATTTAAAATGCATCTTTGTTTCTAGCTTCTTTTCATATATTTTCTCATTTTTTTCTTATAAATAACACTTGAGAGGGTAAGTTTAAGCCCAGAGATTATGGGTGCAGTTTCTGCATAGAAGTGGAGATTTTTCTTTTAACTAGAATCATTCTCCAACCTCTTTAAGTCTGGAACTGAGTGCCAGAATGAATGTATGTTTAGTATAATAAAATGCCAAATATTTATGCATAACCAGATTCCTGTCTTATCTCTTAAGACCCAATATGGTTTTGAGTCTGCACTGTAAGTTTCCTTATTCTTCTATCATGCTTATTGTAACCCTATCATCCTCTGATGCTAGGACTCTAGATAATGGTCACTGCAAACACAGTGCTACCAATAGTCATTGTTTGATGGAGCATTGTTCCCCTGAAGGTCATAGAGCCTATAGGAAGTATTCGGAGCACAAGCATTGATTTGTACTGTAGTATAAAATATCAATCAATTTTAGAAGTGAATGTAGCAACAAAAATGAAAGAGCCAGGTAAAAAAAGTTAGTCTTAACATCTCCAACTATATACACAATTTTTTTAAAATCATATCTTCTTTAATACCTTTATAACATTTTTTTTTATTTATATCACAAACTGCAAACAAAGAAACAAAACAATGTATGGTTATACTAATTAATTTTTTCAAAATTCCAAACTGACATTTTATTGCATACATTCTGCAGCGCTTTGAGGAATATTTTCAAAGCTCTAGCTATATTTTTGTGGGAGAAACAAATATTGATAATGGAAAAAATAATAGAATACTTGAACCTGAGATAAATTATTTTAAAATTTGATACAGAGTGCCATTTAACCAGTATAATGCTTTAAAAATTGTGTCCAAAACATATGTTATATCAACTCTAGGAAAATCAAATATTGCAGATAGACACTAAAGAATGGTGGATTTTTTGTTCCAAAAATCTAAAAATCAATATTTTGACCAAAATTGCTATAAAAGTATTTGTGCCCCCCTTATAAAGTTGTTGTTGAATAGGAGTATAAAAACAAATAAGCCTGTAAGACTGAAAAATGTAATGCCGTAGGCAGGATTTGAGCATAAATCTCCTGGTCTTTATCTGGTTGCTCTTACCAACTGAGCTACCATGACAACATATTGATATGATATTCAACTCCCCACTGACCTGCATTTTTTCCTGGTAAGCTTCATGCTTTGACAGATATAAGAGGCATATGTTATCCTGTAACCAGGCATATGATCCCCAAACATAAAAGGCCACTTGGCAAGTTTAGTCTCTACAAATTTATTATTTATCCTTTTATTTTTTAATAGCATTTAATGCCTTGATACATATGATACCACAGATGATGAACACTAATGATTGAAATGATAATTGTGAAAGGAAATTTGGGAGGGAACATTCCGGACCTATCTTTAGAGTACCTCCCTAGCATTTGCCATTTGGCAGACAGAGGAAAATCTAGAAAAAAAATAATTGAGGACGGTTCAGGAGGAATTGAACTGCAGATCTGTTCACAAGCCATGCCTTGATGACCTTGGCTGCCTGTGTCAGCATGAAATTACTGAACTAGGAAAGTGAATACAAACAGTAAGGAGTGTTCGTTGAAGAAAACACACATGTAGGCTGTTCAAAAGCAGGTTGATATTCAGTCCTGGAGTAAGCTGAACCTGAGGATCCTACTGTAGGTTTTGCTTTTTATAATCCACACCCTCTACCTGACTAACTCATTTCCTCTTTGCTCTACCCACTTGCATAAAGCCCATGTGCAATAATGGTTCAAGACTGTGTCATTATTATATGAAATTTACCTGTGTTTATATTTGGCAGGTACCCTTCTGTGGTAAAGGCAACTTGGCAATGCTTGATTGTGACGATGCTGTGGGATACTTGGCTGTGTATCGCATCTGCTTTGCTCTGTGTTTATTCTTCTTCCTTATGGCACTCATGATGATCGGTGTGAAATCTTCCAAAGATACACGAGCTGGAATACAGAATGGGTAAGTGATAGTATGCTATAAAACAAAGACAAAAGAAAAGCTTATAAAATGTGCTTAATTGTTAGTCTTGTGCATAATTTTATGTGTGTTCTTTCCTTCTCTACAATAGCATCAGGGATTGTCTGTGCAGTCAAGTGATCACTCTCTAATCAGATATCTG
Source organism: Hymenopus coronatus (assembly GCA_030762935.1). Classification (NCBI taxonomy): domain Eukaryota; kingdom Metazoa; phylum Arthropoda; class Insecta; order Mantodea; family Hymenopodidae; genus Hymenopus; species Hymenopus coronatus. The sequence continues at coordinate 41,837,895 of CM060895.1, forward strand.
ATTAAATTTCTGACTGAGGAATTTTTCCTTAGTTAGAATCATTCCCTACCCCTATGCAAGAGTTAATAGAGCATGTTTCAAAGGAAAGAAAAAAAAAACTTATATATATATAATAATTTAAGAAAGTTAACACCAAGTGACTATTTTTGAAGTCAGAGTTGTCATTAAGAGCAGGAAGTAGAATAGCTAAAGATGGCAATATAATGAAACAATTTAAAAACAAAAGTAGCATCAAAGTGCAGTTACTTTGGTCCTTTTTGGAAAGCACAGAATATTACTTTGGACTTTGCTCCATAAGTATAACAAAATTGCCACAGGAGATAAGCTAGGTCTCTGAAGTGCTTTATAATCCAAGAACTATAAGCACAGACTAGTTCAAAATGCTGATCTCATAGGACCCTCAAACAAAGGCTGAGGCTCATTTATACTAATTTAATGTCAAAACAAAGTTAATGATATGCATACTAGATCATTATACCAGTTATTTTCAAAGTTAAATTTATTTGTTCAATTTTTAGATTTGGTCTAATAAATCCTATAAATATATGCATAAACACTGATGCTTATTGAGACTTGTATTGCATGTATCTCCTACTTCTTATTGTGATCAGAGGAAAAGATTACTTCTATATGTTGTGCTTTTCAGAATGGATGCATTTGGGAGATCTACTTTTAAGAATTGCTGTTTATATCTGTAAAATCTGCACACACAGCTGTATCACAAGTTGGAAAGATGGATGAAGCACATGGATGTTCATTTTGGCTGAATTTGTCAAGAATTTCTGACCTCTTTTTTTTTTTTTTTTTTTTTTTTTTTTGCAGGTTTTGGGGTATAAAATACTTGCTGGTGATAGGAGGGGTAGTTGGAGCATTCTTCATTCCTGAGAGCAGTAAATTTGGAACGACATGGATGTACTTTGGTATTATAGGTGGATCCATGTTCATTATTATACAGTTGATTCTAATAATTGACTTTGCTCATTCTTGGGCAGAGAGATGGGTGAGCAATTATGAGGAAACAGAATCTAAAGCTTGGTAAGTGAAGCAGATTTGTTGTCTAGCCTATTCATACCACCATTAAATAAAATTATTGGCAAATAGTGTTGCTTCTCCCAATTCCAAAACTTTTCATAGTAAATAGTTACCTATATTATAGTACTAGTACTAAAGTTATGCCTTCATCTATTCTTAGTTCATGTTAATAGTGGTTAAACTTAGTTTAATGATATCTACTAATTTATAAAAGGATGATTTAAAAATAAGAATACCTACACCTGTATCAGCATTGGTTAATTCTTCAACTTTATTGTATATTGTATTTAAACTATAGCTCTAATATATAATTGTAAAATAGGGATTTTTATATTTTGGAAATTCAATAAATAATTAAATTCTCTCGCCCAAAAAGCACTTGAGCAACAGTGAGATGAGTGTACATAAAGCGGAAAGTTCATATGTATGTGTATATGGTTATGTCTGAAATGACAATCTTACTAGGATTGCTAGAAACTTGAAATTTTACAGTATTTTTAATATAAACACCATAAAAGGTCTGAAACTTTTTTTTTCCCTCGTTTCTTTTCTTTTTTTTTTTTTTTTTTTTTTTTTTTATTCATTAGGGGTGATTTTAGGCAATTGAAATTTCACAAAATGACCTCATTATTCTAACATCAAACAATCAAGAAAATTGCATAGCATTTGTTTGTTAATGTAACTAATTGCTTGCTACTGAAACAGAGAATGCTGTGATGCACAGGAAACAGAGAATGCTGTGATGCACAGATTAAAGTGCATCAGAGCGTGTTTAGAAGCTGGGTAGTTTAGTCACTTTATTTTGAAATATGTTTTTCACAGTTGTCTTATGATGATAAGATAACAACAAATGGCTGTGAAAACTTGATGAAATGCAAGAGTTCTAACATAACATTGTCAAACAAGATTAATTTAGTGAAGCCAACTTAAACAAGCCAACACTTTAGTACTAAAAAATTACAGGCTACCTTTTAAGATTTTCAAACCCTACATACAAATCAATCATTTGATCAATCTTGAGGAAACTCTGGAGGCTTAAATTTTAAGTCTCAGAAAATAATAATTTTAAAATAGCTCTACTTATTTCTAACTCATTACTTGTCATACTATGCAATTCTGAGATGCTATAAAACAAACATACTGAAATTTAATTCATACATACACTCACAATATTATTTTTAGTATTTTAAATTACTGTCTATGTAAATGAAGTGTTCTTTGAGATCAACAATTCTAGGGAATGAATTTCTGGAATGCAAATTAAATGGTGCTATGTTTTCAGGTATGCAGCTCTGCTAATCTTTACACTTTTGAACTTTGCCTTGGCCATAACTGGAATTGTTTTGCTGTTTGTCTATTTCACCCAGGTGAGTGAAATCGCCTTATGACGATAAACATCATTGATCACATTTGGGTATTTCTTCATTCAGAAGTGAAAGCTTCCATTGCTTATATATAGATCACTAAATAACAATGCAGGTTTCATTTATTACTTAGTAGTACTTTCTGCCACTTTATTTCATAAAGCTCATGCCTTCATATAGCTGTCAAGAAAATACAGGTTATAAACTAACCCTTCACCATCAGCTATTTAAATTGTGTGAACTGCAGCAGCATGTCATGCAGAATAGCTTTAAATCAGCTTATTGGGAATAAAGAAGTAGATTATGACTGCTTATTTCAGCACTTTATACTTGAAATAAATGGAATTGAAACTCATTTGATCCGTTGGTGATACATCAGAATCAATACTTCAGTGTTATATTTTCATCCATAATTTTAAGCTGAAACACACTTGTGGAAAACTTCTGAAGTAATAAATGTAGCTTTAGTATATATTCTGCTTCTCTATGAACTTATGATTTTAACCATCCCAGAGCTGGAACAAGTCTCAGTTGAAGCCCTGGTATATAACATATAATGGCTTATAATGTTCCTATGTAACTCATTTAGAAGAAGAGTAAGTAAAGTCCAGAGCACAATTGTTCAGGGATGGAAATGGAAACCAAAAGGAGAAAAACAGTTAAAACACATGCACAATCGAAAGAAAGCTTTCCTGAGCCCAGGAACAAGTATTTATAACTGTTTTGCATTGTAATTTTTGCAATAATAGTTTTAGTGTTTCTTTTTAAGAACAAAAAGCAAAATCCATGCAACTGCAGTATCATCATCCAAACTTGTCATCACACCAATTATTTTACTTGGGCGCTCCCTGTCCTTTACCACAGGCACATTTGACTGCAGTTGTTATGTTGAGCTTTGAATGGATGACCAATCATTTACCTCTCGCCTTAACGGTCACGATCATTCAAACCGCTTCATTTATATGTCTATGAAAGGGATGTGAAGATTGTTTAGAAATTAGAGGAAGAGCAGCATATATACTAAAATAATTATGGCATTAAGGGGTTAAAATGCTATGCTTGATTCATTAGCCAATGGTGGCTTTGGTTTGTTTCTTTGATAAGCAGCATGAGAATTAGATAGCTCAAAAAACATTTTAATTTAGTATTTGTATAAGAGATTATAACTTCCATTAAATAAGGTTTTGTTTTGTTTGTTGTTTGCAGCCAGACAATTGTGCCCTGAATAAATTTTTCATTTCATTCAACCTCATAATATGCATAATTGTGAGTGTAATGTCTATCCTACCAAGTGTCCAGGAGATGCAGCCTCGTTCAGGGCTGTTGCAATCATCGGTGGTGACACTGTATGTAATGTACCTAACTTGGTCTTCTGTTTCTAACCAACCTGGTAAGTGATAGGAAGATCGGTTATATAAATTTTTGTCCACATAAATCATCAGTTGCTCCTTAATATCCAAGTAGAATTCACAATGTTAAGAGTGTTAAAATATGAGGCTGAAAATAGTTTGACCATTGTAGTCAAATGAGTCATTTTAATGTGTGTAATTCAACAGTATCCTACCTAGGGGTTATATAACATTTTAGGTGGGCACAGAAGGAACAATTATAAAAAATTGTACATACCTTTAAAATATTAAGAAGAATATCACTTTATTATGTATAAGATAATCAAAAGTAATAGCTTGTTGATTGCAACAGTTTCTTTTTATGATTTCTGATTCATAAGTCAGTAAGAGCTAGACAGATGTTCTTGTTGCACAGTCACTATCCTGTGCTACTATTTTATTTTTATTTCTTTTATTTTGTAAATGGAAGCATTTCTTGGTGTTTAATGCGCTCAAGCTGATATTTACCTGGCAACTTTACAGAAATCGTTAGTATACAGTCAGTATACGTAGGATTTGAACCTATAACATTCCAATGGAAGCCACAGATGCTACCACTGGAGCTCAGTTTTTTTTTTTTTTTGAGATTTCTTTGGACATAAAGTGCAGTACTATTAAGAATCACAATGAAAACATTTCAATTTTTAATACATAATAGCTGAATTTGTGTTTTTGAGCACAATTGCAAAGCTCCAAAGGCATCTCTTGTTGCGGAGAAAACAAAAGCTAAAGCTCTGAAATTTAAATAGTACTGTTTATAATATCTAGAGTTAATTGATGTTTGGAGAAATTTAGTAACAGTGGTATTAATTTGTTGAGTTGGTATTTTTAACACTACATTACTCATATTTTTATTATTAGGGACTTGTTTTGGAAGCCCATGATTTTCTGTCGTTACTAAATTCAAAAATGAAAGATGAAATCCCACCAGAAAATAGATCAGTAATATATCAAATTAAGTGTACAAAGTTATACATAGGATAAACCAAAAGAAGTTTAAAAATCAGATCCAAAGAGCACTTTGGAAACCTAAAACTAAAAGATAAATCAGCTGTAACATTTCACTTCTGGAAAGAAAACCATAATCTAGATCCAAATCCAAAATTGTTAAAAACCATGTCAGGCCACAATGAACTCACAACCTAGGTAAACATCCTCATATGGAAAAACAAGGACCATCTAATAAACTTTGAAATCCTGCCAGTTGACAAATTAGCTAAGAAATTCACCCTTTCACCACCAGAGAAGAGAACACAAGCAAACACAACCAGCAATGACAGTTGGACCCATGAGGTTGAAAATGGAAGCACAGGCTTCCGAAACTAATCCCTAAATAAAAATGTATGTGATGTAGTGTTAAAAATACCGACTCAACAAATTAATACCACATATCTCATAGTATTTAACATTAATTGTTTTATTTTGTAATAAAATACTTTTTTTTTTAAATTGAGAATGTTGAATTCATGCTCATGACTTACAGACAAAGAGTGTAATCCTGGATTCCTGGGAATATTTGGAGGGAGTAAAACAACATTTGACTCGGAAAGCATTGTAAGTTTGTTCATCTGGATGTGCTGTGTTCTTTACTCATCACTGCGTACTGCCTCAAACTCATCCAAAATCACCATGTCTGAACATGTACTGGTTAAGGATAATGGTGCAGGTGAGCGTTGCAAATTATTAATTTTATAGATATTGAAATATTTTTATCAACAGCTTTGTATCATACTCCTATTATGCATGCAACATAAATAGAAACGGTAAATTAAAATTATTAATAACAATATCTGTGTTTTTAAATATCAGCAGGACTGCATTCCTTTTCTGCAAATAAACTTATACATATTTTTTTATTTTGGAAGTTTGATGACAATGTTGTTGAGATTGAATTAAAAGTAAACATTGAGTTGATTAATGACACTAAACAACACTCACATTTAAATATTCTGGAACATGTTTCAGAGGTTAGTTTCCTCCATTGTCAACTGGGTGTTGATGTCTGGTTGACAATGGACGAAACTAACCTCCAAAACATGTTCCGGAATGTGATGTTGTTTAGAGTCATTAATCAATTCAATGTTTACAATTAAACCTGCATTCTTATGACTAAAAGTACAGATGCAATGTTTATGTGGTGTCCATTATCATGAAATGTATTTTGTATACTCAGGGTAGATTTGCCAGTAGAAAGCATCATAACCAGTATGTAATGTTTATCTTTACCTTTTATTGGTAGCAACTGATCACAAGGACTTTGTCATCACATAGCTAACAAACAGCGACTGTTCTATAATGTGCTATTTGCCTTTGATATGCCTTTTCATTGTCTTTGTATTTCATGTCAAGCATTGAGATATGTGTAAGAAGGTGCACTGTTCCACCTCACTATGCTTAATGCTGACTTTGACAGAATTGGGCACACAGGAATTGTTAAGACCACAGCATTTTATTCCAGATTTTTTTTTCCTTTTCAGTATGGGAAGTATTTGCCGTAGATGAATTTTGTCTTCTTTAGAGGTTCCCTGGTTGTACACTCAATATTTGACTTCTAATTTACTGAATCTTATACCACCTTTTATTACAATTATTATTATTATTGATATAATTCTGGCTTTTACTATTTACAGCTTAATTTCCTAGTGTTTATAGCAATATACCAGATAAATCAGCCACCATTAGGTTTCCATTACTATGCAACCCACATCTTGCCAAAAATAACTTCCTTAATATATATATATATATATAATTTTTTTTTTTTTTTTAATGTAATTTCCTTTAACTTCTACAGTCATATTGGCGGCTATAACTTGAGAAGCATGGTGGTGTTGTTTCACTCACTGAATTGCAGGTTTCTTTAATGGTGGTTTTGATTAATTTTTATTATGAATACACTCACAATCATACTTCTAGAATGTGTGAGCACAAGAAGTGATTCTGCGGTAACCAGAAATCAAAAACTAAAACCTCTATATTGATGACTTCAAAATCATAATGCTAACCACTATAACACAGGAGGCAGCTACACATATTGTAGCATATTTATTTATTACTTTGTATAATCAGCATTAATTGCTACATGTTGAGCAAATGCAAAGAGAATTCAGAAAGCTTTTAGTGAAATAGTTTGGTGTACATATGAAACCAGGATAATACTGAATACTGCAAGTGTCAGCAACAGTTCCTTGCAGTTGATTGGATTGTGGGTCAGAAACTATAGTCAAAGACAATGTTTTATTGTGCAATGTTGTCTTTTGTTTTAGTTTATTTGTTCTCATTTGAATGCTTTTATCATCTGAGCTAAAGATCATAATTTTATTCACATAAATATTAAAGTAATATACCTATTTAACTTAAATTATAATTTAGTATGGTGGACTCTGTGACAGTCATATAATTAGCCGGTCAGTTTTTGCAACACTACATCACTTAATATTTTTAATTGGAAGGTGCATTTCTGAAACTATGTGCCTTAGTTTGCGTTCTGTCTTCAGTTCTCATTTGACTGGCATCATCATCTATCGTAGTGGCAAGCCTCGCCCCTGGTGGCGCTAGGATGAACCTCTGCATCAATAGGTTGTGTGGCAGATTTCAAAATTGAAAACATTGTTCCTGTTCTTCATATATAGATATTCTCCCAAACTGTTAGTTTCTTGCTATGTTTTTTAGTACTTTCAGATTTCAATTTATGGTATATTGGTCTTTCCAAAAATACCAAGCTAACTCCTGATTTGTGTTCTGGCTTTTGTTTTATGTTTCTTAGGTGTTCTTTTGCTCTTGTTTTTGTTTCTTTTAGTTTTTCCAATGTAAATGTTTTCACAGTTGAACTGGTATATTCCTGGCTTGTTTTCCTGTAGGATATCATCTTTTAATTTTGAATTTAATATACTTTTTATGGAGTAACTTGGGCTAAAATGATGTGCAGTTTAAAGATCCTCTGAATTTTGTAGCAATAGAAACTTAAATACTTCTTACTTTGAAGTTTTAATTCTGCATTTCTTGCAAGGTATCAGGCATTATTTCTGCATAAAACACTGATTTTGGAAGGTTTATTCCACATATTATGGGGTGTCATTTTGAAATATTCTCTCAATAAGCTGCTGTTGAGCAATTGTTTACTTATCCTTCTGCCATTTGAAATGCTTAAGCAACAGTTTTCTTTCAACAGTAGTTTCTATTTTGGAAGGAAATTATGGTTGGTTGGTGTCCAATGTTAAGTAGTTTGCAATGAAGCCATTAACATCCCAAAACTCTTGTTTTCTTTCTCATTTAGAATGAGTGTGCTGTTCTCTTTTACTTCTTTCAACTTTAGATTTTGTTTATCTTAAATTCTGTTTCTACCCGAAATCCATTTTCTGTAGCTATGTCCATTATGCTGCTTAGCTGATGGTCATATTCTTCTTTCACATGGGGACATTAACCAATCTGTGCATAAGACTGTTGAGCACTGGATCTGATGGGGAACAGGGTTGTAATTATTTTGATTTATCTACCTGTCGGTGTGCATAGGTTTCCTGCAGATGACAAATATTAGCTGGTTTTCTTTTTTGATGATTTTGAGGTGAAGGAAGGGTACCTGTTCATTATATTCTTTCTCCTTTGTGAATTCCATAGATTTTTCTTGCAGGCTTAATGTTTTTAATGCATCTTCCAAATGTTTTACTTGTTTTTAATGTACCATTGCTAATCTAATGCTGAGAATAGAATCTATTCACGCTAATGTTAGCTTTTTACAAGTCCTCAGAGTAGAATACCATAAATGCTAATTGATATACTTAAAAAGTCTCATTTGTAACCAATATGTGATGCAGAACTATCCAATCCCAAGTCCAGGTAAAAAGAAGGGGGTAAAAGGAGTCAAAAGTTTTGAAACCCATGCTATCACGTCAGAACATGTAATGAATGAGCACTGCACCATTGAGCTATTTACTAGGACTATGAGGTCACTTGACAATTTGCTTGTATGTCCCAATCTTTTAGCTTGGTGTTAAGTCTCTATTAGATATTTCAAGATTATTAATAAATGACAGACGTCATTATTTATGCTATTCTGATATACATGTGTAGTTTTCATCAGAAGTGGAGGAATGTTAATTATAATGTCTTCTGTGTGACATGACTATGCCACCATCATTTTGAATGTAGGCTGTGTATTATTAGTAGCAGCCTATCACATCTTTAACATTATAGATCACCATTTTCTTTTTGGCTGAGTTTTGACACTGAATCCATGTCATTGGTTGTTTACTCATTGGGGCTTCTGGCCATCATGATGCTGTTAGTAAATACCTTGAGTAAAAATTTATAAAATCTTTTTAAAAAACTGGACAACGCTAACAGAGGGTTCAAAGTTTCTAACCTGGACTTCAACCCAGAGTATCTTGTGCCCCTTAAATTGCTTTTTTAGACAAATCCTCTGTCTGAGATGAAAACAATAAGGAAGATCATAGGTATATCCTTAGGAAGTTACAAAAACTGAAAAAGCATAAGGTTGGTAATTCATTTGGTATAAAGTTATAAATAAAAATACAAGTCACATCACATATTCATGCAGAGAGCATTCAGAACAGAATGAAAAAAGTTTATCCAGCTAGTTAGGACCAGCTGCTAGTTTCACTAAATATGTAGCAATAGAAAGTTGTATATTTCTTACTTTGCAGCTTTAATTCTGCATTTCTTGCAAGATATCATCATGCATTTTTTCTGCAGAAAACTCTAATTTTGGGAGGTTTATTCCACATATTATGGGCTATCATCATTTTGAAATATTCTCCCGCTAAACTCCTGATGAATAACAATTTGTTTATCCTTCCACCATTTGAAATGCTTAAGCAACAGTTTTCTTTCCACAGTAGTTCCTATTTTGGAATTATGGTTGGTATCCAATGTTGAGTAGTTGGCAATGAAGCCATTCATTCCTTGAGCTCTAAATATGTGATAGTATGTTGACTGAAAGCGGCAGAGGAGCAGGTGGTTTCCATATATTTTTCAAGTTCACAGATCTTATACAAAAAGAAAATAAATAGGCAAGTTTTAATTTCTATTGATTTCTTGGAATTTTTCTTGAAAATTATTAATTAGAAACATTAGATGACTATGCTGCTATGCAAATGGTCAATGCAATATGAAGATTTATTACATCAGAACAAAGTTATAAAGTTATGCAACTATTCAGTCCTGTATAAAAGGTATTTAGTTTCACATTCTCTAATATATATGATAACAGATTGCAATTGCTTTATGATGCAAATCAGAAAAGTATTTCAAGTAAGAAATGAAAGTAAATTCATAATTTTATTTGTACCCTAAAAGAAGTTTTCTGCAAAAACTGTCCATGGTTAGAATCAAATTTATCTTCCGAAACATGCTTGTATGTAGAAGGGAATATCACAAAATAACTTGCTAAATGAAGTTGATTTTTTGTAACTCTTGTATGAAGTTTTTTAATAAATGAAAACATGTTATGGTAGCTAATTGCTGGCATTATTCTGCAACAGGTTTTCGCAAATTAAAAATAAGTGATATAATGTTACCAAAAAAATAGAATCAAATTAGCAAATTATAGCTCGACATCACCTTAAAAAAGCATTGAAAAAATGCCTACAAAACTAATGATTCAAGATTATGTTTCAGAAGTACATTCATATTTAAGATTCAAATTAGAAAATGCATTTGTATTATTTTGCTTTGATTGTTGTTTACAATCTAGTCATGAATAAGATAACAGAAACTGTTAATGATAATGATATTGCTTGGTGAAAAAAAAAACATTTCTTTTAATTCATAACATACCATTATAAAAGGAATGCCTAATAGGTACACTACATTAGCTTTAAAATTCTTTATAGGCTTTCTTTAACTGTTGTTTCTCGTTTTTTCTCCTCTTCCAGTTCGCAGCCAGGGCAATCTCTCATTGGTCGATAATGAAGGTAATGAACTTGTCTTCCGTATTGTCTTCTGCTTTATTTGTTCTTCTGTTTATTAATGTGGATGCACTATTTTCCCTCATCTCCGATGACTGTCAATTTAAGAAACTGGCATTTAAATGTTTGGTTTTAAAGGCTATACATAATGCATTATAGGTTACAAGCTAGTGTGTAAATATCTGACAAGGAACTTAACACAAATTGCAAGAGGATTGTGGTTCATTTCAAGGGGGGTACATTATATGGGTTACAAATATTCATGAAGTGTTGTCATCAGTTACATTGTTAAATCATAAACATTTGATGTTCCACTTCAAAAGAACTGCCATAGCACATAGACCAGAAGAAATCTTTTGCTGTTTACAGAAATTAATTTTCAGTCATATAACTTAAGAAAGCATGATTTTAAAATTGCTGTGAAAAATATGCTCACTTTACACTACATTGCTGCACTGGATGGTTGAATCCATTAGAATGACAGGAAGCCTGTTTATTTGACATTCTTTACAAATAATTATTAACTTAAAAATACAGGGCAATTTCAGAATTATTGTGTAGGATAGAGGAGGCAAATATGTGATCTGCTTAGAAGGTGATTCTATACACAGAGTCTAAGGTTGATATTATTGATACCTCAGTATTCAAGATACTGGGTGGTATCGAAGTATGTCTAATTACAAAATATATATCATCTGTGGCATTATCAAGATAAAAAGATTGCTGCTAATTGGAGGATCTCAAAGAGGGACAGTTTTAGAATAAAATTAACAATTAATTACATGTGTTTAAACAAACAAAACATAAGAACATAATTCAAAGAATTTTCATAGATTCAAAGATTTTCATAAAGTGAGTGTTGAATATCAGTGTTAAAAAATCAACATGGTATTGAGTATCAAAAACTGTGGAATCGCCCCATCACAACAGAGACCAATGAAAAATTGTAAAAAAAATGTACTTCCCTTTGACTTCTTCTATATAGTACTTCATTTCATAAGAATTAAAAACCCATAGGCACTTTGACCATACTTTCATAAACTTCTATTTTTACTTTAAGACTTGAAAAGTGTAAATTTGTATGAGAAATGTAAGAAATCACAAAATTTAACTTGTCTATGGTGATTCTTTTGAAATGCTAAAGTGAAATATTGGCCAAATATAAGGCAGCTTTACATAAAAGATGTTGCTGAATTTTTGGAATTACCTAAATAATGAATGCAATTAGAAAATATATTCAGAATATATTGGAAAGTCCAGGTTTAATTTCTCCTGCACAAATTGTCAGGCAATCATATCAGTTTTGTGAAATTTCCCTGTCTTTGGTACTCAGAATATTTTTCTTGATGTGTCAGCATTAATAAGCTTTTCTCTTATCTTTCTAACATCAAGCATTACACTTGGAGGCACCAGCCTTCATCATATCATAAACATTAAAAAAACCAAAACAACTATTTTCAGAAATTCACATACCACCCTCAGGCCTTCTGAAAATTTAAAAAATCTTCAAAGAAGATTACATAATGTTAGTCTCACAAAACAAACATAACACCAGGTACATCATAAAGAGCAATACGTTGGAAAAGACCTCCATCCATGGAATCAGGAATTTAATAATCAATTGTGAAGACAGTAAAGAAAGATGCATTGGAAAGACCAAAGAAGCGTAGGAAGCAGATTGAAGGAACACCCACGAGACATAAAAGGCAACCAGATAGAGAAATCAGCCGTAGCCTCACACTTCTGGAATAAAAATTACAAGATAGAAAACAGTATAACTTCGTAAAATCAGTACAGTGGATGTATTGGAAAAGATTTTTACACTAAATAAAATATAAAGCTAATGAATTTTGAAATTCCCATTGAAGACGACTCACTTAACAAGTTCATCAATTGGCTGAGAGAGACCCATGGAGTCCACTGAGGATAATGGCAACACACCTAATTGTCAAAATCTGCTGATGATTCCTGCAAAACTTTTCAGGAATCTAATTACAATGTGAAGCAACTCAAGTGTAAATGCGACTCACATTGCAATTTATTATTATAGTATATGGTTCTTGTGTGCTTCACTTGATTTGTAATTTGAAACTTATGTCACAACTTCTTCTCTCTCCTTTAGCCAACTGATGTGACAAAGGTGCTTTTTTTTTCTACACTAGTTGCCATAACCAGAATACTGAGCAGTGCTTAATATATTAACACAGTGGCATAAGCAAGCAACAATAGAACATATAATACTCAAAGCTTGAGAAATTTGGTTTTTTCATTAAGCTTGAGTTTGGCTGTGATGCACGTGTTGACTTCCACTGCTTGAGCCAGTATAATCTGTCACAAAAATGAGTCTCTTTAAATATTAGGCTATGCATATTAGGATAACTATATTTTAAAAAGCATTGTCTTACATCCATGCCAATGTGGTATATAAATCTTTCCTTAACAGCATACTTAAATGAATTTTGTATACAAATTCTGTCTAATTATAATACTGAACATTAGAGGGCTGTACAAATAGAAGTAAACTCATAAGACTGTTATGGCTGTACATAGTTAATTTACTTTCATGGTCACTAGTCAATTTGAGTGCATTGATTCTTGGAAAGTTAATGCAAACTGATAAAGAAGCTCCACAGAATTTCAGCACATTATAATCATGAATGTGAATAACTAAAGACGAGCCAAAGGAGCTTATACCATATAAATGCAATAGACTACATAAAGTTGTACCATTCTGAGGAGAGAGAAAAAAAAAAAGTGGCCTGTTAAAGAGTTCATGTTGTCATAAATCTCTCCGTTTTCAGCATTTTGACCTTGGATGAAAATCTTGATCTGCTGGTAATTCTTTTTTGAACTAACTGCTTATCACTTTTGAGATTCAAAGTGTAGTATAAATAGCAGCTGCACTTCATTATTGCATCTTTTGATATCTACAAATCAAATCTTGCTACATGAACTATACTTTGCTTGCAACGTGTGCTAAGTCCTTTGTAAGAACTTATAAATAAAAGTATGCAAATTTATGCTTGGGGAATGACATTTAAGTACAACTTATTTGTTGATAAAAATATACAATATTGATACAGTAAAATGAATACTTGCTGACATATTGTGGTCATATTAATTACAACAATATATTAAAAGATTCTTATTTTATAGACTTTAAAGTAAAGTTACTGTAGCTGAAATGGTAATGCAGTTAATTTTGTGCAAGTGATCAAAAATAGCTTATGATAATAAAAATTGTGCTTAAATTTTACAAATGGAATTTATATAGGTTTGAGAGATTTTCTGGCAATTTCAAAACTCGGCCTTCATCTCATAAGATAGTATTCATAAATCATCTTAGCATGATCTAATTAGCAATTAGATCAATAAACTTTGCTAGATCAAACATTAGAAATTGAAGAGCGGATTAAAAATTATTCCTGCAAGGTAAAGTATGCAGAAAAAGGTATAATGCTGAGGGCACGGGGGTGAACCCTAAGTAAGGCATGAAGCAGAAGCACATGAAAATATAAATATTTTTATTATCTTTTCCATCTTGTGCTAAATTGTTTGTTTTTTTTAAATAAGAATTAACAGTGTTTCCTAACCAATTATAGTGAGGACCAAATTACCATCTTGTGCAGAGATTGCAGAATATCAGCCCTCTTATATTTTATTGATATATTTTGTGACAGCTTTATATCTATGCTGGCAGTAACTGTAGGAATTAATTTACAGCCAAAATAAATTTCTCACCATTGCAAGTCACTCAAATGAGCAGTGTGTTTCCTTATAATGTAAAGATATCCAAACCAATGCGAAATCTATAATACACACTGTAAAAATCACTCCTGTTTAATTTTCAAATATTTTGAGCTAAGATACAACATAATCTACCAGACTATTTGTTCACCATGAAAAAGATGACATTTTTGTTCTAGGTTATCATTGGTTATGCTTTATAACAGTAATTAACAAAGCCTTCTTTCATTTTTAAATTCTATATAGAAGCTCATGTAGGTAAATCAAATCTCTAGCTTAGTCTACAGAAGAGCAATAATTATTAAAATACAATTAATATTAATTGTAGTTAACTAAAAACCCAAAAAAGTTAAGTGCTTGCAACATCGCAGTCACCTTTAAGTTATGATATGGATATGTTTTTAAAAATGTCAAGGTTACTGTGCTGCTTGGAACTGAAGTTCATTGGGCTTTTACTCATTTCCCATGGTAACTCAATGGTAAAGTACCAGCACAGAAAGTTGAAGATCTGTGGGTAAGAGTTTTGGCAGTGTGATTGAATTTTTGTCTAACGAAATTCAACAAATGTCATTAAACAGATATGCATTCATTCATAAAGCTGATGGTCGGTGATACATTTGCTTGCCACTGGAGTATTTTTTATTGCCTTAACAAAGCACAAATATAAAATAAAGTATAGAATTGATTTATTTTAGAACTTCAATATACATTAAAATAATATAAAGCAAATGAATAAATTGCAAACTTTTAATTTCAAGATTGTATATTGAAATCTGTATATAGAGTTCAAAAATAAGAAAAGTATATGTATGCTTCTTTCTATATATCAAGTAGCATAATTTTTAAGAAGATAGCATTGGCAGTTTAGAAGGATTGATGTCAGTAACATAATGTGCATGCTTTTCTTTCTGTTGTAGCATAAATTAAGTTTTGCAGTTTTTATTGTATCTTTAGCTTTATTTTAAATTAGTAGCTGGCTTTGAATGTATAATTCTATTTTGTACCTACTTATGTTTTATTTTTTCTGTGTGTTTAACTGTGCACTTTCTAACATTATTAACAAAAATTAATTAACTTAATTTCATGTGTGTAAAGGTAATTACTATTGCCCATGTCTTTTTCAAACCTAATAACAGCATGTGCATATCTGCCTTTTGTTGTGTGAAGTGATATTATTTACATTGTCATATTTTTGCCCCTTTGTTTAATAGCTTTCAGGATTACAGCTGAAGTGAAAAAGTAGAATTTGAGTTCTGCTTGTCGCTGCAATACAAAAAATGTCAAATTTTCATTAACCATTTTTGAGGAAATTAATTTTTAATGATGCTAACATCAAGGCCACTCTGATAAGCCAAAATTTTGTCCTGCAGGAGTTCTTTTACATGCCAGTAAATCTACTGATTTGAATGAGTCACTGTAAAACTTGTTTAAATATTGCCAGTCTGTGTTGGTTTGAGCCTGTGACATTGGTATCAAAAGACCACTGCATAACCAAATGAACCATCCAGACTATTTTGGGTGAAATACAATACTTCCTGTAATTATTATTATTATTGTTATGATAACAACAGTGTCAATTGTCTAGAACTTATCACTACTACTGTGTGCTAGAATTTCATCCTGCAGACGTTCTTTTATACCAGTAAATTCACTAATGTGGGACTGCCGCTTTTAGGCATATTTGAAATCATTGGTTGGGCCAGATTGAACCCACAACCTTGGGATTGGAAGGCCAGCTCCAAGCCAACTGAGCCACCCTGACCAACATACTTCCTTTACATACTCTAAGCAGTTTTTAGAAAAAGTAATAACATGATTAAACAGGATGTAGCAAGGGGATGTAAAGGGGTGTAAAGAGATACACAAAATCAAGGGGTTGAGGGAAGCCAATCCAGATTTTAAGAAGTAGTATAGCTATTAAAAAGTATAAAACATACAAATAAGAGTGCAATATATTCGATCTAATCCAATAAGATTTATCGTTTTTCTCTCTAAAAAGATCTTGCAGTAACTTTCTCTGATGCAGGTAAGACATCAATTTTGAAATTACAGAATGATATTGGCAGATACATAGACTAGTTGTTGCAATAGAATGATTTACAGCCATTTAGAGTAATAATTTAGGATATAAATATTACATTTGTGGTAGTTGTATCTGCTTATCAACATATACTTATCAAATACAGAGCCTAGGTTGTAAGGTATGCTCATAATTAAAGCATGCCAATCGTATTAAAGCTAGATGCATGCTAACCAGAGCATTATTTCATCAGTATGCATTTAAGGTCTTGGTAGAAGCAGGAAAAACAAAGAGATCTGATTATACAGTTCCAGAATAATAGTCCTCCAACTTTCCATTAGTGCAAGTACTAGAGTATTTTATAATAAGTTGCAAAAGTAATTATCATAGAGAGTATGTTGTGTTACAATACAATGGTTTCAAATTGTGTGTATCATGTGAAACCATCCCTGCTTTCAAGTTCCAAGCAAACCCTGCTAGAAATCCTGTAGCCAGTCAGACTTAAGTATGCTATTGATCTCCTGCAATGTACATGAAAAAAGCAATTGCCCAATCTGCCATTTTGGAACATAAAACCATTAATATCATGGAAGCCGACACAAGCTAGTTATTATGGTAATGATAGAAGTAAATCCCTCATTAGTATTTGATTTTCCAACACTCCCCATCTGGTCTGATATACCTTTGGGAGTTATCCACCAAGCAATCGATGACTGGGCCCATTTCTGAGGTTGAGGCACCCAGCAAGTGGTGTCAATTACCTATGATGGTAGGATGATGATGGCAGCAGGAAAATGAGAGAACTTACAGATTTTACCATGGATTCCAAACCACGTAGAGGACCAACAGCTTTATCATTAATTTGAAACCATGTTGGGCCAAGAGATGATGGTATCTAGAGGCAAATACTTGAATAGGGCTGACTTCAAGTCATCACCTGAGAGCCAGGAATCAAACCATGGACCCTCAGCATGAGAGCCATAAACAAAACTATGAGCTACCTGGTGCCCTAATTTATAAGTTATGCGAGCAGTTTATAAGCATTATTTTTAACAATGCATTACAAATTTGCGTGAGCCAGATGTATGGTGAGAATTGTTGGAGAATAATCTGACATTGAAATGAGGAGTTATAACTGTATAACATAACTTAACATAACACTGTATCAAAACTAGAATGGTTATTTGCATCTTAGCACTTTTTGGAACTGAAATGCCTAGAAACATTGCAGAAAATAATGTTTTCAAAATTTTAGGTCACAGAATACTATTAATATTTTTAATCTTGTTGTTAATTACATAAGTTTAGGTGTAACCAGAGTTTTACTTGTTTTTCCCAGTAGTTATTAACAGCTATGTATGCTTTAAAACAAGAATGCAGTAAAAGACCACAAAACACATATGTTATGCTTTCTGTGAATAGAAGTTTTTGGACAGTGTTCACTCATTTTAGTATTCAGTTTAATGTATTAAAATATTTAATATGTTTCCAGCTCTTGGATAGGATATTTTTTTATAGATTGACTATCAGGTACACTGCTTTCATTTTAACAACTTAACAGCAGCAGGTGAATATAAATAGTTGAAGCATCTGAGATTGGATTGATCAGCATCAAATACTTGTAACGGTTAATTTAGTATAGCTGTGTTTGTAGCAAGTTGCAAATGAACTCTGCTAACAAAACTTATGCTAACAGTGGCATTCCACAAATTGATTATGCAATAACATAAGGGAGAGGCGATGAATTCTGGATCTATATTCTTTATTTCTATTGTATAAATTTTGTATTTTTCCTATGACAGGGTAGGTCATATTAGATTTTATATGAATCAAACTGGAAAAATTATGCTAATGAGCATAACTCACCATAACCAAGATTCAAACTTAGCACCTTTTGAACATGAGGCAGACATAAATTCCTTTTTCGGCGTGATTACCAGCTGCTATAGCAGCTCCTACTCCTGGGATGCTGGCACAACCTTTACCAAACCTTAAAATAATACATTTACTAAATCTAAACTAATTTAATATCAATAAAATTATCTACTCACCAGATGTGGGCTGATCTTTACTTAGTTTTCCAGTTATATCTGATCAGCTTATAAATTTGTTTGAGAAACTTGGAAGATAAAGGTAAAAAACATAAATGGAGGAGAGAAAACAATTTTGGTTATCATTGTCATGATCAACTGCCTTAATGGATGCTATTGTCTTGGCAACATGGAGTACACATAGAATATTCAGAAGACCCTTGCTGAATTCATAAATGTAACAAGAAAGAAATTCAATAATATTTTGTTTATATGTATAAGCTTATTCCATTTAAAGTATAATAAATTGCTGGAAGTACAGTGCAAAAAAGTTCAAAAATAACAAGAACTGAAAGTTTCTGCTTTATATGGTTGCTAGAGACATTTTTGGTCTTCAGCAGTGTGATGCTTTACAAAGCAAGACCAAAGAACATTTCATCTAACCATTTTTATAATTTTTTTTTTTAATTATATGACTAGAAGCTATGGTTCTGCCCCAAAATGCCTACACTTGCCAATCACATTCTAATGAATCCAGTAATTTAGCATATATTGACACTAGAATTGTATGAAAGATTTCAATTATCATATTATTTTCATTTATAGCATAGTTTTCTATGTGTCTATTAACTAATGCACATTACGGATACTTTGCCCTAGGTGATGGAGGTGAAAGTGCTCGTACAGCCACTGAAGAAAAAGTATGGGACAATGAAGAAGATGGTGTAGCCTATTCTTGGTCTTTCTTCCATGTCATGTTTGGTTTGGCAACTCTCTATGTTATGATGACACTCACCAACTGGTATTCGTAAGTATAGAGCATCCAGTTTATTTTACCTTCCTTTGAATTGCATTTTAATTTTGAGTAAGCATTTTTAGTAAATTAAAAAGGTAATTAAAATATTTAAAAGTATATCTGTTGTTGTTATTATTATTGCTATTATTATTTTGTTTCATTTCCTTTTTTTACTATAGTGACATTGTCTCAATCTTTTAGCATAAATTTAAAGAAAGCAAGTAATAAACGATATAAGACAAGAAGGAATCTGAAAAGAAGCAAATAGACCCCAAGTGAGAGAATTGCTGACTCCAGAAACATATCAGGAATGTAGATGTGCTAGTTGCTGACTGCAATACCAGTAAGATTTTTACATTTAATGTGCATTTAAATACTGTCACCCTGATAAGGCTTCAAACCCACAATGGCAGATAAAGCACAGAAAGCTCTTCTCACAAGTCATCAATAAAGACAATGACTGCTTCTGTAGTCGAGTTGAGAGCATTCTGGCTTCTCACCCAGAGGTCCCAGGCTTGATTCATGACTGAGGTGGGAAATTTTTCTTTAACTTGAATCATCTCCTATCTCCCACAATGTCTGAAAGTATGCATGTGAGAGTGAATGTGTGTATGTAAAAAAAAGGCATATGTTAAGAAACCCTACAGTTCAGCAAGAAAACACCAACAATTGTTTCTAAAGCTGAGCCCTGAAATGACCATTGAAGTTAAAGAGGACTACACAAATAAAAAAGAAAAAGAAAGAAAACAAGGACAATGTTATCAAATTATAAATTTTATTTTCAAATGCCCCGAATATTTGCCTCCAGAAAACTTTTTGCTACACCCAGAGAAAGCTGTTTACAAAACTTTATGCATACTATGTACTAGGATTTTCCTATGATGGTGAATATTCCTCCTTATTGCAACATTCAATAACTTAGTTTAAAACATTACACCAAGAGAGGACAAGCATGCTAAAAACCCTCTCTATAATTGCTGGGTCTGCAATTATTGGGAACAATGCCCCAGTCATCATACTCTGGTTCAAAAGACTCTCCTTACTGTCTATGTACTTGATGCTAATTTTATTCTTCAACAATTTACTAAACATATTCATTGTTTATTCTCATGTGTATACACTGTTGGTGATGCATTGATGTGCAATGCTGTAATCAGTCATGGGACTCGTTAAACAAGAAATTACAAGACTAGGCCTAATATAATATGGAAAAACTCTGATGTGTTCTATTCACATAACTTTCTCTAGCTCTTCTGTAAACATTTTATTCTGACAAAAAGATTATGCTTTTATCCACATAATACTAATCAAGATAAATATTACAGAAATATCTCTGAAATGGCTAGCTCTAAGAAAAAAGAACCTATATGACAAATTTCTCTCTTAACAATATCTGTATTTTTTGTGATAAGATTTTGTCTATATTATGGCTTACTTGTTATGCAAAAATCTTGCAAAATAAAAAGGACTTCAAAGACTATTCCAAACAAATTCAAGATATACATTTTAATTGACATTAAATATCTTTAATATATGGCATTTTAATTAAAATTAAGAGCAATTTTTTAGAAAATCGAAAAGTTTGAAAAATATTTTATGTAAAGGGTAGTTTGGAGTGGGGGCTTTTCTTGAAAATCTACATCATCCTTGAAGATACTGAACTTAAATACCAGGTTTGGTATTTAATCAACTTTTTGAGTTATTCTGTCCACACACACACATGTACGCAAGCTTCCTAAAATAATTTTGTTTATTCAAGGGCCCTCAAAACATGTATTTCTGGTGAGATCTCTGTGCCAAATTTTTGGGTCCAATACAATACCTTCTCTACCTATGATTCATAATGAAATTCTTACAGTTTGGTGATGACAACTCCAGATGAATGTTGTGGTGAAAGGCATTTTCTTACTCACCAAATGGGGCTGTATCTCCTTCAACTTCCTGTCAGATGGGGCCAATAACTCACAGTAGTATTGTGTAATCCTTTTTCTAAGAAGTCTGAGTACATCTCTGCATCCCAAAATATCATTGCCATCTTTTTTCCAGCTGATAGGAACATCTTTGTCTGCTTTAGAGCAGGTTCACTGGAAGCAACACATTATTTGATTTTTTTTTTTTTTGGTTTCTGGAGTACAATGATGAGTCCAAGTATTAATGATGGTAACAACTTGATGCAAAATATCTGCCTGATTTTGCTAAAATAACTGCAAACAGCTTTGAACTTAAAAGTTGCACCTGTTTATTGTCATAGTTGGACCAACTTTTTCATCTCCAACTTATCATGCAAAATGTGAGTTGCTGTTCCCATCAACATACATATCGTCTCTAACACTTTGCAAACTTTCATTTGATGCTCAGCAGAATCATATAGTGGACTTTATCAATAATTTCCTTGGTAACTACATCTGTCAGGCAACTTGGGTACTCATCAAATCAAATGATGTTCAATTACATTTAAAGTCATTAAACCACTGTTGTCATAGATGGTGAAAGGTACCCATAACAGCATCCAATTTTACTTTTATCTCCTTGCAAGTGTTCCTATCCAAAAGTAAAATGCAAATCACTGAACACCACATTTTTTCCATTTTAGCAACTTGTAACAAATGACAGTACATGATGGTAACACCAACTTGGCTTAGTAACACTATCTACTTTGAAATACAGTATTTATTGAACAACTCTCGCACATTTACTTCAATAATGTAGGCGTAACTTTAAGATTATATGACAGCAGAGCTGTTAAAGTTAATATCATTTACCAACAATGAGAACATTATAAAAATACATGAGTCATAACTTTGTAGTAAAGCTAGGTTTGTTTTTCTTTCCCTAGGCCCAATTCATCTTTGGAGACATTAAATGCAAATGCAGCCTCAATGTGGATGAAGATTGTATCAAGCTGGCTGTGTCTCGCTCTATATGCATGGACCCTAGTAGCTCCTATCATATTGCCTAACCGCGAGTTCAACTAAAACTGCCATCAAGATGTAAAAGGAAAGAGAAAAAAAAAAAACATATATCACAGGAATGAAGTTTAATGTGTAATATTAAATGAGACTTGTTATGCTTGATCGATTAATTGTTCTATATACAAGGGTCTCTACAGTTCTTAATATTTCTTTTTATGTAGGTACTATTTTGAAGCAATATAAATGGTTTTATATCTGTTATAGTGATGTAGTATATGTTTTACAGCTTAGTCTTTTCATGTAAATAAATAGTAACCCTCAAAAAACATTCATGGCAGCAATATTAATATTTGAATACCATATTTATGTTACGTAGATCAAATATTTTCTTCCTTGCTTTTCAATTTAAAAATTGTAGCACATTGATTAGGTAATCTAACTAATGTACATAACATGGATGCTTAATTCCCTGTAAGTAACTTTAAACAGCATTAGCTTTATAATCATTTAGCTGTCCATATATCGTAGTATATCTGTACATATTGTCACAAACCTAATAAATGATTACTTTCTTACACCATTATTACTTAAAATCACATCGTATAAGTTGAAATAGGCAATTAATCATTGGTTGGAAGGAATAACAGAATTCAGGGTGTAATTATAAGAGCTGACCACATTACTTAGAAGTTTATAATATGATTATGGACCTGTTCTATGGTTTGTTACATCACCTCTACCCTAGCTAGTTTGAGGAGGAGACAGGTATCAATACAGGCTTAAGGCATGAACTCTTAAACATGTGGTTAGTGGTTCAAATCCTGACTGAGGTTTCTTCCAGGTTTTCCTCAGTTCTCATAACGGGGAAATGCTGGGAAGGTACCCTAAACTTATGCCCACA
The DNA here is from genome assembly GCA_030762935.1 of Hymenopus coronatus. Taxonomy (NCBI): domain Eukaryota; kingdom Metazoa; phylum Arthropoda; class Insecta; order Mantodea; family Hymenopodidae; genus Hymenopus; species Hymenopus coronatus. The sequence goes on from CM060895.1 coordinate 41,861,008, forward strand.
ATGTTTCCTTCCTTATCAATTTTCATTTCATATATTATCAGTGTCCACTGCATGGTATGGTTTACCAGAACTAGAAAAAAAGCAGAAAATTTAGTTTTTGCTTATAAAACCTTTTCCTACCTTTTTGATAACAATCCCACAATTGCTATACCAGGCTCTTCGAATACCAATTACTATATTTTCAGTGAAACTTATAGATGCAATGAATACCAGAAAAATATTATAGACATTTCTTTGACTAGCTTCAGAAATAAAAGAGATAATTTATCACACTCCTGGAAAAAATGTTCCTGTAGTACATTATTGTAAACCAAGGAATAAATTGCTTAAAGTAAAAACTTGTATATATGGGAAAAAATCTTTGTGTTCTTCTCTTTTGATATAACAGAACTTGGTATATTAGTTTGCACTTCAATTTTGTCAATGTACTTGTGTGCTATTATCTTTTTAATGTTTGATGTAATTGCTTTAATTTTGGTGATATAAAAGATAGTAGATGTAAAAATATTAAATTTTGAGCTATTACTTTGGAGGGAAAAAAACAAAGAAAAACCCTTTTTTTTTTTTCTTCCTTACTGAAAAATTAGTAATAAGTTATGAGTCGTTCTTCAGTTTTCTTACTTTCATTTCTCTCTGTTATTGAGTTTATTGCGGGTAAGTATATGTTTTTGTAAAACAATGGAAAAGATGAAACATTGAAAGCGTTGTATAATGTTCTGATCTGAGTTTATCTGCTCAGGGCAAATGATTATTGGTTCTCACTATTTTACATCTACTGCATAATTGTGAGAGCAATATATCCTAACAAACAAGTACTTAATGTGCAATATGATAGATACAGATGTAAGTGTGGTATTTCTGTTCTAAGTGTTAGTTACTGGCACACTAAAATCCATTATGCTTTAGCATAAATGAGGGTTACTCTTTATTATTAATATTTGTTTAATAAACAGACGCAACTCTTAGCTGTGTTAAATAAAGCAATAGATAGAACATATAAATTGTTAGTAATAGGAAGAAAAGTATTATTAAAACTTCATTATAATATATAGGTGCTTAAAATCTGAAGAAAATGGAAATTATAGACTTTATGCAAGCTATATGTGATAAAATAATTTGACAGTGATATAACTATGTACTAAAGGTGTTGTAAAAAAACACTATGTGTTCTATTGTATCATCTTTTGCTGTTCACAATTTTAATTAATAAAAATTTACCACCAATAAGTTGAGTTTTACAAAGCAATCAAATTCCTGGATCATTTGGGCAATAACATTACTATCTTTATGGGCCATAAATCCTGATTTTGCAGCCACGAGTTTAAAGAGGTTTTGAGAATTACTGGATTACTTGGGCCTAAGATAAGAACCTGATAATGGCTCTGCCAAAACTCATCTCAGAGAATGGTTTACTAGGGGGGGGGGGGATATCCCTGATATATTAAAATTATGTGACTTTCTCTTTTTACTCTGCTCTGCAACTATTCTTGTGTTTATCTTGCTACTTCATTTTAACAGATAAATGTCTGCAGAAATAGTTTAACTACACTTTTAAGTACCAGGGGGGGGGGGAGGCTACAGAAGGCTGAAGCTCTAGTCAAATATTTAAAAGGGGGCTTTAAAATTCTTCTTAATACCCTTTTAGAAATGGGAAAGGTAAGCTGAGAAGTTGGATAATGAAGAAAATTTCAAAATATTGGCTCACAGTGCGAATCCCACAGGATTATTTATATACTGAAAAAATGATTAAAACTCAAAGATTCTAATTTAGGTGAAACAAGTGTGTAGGAAATATTGGATTTGAATTAAGTTGGAATAGGAGAGGAGTAATTGAGAAAAGTTAATTTGATGATCAGTCTTAATTAAAGCCAGATTTGAGGAGACACAAAACATTTGCTGCTACTGAAGTTCATTGCTGCTATATCAAGAATTAAGAGGGCTATATGAGTGAGGGTTATACTAATAGATGTAATAAGAGAAAGGGAGAGGTAAGCTTGGTTTAAGCCAGACTGGTCCAACACAAATGCAGTAGCAGTAGATAAAGTGCTGGTGTATTGTGGTGGCAATAGCAATGATGCTACTGCTTCTTTTTTTATTTATTTATTTACCTCCCTTAGATCTTACAAGAGATATAGGTATTATCAAGGAATATAACAAAGTATAATATGTACCTACATAATTTGGATACATTTATCCTAGGCAATACAATTTTTGTAGGTTTAGCCTTAGCTTCAACTCATAGTTACATAAAATATAGGAAAAGAAATATTAATTTATGTTTTGCTCATACATTATTCTATGTATTTATTCACAGAATAAAACCGATTTTGTTTTAAAATTTGAATATATTTATTCTATATCTGTATGCTGAAGTAATGTTCCTTAAATATTCAGATAATTGATTATATAGCTTTGAAGGATATTTCAAATAGTTTTGTTTTATATAAAGTTGTTATATATATATTGTGTGAATGAAGTTCTGCATTGTTGATGTAATTAGCTTCATTATTCTTGGCATGGAGTAATAACTCCTTTATATTATAAGCATGGTAGAGTAAAAATATTCAGCTCATGGAAGTATTCCCTGCAACTTTCTGTCTTTGGTATACCCACTATAATTGAGGAGGTGACACGCAAACACGAACATGTCCAAAATTTAAAAAAATTGAGTTACCTTGTGGAATGGTAATTAGAGGATAAGCGGAATGTATATACATCTTGCTATTGAAGCAAACCCGAATATATTCTGTGATATAAGCCTGTGAAAATGCGTGGTTCAAAGCAAATGCGAACATGTCCACGTATAAATTTCCTGCAAAGAAGAACTAGTCCATACAACCAATAGGAGGCTGTGGTTTAAGTCACGTGATTTCCATTCCATTCGAGGCCAGGCATTCCCGCGCAGAGCAGCTGGTATGATTATTGTCCCGCTTCTGTGTTCTCATGTAATATTGTATTCTAATATCTAGTAGCAGCAATTATTAGGTCAGCCTTTTAGTTAGCGAGTGAAATAGATGAAGAACGTGTATTTGTGAAGACTGCAAACAAGGGTAGCAGAAAGAGGAAGAGGAATGAATCGCAACGTGAAAAGGATAAAGGGAAACGATATGTTGCACCAAGAGGCTTTCATTCTTTACATGCATGTACACACCAAAATAAACAGTTCTCTTGTCGGGAAATACACCCACGAGATGCAGTGCACCTGAGGCAATTAATTTATAAAGTTCAAGATAAAGCAGCTTAAGAAAGGATGCTTGCACGGATGATGTCGCTGAAAAATATTCAAAGAAAGCGACCTTGAAACAATGAAGGCGAAAGTAAACCTCGCAAATTTAATGTTAACTACACTCTTTTTGCACAAAATGGAAACATAGTATATCCAGTTGGCAAGAAATTTTTCATGCATATTACTCTAATGAAATCTACTCGGCTGAATAGTATAGCAAACAAAATAAATAAAAGAAGGAAAAGCAATAAAGGAATATAGAGGTGGAAACCGCATCAGTCATAAATCAGCAGACAATCTGCATTGTACTGAAAGTCATTACAACCGACAAAAATCACAGCGGCTGTATCTGCACAGTGAATTAAGCATAAAGAAACTAAGTGCACTGTACAACAGATCTGTGGCTAATGACAACAAAGTGTCTACATCTATATTCCGTAGAATATTCGTGAATGAATATAACATTGGATTTAGAAGTCCTGCTTCAGATATCTGCGCAAGAATTGACGAGCAAATGAAGGTGGCTTCAAAAAATGAAAAGATACAGCTTATCACACAGAAAAGGGTCCACAAAAAGAGGGCAAATGCCTTCTATGAACTTTTACAAGAACACAATGAATAGACATGGCTTTCTGTTTTGATTTGCAATAGGTCCAGCCACTGCCAAAGAAGCATTTTACTCCAGGCAGATAAGTTTTTACAGTTTGTGCATTGTCAGTGTGAAATCAGAGAACCCTGTATTTTACACGTGGACAGAAGATTTGGCAGGCCATGGTGCAGCGGATATGGCTTCAGCCTTATTGCATTTTTTAAAATCTGTTGATTTTAAAGAAAAACTGTACTGAAATTTTTCTGAACAATGTCGTGCTTCACACACTCATGTATTTTCTTGGAATACATGATGGTCCTGTTGAAGAAATACACCTCATTTTTCCAGTTCGAGGACACAGTTTCTTACCTGCTGACCGCGTTTTCGGTAGAGTGGAGAAACTTCTAAGAAAAAAGTCAACAGTTGTAACAAAAGAGGAATATATTGAGGTCTATCAGTCAGTGGGTGGAGTAAGAAATCATGGTGAAGATTGGACATGAAATCACCATCTAAAGGCATACGAAATTTAGATCACATCAGTGAAATGAAACAAATTTTCATTAAAAAGTGTCAAGCTATGGAAAACATTCATATTGATGCGGATGCAACTGCATTCTACAAGTCCCAGCAAGAGCTACCAGAGTGGAAATCTCTTCTGAAACGTGGATGGACCATGAAGAAACTCTTCTGTCATCCAATCCCAGATGCTAAGAAGAAAGATGTTGATGGTTTATTGAAAACTATTTTTGGAGAAGACTGGAGAAATCACCAAGATGTAAGATGGTATGCATCCATCATTGACTCTATTCCCACATCGTGCAACACAGAGACAGATGAAATTTCTTTTGACAGTTTAGAAGATGATAGTGATTTGTTTGTTTAAGTGTGTTGGTTCAAGAACCTTTCTAATAATAAGCCGTGTCATTGTTGATATCATTCCATTTTGGTCATGATGCTTTAATCTATGTAATTAAATGATTCTAAAAAAAGCAAAATATCACAACTTTGTTAAAATTTCCAAACAAAGCCAAAGCTACCAAAGTGAGTTTATAGTTTTTTTTTAATGATATGATATATCAAGATGTTATAGATAGGTAATCTGATATACTATAAGAAGTATTACTCAATAACGTGCAAGTCATTATGAAACAACAAGATATTTGCCTTTTGAAATTCATTCAAAGGCGAACATGTCAAAATAGATCATGCAAACGAGAACATGTCCATATTTAAATGTACTTTTTAAAGGAAAATTTTCAGTTTAGATTTATTTCACACACGTGAATTGTTTTTTGGATACACAAACGCGTTTGACTATCAATATGTTGCTTTAATTCATATGTATAGTTGAGATACGTTTTTTGTCGATTGTGAAAAACTGTATTTAATGGACATGTTAGCATTTGCGTGGCACCTCCTCAATTGTAACTGCTCTTCTTCTTCTTCTTCTTTTTTTTTAATACAATGGTAGCATTACCCCATAGTTACAATAATGACTGAAAATAAGCAAACATGTTTTAAGCCTGTAGAGTGATACCCTACTTTAATTGGTGAAGAACAAATCAGGCTCTACTTAACTTTCCTGCTAACTTTTCTATGCAATTGTCCCAGCTTCGATATTTATCAAAAATTAATCCAAACCTTGATTCCATGCTCACAGTTGACTAATTTGGAATCATACCCTACTTTAATTGGTGAAGAACAAATCAGGCTCTACTTAACTTTCCTGCTAACTTTTCTATGCAATTGTCCCAGCTTCGATATTTATCAAAAATTAATCCAAACCTTGATTCCATGCTCACAGTTGACTAATTTGGAATCGACTGAGATGGCTGGGGTCACCATTACTCTATGTTGGAAATTAAGAGCAATAGTTTGTTTTTTTCTCTCTGTTTACCAGCAATTTGTTTATTTTAAACCAGTTTAGTAGATTATTCATGGTAACTAATATTTTTTGCCACAATAAAAACAATTTTCATCTGCAAAAAGTGTTATTTTAGCTTCAGTGACCTTTCTATTTGCTCTCTCATTTTGAGGCAAGGTTTAAACCATTTTAAAGCTTTCCCTCTTTGTAGAGTATTTTGTGATCTTACACTTCAAACATTTTGGATAGATCTAAAAATAGACCTACTAGTTTGCTGTCTATGGTTTCATAGATATTATAAAGTTGATAATTGCCAAGTTCATTTATTTCTTTGGAAACCATATTGGCAGCTGTTACTTATACTATATTTGTTAAAACAATTTTGTTGGTGTTAAACGTAGCAGTATTTTATTCAATAAAATATGTACATTACTTCAATGAATACAAACAGTAGAATCTCTATGAAGATTAAAAAAAAATAATTAGTTTTGACCAAAGATTCATTTGTATTATCTTGCCTTAAAATTCAGTTTAGTAGTGTTTGGATGCAACTAATTGACCTTTGCTTAGAGTGATAGTGTTTGAGTAATTCTCACAACAGCTTCTAGCAACATGGAGGTATGCCATGGATTGGACCAGTGGAAGAGTCGTAGTGCCACAGTTGACAGTAGGTTGGATCAGATTTGCTAGGAACAGGAAAAATTGGCCAACGAAAATGGCCATCTGCAAAGCAAATGAAAACACACTGTGTGTTTGCATGTGTGTGTGTGTTTAGGGGGGGGGGCTGGAATATGCAAAGCACATATTATTTAAATGCAAGGAAATGGAAATTTAGAGAAAAGAAAGAGTATGAGCTGGAAGATTAGGGATATGAATTTAAAACTAAACTAAGATAGAAACTGTATGAACATGGGGCATATCAAGAGAGAATAAAGATCAAATAGAATTGGTCTGTAAAAATGATAATGTATTGTAGCAATGCCGTCCATGTATGTGATTGCTAACACGTTAGCTCTAGTATGTGGCGGTGGAAGCGCAGCTGGGATTGTAAACAACATGGAAGAGTGGTAACAGGAACACAAGATGACACGATTCTTCTCAATGTTTAAGATGCTTCTCCAAGCATTGGCTTCCAGAAGCTTCCAGGAAGATCTGTGACATCATTTTATAGTTATAAAAGGAGGAAGGATTGCAGTGCAGTATGGTTGTTGCTGTGTTGTGAATTGCACTGAGTTGTGAGTGACTAGAATATTAGCATGCAATGGTATACAAGCCAAGGATGGCATGCAGCTATAAATTGTCTCGTGTCAAATGAATTATTTGATTCAGTGAATCAAAGACTGTATTTATAACTGATTGTTGATTTATCACAATAGTGTCAGAAGTATGGTATTTGCGCCGAGAAGGAGGAAAAGAAATCAGGGATGAAGAAAATGAATGAGAAACTGAAAACTGGAATGGAAACCACAGTGGAAAAGATGGAATCCAGAATAGGAAAAATGGAAGAGAAAATGGGAAGAAAAAAAAAAAAATGCAACTCTGCATGGAGGAGGTGGTCAGCACTTTAAAAAAAGAAGAAGAAAAAAACTTTTGCTGTATGATGCATGATAAGTATAGATAAATGTTAACGTGTCTGTAATCTTATAATTACATTTAGCAATAACACATTTTGTAATCTAAATTCAGAATTTACAGATAGCTCGTTTAACATTGAATGTGCATTTCAATTGATACTGTTAATTTCATGAAGTAAACCATCTTTCTGATATATAAATACAATCAAACCACATAGGTCTTAAAAAGTCCCCTCATTCATACTTTAAACGTGGACAGCAAAAGAATAATTAATAAATCAAATGATTTACAGATATTGTTCAAAATGTCCATCATTTGCACTCCTACAAGCTTCACACCTTTGTAACAAATTAAGTCATACTTCATCAAAGAGATTTTTACTATTTATTTCCTCTGCAGCCAGATGAATGCATTTTCTCAAAGTTTTGATGTTGGTAACCTGTTTTGTAGACCCTGCTTTTAATATCCCCCAGAAGAAAAACTTTGATAAGATTCAGGTCTGGCAATCTTGCAGGCCATTTGATGGCCACTAATCCACCTGTAAGGAAAGCTACAGTTCAGATGGTCACGGCATTCCAAGTGAATGAGGTGAAGCATCATCATTAAGGACCACAGTTTCTTCTGGTTTGTATAAAAACATTTTTCAATAAACCTGAAAGCGGCGAAACCTCTTGAAGAAATGACTCGACTGGTTGGGGAGAATGTGATGACCTATGAAGCAATTGCTAACTGTTCCTGCCCATACATTAACATCAAATTATTGTTGCAAATACTGCTGTCTGAAGCTGTGAAGGTTTTCTTCTGCCCACGTATGGATATTATGAAGTTTGAAAATTCAGTTTTTGTATAGGTAGCTTGTGTGCTGCCATAATTGTGCCATATCTGCATCTAGGAGCCTAGGAACCAACTGACAAAAGCCATCCTAAACACGTAATCTGCTGCTAGACACTGTACCTGTGGATATGAAGCGGTTGCATAATTGTTCTTTCAGCATCCTGAAAACAAACCAACGGCACATGCCAACAATGCAAGCTATTCTTCTACTACTGCTGTAGCATTGTCTACAAGATTTAAAATTGCTTCCTCTGTAGCAATGGTATTTCTTGTTCGCCCTCCTCCTATATCTAAGACCCTCTGCGTTGTCAGCACAAATGTCCTTGAGTATGAAACCATTCCAACATATCAGGGTACTTATGATTTGAAAAGGCTGGCATCTCATAAACCTTGTGCTGTACATATGATTATCCACTAAATCTCTGTTTCAATGCATAGTGTCGTGCTTCTTCAAACATGACTCTACTTCTAGTGGAGCTGTCATAAACATGGTGTGCTTTCAGTCAGCAATTGCAAAACACCTATTGGATGAAGATATTACTTCCATTTTGTTAGTGTCAATAGCTACCACATTGTACTCGTCATTTTGCCAAAAGACTACACTACTGTTTTGTCATGTTTGTTTGGATTAAGGGTCATGAGGAAAACAAAACCACTAATTCTCCCATTTTCCAGTTTAGGTATAGTGTTTTATGTCTGGTAGCTGGTTCTCACACTGACCTACCTTAGACAGCAACCAACCAGAGGATGATTATTTCAAAACCTGTATGTCACATCACATATTACTGAAACAAGATCAGAAACAGTTTACTCTACCCATCCTACAAGTAACAAGCTATCTTCTACATTCTTGTGGAATAAACCATCTAATTTGGTAAAACAATTATTTTTTTAAAAATGGCTGGTCACTGAACAAAATATACTTTTCTGTTTGTAATATCTCTATGAAGTACAAATTAAAAGGAATGTAGCGAGTTTCCTTCCAACTTACATTTTATTTACCAGGCAAATATCTTAAATATATGGTATTATAATAAAAACTGTTTCAGCCATTGTTAGAAAATGATAAGAAAAAGACAACAGCAGCATGCATTAGGATGGTACGAAACTAATATACTCCATTGTTTTTAAATTATAAAAAGTGGAGGGTTAGTCAAGGGAAGAAAAAGGGGATAAATTATATCAAGGCTAGTAACTAAAAACTGGCAAACATAAGGGCAGAGGTAATTAATAAGATATGGAAATTTAGGAAGAGTAAAGAATAGGAGAGTTAGAAGACAGAGACATGTATGTATTAGCCACCAAAGGTAGTGGTTATCTGCCATGTGGCAGAACAATCACAAGCTTATACCTGAAAATCCGCTTCCTATTACATTCAGATGGTTCCTCATGTGCAAGGAGGGAGAGGGACAGTTGGATGTTATAGACTACATTGTAGTTTTATTTTTCATTTTTAAAACTATCAGATATCATTGCACTGAAATTAAATTAGAATATATACAAATATATGAAACAACACATGAACTGTAGTGGGTTACTTCCTTCTTCCTCCCTTTCTGCTAAGCCATGATTCCACTTTCCTCCATTTGTTACACTTGGTTCCAGGGGTGGTTTGTCCATAAGAGCAAATTTTTATACCTATTAGATTAAAACATAAATGGGAATATGCAGTGAAATAACTATGTATGTGAAGTTTCAATTTTTTCTATTATTTATTAGAGGATTGTTTTCATCTTTGACATATTTCACTATTTTCTTACACAACTCAAGACTATTATGAGAAGCTTCCTCTTTCTGTGTAAACTCATGCAATTTTTCACTGTCTGGGATTTTGACACTGCAGCAGTGGGCAGATTCTTGTGCGCACTTTTATTAGGGTGAGTGTGCAAGGCAAAGAACAGGTACAGCTTGAAATAACACATGTGGCTGCTGGCCTTTGCAAATCAAATAGGAAACTGTGGCTCCTAGGATCCATCTTTAATGACTGCAATTCTATGGCAAATGCATTCTTCAGAGTATGGAAATTTTATAACATTGTAGATCATAATCAATTTATGGTAGCCAACTTCTGCTATAATATTATAAGTTAGAATGTCTTTTATCTACAGAAGTTGACTGCACTAACAATCCTTTTATTGTAACATGGCAAGGGAACTATTTTTCCTGATTTAAGACATTTCAGCATGGACCTTTAGTAATTAGCTCAGTTTCATTTAGGAAATTTTCATATGTACTGTTCAGTTTTGTTAGTAGGTACTACTACAAAGTGTTAATACCAATTCACCTTAAAAAAAAAAAAAACCTACGCAATTTGTATATAAACATGGATTGATAGTATTTTAAACCTAATTCTTGAAACAATGACTAATTGCTCTACCTTCTTAATTTTTATTACAATATAGCCAGAACCAAACGAAGAGGTAACCACACTCACAGTTAAGACAATAATGAACCTCTTGTAGATTTACCAATGTGATTATACACATATGTAGTTTATTTATGTCTTAAACTTAACAATTGCCAATTTAACGAAAATTCTGACTAACCAACTCCACTACAGCACCCATAATTTATAAATTCATGAGCCCCCATTGCATGGTTCTAAATACTCTGGTTACTGCATCAGACATCAAGGAAAAGTACAAGTTGAGTGATTAAAAATAAAATGGCCATTCAAGCTGGTTTTGAACAATGTGACTTCAATAAATTCAAGGAGAAGAGCTCTGGAAGGACAAGGCAAAGACTGGGTACTGAGGAATTTTGGTTCAATATGCATCTTCATAGTCTTTCAATGGAGTTCCTCCAACAACTCCCAAAGCATTCCAGTGTATACTGTAATGTTGGTTTTAGCCACTGTCTGTTCCCTAATGAATCCTTTTAGAAATGCCCTCCTACACACATTACTGTGGTTCTCTACAGCATTCATAGTTTAACATAAAATGTAAAATGTTTTCTTTTAATGAGTATATGTATTTGTTTATATAAATGAAATGTGAACACATTCCAGAAGGTTTATATTCTTTCAAGCTATTTTAAATTCTCAGAATTTAAATTGATGTGTTGATTTTAACTTCATTTACTTTTAAAATATTAATGAGTCTATGTTCACACTCAAACTTCACTTACGTCAAGTTGTAAAATAAGCAAAGTTTAAGTGTGCACTTGTTTGTGCTCTGTAAGATTGTCATACCTAACGTTCAAAATGGCAGAGCCAAAAAAGCTATGTTGCAGACGAGAAAGAACAATTTCATGCTAAGTGGCAAGAGTGTTATTTTTAGTGAGCATCATGGTAAACCACAATGTGTTATTTGTGCACAAGTTATGAGAGCTGCAAAGGAATATAACATAATTATAATACTAAGCTGCAAAATACAAAATATGGTATATACCAAGGAGCAGCAAAGAAGTGCATGTTCAAAGATTTGAGGCAGAGGCTGACAAAGTAGGATTTTTTTCAGCAGCCATGCAGGTTTAAAAGTATCTTATGGGGTATGTTTGGAACTAGCAAAAAGAAAAAGTCTTTTAGGGAGGCAAACTAATAAAATGATGTGCTATAAAAATTTCAATTACCTTTAGAGAAAATAAGAAAACCAAAAATTTGAAACAGTGTCTTTGTCACATATAACAGTAAGCAGAAGAATTAATGAAATGGGAAATAATGTTTCTACTACTCTTCAGGACACTAAGCAGAAATGTGAATTCTACTCTCTGGCACTAGATAAAAACTTTGGTATATCTGTTATGAGCCAACTTCATAGCTTTGTTATAACTATAAACTCTTGAATTTGAAATTCACAGAGAATTCCTGAAATTACACTATTTAGAAGTAAGAACTAAAGGCAATAACATATTTAGGGGGCTGGATGGTGCAGTTTCTCATTAGGGTGGTTTTGGTAAACATTCTAGCATAGTAACAGATGGAGCTAAATCTGTGGTTGATAATAATTGGTTTAGGTAGACTTATAAAAGGCAAGGGGATAGAGTCTTTGTTTTTTCACTGTATTATACATCAAGAAGCACTCTGGGGGAAAATTATAAAATACTATAAAACTCAGTAAACACAATGAAGATATATGGAATTTGGATGGGTCATATTTACACCCACCATTCACCTAACTTTTTAAATGTTAGAAAACACTGAAACATTTTCAAGGACATTCATCCTCATGTTCAGCAGCTGGGTGACTGAAGCTCCTTCCTCCTTGCTTCCTCTTCCTCTTGTAATCTGCCACCGCTCCTTTGCCATCTGGTGTTAGAGGCACAAAGTTTTAACACTGTTCAATGGTGGGGTTTCTAAAATTATTGCATTGTAGCTATTTTTGATATGCATTGTTTCCCAAATATCCAACTCATAATGTAATTTAAAAGGTACAGAAAAGATAGGGAAATACACTTTAGTATATAGTGGGGTTTCATTAAAACAAAGAGCAGCAAAAGGAGTAGCAATATTAATTGATGAAAAATGGACAAAGAGAATTGAACACTATACTTTTATTAATGAACGAATTATACAAGTAACGTTTAAAATCCCCAGAGGACATCTAATTGTTGTGGGAGTGTATAGTCCTGAAGAGGGAAAAAAGGAAGAGGTTTTAGAATTCTATGAACAATTACAAGAAGAAGTAAATAAAAGCAAAACCCAATATATGATCATTGCTGGAGATTTAAATGCAAGAGTTGGGAAACAACCTATACAAACTGTAGGAAAATTTGGAGAAGACCACATTAATGAAAATGGTAAACAATTACGACAGTTTGCAACTTTTAATGAACTTAAGATAACAAATACATTTTTTAGAACAAAAGATGTTCATAAATATACATGGAATGCACGTGGTCAAAGATCATTAATTGATTATATTATGGTAAATAAAAATTAATATCACAGATTATACATACTAGAGTTTACAGGGGATGTGATATATCCTCCGACCACTATTTAGTGATATCTAAAATAGAATTATGGACAAGATGGAAAAAATCAAAAATAAGGGCAAACGAGGAACAAAATAAAACTGTTTTCAAAATAAACCTACTTCAAGAACCTAGTATCAGGAGGCTTTATCAAGAAAGATTAAACATTTGCCTAGAAGATACAAAAGTAGAAGAACATATTGATAAAGAATGGTCCAATATAATTAAAGCAATCAAAGGAGCAGCAGAAGAAGCAATCGGAAGAAGAAATAAATATAGAAGAAAAATTGGCTTAAGAATATGGAATGAAGGAATTAAACAAGCTATTGACAACAAAAAAGCAGCGTATAAAAGGTTTCTACAAAATAAAACTGAAGACTCAAGACAAAATTATAAAGAAAAAAGAAACATCGCAAAGGCAATTACAAGAAGAAGACATCAGAATTCATGGGAGAATTTTATTAGCCAGATAGAAAACGACATACATGGCAGACAACAATTTGCCTATAAAGTGATTAAGACATTAACAAAACAAGAGAAAGACAAAGTGAGAATAAACAATATATCTGAAGAAGAATGGTTGACATATTATAAGGAACTATGGTATAAATTAGAAGAAAATGGAAAGTCAATAGAGGATCAAGTAATAGTTAAAACATCTATAGATTTAATCACCGAAGAAGAATTACAATTAACTTTACAAAACATGCAAAATAGAAAGGCTCCAGGACCAGATGGAATAAATGCAGAATTAATAAAGTATGGAGGAGATAAATTAAATGTAAGACTGCTTAATTTTATCAACAAATGTTGGAAAACGAATAGAATTCCTAAATGCTGGTACGATGCACACGTTATCAATATATTTAAAAAGGGCAAAAGAAATGTATGTAGTAATTACAGAGGTATAAGTCTCCTGAACACAGGCTATAAGCTGTATACAAAAATCATAAACAAACGTCTAAGTATAATTACAGAACCGTTATTATTAGAAAACCAAATGGGATTTAGAAAAGGACGATCCTGCACCGATAGTATATTTTCTATTAACCAAATTATTGAGAAGAGAATATAATTTAGAAACACATATAGCTTTTGTAGATTTAGAAAAAGCTTTCGATAAGGTAAGGAGAACTAGACTCTGGCATATATTAGATAAAAAAGGATACCCAAAACAATTGATAGATGTACTCAGGAATATATATCAAGAAACAAAAATAAAAATAGTTTTAGGAAATGGACGATTATCACAAGATATGATAATTAATAATGGTTTAAGACAAGGATGTAGTTTATCTCCGCTTTTATTTAATATCTATATGGATGATATTCTCAGAAAATTAAAAGATGAAATACCATTAGGAATAAAAATAAATAAAGATAATGCCTTAAATATGCTACTCTTTGCAGATGACATGATGTTAATACAAGACCGAGAAGATAAGCTGCAAATAAGTATGTACAAGCTACAAAAATTGATCCAGGATTATGGTTTAAGTATATCAATAGAAAAATCAAAGATAATGGCATTTATAGGAAAACATATAAAAAGATCAAAGATAGTGTTAAGCAATAAAGTGTTAGAACAGGTGATAAAATTTAACTACTTGGGTTGTAATGTAACCTTTAAGACAAACAATGAAGAAATAAATAATAAAGTGAGTAAGTTCCAATATATTTGTGGAGTAATAGCTCATACCTTAAAAAGGAAAACCCAAAAAGATACAAACCTAAAATTCTATAAGACAATGGCTGTTCCAGTTTTACTGTATGGTTCGGAGACATGGACTCTTAAAAAGAAAAATTGGAGCCAAATACAAGCGGCAGAAATGAAATATCTCCGAGCAGTAAAAGGTTGCACCAGACAAGATCATATTAGAAATGAAGACATAAGGAAAGAATTAGACATTTTTTCCTTAAAAGAAAGGATACAAATAAATAGAGAAAAATGGGAAAGCCATTTACAAAGAATGGATAACTCTCGCATTCCATTTCAGTCATACAAATATAAACCTCTAGGCTACAGAACGATAGGAAGACCAGTTAAAAGATGGGAAGAAATATGAGGCCGGAACAGGAGAATCCTCCTAATCCATGAAGAGTTGATGATGATGTAATAAATTTAAAAATCCACCATTGAACAGTGTTAAAACATTGTACCTCTCACACAGTGGCAACAGGAAGAGGTAGCAAGAAGGAAGGAGCTTCAGTCACCCAGCTGCTGAAAATGAGGATGAATCTCCTTGAAAACATTTATTTTTCTTCCTGCCCTTGCCCCATAATAACTTCCTATTGGCCCTCAGCTTAGACTACACTGCTCCAGTGTACCATCTTGTTTATTTATATGTATATTGGAGATAGTTTATTGTTGTATGTTACATAATATTTTCTGTGGGATCTGTTTTCTTTTATGTGTTGTTAGGTTTGCAACAAGCATACCTTTCTGTTTATACCAGGACAAGGGAAATTAACAAAGAATCTCTGAAATTAGGATAATTAATACAGTAAGAATATACTTCTAAGATCACTTTATGAATCATTTTAGGAACAAATTAATTCCTTAAATACTCATTAATACACTTAATAAATGCAATAACCGGTGTTTTACATATGCACACACCATTATAATACAATTACTCATATCAACTGGTTAAAGATAATATACAATGTTTATATAAAAACAAAAAAGCCAACAATCATTTTAACATTACTGTACAACTTACAGTGTAACCTCATCTAATTAACATGTTGGTACACAACTTCAAAACACAGGCACTAGATTTCTATATTTTATGAAGTTCACACACTTCACATTTAACAGTTTTGAAATGTTGTCACTTTTAAAAAATACGTACCATTTTTAACGGTTCAGCTGGATAAATATTAGGCCTAAATGTTTATATTTTGACTATTTTGGAGTATAGCACCCTGTACCCATTTTACTATACCATAAGCTTACTTGTTTTAATCCTCAGCTTCTTTAATGTTTTTAACATCTGCAAGCATTTAAGTACAATCTAAGCACCTCAAGTAATTATATTATTTTTACTCTTTGTAGGAATGCTGTTCCAAGTTTTTGCAGTAATGCTGTATGGAGTCATTACTTTGCTCTCTTTCCCATTCCTGTGTACATAGTGAACCACCCAGAAATGTCTCTGTACAGCTTTATTTCATGAATTAACAGACTTTATCTACAATGCAATAAGTTATAATCTGCCTTAACTTATAGTAGCTATCATTATCTACAAGGGTTGGAACTTACATCTTTAACGGTGCCTGTTATGTTGACAGTTCGAATGGAGCAATCTACTACCTGACAAATCTCTGGAACAGTTCTGAAGTGCATGCCACAAGTGTTCTTTCATCTTCAGTAAAACAAGTCAAAGTCAGAAGGACTTAAGTCCAGTATCACTGCTTCTTTTTCAAAACTGCTCGCAGGTTGTGTTCCAAAAATGAACAGTAATACTATGCAATGTTGGTTTGCTGTGGAGGTATGTATGTGTTATGGTGTCCCATCATACACAAGAAACATTATAACTTTCACACTGCTGGGGTTCTGGGTTCCATCTTTTGATCTTTGTCTTCAAACTTTTTCTCATCTAAAGTGACATTTTCTGAAAACCCACCCTTCATTTTGCACAACGATGCTCAGCCGCATACAGTGCAAACTGTGGCTGATTTGTTCCTCAATGGACTGGGATGTGCTCCACCATCCACTATACTTCCCGGACTTAAGACCTTGTGACTTTGACTTGATTTTGAAGATGGAAGAAACCACTTTGTGGCATTCGCTTCAGAACTGTTCCAGAGATTTGTCAGGCAGTAGATCGCTCCATTCAAACTATCAACACAAAAGGCACTGCTAAAGGTATCTTATGACTTCCACATTACTGGCAATGGATTGTACACAATGCTATGACTACTTTAAAGAACAGCAAAACTTTGTAACATGTCTCTCTTTTGTATCAGTTCTAAATAATAGTTCTCAATATGCAAGTTCCAACCCTTGTATACATATTGTAAAATTAACCAAAATGTTTCTGATAACTTTACATAAACAATCACATTTTTAAAACTAATTTGTATGTGCGGGCATGTGTGAGTGCATCACAGAGAAAGAATGGCCTCTATGGCATCTTAATTACGCCCCACAAAAAGAAAATTCTGATAGGGCGTAAAATTAAAAACTTGAAACCTCTCACATATTATTCTTTTACTTAAAAGATGTTGCTAAACAAAATGCTTATAAATTGCCTCAGAATTCTTCTTCTCAATCTAGAGGTCCTGAGTTTGATTCCTAGCAGGGGTGGAGAAGTTTCCTTTTACCTAATTATTCTCTATTCCCCATAAAGTCTAGAGAGAATGTGGGAGTGAATGTGATGTGTTTCATAATATAATACTGAAAAAAATAATGTTCATAAACCCTAGAGTTAGCAAGCAAAACACCAGCAGTTGTTTCATAAGTTAAAGCCCCTGATATAACCACAAAAGCTACATAAATGAGACAATTTAAAAAAAAAAATAAAAAGGTTTATAAGCATTAAATTTTTGAAATATTTTTAAATTACAAGTTTTGATTGGATGAATATTTAGGCAATGCATCTGTGAAATTTGACCAAAAATTGTGGATTTTTTTTTTTTTTTTTCCGCCATATGAATTCTTAACTTTAAGAAAATAGATTGTTTTTGCAATTTGGCACATTTTAGCTACCAATTAATTGAAGCAATAAATAGATAGGTGCATCCTTTTAAAAGGCACTCCCAACTTTAAACCTTGTTTTCTTGTTAACTTTTTCCAACACTTTTCCATATTCAAAATGCTTCACACAATGCAATTTTTCACTAATTTGTTTAAACAATTTTACACTGCCTGTCAAAGCAAACTAAAGAAAATGGTTGTACACTTTTTCAAAATAATGCTCCAATTTTGAGAAATAAATTATCACATTTTGAAAATTCAAGTTTTGGAGAGTATGAAACATTATTCTAAACTAATTAGGTTTGATATTAAAAAAATATATGATACATCTATTTATTAACTCATTTAATTAAAACCAGTTATTTTTATTTTTTAAAATGCATAATGTGCTTCAATTTCATTAGAACACAGAATTTAGACATTAAAAATTATTTAAATAATCATTTAAACTAGAATTTTGGTACACAGCAAGATTATTGTCATTACTGTGTACAATAACTGGTCTAAATTTCAATACGAATCTTGCATATTGCATACTGTTGATTTTCCAAATTTCACAGATGAATAACCATAAGAAATTATACCAACTTTACTTTATTAAACTGGTTAACATAAAAAAATAAAAGTAGATTTAATTGTTAGCATAAGGAAAAGTGAGAATTTGTGCACTATTAAAACTTTTACATTTGATTTGAATTTTACTGACCTTTCAGAAGAAAAAAAAATGTGTCATTACTAGTTTTCAAAACATTACACAATGTGCACATTGCGCACAAATAGTGGAAGGGAAAGAGCAATATATATGTGGCAGGGTTAAGATAGTGGAAGACAGAGAAATACCTTTGCATTTAATGTAATAATATATGCAGAGCAATGGATTCTATTAAAAGAGAGACGGAAAGGCTCCAGAAAAAATATTAATTTTAATAAATTAAACCAACTGACACCCAACAACCTTCACTATTTCCTTATGACCAAAGTGCACAATGATATTATCTCAGGTGTAAAGGCAGTAGAAGAAAAGTATTATAAAGTTGTTTAGAACAAAGAATACATGAAAGGTTCATTGTTCAAAGATAGAAGGTGAATATACTACAAACTGGTTTTCTCTAGTCATTTTTTTTTATTGGGAATGATTCCAATATTACTTCCCAGATGGATGATATTGTCTGGTATAAAACTAGAAAAACAAACCAAAGCAGCAGGGCTGTACAGTTAGTTTCTCAAAAATACCTGGCATTATATGGCGCCATAGTTAATAGTTAAAAAAATAAATTAAAATACTCCTCTAAGATAAGGATGATATGTTAAGCGTTTTAATAAAACCTATGTGTTTATGTGTTAATACACTCAACATGATAAACAAGTCTCACTAGATATGCACTAGAGGATATAGATTACTAAGTTTAAGCACCAAGCTTCTATTCACATGGGAATTTAAGAGATATTAAATTTTACCAACAAAAATCTGAACAATAGTGACAAAGAATACACACATTTTATTTAGCATAAAAAATTAATTGCAATTGTCAGAATTATTGTTGCACCATTAAGGACCTTCAGGAATAGAACTACAATATTCTGCAAAACTATTCTCACACTCAAAAAGCATAATGATCTTTCTATTGTTGGTCTAGGTGTCAATTTACAACAGTATTATAATAAAACAATTAACATGAGCAGAAATCATTTCTATGTTCACGTTGGCTATGGCTAAATATTTTTAACCAAAAGCATAACTTGATTTATCATTTCGCATGACTTTCAAATTTAGAAATAAGCAGTTTTCTTATATTGTATAAGTAACATTACAGTAAAATAAAAGTTACTTCAGGATTCTGACAGCAGCCAGATTGCATGTGGTGAAAATGTAATAGGGAAAGGAGGAAGTATGGTCAAGATTCCTACAACTGATCGAGTTTGATCTGGTCAAAGCCCAAAGCTAAAGAAACGTTATAGTTTACCACTCAGTCTAGGCTTGTAAGACAAAAATGATAATTAATTCTACACAAACTATTATAATTCTGCTACTCTGAACATATCATCTAAGTACTTCATTTGTAGGTGTTTCTATGTGCCGTGCCCTGCTCTGATATGAGCCTGATCAGCTTTTATCAATTGGTCTAAGGGCTGTGCAAGCCTTTGTAGACTGAACATTATGTATAAAGGATAGGGAACAGAGTAAGTTTTCAGCCAAATGAGGCAGATGTTGAACAAATCTAACTTGCATTTAGTGGTGTGGCTTTTAACTGGTATGCTCATTGAATACCATAGAAATCTGCTCTCTCCTCCTTCTAGTGCAGAGAGAAATAGCCATCAGGATCCTAAACTAGTGTTAACTTCATCACAGAGTTGCATTATAGAGATATAAAGTAATGTAGCTAGCTAATATCCATATTTTCACGTGTAATATTGCACTATCAGCTGATGCACCTCAAGTTTTAAAGATTTTTTTTCTTTCTGTATATAGGTACTTAATATTTTCACTAAAAGAACTGGCATAATAATTAATAATGATAATAATAATAATAATAATAATGACAGCAATTAATAATAATAACAATAAAACAACAACACAAAATCTTGGACTGCTATTGCAACAATTTTAAGATCACCTCGGTGCCTCGTCCAACTTTCACTCCATCCATCTGCTCAAACTTTTAAGTTTCAGTTTTACATACTTACTTTTCTACAGTGTTTGTTTTCCCTACCAACCATCAGCAGTTTGCATTCAAACTAGTCCTTAAGTGACATATGTGGATTATAAGACAATGTTTAAAATACACATATTAATGTGAAACAAAACAGGAACCATGTTACTGAAAAGTATATTCATGTTTATTAAGTAACTATTTGGTATTTTGGAAATGAAAAGACTCTTAAATATTTCATGGGACAAAAATGCAAAATTCTGAAAGAAGAGACACAAAATAATAGCAAGATTTAGTGTAAGTCTAGAATCATCTTTTCTTAATTCCGCAAATAATAATTCAAGTACAAATATTTCAAAGTCAAAAACAGGCATTTGAGTAAAAAATATGCATAAAAACACACATACGTAGTGTAGGTGGAATCATAATGAACTTATTCTACTACTAAATTTATATAAAATCTGCTGGTTAACCAAACAGACTTACCCTATATGAAATGAGGATCTTTGTAGTATGCTCAGAATGTTCTAAGAAATTATGTTCTGGTGGCTTTGTTTTTGTTTCTTGTGTAAACTGCTTTCTTTTTTTATCTAGAGCAATTTTATGAATGGCAATTGTAAGTGTATAGATTATATTTTCTTCAGGACATTTTGGATAAAAAGTACCCACACAATTATATTTATTGCTTTAATTCTACACTATTAAGTAATACACGCCTCATACCTTAGAACTTAAATTTTCTATAGCTCTTTAAAGAAATGTTTCATCTCTTTCCAATAATAAATTCTGATGCTTAAAACCACCATTATAGTGAATTAGATGCACTGAAATTTCTGCTTTCTCTTCTGTATTTATTACTTTTATTTTTTGTTTTGTTGCTGTAATGCTTTAGCAGAAATGCAATCCAACTGTAGAAAATTCTGTAAATAGGAACTGAGATTTACTTTGCAACAAGACAGATTATTCCTTAAAGCTTTATACATCAAACCATTAATCCCACAAAATTCTTTTCAGAACATTAGAACATTTTGTATGCCAGTTGAGTGAACAAAAAATGCTTTTGAAGAACTTGAAAATACAACAATTATATACTTAACTGTGCATTATTTCCCTCCCCTCCTGCCCCCACAAGTACAATGGAATGACTGTTTTTCATTTTACTTTTACATCTAAAATGATGTAAAATTAATGTAATTTTGAATACTGGAAGTGGTACACTGTGAAGCTAGCAATTAGTTTTTAATTGGTAGTCGAATATACACACATGTGCTTCACAAAAACTTACTTTTACGCAGAACTAGTTTCGCATGCGTGTTACATGCATTGTCTACTGCTTTCGAAAGCAGTAGACAATGCATGTAACACGCATGCGAAACTAGTTCTGCGTAAAAGTAAGTTTTTGTGAAGCACATGTGTGTATATTCGACTACCAATTAAAAACTAAAATTAATGTGTTTATTTCCTCTGTTCTGCTGTTTTTAAATGTCCTCACTTCTTTTGGGCATTCAGTATTATTCGAAATCAATATTTAAAAAAAATATTAAACTATCACATATAAAAGCATATTAACATTAAATTATCAAAAAGAATGTGTTACTATGTATTTAACTAAAGGCACAGAAGTACTCAATTACAATCAGTCATCTCTAGATGTGTTCCAGCTTTTACTTCTAGCAATATTTTAATTGCATTTAATTTTGTCACTGTCACAATCAATTCTGAAACACTGTGTTCTCAAAAAGCATTTTTAGTACACATTCATATAACATATATATATGAATGAATCAAGTTTTGGTTAAATGTTAAGTCAAAAAACAACTACTTAGGTAATATTTAACATTCACCATTCATTGCTTCAGCTTTTTGTACTGCCACAGGGATAGATTCCTGAGTTTTCGACTGTAGACTTGTCCCCAAAAGCTCTGGACACGGAATTTCACCAGTTTGTATTCCATGTATCTCTTTCAGGAGGTCATAATTTATGTGCTCTGTGATCATAGAGTCAAACCTGAGTAAAAGAAAAAAAGAAAGAAAAAAAAAAAAAGCATGATTTAAAAGACATGTACTATATTTCTTCAAATTTAAGGCAACATATTTACTTTCTCCAATGCTTACCTACAGTAAGTAGAGGAAGCATTATGTTCCACCTATAAATTTAGCACTGGAATTTCACCAGAAGTATGCATTTTGAGGCATCTTGATTTTATGCATATGCATATTTAACTTGGTATTTAAGTTCAATGTGTTCCAAGGATGCAATACAAAGGTTTTTATGGAGGCCCTCCCGCCACAACTTACCTTTTACATGTAACAATTTTTAATTTCTTTTATATTCTCAAAAATTACTTTAAGAATTTTGATTAAAATACCACATGTTTAAGGTATCTGCATGACAAAATGTAGATCTTGAATTCTCTATGATCAGCCTGAATGACTTCCACTAAGCTTAAAGATATAGGTTAAATCTTACCACACAAAATGAGTAGGTTTTACACACTTAGTCAAAAATTTTCTTGGTATTGAACTTTTCCAAGATATTTTTTGTTACTGGTTTAAATTTTCAAAACTTATTCTTGTTTCAATTGGAGATCACTATTAACTTTTAGTCATAGTCATCAGATAGTATGAAATTTCAAAGGCATCACTTAGCAATTCCACTTTTTTAAAAACCTGCCTATTGCAGGCACTGAAACTTAAAGATGAATTTCTTTATTTACTGTATTTATCTGAACACAAGACAATTCCCTTTTTCTTAACTTAATTAATACTATGTCAGATCAGATATATTCTGCCTGAAGCTTTTCCTAGCAGTTCAGCCTTCTTGACACACGCCCCGAAGAGATTCTGCAGTTACCAACCAGAAGTTTGGCATTTGCATGCTGCAAGACAAAATATGTGTAACACCCTCCTCTGGAGCTAGCTGAACGTTTGTAAATATGGCAGTCTTCCAATGTGACATGTGCAAGTTATCTGAAAGATTGCAAATATAGCAATATTCCTCTACTCTTCAAAAATGAGTGTTAGTGTTTGGAAAGATTGTTAATAAGGATACTGTAAGATAAGTCGCATACAGGTCTGACAGCAAAATGGTCAGTGTGCACATTCAACTGCGTAGTGATTAAGATAAGCAATGATAAAGCAGAACAAACATGAAAATGTGTTCTTACTTATTAAAACATTACTGGCATGCCTGCACCCCAAAGATCAACAAGAGTGTCCCATGCTTTGGTTCGTCGAGAGAGAGAGATGTAAAGCTTAAGGGCGCCCAACCTATAAGATTATTAGCGCTCGATAAAGTTTTTACATAAAATTTAACGTTGCACTAAAAGATCATGGTAAAATGAATATTAAAACCCGTTAAGATAGCCCCCTGTAGTTAAAACGTTAAAAACGGTCCAGTAGGTTAAATATAAAATAAAACTACATATTGCCAAAGCGGTAAAATGGAAATAAGACACTATACGACATATTAAACTTGTCGCTAGAAGATCATGGTAAAATGACTATTAAAACCAGTTAAGATAACCCCTGTGGTTAAAAGTTAAAAATGGTCCAGTAAGTTAAAATATAAAATAAAACTACATACTGCCAAAGTGGTATAAAAATTATATACGACCAATCATAGGGGACAGTTGAATAAAAGATAAAACACATTCCACAGTATGGAGATTGTCTGCCAAGAGGGCATGCATGACATTCGAAGGGGAGATAAAAACTGGCACTCAATTAAAATATGTTTTACTGTCAAGGTCGCTCTGCACCGACAAACTGGAGCTGGCTCTCCTCGCAGTAAATGAGAGTGGCTAAAATGACAGCGTCCGATACGTAGGTGACATAAAATTACCTCTTCTCAGTGGGAAGCGTGTCAAGAGGTTTTCCACGCTTCCAGGAGTTGGTTCGTCGAGGACGATGACCCGGAATCAATTGATTCCAATCCCATTCCTACAACCCAATCCAAACTGATACCTGACCTATTCAACAACCACCAAGATGTATTCCCCTGGCAAAATAGGTGGAGGTCAGAATATGCTGGAGAACACAAGACTAGGGGAACCATTGAAGAATCCAACAGTCCTTGGTGCTCCCCTGTAATCTTGGTGAAGAAGAATGGTGCTTCTGCATGGACTACAGAAAGGTGAATGCCCTCACTAGAAAGGACTGTTTCCCCTTACCCCAAATTGATGACAATATTAAGAAAATTACATCCATTATTGTTCTCTCTCTCTCTTTCAGATTTCAGTGATCTAAATGATTTCATTAAGAAAACAGAACGGGAACAGCCTTTAATGTATGACACAAGCTAAAGCATCTGACTTGTACAGAACACTATAAGGATATTACCATTGTCATTGCACACTGTGCACTCATTATTTGTGAATTAAAATATGCACAATTGCATCACTGCACTACCATACTTATAATGTAGGGACACAACACATGTTGTCTACAAAATACCAACTAGCTTCCTTTAACTTCTAAGGTCATATCAGAGCCTGATATGGAAATAATTACAGCTGGAAGTCTGGCACAAACAGCTGTGGAGAGTAGATGTGTATAGATGTGTCTTGCTATGTTGCAAGAATGGGTCATGAGCTGGAAGTATATCAGGCAAGAGCTGGAAGATTTAGGACAAAAAAATCTGATGTGTTCCATTCATGTAACTTTCTCTAGCTGTTCAATTTTGTTTTCCAACCATAAGTATCATAGTTATGTGTTGATTTTCTTGGTTGTGAAGCCAGATATTAAAAAAAAAAAAGAGGCTTTTTCACAAGCATGGAAAAGGCCACTTGAGGATAACGCGTGCACTAATGTATTTGCATAGAATTATATGCGTAAAAATATTTGCAGCATTCAATAAAGCACATAAATTGCATCGAGCGATTGCAATTTCATACAAGAATTGCACGAAATAATTTTTAATAAAACTACAATTCTACAAAGAAAATCACAGCGATTAATTATTTGAGAAATCGCCAGGTAGTGGATCTGTGAAGCCCAACAAGCCCTGAGATAAGAGTTTATTACTAATTCAAATTAGGCACAAGTGCAAGCAAATTTCTATTTCAAATTTAGCACAAATACGAAAAGGATCTCATGCTTCAAATGTGGCGCCAAACACAAAGCAGCTCGAGGAAAAGCAGATCCAGTCAATAAAGAAAGAAGAACAAAAGAAGAAGCCAGTGGACTACCAAGGAGGGGATCCAAAAGCTGGAAGAGAAGCAGCCAGATTGAACTCCAGGAGGTTGGGTGACAAGAGTTAGGCAGGAATCTGAGAACAGTGATGACCGAGTATCTCGTTAACAACCAGGAGGACATCAGGGATTATTGGCTAGCAGTCACAGATGGCAGAGTGAACCATTGCACCCTTCAGTTACCACCAAGAGTCATCATTGTATTCATTGTTCCATAATTTCCATGTATTTTTTTTTTTTTTTTTTTTTTTTTTTTTGTGTAGTAGGTTTTGCACAATTTTGAAAGGAGAGTAAGATGACAGCATTGAGACATGAAGTACACTATACAACCTTATGTTTAGTGACTTCAATGCTAGGGTTTCATTCTCTCTTAAGATACCCAAGGCCAGATCCATGCACATGGGCTGCGTTTTGTTTAATAATTCAGTTAGTTCATGGGAGTTAGATAACCTATTCATCATAAGGGCTGAGGGCCTCCAAGAAAGAAACTTTCTTTGATTGACAACACTGTGAAAAGACAAGTGTGAGCAAGCTCTTCTCCACCCCCCCCCCTGCCTCTGCTTCCCATAAAACTAGTCCAAAGAAAACATAAATAGTAAAATATAATCTTCTATACTTTTTGAAAAGCCTTAAATTGTCAAACACTTATAATACTTTTCAGTCTCAGAATTTGCTAAGCCCATACTGCAATTAAGTAGACCTGTTCCTATTTGAACTGATAAGGATTTTGGGACAGTGAAATATACTGTAAATATTGATTGAGTCACTTGTAACACTTTTCCATCACTCATATTTTATTTTTGAGGACATGTTTTGGAAGTACCAAGACTGTGGTGCCATGGCGTTGGATTTAGGAACTCCTGGACAAGGATGTCTCCAGGCAGGATTTAAAAATTCATCAATTGTTCCTTGTCCTTTCAGATGTGGATTTTCTTTCAGGTTTCCAACTCCCAACTGTTTCTAGTCCTCTCAATAAAATTGGGTTCTTCTCTATGTTGTGATAAAATTTACATACGGAAAACAAAGAGACATTTGCCAACTAGGAACAAGGAAGTCCAGTCGGCAGTGGCATGACATTTTTGGAGAATGTCACAACATAGAGAAGACCCCAATTTTATTAAAAGGCACAAGAAACAGTTGGGAATTGGAAACCTGAGAGAATATTCGCATCTGGAAGAACATGAAACAATTGATGAATTTTGAAATCCTACTTGGAGAAATCTTTGTCCAGAAGTTCCAAAATCCACCACCAGAAGCATCTACTGTAACACAGATAATCATGACAATAGCAGTCGAAAAGTTGATAATAGAAGCAACGGTACTTGTCCTTAATAATAAAATGTAAGAGATAGAAAAGTATTACAATCGATTCAAATCAATACTTAACTTACATGTTCTTACCTGTAGTGAGAATGTTTCTGAACAAAGTGCCTCATCCAACTTGCTGTAGTTTGGAGGTCACCAGAAGCACGCCTTTGGATCAACTTAAGATACTGTTGTATTGTGCAGTGAGTATCAGCATCAACATCCATGCCACTTAGGTAACTGTTAATGAGTGGTATAAGACCTGGAAATTCATCAGCCTGGAAAAATAAAAGCATCACAACTCACTGTCAAATTGGAAACTGTCAGATATAGAAAGGGGAAAAAAGAATAATTATAAAGATATAAAAACTCATAAAACAAATTAAGGGCAGATATCTGTGAAACTGAAAATTTCTAACTTTCAAGCTACTTTCAAATGCACAGAAAAGTGAGTCGGAGTAGCAACCATGGTTTTGAGAGCTATCTGCTCTCATCATCAGAAGTAACTAACTGGCTCTTGGTGATATCCATTGTGTGGCAACAGGTGGCATGTAATACTTCCACAAAGGATTTGGTGCAGTAATTTAAAATTCATTAAATGGTGTTTGTATTTTTGGTAAAAACGTTTTCTCAATAATCCAAATGTTGTATATTTTGAAGGTTTTAGAGTGTTTATGTTTGGTATGATGTGGTTGACTGTCCAGAAGTGGTACAAAAGCACAGATTATCACCTTTTCTGGACAATCAATCGCAACATTTTTTTAACAATGAAAACAGGTTAGGCACTAACAATGTGATGCAAGTGTTGCTATTCTGACTCAATTTTCTATAAATTCTAATCACTGCCACTAGTTTATCCGCATACAAATTTCATGTTGCTTACTGTTTTGAAATTTTGAGTTTTTATTATGGCTATGTGCAAGCCATGTATAATTTACATAATTCATATTGCACATTAATTCATGCAACCAAGAGTTCGAGAATAAATTAAGTAGAATAATAATACTTACATATTATTAGAAAATTGAATTTGACTAAAACTACATTGACAAACTGAGCCTGAAAACCTTAGCAGTATCATGACTCTAGATAACATAGGGACACCATATTATGAACCCCATTTATCCTAAATCTAACTTAGGGTTTAGTATATTATTACAAACAAAAAAAAGTAACATCTGTGGTATGGATTTGGGAGGTCATAGGTTAAAATCCCTGGGGCTGGTTAATTTGAGCAAAGATATTTTTGCAGGTTTATTGAGTTGCTTAGCAAACATTAAGTTGGATAGTTTGATTTGCAAATTTTCCTATCATCCCTTTCATCATTATATTTTATATTCACCTTCTTTTTCACCATTATACTATCAGACATTGGACTGATCATCCATCCTGCAAATGCTATGATCCAGAGTTAGCTTGCTCCTCAACAGGTAACTAACAAGACATTGGCTTGTAAGTCCCTTACATTTATATTTTGTTTGTCAATTGTTAGGAACATATTAGTGCCACTGATAACAGAATTCTGTCCTGCAGGAATGCTTATACATGCCAGTAAATCTACCAAAATGAGAATTGTAGCTTTTAAGCATACTTATACCCCCGCTGCTGAATCCTTGCACTTGACAGTTGGGAATTAAGTTGGTACTCCCACAAAAGACAGATGAATTGCTTTACCCATTTGACCTTCTGAACCAATCACAAAGCAGCATTTTGGTCGGTCAGTCTGACAACGGAAGCATATCTATATGCCGCACCATTGCAATATCTGGCTATTTCTAACTGCGTGCTCAGTTTGTGAACTCCTAACACATGCGTTGAACTTTCTGTACAAGCTATGTATTATTCGTTGTTATTTATATTTGTTGATAGTATTTTGGTGTTTGTTAGTACGTGAGGGAACATAACAAGACTTTTATAATTATAGAGGTGATAAACTTTAGCAGGAAGATGTGGCGAGGATGGACGCGGCTTCATGGAAGAAGAAAGTGAATCATGTGCACAAAATAATACGAAAAGCACAGGAATTAGACGTAATTATCAGTGAATGTGAACCACTAATGATATGTCTTGGTGACGACGACCATGATGATGCTGCTTCCGAGAATATGACAACGGAGACTTGTATGGAATTGAGCCATTAAAATTCTAAACTGGTGAAAAATCACTTTGTTATACCTTTCTCTCATTGTAACAAGCTATTTGGCATTAATTTGTTCTATATTGTAGTAAATATGTAATGCATGCTACATAGTTATAATATGACTTATTTTCGATTAACATCAACAAAAACGAATTAATTTCATTATTCATCAGCATTCATTTACTACGTGCATTTTTTTTTTTTTTTTTTTTTTTTTTTTTTTTTTTTTTTTACGCACGATAGAGACATTTGTAATCAGCTGTTGCTTTTTACTAGTTACTCTGGCAACGCCGCAAAGGCAGCATAGCCAACCTTACGCAAAACCACCTGAACTGTCAAGTCCAAGGATTCAGTGGTGGCAGTATAAAAATCATTGGACTGGGTTGGGTTTGAACTTGCAATCTTGGGATCTGAAGGCCAGCTCCTAACCAAACTGAGCTACTCAGACTAAGTTATAAATTCTTGGGAGTGTTAGGCCTTCCAAAAAAGAAGGGTAATTCAAAGAAGAAATGCATTGCAAACATGTTTCATAGTAAACCTTTTGAAGAGAAGAAAGAAAAAAAAAAAATCTTGTATTCAGAGAAATATGATAAATGCACAAATGGGGTCATTCAGAGTAATTATCATGGTAAAAATAAGTTTATCACCATCTTTTAAATATCAGTCGGTTGATATGGTTATATCACGTTGTGATGATATTGTCTCTCTTTGCGTAAGAGTCGATTGGTACCAAACCACCAATTAGAGAAGATACAGTTTTATTTTTATTTTGATTCTATACAGAAATGTTTGTGCCAATGGTAATATTTATAATCCTCAAATACTTTATAAAATCTGCTCAGCATTTTGATTCAATGCTCGACTTTTTAATGCAAAATGATAGAATCAGTGTGTGTGTATGTGTGTAATTAACATACATTCTGCTCCAGTTGGACACTTGTGATACATGAAATGGAATAATTGTGATTAACAATTGATTGAAAGAAAATCTGGAAGGGAAACATTCCAGGCCTAAGTTTAGTCCACCTCTCTTACACTTGCTAGTTATGAGGACTAGAAAAAAACCCGTCAGAGAGGATCCCTCCCTGGTAGGGTCTGAACATGATGATATGTTATCATACATTTCATTCCCATCAGCCTGTGCATTTTGAAGCTTATTCCTTTAGGCACAGTATTCAGAAATGTCTTACAAACATGTTTTTTTCATAGTAAATATTTTGGAGGAAAAAAAAAAACACCAGTAAGTTCTTTATTACCTTTAACCACATTCTACTGCTCACAGTTTTCGTAATTGCATGATCTTTACAGCAGAAGCAAACAATTGATTTTGTACACAGAAATTAAATTTAAGTTTCTTCAAAGTGCATTTACCTTGCCATTTATTATCTGATCTATAGTCATTGGTATATAAACATCGCTACAGTCAGTCTGGCAGCAAGATGTAGCAGCAGGTGGTGATACACATGTAGTAATATCCTTTCGGAACCAAAATTCTTCCTTTAGAACTGCATCTCGTTTTTGTGCCTTCTGCATGTTTTCATCTACCTAAACATAAACAAATTGCAAAAGCTGAATAATTATGTTGACTTAGGACTGGAAAGGCTTCTGAAATCCAAAAATCTGTAAACTAATACACACACAGTGCAAATGATGTTTTGATTTTGCTGCCTTGTGCCAACTGACTGGCTAAGCTATGCTTTGGACTAGCTGTTCCTCATGTCATTCAGGTACAAAGGTTTGCATATACATTTTTATTTTTTCTAACATATACATAGTAAGTAGAGAAGAAATTGCATTCTGCCCAAAATTTGATACTGAAACCACCAGAAATACATGCTTTTAAGGTCCCTTAATCCACCCTACCAAAAAGAAGCATTTTCAGAGAAAGTTCCTATGTATGTGTGTGCAACTTAAAAACAAAAATGTGATAAATATCAAACTTGGTATTTAGGTTGTTATATTTCAAACATGCAACATACAGATTGTCAAGAAAATCCCTCTACTCTTTACATGGAAGATTTTAAAAATGTTGGGGTTTTCTCAAAAGATTACTAATTTTTATTAAAATACCATTTGTTTAGATATATTACATGACAAAGCAGTATCTTGAACTTTCTCAGAAAAACATGTGAAGTCCTCTTCATTCAGAAGGGATTTTGTACTATTCTGTATAAGGAATGAGCCATAAAAGATGAACAACAATTTAGATCTCTTAAAACATACAACTTATTTCAAATAACCTGTTCTATGATTTGAATTTTCAATAGTCAGTTATTTCTAATAATGTCATGGAAAGAGAGTGGAATTTCTTGACCAGCACATTGCTTAGCAAGGTGGCTTTTAAATCTGACTTTACATATTCCGCTTCCTCTGTGCACCATTTCAACAAAATGTATTATGAAATGAAAGGTTTATTTCAATTTACATGAGGTAAATAGAAAAGAAAGTTTTTTCACAATAGTTGTGAAGCAGTTACTCTATTTATCCGAATACAAGACAACTTTTTTCCAAAGAGTTAATATTCAAAACTGGGGGTCATCTTTCATTTGCGATATGTTTTCCATTGCCATGCAAGAAAAAGTAAGTTCCAAACTTTGCAGGTATGGTAGTAGCGAAACCTCGTGGAAATAGTACAAATTACCACCAAGGTCATGACGTATGCAGCAGATTTTATGCATTTCATTTTGCTTCAAAAAATTAGCTGTTACAGCCTATGAGTATTCTCACCGAAAAAATTATTTTATCTCTAAAATAAAATTAGAGGACTTCTGTTCTCATCGGTGGTTGCACATAGAATTATATTGGGAGCCAATGTCCAACCAAAAAGAGAGAGGAGAGAGGTTAGATGTGCAATACTCGTACAGTTTTGTTTTACCCTCTGCCTCTCTGCAGATGGCTTTACAAGACATCACGAGAATTTATGTGCAAATTCACAATTTACAAGACATTACAAGAATTTATGCACAAATTCAAATTAGGTATTATATTAAGTATGTTGTCTTAATAGAAAACTGCATCCAAAATCGTTACAGCTACGCTTTCACAATCACTGCTGTCCCGTTCTACCATTGAAGCATTCTGTATATTTCCGTACTCCCCTCTTCATCTCTCTCTCTCGCTCAAAATGTAAACATATGGGCAAATTTAAATTAGGTAAAAGTTGTCTTATTAAGTATGTTGTCTTATACAAAGTCGCATTCATAATCATTGTTATAGCCAAGCTGCCACCTTCACCATCAAGCTCAGACATACCGATACATTTCTGTTCTCTCTTTTGCATCTCTCTCCCACTCACTCTGCACAAATTCAAATTAGATAATATTTACTGTGTTGTATGTCTAAATAGAAAATGTCATAGCTATGCTACTACCACTGCTGTCACATTCTACCATTGCACACATACCATACATTTCCATACTCCCCTCTCCATCTCTCTCCTGTTCAAAACGTAATTTCTGCACAAATTCAAATTATTAATTTAAACTTCAAATAGAAAATCTTATCAATTATCATTGTTTCAATTGCATGGCTGCCACCATAGCCATTATCACCTTTCTTTGATCGCACACATACTGGTATGTCATTTCTGTTCTCCTTGCTCCTTTTTTCTTACCTACCACAAATTCAAATTAAGGATTAAAGATTATTGTCTTTTTTTTTTACATAATGATGCTAAATTCCAAAATAAAGTTCTAAAAAATGGGAGTAGTCTTGCATTTGAGGACATCTTGCATTTGGATAAATACAGCATGTTACTTAAATAGGTAGAAAGCAAACTTTTATGAAACAAGTATCCCTGAATATAACATATGACAAAATGTCATGTCTTACATTCATTATAAGATATACTTACTTTACTTATGGGTATAATAAAGTTGAGTTGGTAAGAAAGTATGACTCTGGTCAGAAGTACTACAAAACAGACAATAGCTGCATTCTCAAAGTCTGTTATCTGTACTTCACATGGTCGAAATTCAACCCTCCATCCAATTGGAGAATTTGGAGGTGGCGGTTTGAACCTCATAGTTTGCCAGTTAGTGGACTGGATGTTCTACAAAACAGAAATGTTATTCTCATCAATATTACTGCTTTTACTAAATAGAATCAAACAGTAAACATTAATTGATTCACAAAATAAGGGCTCACAATGAACTTAAGACATTTGCATAATGTAAGCAGAGAAACTTGTTTGATGTTAATTTAATGAATGTATTCACAATGAGCGATGTTGAAATAAACATGGTTATAAATTAATAATGTAGATCATAAAAGTTATCAAGCTTAAAGTTTTTATATTTATGTCTAACTTCTAACCAATCTGAAATTTAGAACCAAATCATAGTGTTTCTCCATACACCTCACTGTATGGTCATTCTGTAACATAACTCCAACATGAAGAATACTTCACCATTAATAGTGTTTCTGCTTATAGTAGATAATATTTTCTGCTATCATATGTTTACTCAAAGTACCTTTCTATTTAATATGGGGAGTGCTAAGCCAGCAGTGATAGAGGAAGGTTGTGTTTTGAGAGGTGCTCCTGTGGTGAAGGAAGAAGGATCTAAGTCACGATGGGAGTGGACATTACAGTGTATAGAGCAAGAATTGGACAGTTTAGAAAAGTAAAATTGGTGAATAGTAAAAACAGTTTTGGAGAGAAGATGACAAACATATTGGTTTTAGCAAGTGTTATAACTTTGTTGTTAGTGATTGGAGGAATTGAGGTAAACTCTGGCCCTGCAGATATAATAACAATGCTGGAAAACCTGACTGAGAAAATGAACAAAATAGAAGGCATGGAACAACGAATAGGTAAACAATTGGAAAAGATGGCAACAGATATCAAAGAAGATGTTAGAGTTGAGGTGCAGGAAGCAAGAAGGGAAGTTGAAATGGTTAAGGAAAGAATGGAAGAAAGGGAGAGAAGATTTAATTTAGTGTTCATAGGAGTTAAGGAAAGAAGGTATAAATGGCCAGCAGAAGAAATATAAGAAATAACGAAGGAAAAGCTGGATTTGGAATTGTATAGATGGGAAATTATTGAAGCTTATCGAGTTGGAAGACAACTTGGCAAGAGAGCAATTATAGTGAAATTTGCAACAGCCCAATTAGTACATGAAGTACTTAAAAGAGCCAAGAAATTAAAAGGAACAGACATTTTCATTAATAAAGATTTATCACCTAAGAAGAGAGCTCTGCAAAGAAATTTGGTACAAAAAATGAAAGAAGCAAGAGCCCAGGGAAGAAGAGCTTATATTAGAAATTTCCAATTGTGGATTGACGGAGAAAAGACATCGCATCTGGACAAGAAGGAGAACCCCAATCAGGCACAGAGGAAATTACTCAGCAGATGTCAACGCCAACTTTAAGAAGTACAACAGGAAGATCAAAGTCCAAGCAAAAAGGAATGGATGTGGGTGAAGACGGGGAAAGTGTGTGTTTGAACCGAAATCCGCCTGTCAGCATGGATATGAGAACGGCATATGCAGATAGGATGTCATCCAACATCCTTACGAGAGAAGTAACAGCTGACGAAATAATGGCGTCAACAGAGGAAGCAACAGGAGGAGGAGCCACCGGAGTGATGTCACCCAAGAAAATAGTGTCACCGAGAAGAGGGGAAGTAATAGCAGCAAGTAATTTGGCTTCGAAGGGAAAGAAGGCATGGCAACAGAGTAGTGGGGAGAATACAGAAGGGGAAGAAAACAGCATTATATCATCCGAACATGGCAGCATTCTAGTTTTAGACAGAAATAAAGTGATTTCTTCCGGAGAAGGGATACAATTAAGGAGTAAAAGAACACTAGAAACATTTAGATTTAGATCAGGCTCACAATAGGGAAGGGAGAATATAAGGAGGCTTGGATTCTGGAACTGTGAGGGAGTTAAAAACAAAATATATGCGAGGAGTTTAAATCAATTATTGACGAAACTTGATTATCTTGCAGTAGCTGAAACATGGTTAAAAGAGGACCAGGTTTACGTAAAGGATTTTGATTTTGTAGGGATAAAAGGAGATAAGGTAGCAAGAAAGGGGAGGGCATCTGGAGGCATAGGCTTTTTTGTAAAGAAGACGTTAAGTAAAGGAGTTAAAGAAACTTGGTCAAGGAGAAAAGAAATACTATGGATTGTATTAGAGGAGAAACAAATAGTTGAAAATGTTATATGTATAGGTATAGCATACAATCCTCCTCTTCCTTCGCGCTTTCATAATCCGGACCTCCTTAAACACCTAGAGATAGAAATAGAAAATTTAAAGGAGAGATATGGTAATTCTGAGATTATATTAATGGGAGATTTTAACATTAGGATTGGCAAAAATTATGTTGGAGGGAATAGCTGGATGAGTAATGATACATTAGAGAAACCTGAGAAGATTAGATACAGCAAAGATAAGATAGTTGATAAAGGGTATATGAAATTTATAGAATTCTGTGAATTGAATGCCTTTGATATTTTGAATGGGAAATATGGAGATGTGAATGGAGAATATACGTATGTTAGTAATAATGGTCAAAGTGTGATTGATTATGTATTATGGCCAATTAATATGGGGTATATTTTAAGTAATTTTAAGATACTAAATTTAAGTTCCAACAGTGGGCATTTTCCATTGATAGTAGACATAAAAACATGCACAGAGCAAATAGTCTATAATTTAAGGGAGGAAAAGTGCAACATAGAAGAATACAGTAGATACAAATGGAAGGAAGAGTATTGCAATAAATTTAGGCAGACACTAAACTCTAATTATGGCCAGATATGTCAGTGTGGAATAAGTTTTATGATAAAGGAACAAGAAATTGAAAGTGCTATGGATATCTTAAATATCATTATGCTAAGGGCTGGGGAGGAAATGAAAATGAGAAAGAAGGTTTACAAAAGAGATGAGGGCTGGTTTGATGAAGAATGTAGAGTAATTAAAAGACAAGTCAAACAGCTGCTCATAAAGTGGAGGGAATTAGGATACATAGAATTAAAGAAAGAGTATATGCAAGGGAGGGATTTATATAATTCATTACTGGAACAAAAGAAAACAAGCTGGATGAAAAAATATGAAAGTAATTTGATACGAATCCTAAATGAAAATAATGCAAATGAGATATGGAAGGTTATGAAATCATGTATAATAAATATGTAACAAAACCAAGTATAAAACAGGAGAATGGATGGAATATTTTAAAAATTTGTATGGGGAGAAAAAGAGTAAAAATGAGATAGGAAAT
Organism: Hymenopus coronatus; assembly: GCA_030762935.1. Classification (NCBI taxonomy): domain Eukaryota; kingdom Metazoa; phylum Arthropoda; class Insecta; order Mantodea; family Hymenopodidae; genus Hymenopus; species Hymenopus coronatus. The sequence continues at coordinate 41,897,223 of CM060895.1, forward strand.
TGGGAAATAGGTAATAACTATGTAGATATACTCGATGATATAATAAGTGAAGAAATAATTCAAGAGGTGAAAATAATGAAGAGAAATAAAGCAACGGGAATAGATGGAATCCCGACAGAGTTCCTTAAGGAATGGTGCACTGAAATAAACAGAGTTAAGGTTTTAGTAGACTTATTTAACACAATTAAAGTGAAGGGTTATATACCAGATAAGTGGAGGAAAGCAATCATACGAGGGGCATACTGAAAGTCACGAGCAACCCATTGTAAAAATTTAAATTTCAACAATGTAACGAAACGAATTGCAGGATCGTAATCTACAGACTTTAAGCCACATGTAGACATATTGTGACGTCATTAGCTTCTATCACGTGACCACAGACGGTGTTTGAAAAATGGCTGACATTGATGTTTCGTTTCCACAGCGTGCTGTCATTGAATTCCTTGTGAAAGAAGGAAAATCTGCTCCTGAAATTCATCTCAGACTTCAACGTGCATACAGAGGTGCCTGCATGGGTGCCAGCAGTGTTAGAAGATGGGTGAAACATGAGTCCGCAAAATGCGCCTCGTAGCGGGCGTCCTCGAACTGCCTCTACAGAACGCAACAAGGAAAGAGTTGATGAGCTCATTACAGGAGATAGGCGTTTCACTGTGAATGAAATTGCTGCGAAACTTGGAATAGGACATAGTGCAGTGCAAGAAATGATCCACAGCTTGGGTTATCGAAAGGTCTGTGCCCGTTGGGTCCCCCGTTTATTGACTGAAGACCACAAACTTCAGAGAAGAACCGTTGCACAAAACCTTCTTCAGAGATTTCATAATGAAGGTGATGAATTTTTGACGTGTATTGTGACTGGAGATGAGAGCTGGTTCCATCACTATGAGCCAGAAACGAAACGTCAGAGTATGGAATGGCATCACTTGAACTCACCATCGAAGAAGAAAGCGAAGACAGTGCAGTCTGTAGGAAAAGTTATGGGAAGTGTCTTTTGGGATGCACAAGGCTGCATTCTGGTTGACTTTCTTGGACCTGGACAACCATAAATTCTGCCCGCTACATCAAGACACTTCTGAAGCTCCGTCGGGCTTTGCGTGATAAACGCCCTGGAAAGAGGATCATCCTTCAACAGGATAATGCGCGTCCGCATACTGCCCGTGCCACTATGGAGAAAATCAGGGCATTAGGGTGGGAAACTCTTCCACATCCTCCCTACAGTCCCGACTTGGCACCCTCCGACTACCATCTTTTCGGTTCTGTGGTGAAGGAGCAGATGCGTGGTCAACGCTACGAGACGCTGGAGGATATTCAGAAAGCAGTGCGTCAGGGTCTGCGGGCAGCTGGAACGGAGTTCTACCACAAGGGCATTTTCAAACTTGTAGAACGATGGAAAAAATGTGTGCAAAACAATGGAGACTATGTCGAAAAGTGAAAGTAAGTCTGTAGATCATGATGATGTATTTGGTTTGGCTTAAAAATAAATATTAAGATTGTAAAACAGTGTTGCTCATGACTTTCAGTATGCCCCTCGTACATCCAATATACCAAGGCAAGGGTAGTGTTGACAAACCAAACAACTATAGAGGCATTGCAATATTATCAAATGTAGGAAAAATTTTTACTGGTATTATGGCAAGCAGGATACAAACATGGGTTGAAGAATATATCCTCTCGGAACTTCAGATGGGCTTTAGAAAAGGGAGGAGGATAGTTGATTATTTATTATAAAAACACAGGTAGATAAATACTTGAAAGACAAAAGAGGAAAGTTATATATGGCTTTTGTGGATTTTGAGAAAGCATATGATAGGATAGAGCTTCAATTGCTGTGGCATAAGTTGTTGACTAAAGGAGTGAGTAAACAAATGGTGGACACCCTTAGAGCATTATATAAGGAAAATACTTTTTGTATAAGAGTGGAGGAAGGGGTTGTAACAAGAGAAATCCAACAAGAGAAAGGCCTTAGACAGGGATGTAAGTTAAGTCCAGTCGTATTCAATTTATATATAGATGATGTATTAACAGAAATTGGGAGAAATAATAACTCGATGCCAGTAATTAACAACATTCAGATTCCAGGATTACTGTTTGCAGATGATCTAGTTATAGGTGCAATTACAGTGAATGGCTTGAAACAATCCTTGCAAGCATTAAATAATTACTGTAAAGAGTGGAGTTTAAAAGTGAACCAGGACAAGACGCAGATTGTAGTGTTCAAAAAAGGGGGGAAATTGAGCAAGTATGAAAAATGGAAGAATGAGAATGAAAAGGAGTACAGGGTAGTGAGAGAATGTATTTATCTAGGAGTTAAAATTGATAGTGGTGGCAATTGGGAAAAACAAAAGAAATTTGCATTGGCAAAAGGAAAAGGAGCTTTATCAGCTATTAGAAAGCAAATACAAAGCACCTAATATAAATATTAGATGGTTAGAAAAAGTGTACAATATGGTGGTTGAGGCAAAAATGCTATATAGGATAGAAGTATGGGGATAAGAAGGAGGATGGGAAGTCATAGATGAGGTGCATAGGAAATTTTGCAAAGAAATACTGGGGTTATCAAATGCAACTGTTAGGCAGGTAGCACAAATAGAGCTGGGTAGAGTGGCAAGTAGGGGAAAGATTATGGAAAGGGCATTGAAATTTTGGCATAGAATATTGAAATTGGAAGAAAGGAATTTGTTAAAGCAGTGTTTAGTATATCAAGAGAAAAGTTTAAAGAACAAGGGATGGGTAGACTGTCTCAGAAATAACCTGGAAAGTAGTGGGTTAGGGGAAATGTGGAGAAGAAGAGAAAATAATGTGAATAACTTCTGGAAGTTGGCAAGGAAAAGATTTGAGGATATAGAAATACAAAAAATATTTAGTGAAATAACCGAAAAGAGATCTTTAGTTTTCTATATACCAATGAAAGTCTCATGGGGAAGGGAAAAGTACATTGATGTGACAAATAAAGAGGAGCGAGAAGGTATTGCATGGCTGAAAGCAGGAGTATGGAGATTAAAAGGTTTAAGGAAAGGTATTCCACAAAATCAATGTCCTATATGTGGCGAAATGAAGATATGAAACACATTTTATTTAAATGTAAAGGGACTGAAATTTGGAGAAAAGAGTATATTAATAAGAAATGGTTTAAAACAGATAGAAATGTAGCAGTAGTTGAAATGTTTCAAAAAGATAGTAAAAAGATTGGACAATTCTTATGCAAAGTGAAAAATAGATGGATATGGACAGTAAATGGTGTAATAAACTAGAATTAATAAACTATTGTAAAATATGAGTATGACCGGTAAAGAGCCAGGGCTGAACACCGGTCATATTCACCTATATAAAGCTTAGCATAAATAAATTAATAAAAAACAAAAAATTAATATGGACCAGAAATCACCGAGATATCTCTAAAAGTTGTACCAAAGACAAATTGCTATGGTGGATGGTGCTTTATTGTGAATTTGTTGTCCTTTAATCAGCTACCCAGCTCTTGTTTATTTTAATAACTTCTTTTGTCTTTTTGTGGACACTTTGTTGACTGCTATATCAGCACAGCTATTTCAGCTTTCTTGTAATTAGCTGCCATCTATGTTTCCATTTTTCATCGTGAATAACTTAACATTATTTATATGCTTTATTTTTGCATTATTATGTAAATGGTTAATTCTCTTACAATGCATCAATACTTCTATGCATCTGAAGGCTATTATGTATACAACAAAAACAAAAGTGATAACCTACAGTGATATATTTTGCATAGTTACCTCAAAGTGATCAGTATCTTGCTCATCATCCTGGTGAACCTTTTCACTAAAAAGTGAGACAGTGTCTCGGATGAAAAGATGAGCAATATGTTGTGCTAGAAGGTGGTCAATGTCTGCTTCACGCAACTGTTTGTATATTGCTTCATCGTAGACCAGAGGAACATCATTGTATCTAGAATATTTATTTATAGATAAATACTTCTGAATAAGAGAAACATCAGTCTCATGCATTTGTTACATAATGTGAAACATAAAGCATATGTTGAATACAATATCACAATGGCAATAATGCTAATGTCACTGTCACATTTATAAGGCCAATGCAACCTTGCACTTTTCATTGCATTTTCTAGTTCTAATAATCCAAATTTTCAGCCTTAAGGTATGTAGTATAGATGTTTTCATCAGATAACTCTTCTAGTGACTGACATTTATTCTGTGAGTAAACTGTAATTAACAGTTACAGCATACTAACACTTTGACTGCTGAGTTAGTGGTGCAGCCTGGAATTGATTCTCAAAAGGATTTAACAGTTTAGATGCTATGCAGTAGCTTTGCTTTTACCTTTCAATATGTAATAATGACACAATTCATGGAATTGCTGCATATTCAAAGTTTTAAGCACACCAGTTTGAACAAAACTTGTCAAGAACTTTATGTTATTTATGTATATGACACTAATTTATAAATGTGGAACCAAGATTTAAAGCTCTCTTCCCCATCAGTAAAGCAAAAGGTTACAATAATGTGACACAGTGCCTATGGCACAAATGTAATTGAAATCTAGTTTTATTTATAGACACACCATATTGAGCGTGACACACTGCTTAATTTTACTCAGAGCTCCCTTTATCAGGCTTCAGGTTCTTTTATGTGATGTACATTTATATGACATGGAACCAACAGCGTTACTTCCCTTCCAAAGAAAGCCATGCCTAGGATTTTATACCCAAAAAAAATCTGTTGTCCTCTGCCTGGTTTGAACCCGCAATCTTGGGAACCAAAGGTTAGCATATTATCCCTAGACCATGGAGGACGACCCTATGGCCCAAGCTTTGAGAGGTCAGCACCAGGAAGTTGGAGAAATAAGAGATGATGATGATGATGATGATGATGATGAATGGGGCTTAAGGGCACTCAACTGCTAGGTTATCAGCGCCCTTAACATAAAACCGGGGAGTTAAAACACCTGAGCTAAAGTATGCTAAAAAGGATCTCCATCAAAAGAGCTAAAATATATATAAAATCAGTATAAACCACTAAAATCAAGATAAAATAACTGTCCAGCCCTGAATCCAGAGCTGGCGATAAAACTATGACACTAAAACTACTAAAACAATAGGGAACATAAAACAATAGTGACTAAAAGTTTCAAGGGTAATAAATGATTTCAAAAACCTCACGTAGCACTCAAGTATCTGCACCAAATCTATAACAGCAAAAATAAAACTAGAAACTTAAGGCGTATGTCACTTTAGATAAAAATTTAAAAACGTTCTCCACCGCTCCAGGATCATCGGCCAGGACCTCTGAAAGCCTGGCTGGCAGTCGTAGAGTGGCTCGTAGTGGTGCTAATGGAACACACTCTACAAGCACGTGCTGGACTGAAAGCGGAAATAAGAGAGGTCGGTAGCACACTCACCCAGTATAAACACAGAATCTTGTTCAAGTTTCTCTTCTTCCCAGGTCTTAAAAATCTTGGAACTCTGTGAAAATTCCATTGGCTTACAATTGAGTGTTCTTGCAAGTGAATTAGTGAGTGGTTTCTGGTGCAACCAGAAGTGCTGTTCTCTGAGTGAGTTTGAGAGAACTGTTATAACATTCATTGAGTGCTGCTAAGTAAGAGATTAGGGAGATCTTGCATTCCACTCCCCAGCAAATGAAATGTCCAAAAGAAGGGACTAAGTTGTGCATATTTTGTTACACTGCTATGTTGCAAAGAAAAAGAAGTAATGAGAACTTCTATGTTTTTATTAACCATAATAATACTACTCTTACAGTTTTCTTATACCTTACTTAGACTTGCAATTTTTTATTTTTCTCTTACTCCACAATACACCTTACCACCATAGTTATATATGTGTAGTGAACCTTGCCCTGCATCTTACTACTATTCTTTCCTCCTTTTTCTTATTTTCTTATCCTTCCTCTTCCATTTTCTTGTGGCTGATTCATACTCATTTCTCTCTGATCTTACCCAAGAAGATATCTATACTTTTTATATTACTCTCTCCTTTTACAGACCTCCTAATTACTATTTCCAATTTATCCCATTTTCGTTGCCAAATTTTGATTTCTCAACATCTTTGTTTGGTTACATTATAGTATACAAGAAATCTGTGTCAATTTCTCTGCACAATGGATGTTTTCTTACATCTTAAATCTTCATCATATCTTATACATTTCAGTTTTTAACCCCAGTTCTTTGTCATGCAAATCCTTTTACCCCTAGTTTATTGCATAGCTCTCTGTTACCTCTCCCAGGCTTTTTATTTCTCTATATATCCTTAAGGATATTTTCTCTCTTATACTGCTAAAAATATCTTGTTTATCAATATCCTCTAGCCTTCGTTCTATTACTCTCCAAAAGCCTTATTTGTTATTATTCTGCATTTAACCAAGAACTTCCCATATCTATTTTCTCCATAATATCCTGCATTTTTACTGACCATGACCCTTCCCATTTACTTTTTCCTGAATGCTAAAGCATTCTTTCATAATATCCCTAGCCTCAAGATTGGAAATTCTGTACAAATATTTCACAGCTCTTGTGATAATTTTGACTTTGGTGGAATGCCTCCCCAGTTCTAACTGAGCTGCCCCATTTGGTAATGCTATTGGTAAATCTAATACATATTTACATGAAGATCTATTAATTTTATCAACCTCTCTCCAAGCATTAACTAGTCCCCATATAGCATTTTGTTTTCCTTTACTTCCCTAAAAATTCTTTCAGGCCATTTAACATACATGTCTGACAGTATTCTCATACATGACCTTATAATACCCATGGCCATTGTTCCTTTTGCTATACACATCCATTTTTGCTCACTCCAGCTTCTACTGGAACTTAGTCTATTCCCCAGGAAATCAAATCTCCTTATAACCTCTATTTCTCTTCCATTAATCTGCCATTTCTCATCATTACGTAATTTGTACCCTTTCAATGAGAACTAAGAGAATTGGCAGTGAAAGCTGGAAAGCACAATAATATTATGCAATCACCAATCCTGGTAGTAGCAGCTGAAAGTCTGAATGTTGTATGGTTTTGTTTCATAACTGATCAGATATTGCGGTAGGAGATTGCTACAGAGGCACCATTACATTACAAACTCTGGGAGTAGGAGCGCAGTAATTGAAATTTGTGTTAGGCTATATAGTCATTGTCTACCATTAGAAAAGCCAAACTTTAATGTGACAACATCTTAACATTTCTGCTAATGAAATAGCGTCTGAGTGATACGTTTGGAGAAATTATATTTATTTTTTCTTATTTCTTTTTCCTAAGAGCCCTGGGAAGGATTTTAATCCATCAAGGAATATACCTGTGGCAACAAATCTGTGAAAGTGGATGTAACTTATTTGATATAAATAAGTATAGGTATAAAATATTAAAGATTTTAAGCTTTCTCGGTGTTAGTTATTACTAGAGATCAGATTATATGCATTTGCATATTTAGCCCCTTTTCATTGGTTATTGCATATTTAACCAAAAACTGGAGATGATGCATACTCAGGGCTATATTTACAATATTTTAGAAACTTAAAACAGCGGGAACAAGCTTATTCTTGTTTTGATGTTTTATAGTCACTGCACCGTAACTGCACAGAGTCAACTGTCACCCGCGCTCCGGCTTGATCCCTTCGCCTTACATAGCACGCAGGGTTGGCAACAAAGAAAGCACATTGTTTGTCGAACGTCAATTGTTTCACTTTAGTTTTTTATTTATTTGTACAAAGTTCAATGCGTAGTGTGTAACGTACAGTGCACCATGCCACCCGAAAAAAGAAATACCCTTTCGTGGATAGCTGACTATCCTGGAACATTTAGTTATGATGGAAATAAGTTATACTGTCGTGTTTGTGAGAAAAACGTCTTGTGCCCAAAAAGGTTTCAAATAGACTCATATGTCAAGACAAGTCTTCATATCGTAGGAATATATGCAATGAATAAGTATAAGATCATTTGGATTAAGCTGATGAGACTACGAAAATTGTGGCTGTTACATTGCTAATTTAATTATTGGTGCATTAAAATAAGAGCCTTCTTCTTCCCATTTGGTGGCCTGCAAAGCAGTACAAAATGTAAATCATTCTACGATCACCAGATTTGTGAATGGGGGCATTAAAAAGATATTTCCAAAATCTTCTGCAGATGAAAGGATGTTTTGTTTTTCCGAGATGCTGCTCCCTACATGATCAAAGCTAGAAGAGCCGTCCACGTATTTTACACAAATATGATTCATTGACGTATTTTGCTCACGGAGTACATCCCCTCGCTAAAGAAGTACAATCGACGTTTAGGAATATAAACAAACTAATTTTATCAATGAAGCAAGTGTTTCTTAAGACACCTGCCTGTATTAAGACTTACAGAGAAAGACTATAAAATATGCTTTACCTGCCGAAAGAGTGGTAACTTGTTGGGGTTCTGGGGTCAAAGCTGTGTTGCTTACAATGAACATTTCGAGGCCATCAAAGGCATAGTAAACGACTTCGATAGTGCAGAAGCTTAGGAGTTTGTCAATGCAAGGAAGCATTTAACGATTCCGGTATTCAGAATAATATTGCTGTGATTAACACTCATTTTTGCCATATACCTGTGAGTATTAAAAATCTTGAAATTTGAGCTTTGACATTGACTGAATCTATTCAGATAATGAATAAAATCCATCTAATGAACTCCTCCTTGCTGGAGGTATTGCCAAGGAAACTTAAAGAAAAGCTTTCAAACATTTTGAACAATAACCCGACTTTCAAACCTTTGTGTCAAATTGATAGTTTTATTAATGGGAGAGGTGAACCTTTACTAGAAACAATAATATAGTACCCAAATTCAAATACTGTCCAGTGACCTCAGTTGATGTTGAATGGTCCTTTTCTACTTATAAAAATATTTTGAGCTATCGACGACACAATTTTGGTACTGAACATTTGGAAGAGTACTGGATAGTTTTTGTTTACCATAGTAGCAAAATGTAAACAAATTTGTAAATGATACTTTTTATCTGGTGAAGTAAATAATAAAAACTGCCGATTGTATGTTGTTTTTGAAATAATATAAATAGCTATTCATTACTTTGTATTATTTGATGTTGCATATTTTGACACTTTTCATGCATATTTTAAACATTTTTCACACATATTTGTATGCATACCTATTTCAAGCTTTTTCTGTTGATATAATTCGGTCTCTAGTTGTTACAGATGACTTCACGAGATAGCAACCAAGTTAAAAGACAGGGTCAAGATGGTCGAAAGCTTGGATTTCTCCGATTCCAATTTAACTCGGTTGCTATCCCATAAAGTCATCTGTAAAAGGTATAGAATAGTTTGTAGTGAGTATTAGATTTCAGATGTGTTGAAATCTCACAAAAACTAAAGTTCCACACTAGCCTATAAAGTTGAATCACATTTGAAAATTTCAATGTTACAGCCAAGACTTGACTATAAAATCTTAGTTCTTTTTGCCCAAGTTCTTACCATTTAGTTCTTTTTGCTCATGTTCTTATCACTGAGCCTATCATACCAAGTTGCCTGTACTTATTAAACTTTCTTGTCTAATTCAAGCACCTGGATAAACCTTCAAAGTGATCTCAAATACTTGAGGTATCAGCCATGCTACAAGCACTTTTATCTAGACTACAGCCACCACAATCAGGAGTAATTTATGTATTGCAATATTGTTTTTTCAAATGATGTATGGAATAAGCTGAAAAGTTGAATCAAATTTGAAAAATCAAATGCCAAGCTGGGACAGTTACTACCGACAACTCTGAAGAATTACAAGATACAAAAATAAGATACATATTCTAGTAACTTGTCACAGCAGCTTAGGGATTGGAAATCAGCACATAAAGCCCAAGATTTGCGCTGATTCAATCTTAACCATAAACACAACCAGTGCGAAAGAACAATTGTTTTTCTGCGAGTTCATTTCGTGATAGAATTGACATGGTAGGGTTGGCAAAATTTATCACTATTGCTACTTTGAAAAATAACTTTAAAGCACTCTCCCCGTAAACTTGCTCAAACTTTTTAGAGTTAAATCAATTTGAAATGTGTAGACAAACTTTTTTTAGAGCACATAATAATGCATGATATTTAAACACAGAACAGTATATTTTTAAAGGCATCTATATGTACTGATTTTAACCAAACTTTCGGTGTTTCAATAAATGCCATTCAAATTTGTTAATGTAAATTTCAACTCTAAATATGCAGATGTTTGGCTATCCATCTAAACAAACAATGAACTGTATTTAGCTGCAACTTTTCTGGATTTCTTTTGATAAAAAGCACTACCCTTGAATTGCATCTTATGGTTCTGACACCACGTTTCCATGAGGAATTGAATTCCAATTGCCCATTTGGACTGACTACCAATCCAGGAATTTTTCTGATATTTTTTAAACAATTTAAATTCCAAAAGGCAAAGGTACGTAATATTTAAAATCAAGGCATAATGCTTCATTTGTTATTTAAATGTACCTGAGCACCACTACGATAATGAATGAATTTTAATTCTTACTTTTCTCCATGTGGTGAAAGGTAGGAGTCAATGGAATCATATCTTGATTTGGGTATCCTGAATTTATTGTGCTTCAATGGTACTTCCCCTCTCTCTTCTCTTGTCCGACAATCCACAGAACACGATATTACATTCCATCGGCAGTCCACATCTGTTATGTACCCTCTGTGGAAAGGAGATGCTGCTGTCAGTGCCAGCTGTAAAAAATATCACAGTTCTTTTGTGATGTTTTGTACTAAATGTTCCTGCAATGAAATTTGGCTTCAACAACAATGTTATTATCAATGATGTGCTTGATGTTTACTTGCGATGCATCACAATTGAGGTAATACTCTTTTGGAAATTCAAAGGCAAAGACAGCAAGATTTGGCAATAAATAAATAGATAAATAAAAAACAACACATTTTAAGCAAGAATGTGAAATTCAAATGACTTTCCCTACCCACTACTGTTTTAACTATGCTTTTCAAACATTGGCAGTCTTTTACCTTTGGAACATATTACATATCAACAATGGTGTTAACTCACAGTTATCATTGGATATCTCTCTCTCTCACATGCACGCACACACTCTCACACACACCCACCCACCATCCCACCCACCCATGCATGCACGCATGCACCCAGAGGAAAAGGAATAATTTTGAAAATAGAAATATTCCCACTTCCAGCCAGGAACAAACCTGGGATGCCTCACAGAGCAGACAGATACTCAATGAACTGAGCTACGAGATCAGTCCTGAGCCAAACCTTTATGAAATTTGTTTCATTACACATCTCATTGTACGTCCAAGAAGGATAGAAGAAACTAAATTGACTGTCAGATGTTTAAATATAAGTTGTTAAATGCTGGCCTTAAAATTCCATACTCTTTTCATGACATTGTGAGAAACAACTGAATAGGAACAGCACTTCAAAAAATTATAAGGTATTGTGCATTTCAAATTAGCATTTACATACAATGGAAATCAATGATGCCATAAGTTATTGGAAATAAATTGTTTGTTTTAAAAAGAGCTATATTTTTGGTGCAGTACAGCTTTATCTATTCTTTATGCAAAAATTTCTTTTGAATGAAAACTTCACAGGCCATTCCCAGAAAATTCAATGTTACATTTTATTTATCATGTAAATACCTTAAATATATAGTATTTTAACAAAAAACGTTGAGCCATTATTCAGATGCCTGTAATGTAAGAAGTGTTATAAACCAAAAACACTATCAAATATGATGAAATAATTTGAGTCGTTTACAGATACTTGAAGTTTCACTTATTTATTTTACTTGGACATGTTTCAGGAATCTTTTATCCTCATCGTCTGCTAACTTCTGGTCTAGCTGCTTTTATTATCGATGGATAGATGGCAGCATAATAATTACAATTACTACATATTTTTCTGTTGTACTTTTTTTTTAAGAAGAATGAACTTTGGATATGGTATTGAAAATTCAATCTAGTATTTACCTTGGTGACTGAGGAAAACCATGAGAAAACCTTAGCCAGATTGGTCAGCCATGAGATTGGCAATGCAGCCAATCTATATGCTCTGTAATTTAATTGTGAAGTGTGTTTGCATCCCTATTATTACTTGGACAACCATACTTTGGTTGTCATCTGCACCTCATTTGTTTACACATCTACCATCCCAAGGATCCAGTTGCCCTCTACAATTTGCCCCCAATGGAATTTCTATTGTCCCATTTTAAATTCATCAATATGAACGACGTGATCGGGACCCAAATTTTCCCTCTAGAGCTGTATTGGCATCACTCTATTTTAACATTCTCCTACCTGCAGCAAAACTCAAAATATTATGGTCCTGTCTCTTAATGGGGTGCAGTACTGCATTGCATTCAGAACACAACATTCTTGTTCTCAGCAGCCCTCATCATTTAATAATTGAAGACACCTGCATGTTGTTGAGGTAAACCAACAGATCTTATCAATTGGACCAGCCATTTCTAAAACTATTAGAATCTTTAAGAATATTGCCAGTAACACACAACCTTCCCTTCTTGCACTGTAATAAATCCTGCCCATGCATCCCCATGTTTATATAGCAATAAAACCTGAGATTCAGTATGGTCAGGATGTTTAAAAAAATGACTGATTGTTAATTGCTTCCAGATGGTGCTACAGTTTGTTGTGCAGATGTCTGCACATTACTTGGTTGGCTATGATTAAAGGTTGGCTGCTATGCGATATGCAAGATAGCTTGCAGTCTTCAGTTGGTTCTGTCTGCTTGTGCATGTGCACTGGCGAACCTTCAAACTTAGAAGAATTTCTCACCGTCTCGCATCACATGTTGCAAAGTATCCCCAGAATAAGCTTTTCCTGAGAATAATTTGTTGAAGAATCAGAATTTTGGTTGTTGTGTGTACTGTCAGCGGTCGCTTCACAGGTATTAGCTTAATTTTTCATGCTCTTTTGCAATTGGCTGCAATTTACATTTGTTTGTTGTGAATGAGAAGGTAGTGCGTTAAGTTATGCTTAAGTTTCAAGTTGTTTTGCTATGGCAGTTATAACAAACAATAACATATTTCATCACTGAATAGAGTAAAACTGCCATAATGCAAAACCTCTAGAAGTTTTAATGTTAGAGAAAAATATGTTTTACCGATATACTTACCATAATTGGACAAAGAGGTGTCAGCTGATCATACAGTGTCCTTGCTTCATTTATGTTGCAAGCTTGGAATGTAAGCTGGAGACAACAGCAGCCCATACCAAATCCCATTGCATCCATATACACATGATTAGGTAGTGCTGCTGACTGAGATTCCCCATCATCACCCAGAGCACTTAAGTCTTCCACAAAAGGGTCCCGAGTATTCTTGTCTCTGAAGACTGTGAACCAAAGTTCACAATCAAAACTAAAACAAGGGTAAAGTGGGATATGGAGATTGCCCAGCACTGTGCTACATCTTTACGAATAAGCATGAGCACAGTTTCAATAACATCTTTTCTAAGTTGTTTCTATGTACTTGTATTTCAAAACTTGTTTAAATAAAAGAAACTTTTACATTTTAAAAACATAGAATAAATAGGGTTATTAACTGACCTTGTATTCAGTATCAGTATTATCCTCCATGTAATTACTAGAAACTGAAATATTTTCTCATTTAAACTCTTTTGAGCACTTAAGTGATAATGAAGTGCTAATTACTTCACTTTACCAACTGCTATTTACTATTTAATCATTACGTAAATATTATGTTGATTTATTTCAGAAATTTGAAAAGTGCTAAAATCAGCATAGTACAGTTAGGCTATTAATAACTATAACAAATTATATAGAGTTAATGATGGAAAATAAATTGTTCCACTTATGGGTGCTTAATATTGATTCACTTTCCATCATTAATTGTTCACTTTCTTCTTGAAGTTTCCATTTTAAATTTATTCTGAGCTTTAAGGGGATCAATTAACCTGTGAAAGTTGATCAAAATCTTGAAAATGTTGATTTTTGGATTTTAGCAAATTAATATACTAAATTATTATGCTGAAGTTATTTTCAGCCACTTGCGATTTAAACCTTATTATGCAACCTTTTAAATGAAAGTTTTAATGGTAACAAATGACACTTCAAATATTAAAAGGCATGTTTCTTTAAATGCACTTTCTAATGCATGCAAATATTCAAAATGCTCCTTGTGATGCACATTTTAAACAATTAGTTTGATTTTTCGACCTGACAACCTTAATAGCAGACAATAAAAATTACTGACTTAAATTTCTAAGTAACTAAAATGAATTATGTATTTGTATTGACAAAATTAATTAATCCACAAAAATAATGGACAAGGTATGAACAAATAATTTATCATACCTTTTCCTGCAGTAATATTTAATTTGAAACTCATCTGATAATTTTTAACACTGATATTCCTGGAATGTAAATATGAAACTTTGTTACAACATTTTGAAAACTGTTGCACAAGGAGCTTTTTTGGTAGAGTAGTTAAGAAAAATAAAAAAATATTTTTTCTCAAAAACTACTTGATGTATTTGTTTCAACATTTCAGAATTAATTACACATTAAATAGAGGTATGTGGTTAAAAAAAAAGAAGAAGAGGAAGAAGAAGAAGGCAATTGCTAAAGAAGCTGAATTTTAAATTTTCACAATTTGTCTGTCCCCTTAATAGCATATTTTCTTTCTGCCATTTTCAAATGAAACTTACTGGGTAAGTTAATTGCCACTTTAGTGCCTCTTCTCTGCCTAATATTTCTTGTTAATGTTTTAAAACGAGGATGTCCTGGGAATATAGCTTCATCAGGAAAGAAAAGTGAATGTGAGGCGCCACTTTTAGGTGTAGGGTCTGCTGGTGGATCTGTAAAGCCAGGACACCCCAATCTGTAAAAGAAATATGCATCTACTTTATTAGGAAATTCTGTCAACTGAAGCAATTTTAATAGTACAATTCCTGTACAATTATGGTATACTGATATTGAAGATCAGAAAAGGTGAATACTGTAGTGATTATTACTTATGAATTTAATTACACTACTACTTTGTATAAGTAGCAAAGGTATTAAATCTTTAATCAAACTTCAGGAACATTCAACTGAACCTTTTAGAAACAATCAGTTATGGATAAATTATGATATTTCACCAGAAAACCAAACTTATATATCAATTTTAATATATAAAATTCACATTAACCTACATATTAAATTTTGCAAAACATCACAAACAAAAAATACTTTTAGAATTAATAAAAATCTTTGAATTCTATTTCCCTAGAATGCTGTGCCTAAGTCTTCTACATCCAAATTAAAAATTCAAAGATCATATTTTTCATTTTTAAATATAAGAGTGTCAGTTAAAACTTTACTGTCATTCACTTCTTAAAATTTCCTAAAAACAGACAAACATTTTAAAACTTCAACCTTTCAATTTTCTGTCATGAATGTTAAATGCAAACAATTTTTTTTTTCAGGCAAACTACTGATAGTATCATTGCGCACAATTAGCTGGAACTACAGTATAAAATGTGGAAAGATATGAAGCACTGTTTTTCAACTGTTTTACCAACTCAAGTCTACAAGCACATTTACTTGAGCTACAAATTCTCTGAAAAATTTCCAAGATCAAGTGAAAACCCTGGAAAAAATCTCATACAAGAAATTAATCTTCTTCCTCTGTGGTCCTTTCTAGGATGAGGACTTACATAAGATATTTATTCACCAAAAGAATTACATGAATTCAAAGGCTTCATCAGGTAACAAATTACAATTTACATTTCTGTAATACAACTTACAACTAGTATGTACAATTTAAAGAAACTTAAATGAGATATTAATAATTTACACAATGGTTAATACAAGTTTAGGAAAATGCAGTAGTCATGAAATCATTTATATTGTAGAACATGTGGGTTAAGAGATGGTTTTTAACTCTATGTTTGAGTTGTTTCTGATTTAAGAGTTTCCAGTTACATCATGTAGGACTTGCAAGCCAGTGCCTGAAGTCAGATGATTGTTTAGGAGGAGACAGACTCTGAATCAGAGAGAGAGCAATCAGGATGGGTTATCAGCCCAATGAGAGTGAGAAAATATGAAATGACAATGAAATTAAAAGTAAATATGGAGGTGGTGGAATTAATGGCAGGGGAAACCAGAGAAAACCAATTCAGATTCGATTCTGTCTCCCCCCAATTCCACAGGGATTAAAATCCAGGCCATCTTGGTGAGAGGCAAAGTCTAACCACTCGGGCAAGGTACTGCTGACCAGGAAAATCGTGCCAAACAAAACTCAAAATCTGAACCTCTAGCTAAGAAAGTATACTAAAAGCACATTCTATACTGTTTACCTAACAGAAGAATATTGCTATTGACCTAAAAATTTCATATAACATTTTTTACTTGAAACAACATTTTTATCACCCAAGAAAAAGAAACAGAGAGAAATCAGTAGCTCACAAACAGAATGACAGGACACACAAATCCATTCCCAGCCAGGCTCTTCCAAGGATTCAAGACATTATTAACAGCTGTAAACAGCATCAATAGACAAACAGCTGACAATGGAGAGGAACATGTTTAAAATTTTTTTTGGGTAGTGTTTAACATCCGCTTTTACTGCTCTGGCACCGCAGGCGATGACACTGATGATACATGAAGATGGAGCCCCAGTGGAATATAATGGCGGGGGGAAACCAGAGAACCCAGAGAAAACCTGTCCCTGCGCCGCTTTGTCCACCACAAATCTCACATGCAGTTGCTTGGGATCGAACCCAGACCGTATAGAAACATGTTTAAAATATATTCTGCAGAAGTAAGTGCCACTGAAGTGTGATAAATCTACTCACAATTTCAACGTATTAAAAAGTTTTACTATTTAGTTGCTTCCAAAAACTAAGCGAACTTAACAATACATTCAGAAAGTCTCTGTGCACCTAAGACCATAAATGCAGATTCTATTGGAAGTTCAAACAAAATTTAGTTTTTTTTTAACATAGAATCTTAATATACATTGGCATAATTGAATTTTTCATAGATGATGCACCATTGTTTTTTATTGTTCCACTGTTTGTAACATTTAACAGTTAAATATCTGTTGACAAAAGTTATTGAAAGTGAAGTATGTTTAGATGCTCAATTTCATTTTTAAATTATGGTATTTTTAATAGAGAAATGTATGTCTTTCAACAAGGGATACTTACAGATTTAGTGCAGGAGTTATTTGCAGAAAAATTGCCAGAAACAGTTGTAATTATTTGGAATGCGTTTGTCAATTTATTGAGAAATTTTGAGACAAGCTCAGTGTTAGAAGCTGAATCTGGAAGACCTAAACTAAACAAAGGAACATTTCTGGTTCTATGCTGTAGAGCCCATCACAATCATTGTATAAGTTGACACAAAAAAAAAAAAAAAAAAGTGTCATTTCTTAAAACCATTAGGATGAAAGTCTTTGTAAATAGATGCCCAAGGTGTATTTTAAATATAAGATGGCCAGAAATAATATCAAATTAAGAGTTGTGGGAAAAACCAACCAATCTCCAATATGTTGTCAAATAAAACACAGAAAGTGGAAATGGATAGGCCACAGTTGAGTAAACCAGATGGAGCTGTTGAGAAGACGACACTGGACTGGAACCCCCAAGGAGCAAGAAAGAGAGGATGACCTAAAAACACATGGAAGCGATCAGTAGATGAGGAAGCAAAGGAAAGAAGAAAAACCTGGAGAGAAGTAAAATGGCTGGCTGGAAACAGAGTACGCTGGAGGAACTTTACTGCTGCCCTATGTTCCACTTAGGAACAACAGGAAATAAGTCAAGTAAGTCAACCATGCATAAAGCTGTTAGAGAAAACTGAAATTGTTTCCCATATAAAATGACAGCAGAGCAAGAATTTAAATGAGGAATCGTGAAAAATAAATAAATTATTATAAATGGCTTACAATTTTATTGAAAGGATTGTCACTTTCTGTACAAGGCCTGGTTCCACCTCTCTGGTTATGATGACAAACAAAAACATGATTATGGAATTGTCGTGCTATGCATGAAATGCCTTTGCACAATGAAATAACACAGTATTGATCCTTTATTTTTTGAGGAGCCATTAACAGTGACATTATTTGATGGCCCAAGATTTCTTTGGCCAGCTAGAGAAAATCAAATCAACCACTCATAATTTCAAAAAAAATGGTGTTACTGTACACAACTGGAAGAGCTTTTGGAGAGGGGGGGGGGGATGGGTCATCTGTAAATACTTGAGATCTCCTCACTTGCTGGGGCCTTATTCCACCAAATCTTTTTCAAATTGTAATGTATTGCAGTCATCCATGCATGCTTTGTGACCTAAAAGCTATAATAACTGTGTATTTGAATAGCATATGACAAACAGATTTGCAGAAATGTTTTCAGTAAAATTAAGCAGGTTCAGGCTATCTGCCCATGGATGACATATCCAACAGTAGGGGAAAGTCAAGCACAGTGACTTTCCAAACACCCTAAATCCCATGTTACCTAAACTGAAAATGTTTTGTATAAATATTTATTATAATTAAAGCAGTTAGGGGAATGAGCTTTTTAAGTGAATAGTATCTGTGAATTGACAAAAGTTAAGGGCATCACACAAATATGTCCTTTCTGCAACATATTTTAATGATAAAACTTATTTTCAATAACTTTCTTCCACAAAAGATTTTAAAATCATTAATGTACCATTTTAATCAATGCTTCTAAATTATATTTAAATAATAAAAACACAAATCTATAATATAGAAATATAGTCACTAAAAATATGCCTCTGTACAGAAATGTAGTCTATGAATAAACTCGTGAATATTAACACTTTATAAGCAAATTATTTACCTAGGGAAACTTGTGAGGGACATTACAGCTTCCCCAGGTTTCAAAAGTTGGGCTACCTCTTCTCTTCTGTATTTCATGTTAGCCTCCACAATGTTAAAATGTGCTAAGAGTCCACCATAAGGTTTACCAGGAGTTCCTTCAATCATATATGCACCATACTCCGGCCTCCATAAGGATTTTACACTCCTGTGAAAAATGAATAAGCATGAAGGTGTTTACAGAAAAAATATTGTCAAAATATACCAGATGAAAGTGCAGAGATATCATCCTTTAACCCAGAGGGAGATTTCAAGTGAACATTGAAAAAAAACATTCTGATGATACTCGCATGATGTTTTCCACCTGTTCCTGCAAACGTTTTTTGTAAAAGCTTATTCTTCTAAGAAAAGTATACAGATGTACTTCATGTTAATCAGATTAAATATTTACAGAAGCAGTTTTATTATATTTACATGTGGGCACAATAGGAGTAGATGAACACAGTAGACTAATGCGATAGTCAAATATTTTAAAACTGGTCACTTTGAAATTCTGTTGCATAACCAACAAAAACAAAAACAAATGATGATTTCCTATTTGAGAATTGTAAAATTCTGTTGCATAACCAACAAAAACAAAAACAAATGATGATTTCCTATTTGAGAATTGTAATTTGTTTAAAAAGAACCAATAACAAGGAATATCTCGGAAGTGGTTAATGCCCTAGTTTTTCATACTCTTAAGTCTGTTTGAAGAACCATTACTGAGTGAATCAATCATAACCACCAACTATAATGACTTCAGAGAGATGCAAGCATGGTAAGAGAATTATGAGCAACATATAACCTCCTCACTCACTGAAAATGTATTTAATCTCAATAGATTTGAAATAAACCTGATATCTGGGTTCTTGATGGCACATTGTGGATTACATGAACATCTATATACAATGACAAACCCAAAAATCTTCCTAAAAATTTAGTTAAACTACTGCCCCTATTTAAAGGGACAAGACTTTTCAAGTAATACAATAGGGATAGGAAACAGCACAGCAAACCTTAAGGTTTCAGTGTCAATTCAAGGCAATTTCAACCCAACTCAGTGATTATAACAGTCAAGTCAATAGTTAATGCCCATCACCTCCCTCCCTCCAAAAAGAAAAAATATGTGTTTAACACAAACTATGTGCTTTAAAGAGACATTTTTTGCAGTAAGATTTTGTCTATCTCTCATGGTTTACCAGATATGCAAAAGTCATACAAAATGAAGACTTTAGAGGCTATACCCAGAAAATTCAAGATATGCATTTCGTTTTTCCATCTGTCATAAACATAATTATGGACTTAAATAAAAATTATTAGATCTCCTTTTCAGAATACAAACATTTTCAAAATCTTTTCCATAAAAAGGATATTTTGCAGGAAGATTTTCCTGAAAAATCTTTCTGTAGTATCCTTGAAAGATTTTGAACACTACACCTCACACATACACACACCCCTCACTCTCTCTCTCTCTCTCTCTCTCTCTCTCTCTCTCTCTCTCTCTCTCTCTCTCTCTCTCTTCCCCCTAAAATGCTATTTTAGGATACAGGGGGCCTCAAAATATATTTCCCATAAAATCTCAGTTGCTATAAAATGTTACAGTGAAAACAAGTTCCAACTTACCATACATAGTAAGAAAAAGTAACAGTTTGTAGCAGTTTTCCACGTTTCATACATTTTTAAAAAGAAAAACATCTTGGAAGGAAGATTTGTCTGGTAACATACATTTTATCAAGCAGGTGGGCGAGATATTTGCACCAAAAAATTAGATTACAATTATTGTCATACAGTTGTGGCTTCATTATGGGAGTGCTGTTAACTTCAATTCCCAAAGTAGTTCTTTCCTATTTGCAGTGATATAATTGATGTTCAACAAAAGGAATTTGGCAAAAATCTTCAATTGTAAGAGAATGAGAAAAAAAAAAAAAAAAAAAAAAAAAAGCCATAATTAAAACACAAATTTATCTATACTTAAACACCAATTAAATGCAGTAGTTTTTGCCATGTGCTAAAACACAAAAACTTCAGAAGTTTGTACAGAAAATGTACATTCAATACATTTGGCAGATTTGAGAGCATAAGTATTAGTAATTCTTTACAATTAATTGATAATATTCAACATGTTAAAATACAAAGAACAGATATCATGGTCACTTTTCATGTGAAAACTTTATTCAGAAGTCTTCTCAACGGACAGAATTTCATTGCTTTTGAAAAAATAGCTAATTTCTATAGGCTTAAATCTTGTGGACATTGAAGACATTTTGAAAATGATACATGTTACCATAAAGCAAACTTTTTTTCATTTTAATGAGATGTATTATAAACAAGTACATGTTTGGCTATGGGTAACCCTTTGTCACCACATTGGCTGACTGAATGAGTCAGTTACATAATTTAATGATAGAAGCCTTTCCTCATATTTATAAACTTTGGTTCAGATGTATTGATATTTTTGACATAATAGCTCACAAATTAAAAGAAGATGCATTAAAATTACTAAACCTACAGGATAAATATGTTAAATTTACCTTTAAAAAGAAAATGTTATCTTGACTTTTTTGAATTTAAAAATTATGAGATGTAGATGTTTTGAAATTTGGTATTTTTACACACGTAAATATTACACTAAGAAAAATAAATTCTACCCTCAGTTTGTTGTTTTCAGAAGTTAAATACATATTCTTCACGATGTATCACTCAATCAAAAATACTCAAAGCAATACCATCACATTTTAGAAATAGTAAACCTTAATACTTTGAAACAGCTTGATAAACAAATTAATTAAATTAGATTTGAAATTAAACAAATTGAAACAATTGACCACCTTAAAGCCAACAGAAGATAAAGATTGGAAATATTAAACATTTACATATTATCCATGGGCTTTCATCACATTAAAAACATGAAGATTTAATATTAAGCTGGCTCCCCTCAAAACAAATACAGTTTACATAATTTACTTAATAAATGACTCAAAAATACTGCTCCATTCAAAATGAAATCAGGAATTTATCAAATAAATTGTAACTGTGAGAAATCTATGTGCTATCACATGATTTTCTCTGCATCTCTGTAACAAATTATTCTTAATAACTTATTCTTCTATCTGCTGCATGCTAATCAAGATAAACATTAGTAGAAACGGTCTTATTATTTAGTTCCTTATAAGTAAAAGGGAAATAAGGGAACACACTAGATTAAGCCAACAATCATATGTTTTAAAATGTGATTACTATGGGATTGAAATGTATTTCTTTGCGTGGTCAGTTGACATGTTCCTGTATGAGAAAAGTTTAAAG
Source organism: Hymenopus coronatus (assembly GCA_030762935.1). Lineage (NCBI taxonomy): Eukaryota > Metazoa > Arthropoda > Insecta > Mantodea > Hymenopodidae > Hymenopus > Hymenopus coronatus. The sequence continues at coordinate 41,919,367 of CM060895.1, forward strand.
TATTTGGAAAATGAAACCAATAACAAGGAATATTTCAAAAACAGTTAACTCCACTAAAAAAAAAAAAAAAAAAAAAAAAAAAAAAAAAAAAAAAAAAAAAAAAAGTATATGATATAAATTATGTGTTTTAAAGAGCTCTACATTTTTTGTGCAGTAAGCTTTTGTCTATTTCTTATAGTTTACTGGTTAAGCAAAATTCAAATCATTCATCCAGAAAAAAGAAGTCTTTCAAGGCTATTTCCAGAAAATTCAGGATATAAGTTTAATTTGTCATGTAAATATCTTAAATATAAGAGATTTTAATCAAAATCATTAGTAATTTTTGAGAAAATCAAAATTTTCTTAACTTCTTCCGTGTAAAGGGTAGTTGAAAATCTTCATGTCACATCCTTGGAAGATACTAAACCTAAATACCAAGTTTGGTACTTAACCGTCTTTTCGTTTTTGAGATATGCTGTCCACACAGACAGACATACACCCACATACACAGGACCTGTTTCAGAAAATGCTTTTTCTGGATTCAGGGAGTCCTAAAACATGTATTTCCGGTGAAATCTCGACCACAAATTTTTGGATGAAATGCAATACTTCTCTATCCCTATGTACATTGTACATACGGGGCTAGACAAAGTATTAGACAAAGGAAAAGATATTTTTAGAACAGACAAGAATGTAGATTGCGACCTATACTATCTGATTTATATCTGAAAAAGTTGAGTAAAGTTTAAGTACATAAATTGTGTGTTTTAATGACATCTACATTTTTTGTGCAGTAAGTTATTCTCTATCTCTTGCGGTTTATCAGTTATGCAAAAGTCATCCAGAAGGCTACTCCCTAAAATTGAAGATATACATTTCGTTTGTCATGAAAATATATTGAACATATGAGATTTTAATCAAAATCGTTAAGAGCCATTTTTTAGAAAATGAAAATCTTCGACAAATGTTGCATGTAAAGATTAATTGGGAGTGGGGAGATTTTCTTGAAAATCTGTGTGTCACTCTTAGAAGATACTAAACTTAAATATCTAGTTTAGTTTTTAACAAACTATGCTGTCCCCCCCCCCCCCACACACACACACATGCATACGAAATATTTCTAAAATGCTTTTTTTGGACTCAGGGGATTTCAGAACATGCACTGGCAGTAAAATCTTATCGGACATTTGGGTGGAATACAATATCTTCTCTATTCACTAAGTACATTTCCCATACAGACTAGAGAAAGTAATATATTATACGTAAATAATAAATAAAAATCTGATGTGTTCCATTCAAATGACTTTCTCTACATCTCAGCAACAATTTATTGTTAAAAAGTTTATGTTTCTATTTACTTCATTCTGAACAAGAACAAATTAGCAGAAATGGTCTTATTACTTGCTTCCTTGTAAGTATAAGTGAAATAAGGGAGTACCATAGATTAAAGTGATAGTCAAAAGCTGGTTGCTATGTGAATGAAGTTCCTTTGTTTGTATGGACAGGAGTTGACAAATTCCAGTATGAGAAAAGTTAAGTTTTTTTAAAGGTGAAACCAAAAACAAGGAATTTCTCAAAAACGATAGTAAAAAAAAAAAAGTATATGACATAAACTGTGTGTTTTAACGTGCTCTAAATTTTTTGTGTGGTAAGTTTTTGTCCATCTCTTACAGTTTAGCAGTTATGCAAAATTCAGTAAAATTCATCCAGAATAAAGTGATCTTCAGAGGCTATTCCCAGAAAATTCAAGATATACATTTTATTTGTCAGGTAAATATCTTTAATATACAATATTTTAATCAAAATCATTAAGAGCCATTTTTGAGAAAATCAAAATTTTCGAAAAAAGTTCCATGTAAAGGGTAGTTTGGGGTGGGGGGATTTTTCTCAAAATCTTTGTGTCACATTCCTGGAAGATACTAAAATTAAATACCAAATTTGGTATTTTATTGACCTTTCATTTTTGAGTTATCATGTCCACAGACATGCACCACACAGACCTTTTTCTGAAAATGCTGTTTTTGGATACAAGGTACCCTAAAACATATATTTCCGGCGAAATCTTGGTATCAAACTTTTGTGTGGAGTACAATACCTTCTCTATACACTATGTGTAGAGAAAGTAAAAATCAGTATACTGATATATAATGGAATTATAAATACCTTGATCAAAGATGAAGCAATGAGGTCTCAAATTGGAAAACATTCAAAAATAGAAGAAACTGAACTTAATATATTTTCCTTTTATGTCCATGAAATAATGATACAATATGGCTATAAAAATTATGGTCACCAAAAGATTAATAAGCTTGAGTTGTGTGTATTGGGTCCAATAAGTATAGGCAAGAATTTTCATAGAAGAGATATTTAAGAAAATAAGTAAGATTAGCTCAGTTCAGATTGTGTTGTATACAATAGAAGTTATGTATCTACTGTTGCAATAGAAAATAAATATCCTATCTATTCCTTATTGCGTACTTCCAAAATTAATTACTATTCATAAATAGAATTAATGCCATAAGTGCATTATTCTGTTTGAAACTGACAAGCCTTACAATTTACTGTGTCACTGCCTAAATACATAGGTCATAGCTGATTTAGTACTGAGAATCAGTGCAATTTTCATTTTTGAGCTGTATAAAACTGCAATCATTGAATAACAAAATTAATCAACTAAAATATATAACAGAATTTTCCAATATGGCGATTGAATTTCTTTACATAATCAAAAATGAAGTTTCAATATTAGAATGCGTTATTCTTTTCAATGGAGCAAAAAAGATTGAAATCGGGAAGAGATAGTGAAGGTAAAAGGACAGAAATGCAAGGAGAATTAGGGTAAGGAGGAAAGTGACAAATGTTGATGAAATGGAGAGAAAGGGACTGAATATCTCCATTTATCACAATAGCATGTGGAACTGCAGGTTCTGCTAGTGTCAAATAAAAGAAGAAGTACAATTACCTCCATTTAAACTGGTTCTTCACAAGACAATCCCTCTCCTGAGCTTCTTGATCATAATTTGTTGAATACTTTCTCATCACTGTACCTGATGCAATCAATGTGTTTTAGATAAAGTCATTTTGAGTTCAGGCTACTTAAAAATGTTCATTCCAGATTTTTGGGCATTTTTGATAACACTGAAGTGGCAGAGAAAATAGTGTAGAAGTCCCTAAAATAGGCATTTGGGTCAAACAACTAATTTGTAGTATCAGCCATTTCCTAAATATTTCTTACTGTTAATTTCAACTTTCTGATAGTCATTTAAGCCATTTATTTATTATTAAAGTGCTAATTACATACATAGTTAGGACTGACCTTAATCCTACTTAGTTGGCCAGGCTATAACTATTTCACTATACAAAGTTTTACAATATGACATAGCTACCCTTTGAAATCTAAAATCTTATCTAATAATTTTTTTCAATGAACAATTTCCATTTCCTTTTTACCTTCCACAAAAACTCCCCCATAATTTAGGTATCTGCTTCTGGTCTTCAAACATTTCCTAAGTACAATTTCTTTGTTCCTCAATAACCACTTATTTACTAAGACTTTCTTTCCAACCCTTTGTGGCTTTACATTGAAGTAAAATGTGGCTTTAGTCTTCCTTATCCCCCTTATGCACATTCCTTGGATAACCTCCCTCCCCCCTCATTCCCCTTAGTTGCCAAACACCCAATCTAAACCAGGCTACCCTTCTCTTTAATGTTTTTTACAAATTAAATGTACTTTTCCTTCTTTGGGTCATCTTTTAGTTTCTTGTAAAATGACAGCAAGCTTTTCTCCCCGACCTTGGCAAATAAGATCTGCCAATCTACTATCTTCTATCCTCAATCTCACTTCTGATATTTTAAATGTACTTTTGAAGTTATTGAGTCTTTTCTCATCTGCTCATGTAAAAGCTGTGCAATAATCCAGTGCCTTTATGTGCTTATGTGCATATCACTTACTTTATAACAATAGGTGTCAACTCCTGTATGTGGACCTACAATCTACCTACTGAAACATTCCTTGCAAATACTCTCATAATTAGCAGAGGCTACATACAAAGAACAGATATGAAAATAAATCTGGTAGAGTAACTCTTTATATTCCTGGACATCAATTTTTTTTTTATTTATTCAATTCTAGAACCTTAGATCTAAGGCTATTTTATCATGACATCAACAAATATAGGTAAATGAATAATGTGAAAACAAGAGCTATACATAATGATAATGGCCCAAAATCAAGATCTCATAGAGTGCCAAATTTGAGTATTATTTTGCACAACTTCTACAAAATATACTTTCTGGTTGACAGTATATTTGCTTTTGCTCTTTTTTCATTTGCATAACCCCCTTTATATGGTTGGTCTATTGGGGGCTTTGATTATGAAACAACTAGTTGATTGTAGGTTCTTTAATATTGGGTCTTAGATAACTTCTATTTTCAAACACACACACACATTCACTCTCACATGCATATTTTCAAATTCTGTGGGATAAGGAAATATTTCTGCCTACAGAAAAACTCCCCACCTCAGCTAGGAATCGAACCAGAGACCTTCTGGTGAGAAGTTAGCTCGCTATATTTATTTGTCAGTTTGAAACTCTGGTCATTTTTATTTTTACTCTTATATGTGTAAATAAATTGAATATTTTCTAAGGATGCCTCAACCTTCTCTTCAAAATTCAAAATTAGAGTTACAGCAGAGACAGAAGTTCTGTGCCTGTGAAGCCTGGATGCACACTGCTTATCTGGATATTGAGGCAACTCCTATTCTTGTACATGTGAAGTAAATGCAAGCAGTTTACTCTAGCAGTAGCAATAATTCAATATCTCCCTTGTCAGCCATTTATTTATTCAATACTGAAATGTTAGTTCTGAACAGAAAAGCTTCTATATTTATTGCATATTTTTTCTGGTATCTTACCCTTATATTAATTACTAGTCATGTATCACATTTGTTTCATATTTGTTCTATTATTTACTTTATTTTCTAAAGCCTTATCATTTTAGGCAAGCTCATAATGGAGCAAATTAAATAAAAAAGTATTAAATTTGAATTGCATATATTGCATGTTTATTAGAACTTCTTGTCTTTTTGCTTTCTAAAATACAAATTAAATATACTATAAATTATTATATATGAATTATTATTACTATTATTATTATTATTATTAGGGGCACCAATAAGTCCTTAGAAAAAGATAGAAATATTATTTTTGGTAGATTTTTTTTTTAAATATATTTTTATTTTTCAACATAATCTCATTTTAGCTCAATACACTTTTCCCAGCATTTCTCCAACTGTTTTAAACCTTCCAAAAAGTAAGATTTTGGAACGTACTCAAAATAGGCATCTGTTTGGGAGACAACCTCTTCGTTATTAGTGAATTATTTTCTGTCGAGCTAGTTTTACAAGTTTGGAAATAAAAAAGTCACTGGAGGCTAAATCTGATGAATATTATAGTAATTCAAACCTTAATTCTACAATTTTCGCCAATGAAACTGCACAGTGTACACCCTTGCATTGTCCTGATGGAAAAGAATCTTTTTCTTTGCCAGATGAGGGCATTTTTTTTCTTGGTTTCTCTGTTCAACCAGTGCAATATCAATTCATATTCTCCATTTATTGCTTTTCCTTTTTGCTTTTAATCAATGTAGATGATTCCAAGTGCATCCTGAGGCCATCATCTTGTCTGCTGATTTCACCACTTTTGCCTTCTTTGGAGTTGGATTGCCTTTAAAAACCCACTGTTTCGAATACTTTTTTCTCTGGAGTGTAGTAGTGTATCCATATATCATCCACAGTGATGCATTGATGCAGAAACATCAGGATTACAATGGAGAGGTGCCAAACCAACTTCCAAATCGATCACATGATTGTGTTTATTCTCCATTGAGAAAAATGAGGCACCCATTCTTGCCAAGATTGTCAGACCTAATTTTTGGTGCAAAATTGAGAACACTAAACCTTGTGATATGCTTGTGGCCTCTACTATTTCACAAACTTTGATTTGTCCATCACTCAAAACCATGTCCTGGATTTTGACAATCATTTTAGAGAAAGTCACTTTTACGGGACATCCAGAATGATGTTCATTTGTGGATGTACAGCCACGTTTAAACTCATTTATCCAATTGTAAATTGTGTGAAATGTAGGATCAGATGTGCCATGCACTTCATCCATCTCGGCTTTTATCTCTATCTGTGTTAAATAAAAGTGTTTAATCGCCACACAAAACTCATTTTTACTTTCTCCATACGCACTATGTACATAGTGTATAGAGAAAGTATTGCACTCCACCAAAAAATTTGATACCGAGATTTCACCGGAAATATATGTTTTAGGGTCCCCAATATAAAAAAAAAAAGCATTTTCACAAAATCCGTGTGTGTCCGAGTGTCTGTGAACACGATAACTCAAAAACAAAAAGTAGGTCAAATACCAAACTTGATATTTAAGTTTAGTATCTTCCAGGGATGCGACACGAAGATTTTGAGAAAAATCGCCCCACCCCCAACTACCCTTTACATGAAACTTTTTTCGAAAATTTTGAATTTCTCAAAAATGGCTCTAACGATTTTGATTAAAATTTCGGATATTAAACATATTTACCTGACAAATAAAATGTATATCTTGAATTTTCTGGGAATAGCCTCAGAAGAGTGGTTTATTCTGGATGAATTTTACTAAATTTTGAATAACTGCTAAACCGTAAGAGATGGACAAAAACTTGCTACACAAAAAATGTAGAGCACATTAAAACATACAATTTATGTTATATACATTTTTTTCGTGGAGTTCGTCGTTTTTGTGACATTCCTTATTTTTGGTTTCTGCTATGAAAAACATATACTTTTCTCATACAGGAACTTGTCAACTCTTATCCAAATAGAAAAAGGAACTACATTGACATAGCAACCAGCTTTTGACTATCACTTTAACCTACGGTTGTCTCTTATTTCGCTTCTACTTACAAGGAAGCGAGTAATTAGACTATTTCTACTATTTTTTTCTGATTAGTATAAAGTAAATAGAAGTATAAGCTTTTTAAGAATTATTTGTTGCAGGGATATGGAGAAAGTCATATGAATGGTACACATCAGATTTTTTCCCCATCTTTCATAATGTGCACAAGAATGTTGATTCAATCGCCTATGGCAATGAAACCAAATGACTGATATAGTTGAAACTTTATAACTTTCATCTAGTAAGAGACGATGGTTACTAAATACAAACTTTTTTCAATGCTACGAGTTTAATTTCTTGGATTTTTAAGAATTTATTGAATGCCCCTTGTACTTATCTTTGTAACCATATTTTACTTTGTTTTTCTCATTGCTAGTCTCATTTGCAGAGGTGGGAAAAGAATTCTGGATTTTTTTATTCACTTTTGTATAAATAAACATTATATAACTATCATTTAATTGATTTTGACTATGCCACAGAATTTGTATTTTTTTTCTATAGTCGGCATACGCTCACCATGTTTTAGGACTGACACTCCTAGGATTTCCAAAGATAGAAGATGTAAAAATTATATAATTTTGAGCTATAAAATGAATTACAATTCATTTTGGGAAAAAATCAGTGGATGACTAGAGGTCAAAAGCCTGGCACAGAATCAACAGTATGAAACCACAGAATGCAGAACTTGGAATGAGTGGTCAGTCTGTAGTCAGCCCTGAGTGTGAAAATTGTGTTTCTACAAGCTGATAATAAATCTATCTAAATATCTTACATAAACTAAAATGCCTCCAATTTTATCAAAACTGAATTTGTACTTGGAGCAGTTTTAAAGCAAAAATCAAACAAAATAAAACAGGTGATTACCACCATGAAATGAATGAAAAAAATTACAAAGCATGATTAATGGAAAAATTAATTCCTAATTTGCCTCCCAGTTCTGTTTTAGTGATTGATAAATGCACTGTAACATAATGTGCAATTGGATAAGACCCCCCAACAATATCCTCCACCAAAAGTGAGAAGCAGGATCTACTTACAGCAATAACATCCATTTCATGAAAGAGTACTAAAGTTGGTGCTTTACAACTACTATTACAACCTACATTTTCTTGGGCGCTTGGCTCCTAGGTCTTCATTCGGTACATTTCATACAACTTTAGAAGTAGAGCAGAGCAGTATCTCGAGATGTTATGTGTATACACCCTGGTATATAGTGGCTTCATTCTTTCTTTAGTCCCAGAGTTTATGCACATGCACTGCATTTCATTTAATAATTCAGCTAGTTCACAGTAAGTTATATAACCTATTCACAATAATGGATGAGGGCCTCAAAGACAAAAACTTTTTTTAGTTGACAACACTGTGCATGAGAGTTAGGCATATATCTCTCTCTCTCACCCCTTCTCCCTGACCCTCACTTCCCTGTAAAAGTAGTGCCCAAGAAAAGATGTGCATATAGTAATTAAGGCTCCTAAACCATCAAAAGTTTGTTAGCCATACATGAACTCCCTATTCATCAGATCTTAAACCAACAGAGTTTATCTGGGCTAATATAAAACAAAGCTTTGCCAACAATGTGCTAATGACATTAAAATGGAAAAGTGGAAAATGCCTGTGTACACATATTGAAGTTGGAAGACAAAATGTACTGAGAAGGAAAGCCAGTTTGAAAATGTCACAGAAAGTTTTGTAATCCAAAATGGAGGTATAGAGACAACAAAGGGGTAGAAGAGAAATGCAGATGAAAGGAAATCACCTGAAGGTGAAAGGGAAATGCCTACAGAAGAAAATGAAGATGATGATATATATTAGTGTTTATCAAACTTTTAAAACCTCTCATACTGTAAGACACAAATGACTTACATGAGGAGGAAAATAAAAATTAATACTTTTGCTTGTTGATCATGCTGTCAATTGTCAGTATCATATCTATGCTGCTGGTGTGCCGGAATATCCTGCATAAGTTCTTTTACATGCCAATAATTCTACTGACATGGGGCTGTCACCTTTAAGTACATTTAAACACCATGACACAACATGCGCAGTTGGCAGGCCGAGGGAGCCTGAAGGTGTGATAGATGTGTAGCCATTCTTGCTAAATTTAACCACGTCCTGATGAGAATGTGAGATTTGCAGGATGACGGGTGTAAATGAGGTTGGGGAATGAAAGGAGGCAGCAAGATTGCTCCTCAACGGTTGCCAGTCATTTTGCAACAGCCCTTGTGCACCACTTGTGTAATTATGTTGCAACATTTTTTTTTAATTTGGAAGTTTTATTTTTAAGTTTTGATGTCCAAGCAACTCTTGGAAGGAGCTTAGCTATAGCAGCAAGTGGAGTTGCTCCTTGGTTATTGGAGATGCCTGCATGCCATATGGGGAAGTTAGTATCACTGAAGCTGCGGTTTCTGGGATTGTACTCCCCAAGAGACCTAACGAAAGGCAAACCATCGTTGACTTTAACTTAAAAACCATCAATCTGGACTGGGTTTGAACCAATGACCTTGGGATCAGAAAGCTAGCACCTAAACAATTGAACCAATCCAGACCAGCAATACATGACAAGGTTTGTATATATGTGAGTAAACAAACAAATGATAGAGCAAGTTGAACATAACGACAATTAGCCAGTCATCCAATGGTGTAATGGTATTGTGTATTCATGTCATGTGAGCTAAGTCCCACAGGTTCCAGCAGGCACCTAGCAACAGAAAAGCTAAGTGACATCAGGCATAGACTCTTTCTGTGCACTAGGAAAGTAGGTTGCAGGCTGAGAGCTGCCTTTCCTACTGTAGTAGATATTAATGATGAAAAATAAATGAATTTCACAGAATAATTAAAATATGGAGAAAATTAAATGCATAATATATTACATACACAGAGCCTTTGGACATGTAGTCAGCCTAGCAAGAATCTGCTTGGCACCAGAAACGATGCTAGATACCCCTTAAATTCTAGTGCACAAATTTCTGATCTGTATACAATTTCTAGTTATGGGGGGAGGAGACTAAAAAAATTAGGTGTATCAGAACAACCTGCTTATATTGGAAGAATTGACTGAGAACATAAATAATAGAACCTTCTAAAATTTCAGATGAAATAATGACTAATACAAATTTTCTGAAAAACAGTAAGAGATGTGTGGCAGCACAAGGACATCATTTCCAACATTGTATATGATGAAGGTATGTGGTTGTCTGTCTGAACTCTATTCACTTGAATTTAATGGGATTTGAACTTCTGACAAAGCTGGAAAACAGCATGCTTCACAGTGGCAAGCAAATTTCCACTTGGATGGCCATATATCCAAACAAAGGCGATGCATAGACAATATAGACATACTCTGTCTATAATTTCCTGAGACAATTATGTGAAGAATGCACGGTTATTATGCACAACTTTGGCCGCTCTAAAAATCAAGTGAAACTAAGTGTGATTGATTGACTTTGTATTTCCGATGATGATTTCAAAGGTTTTATTTGTCGAAAAAGCTTTTTTTTTTTTTGTAGAGGAATTATTGTGCATGCTGGAACGGTTGGCATTTTGCGTACTTGACAGACTTTTACCAAATAATTATACATAAATGAGTATTATATGAATAATAAATGGTCTATAATGTGTAGGTATATGATGAAATACTAGATTTATAATGAAGCTTGGTTTCATTGCCAGCGCAAGACACTGTATCTATTTGTATGCAAGAATGTCATATGTCGCTCTTAGCAGGATTACTGGGTCGTGAGAACCCATAGGAATAATTCACGGGTTAGTGTGACTATAATAATTGGTGGAGGAAGTATGTTTCTGTGAGTTTTTTTAATTTTTTTTATCTGTTTCTGTAGGCAAAATGACCGAATCCGATATTTTTCAAATTTAGCGCGACATTAGGTTCCAATCCGTTAAGGTTAGTATGTGTATATAAATTTGTGTTTCTAATTTTCTATTGTGGTAGTACTTGGCAGAGAAATATGTTTCAGAACACTATAAAACAATTTATTATTTATATAATACTCGTTTATATATAATTATTTAGTAAATATCTGTCATATATGCAAAATACCAATCGCTCCAGCATGTATACAAATTTGTCTATAATAATAAAAAATATGTTTTTCCGACAAATAAAACCTTTGAAATCATCATCAGAAATACAAAGGCAATCAATCACACTTAGTTTTATCAATTTTTAGAGCAGCCAAAGTTCTGCATAATTACTGAATGCACAAATGGATATACAGCTCAAAATTAAAAAATTAAGCTTCTTAAACATGTAATATTGATGAACCCAAGCATGCAGTGTAGAAAATATTCTATTCACTTGTATACTATTTCAATAGCAATTAATAGAACTTTGGTAGAATGCCTTTTTAAATGTGTAAATCTGTCTTATCTGAAAGAGAATCTGTATGTCAATGCATCTTTGTGATAAAAACACTGCAGTTTTATGTTTTCTTTGCCCTTTTCTGCCTTTTTTTATATAAATGCCTAACTGCAAAAATAATAGGCTTTGCTGTCTTTCTTATCTATCCTTAATTATTAAAAGCAATAAGGGTTGCCATAAAAAGAGTTAATAATAGGTAAGATTTTTAATTATCACTTGTGTTTACTTAGCTTACTATCAGACCAGACAACCATCAAAAGCAACAATGAGTGCTGCAGGTAAACATAGTTTCATGAATTTCTCTTACTTTCCATTTTCATTGAGACATCAGGCAAAATAGCTAGCAACATGCCAAAATTCAGTGTTCCTTTATGCAGTAAACTGCAGATACATTAATACTTTCAGATGTGATATATTTTCTAGTGATAGTAAAATACTTCTGTGGAAAATATGTCAGCAGTCAGTGAACTGGAAAAATAAATAATTAATTTCTTAATATAGGGTCATTATTATATTTGGTAAGCACTCTCAAGGCCTCTCTCCACTACATGAGAGAAACAAGACTCGCCAGGGAATTGGTGCTGGCAGAGCACTAAAACCCTTACCTTATAGTAGATGCTGGAAATGAGCTTTTGCTCTCAAACAGGAAACATATCTTGTGAAAATGTTGTTGCTCATTCACCGAAGGTCATCAGCAGGAATCATCATGATTTCTTGCATGATGTTGTCACAAAGTTGCTGTAGCGTACAAGGGCTGGAAGAACACACTTTAATCTTTCAAAGACCCCCATAAATAAAAATAGCCACTAGATATGTTGGGGCCACAAATCAACACTTATAATTCTGTCAAACAAACACCTCTCTTATTTCACTTCATGATTCAGTAGCTGTATGTGCTGTTGCACAATCTTATTGGACCCAACCATAAGATTTTTCTTCTTCCATCTGCAATCGAAAAATGGCCCTAGAATTAGTCTCCAATATTTCTCTGCATTGTTTCTTTAAAGAAAATGTGTCCTCTTATTCTTCTAGAACTTATCACATGTGAGAGGCATCATGCACCTTTGAGCATGGATTGATGCCCCAAAGTCCCATTAGATGGCAAGGGAAGAGTGGAGGGGAGAAAGACAGCAGAAGTGCTTACCATATACAATAATGACCCTATATATCAATATAACCAAACACAAAATGCACTTTCCAAGGTTAAGGGAAGATTTCCTTATTTCCAACTGCAAAATACATCAAGTTGAAAACTGCAATTTGTATTTGATGGGAGGACAACACTTTTACAACCCAACATTCCTACAACGAAACTACAAAAGTTATGCAAATAAAAGGGCTGAGTTCTACATAAAAGGTCAGGCAAAGTTTCATTTAATTACTCACAGCCACATAACTTTTCATTTGTTTCATAAGGCACTATAATGCAAAGGCTTTCAATATATCATTTTGGTTTTTCTGTTAAGCATAATTGGCATTTGTTTAAACTTTAAAGTTACTTTAAATATATACCTAATACAACATATGTTAACACAATTATGCTGATTGTGTGTTTGTCCAAACAGAGCTATCTAGTAAATAAATAAGCATAATTAAGAGAACGTAGGCTTTCACGGCCGGAGTCAGTGTAACTAAGACGTTAATTAAGGTTTTCTAATTGCCCTTTTTTGGCAATTTATGCCTTTTGAATGTCTATTTTAATGATTTATAATGCCTAAGCTTCTGGTCTCTGCTCATCACATATAAACTGGATGAATCCTGAGCCATATTAAAACACACAACTATGATGAAATAAATGCAAGATGGGACCTTCTACAATTCTTATTAGATCGTCAATTTTATACTATGAATTGTTAAAAAAGGCCAATATAGCAAGCACCAGCTTAGATTGTACAGTATGTCTCAATGAACAATGACAGTTACCCACCAGTCAGTAGGTTTGGTGTGATGTGTATTATCCGTATATAGTAGATACCGAAAAGAGTAATTAAAGATGATACGATAATAATAGTAGATACCTTGGGTACCATGAGCGCATGGTATAAATTGTGCATTTCTAGACCTAAATTTCCTGGGAACACTGAAAAATAATGTTTTGCCACTAATCTGCACATCAATTGTGTCACTTAATGAAAACATTCTAACACAAGTTAATTCCATTACTGCTGTAGATGAACTGAATCGTGTGGATGATAATTTCATGAGAAGATATGAAATATGAATAAGACAAGATGACCAGTACTTCCAACATCTTCTATGATAAGGGGTTAATCCCTTGTGTTCAATTTCTACCAAGTGCTTACAGCATATGAGACCGCAAATTGTTGCAGCACACTCACAAACCAGCAAGTTATCCTCTCAACATTCACTAAGAAGCACTTCTGAAACATAATCCAGCAAGAACTATGGTTCAAAATTAACAGGAAGTACATCATAATGCTTCGAAAAATTTATAAATCCATTCTGTAGTTAAAGTAATTTTTTTCCATATCTTTAAACAAAGTATGCAGATGTGTACAGGGACAGATCACCAAATTGCTCAATTGTTAGGGTCATGTTCTGCCACCAAAATAGAGAGCAAGGGGGTATATATACTGCTTGAATGATGTTTCTATTCAAGGCTATTCCATATTCTTTAAATGATAAGGATATTTCATATTCCAGTAACTAGACAGAGCTAGGATATTAGGTTTACATAATATCCAAGGTCCTGAAGAGCTAAGGTATAAATGAAATAGGTTAAGTTGAGTACATACTTTGGATTTTTCACTTCCTTTTCGTGAAGAACACTAAGAATCTCTTCTGCTCGTAGTGAAACTCTTGCAACTTTTTTATTGTCATCAAACTTTACCAATATATATTCCACCTGTAGGCGAGAAAAACTATTTAAAAATCTACGAAAGAAAGACGGCATGTGGCAGGGCATAATTACATAATTTTATCATTTGGTAAGGTAACTGAACTAAGTATATATGTACCTCATCACCCCATTTCAGAACGTCCCCTTGACGGTCTCGAAGACGTCGATATAAATTAATAAATTGTGTAACACCATGTTGCCTCACGTGTTCTGCTAAGGCTTTCGTCTCTTCCCATGTTAAAGGGCTACCTTCTGTCAACAACCCCATGGTCCCACGAAGCTTCGTTTTTTGTCTGTGTACTGTGCTAGAAGGAGCTTAATATTACAGCTGGAGTACCTGCAAAACACAAGAAATCAACTTTCACCATGACATGACTTTATATATTTCCTTTGTGCGTTAATTTGCTCTTGTCAGTCAATATTCATACAATGTCACAATAAATACGCAATCCCGTGAAACTTACAAGTTCTGTCTTTATCCTGCTTCTTACCCCACAGAAATTTTCGTCGGCAACTATTCAAAACGACAGTCGCAAAGCGCAATACTACTTGAGTCGGCGTTCACCTGTAGTTTTTATAGCACACAGGGATTACATAACAGTTCCTGTCATTCCGTATATCTCTAAAATTACTCACTTCTGCAGAACACGCTGATTTGTTGCTCTTTTTTTCTTTTAGTATGAGTATATTATAGCTCATCTTTTATTTAGCGAAGCCGTCGTCTCCCTTCGCTTCCCCGCCCCAAGCAGACTTTTTTGTATATAAACATGCCGAGTCATTGCACGCAAGGACATTAAGATAAGTTATGCAATTTTAACTGACTATTCAGCTTTCATATCTACACTTGGCGCCGAAACCGGATATCTGCCTTTTTTGGAGGAAGACCAAAAATCATTTGCCCGCCTCTGCACTATGGTAGTAGCGTAATAGCGAGTCTGCCTTATATTCAATAGGTCCCGAGTTCGAATCTTGGTTAGGGTAAGCTAACCGGATAAAGGGTTTTCCCTTATCCTGACAAGACGAAGGTCGAGTTACTAACCTCTATGGAACCCGGGCCCATTTCAGAATCATTTCATCCATCGCTCGATGTGACCTAAAAATTAATATGACAAAACAAGTTATAATAGCATTCAACCTAACAATTTCTGAGACAGTTTCTTAAATTAATAAAATAATTTCACATTAGAGGAGAGATGTTCAGAAAAGGGCTTTGGCGCTGCATTTTGTTGATGAATGATGATGGATAGAATATCATGTCGTATACACAATGAAGAACCCACTTTTTGCGCACCCCGGTTGATTTAGACCGAAAACATTACACTATAGCATTTTTTAAAATTTCACTAGAAAATAACGCAACCTTTAGTCAATTTCGTTCCCTCGTCTAAAGTGGCGCATCGATCCCAAAACGAAGTTCAAAATATATAAATTGGCATGCAAAGAAAAGGCCCGACTTTTAGTGAAATAACAATCGACATCTTTTCTAAACACCGCAGAATAGCAATCCCTCATTTGAAACGCTTTGGAGTGAATACGGAAACCACCGTTCTACGTTCAGTGCAGAATTTTATCTCCGCTGAAGATTCATTACATAATGAAACCATCATTCGCTAGAGGGGAGGGCTGATAATATAAATTGAAGGACAATGAATTAATGATTATAGATGGAGACGTGGCGCTGCAAATATTTCATACATTTCAATTAAATATGAAGTTTAATATAACTACTTGTGTCTATGTTTATTTCACTATTCCTTCGTTTATGTGCAGATGAGAACCTGTGTTCTATGCAACGCAATCGTTACTTGGAATGTTCTCAAAATCAGTTGCAATTGTTAAAGGTTGTCGTGTAGATGACACATGGATTCCTCCATGGATTTCTTCTTTCGCTATTTACTCTCCTCGTAGGCAGCACACAACTCACTCCCAGGGCTAACATTGATCACACGGACTCTGGAGAAAGTTACGAAATAACGGTGAAATGGACGAAAGGTGATTTAACAAATGGCGGGGGAAACCGAAAAAAAAGGCGCCTTGTCCACTACAAATCCCAACCTGGGTAACCTAGGATCGAACCGGGGCCGCCTTGGTGAGAGAGGACTCGGCCATGGCCTTACATTCTTGCTGTTTACGTATTTAGCATTATTCTTATCAACAGTTCGCAAACCTTTTGATTCGAGACAACGCAATCCGGTTGCAAGACATGGCTAATGCAAAGAAACTTTTCCCAGTTTCTATAACGTTCCACGAAGCGCAGCCGCATTCAGCACCTAATCGTCACACAGCACGCTCAGACGCTATGATTCATATCAGAGCATGATTCAGCTTCGCAATGAAATTTCAGTATCATAGGAATAAAGATGGTCTGGTTGGCTCAGTTGGTTAGGCACTGGCTTTCTCATCCAAGGCCGCGTGTTTGAACCCAACCCAGAGTGCTGGTTTTTAGTGTACTTAGAAGCTGTGAGACAAAATTCAGGCACTGATATGATTCTAGCAATTGACTTTGTCATTAACAAACAAAATATATAATACTTTCTCTATTTACATTGTATATACATGTTTTGCAGTCTGCTGTATCTATAAAGAGCATTTTTAGAAAAAAGGTCAGTGTGTGTGACCTTGTGTCTGTTAAACACATCTCACAATAAGTTGATGAAATACCAAACTTTGTATTTACGTTTAATCTCTTCCAAGGATGCGACACAAAGATTTTGAGGAAAATCCCTTTCATTCCAAACTCCCCTTACATGGAAAAAATTTTGAAATTTTTTTATTTTCTCAAAAGTGGCTCTAATGTTGAAAGGTATTTACATGACAAAATGTATGTCTTGAATTTTCTGTGAATAGCTCTTCATTCTGGATGACTTTTACACAACTGGTAAACTGTAAGAGATAGACAAAAACATTACACAAATAATACAGATCTTGTTAAAACACACAATCTATGTCATATACATTTTTTCAAAGAGTTGACAATTTCTGAGATATTCCTTGTTATTAGTTTTAGTTAACTTTTCATATGGAAATTTGTCAACTCCTGAGCAAGCAAAGAAATGAATTTCAATCACAAAGCAACAGCTTTTAAAACTTTTTGGCTGTCATTTTATATCCATTTCTGCTAATGTTTATCTTAATTAACACGAAGTAGAAGAATTAGCTTTTTAACAATAGGTTTTTACAGAGATGTAGACAAAGTTATATCAATGAAACATATATTTTTTTTTAATTTTTGGTGCAAAAGATTTATGAATGTCTTTCAAAAAGGACACACCGACTCAACTTTCTTCTCAGACATTCTTGCCGAGTACTGTGCGTGGAAAGATTGCATGATCTAAAAGACTTGCTCTGCCTCTGAAGCTTCTTTGGTAACAAACAGTAAATTTGCTTTATATATTTGGATGGGTCCTATGCCTACATGAGTTCTACAAAGGTAGACGAATGAAAGAATGGAAAGTTTTATTAAGATCTTCCCTGAAACATTCACCCTTTTGAATGTTCTTTTTCCTTGCATAACAAGCAACAACATTTGGAACATTTAACTGGAAACAGAGAAACTGCATATATAATAAAATCACCAATTGGAACAGATATAGAAATGAATTTAGGTTACCATTCCCTGTAGGATAGGAGATACAGGCTCAACAAATAACAAAGAATATGCAAAGTGTTAAGAAAAATGCTAAAAATCATTAAAATCAGACATAATAATAGCAACATTTGGAATAGTAATTTGCAACTTTAAGAAACAAAGTTATAAAGACTAGAAGAGGTGTACTTCTAGATTTCGTTGGACAGATGGCACCAATGCTTGCTCAAGGAAAAAAGAGTATTTCCTGGACTCTAGAAGGTTGTTTGGTCATTGTTCTATCTTGACAGCTTCAGCAGTGGGAAGGCCTTCAAGACTGGAACTTATTAGGCATTTCTTTGCATCTCTTTGGCTTGTCTGATTGAACCTGTACCCTCCTATACCTCCATTTTTATCTCACTTTCTCCTGGGGGACGTTAACCACAATAATTCTATGTAGGTCACACTGCAAAGCACCACCCCTTCATTGTATAACCTGACACTCCAAACCACATTGGGCATTGTGAATAAATAAATAAATACTTCACTTGGTAAAAGATTTTATAAGGATTTTGACACCCCAGTCAAGAATTAAACCATGGATCCTCCACAGGAGAGCTGCAATTTAACATTGTAGTACAAAGCAGACTAATTGGTGCATATGCTTTCACCAGTATTTTTACTTTCTCTAGCCCACATGTACAATGTACATAGTGGATAGGAAAGGTATTGTATTCCACCCAAAAATTTGATATCAAGATTTTACCGGAAATATGTTTTGGTGTCCCCTGAGTCAAAAAAAAGCATTTTTAGAAAAAGGTCTGCATGTGTCTGTCTGTGGACAGCATAGCTCAAAAATGAAATGACCATTAAATACCAAAATTGGTATTTAGGTTTGGTATCTTCTAAGGATGCGACAGGAAGATTTTCAAGAAAATCTCCCCACCACAAACTACCCGTTACATGAAAAAAATTTGCAACAAGGGTGACATTACACCTCTTGTTGTGAGATGTGTTTATCACACATCACATTTGGACAAGAAGCAAACCTCCATAGGTGAGTGAGTCATATGCTGTCAACTTTAATCCAAATACAGCCGTGCAAGAATATGGTGAAGTTCAAAAGATTCATATAAAATCAACCAATATAAATTCCTCACTGAAATTTTGTTCATATTCAAATGTTGGCAAATCACCTCTTGAGAAATAGTGGATCAAATGTCTTGAGCATAGGAAGGCGCCCACAATACTGTGTGAAAGGTTGTGATATCCAAGGTTTGTGTACAATGGGTGCCAAAACATTTGACAAAAGAGTAGAATATTCATTGTATATCTGTTTGCATGCAATACTTCATGTGGTACCATGGAATGGGGAACCAATTGTGTAATTCAAAGATCATTGGTGCTGATGAAACAGAATCATCACTTTGATCCAGTAATTCTGCTGGAAGATTCTCAAATATCCCCCTTACAGTCCAGACTTCTTGCCTTGTAGCTACATCTTCGGTCTACTCATGAAATCTCCGAAGAGACAGCAATTTGCCAACAATGATAAGATCCAAACTGCTGTTGAAAATTGGTTCCACAACCAACCCCAGAGCTTCTTCACCCAGGGTATCCATAGTCTCGTCGACCATTGGGATACTTGTCTTGACCTAAAAGGAGACAATGTCTAGCCTATGTTATGTCTGTATCACATCTTTCTTTTGTAATGTATATTAATATTAAATCATTTCTCAAACTGCAGTGCCACTTTCAATTTGACAACCCTCATAATTGCTTTGTATCCCCAACAGTATAAAAATTATTTATAATGAAAACCTTCACATTTATAGCAGTGAATATACAAGGCATCTGTAAATTATTTGGGATCATATACCGAAATGGACATTCTTCTCCTAGGTCACATTCATTTTCCACTATGTTTTGAGACCATAATTCCCCCCCCCCCCACCACAAAAATAAAAAAACTTTTAAAAAATCAGTCAGATTTTGTGTATGGACAGTATAATTCAAGCTCAAAAAGTCTAAAATACTGGTATTTGTTTACTATCTCCCAAGACACAATTTTCAAGAAAATCCCACCACCCCAAACTATCCTTTACATTGAAAAAAATTTAATTTCGCATGGCTATGATTTTGAATAAAATTCTCAATATTCAAGTTCATTACATGACAAATGAAATATGTATCTTGAATTTCCTAAAAACAGTCTCTGGAAACTGCAAGGGATATGCAATAACTTTCTACACCAATAATGTAGTTCCTGTTAATACTCACCATACTCACGTGCTCTGTGGTTACAAACAAGAATTCAAACACTATTTAAAGTTTAAAGAAAAACGGCGCTTCATTTCAGCGGATATAAAATTCCTTAAAACCTGCCTTAGAAAATCCATCAAATACAATAATAACAGGCATGAACAAAAAACATTGGAGAGGAAAGTAATTCATATGGAAATTTCCAAACATTATAGCACACTAGTGGATTTAGACATTGAGACATACTATCTACATTTCAAACTTTCAAAAATAATAGGAAGTACATTATGGACAAATCTAAAACAAAATTAATTTAATAAAATCTGCAAAAAAGTAAATAAAAAGGTCTCGTGTCAGAAAAAGAAAGTCCAAAATCTAGGCCCAATGGCACACAGAATCAAAATAGACAAACATAAATCCCAAAATGTGATTAATCTTCGGACAAAACATTCAAAATTGAAGAATTGGATTATCTTAATAAAGGACAGAAAATGTGCGTGCAACACTCTAGGAATGCAGAAGAATTCGTAGTTGATATCGAGGTCACAATAGAAGGAAAAGCTGCTGCCGATGCGATAAGGATTAAATGCGAAAAACCATTAACAAACATTCTCAGAAACAGAAACCAAAAAGCAACCCTTTCAAACACATCATAAAATCCTGGAACGAAAAAGACGTCATTTACACAAAAGCTGACAAAGGAAACAAAATGGTCATACTAAATACAGAAGACTACATAAGTCGCATAGAAGAATCTTTGACGAGTTCACAGCAATAAAATCCAATCCTTTACGCAAATACACAACCGCCATAAATAATGCTATAAAAACCAGCAACATTTTCCCAAAATCACAACTTTGGAAAATGAAAGTAGACAATCCATCTATTCCTACTATATACGGACTACACAAAATACATAAGCCAGTAAACAAAAATGAGATTAATAGTAAACAACATCAATGCACCCACCTATAACCTAACCCAATGGCTAAACAAAAAATTACTGTCTCCTGAAATTTGAAACCTTAAGCACAAATAATTCCATAGAACTAATCAACAACATAAAAGACCTAGAATTATCACCTAATGAGAGACTTGTCTCCTTTGACGTCAGCTCCTTATTCCCAAGCATCCCCATTGCCATCCTATTGCAATACTGCCAACAATGGTTTCAATCTATAGACTTGATGAAAGGCAGAATCGAGGAATATTCCAAGCTCATCCACATCTGCATTGAACAATCTTTCTTCATCTTCAATGGCAAATATTATAAATGGAAATCAGGCCTCACAATGGTAAGTCCCTTGTAACCATTCCTGGCAAATCAATTCATGAGCTTTTTCGAAACAAATATCGCCTATGGATTCCCTCACATTTTCAAAACTTGGTTCAGGTATGTAGATGACGTATTTGCCATAGTAAATGCTAAACTAATAGAAGAGGCACTGCTGATACTAAATTTACAAATCCCAGAGATTAAATTTACCATGGAAACCAAGAAAGACACACACTTCCATTTTTGGACCTCAAAATTATACAAACTATAAAAAACTGGAATTTGGAATTTTCAGGAGGGACACTCATACAGACAACCACATAAAATCTAACAGCTTCAACCCAACTAGCCACAAACATGTAATCATCCACAATAATAAAAACTGCCGAGAACAATGATTTTAAAACACTTGTCCTGAAAAAACTAAAAACAATAGAGAGAAAGAGAAAAATAGCAGCTACCACCCTCGTGGCAGATAAAAAACAGAATGTTTTCAAAAAATTCACATTCCAACCTCAGGCCTTCAACAAATTTAAAAAGATCTTTAAGGAACTAAACATCATCTTAGCCCCACAAAACAAACACAATATAAAACACCTAGAGAACAAGTTGGACAAAACACCTGCATCCAAGAAATGAGGAATTTACAGAATCAACTGTAAAATCTGTGATAAAAGATACATAGGACAAACCAGAAGAAACATAAGAACCAGGTTGAAGGAACATCTGGCACACTTAAAACCACCAAATGGAGAAATCAGCCGTAGCCTCACATGCTTGGGACAATGCCCTAGAATCAAAGATAATGTCCACTTGTTAAAATCAGTACAGTGACCGCTAGAATTAAACATATGGGAAAAGATCTTCATTTTAAAGCAGAAACCTAGTCTTTATGAATTTTGGAATTCCCGCCGATGACAACCCACTTTACAAGTTCATTTATCAGCCACCAGAGAAAGGAGAGGAGCCACAAAAATACCAACAGGTTGGCCAGTTGAAAACTGTTGATGTTGGCAACATATGCCTTCGAAACATATCCAGGTAATTTATTACTTAGTGAAGCAATTAAAGTGTAAATTCGACTCATTTTATCCAATATGTAATTATGCTTCACTGTGTACCACTTCTAGTATTTTGATTCTTCTGATCATTCCATTTTAATATTTTAAATTTACAAGTTTGAAAAAAATGCATAAAGCTGCTTACACTCCATTTATTTTAAGTTTGAAAAACTCTCCCTTGGTATCAGATTTTTCCAAAGCTTCATTTATCCTGAAATTCAGCTTCAGTTCACAGAAATCGAGGAAAATGCAGTATTTCAACATTTAGGAACAAAACATAACAACAGATCACCACCTTCAAAGAAAATGGTGCAATTACCCAGAGCAGCCAATATTATTAAATCTTCTAAAATTCCAAATAGTTGACTAAAGCAAAGGATAGATGTCAGCACAAATCAGACAACTAAACAATAACTGATGTATGTTCTTTGCCGCATAGCCCAAGACCGAATTAAGGTCGTGGAATTGCTCAGGCATGGGTATCATAAACATTTCGATGGCTTGAGCTATACTTGGGCTTGGTCTCCAATGTGTTAATAAAGACTGGAGCAGGGAGAAATACATTGATGTGGCAAAATGCAAAGGAAAAGCCTGGCATTGGCAAGAACAGAAACAGAATGATCAGAAACCAAATAATGAAGGGGAGAGAAAAGATATGGAACAAAAGTGGGAAAAGTTACAATTAGAAATATTGGTTTTTTGAGCTTTTTTGGAACAGGTATGTTGGTTAAGGAAAATTACTAAAGAGTAACTAACACAAATGAGGAAGTTAACCCATATAAGTGGAAATACATGGGTAACTGAGGGTATATAGTCAGCTTAAGGAGGAATATATACACAAACAACCAGGGTGTTAGGTATATATTATCCTAATCTTAATCAACTCCTAGGAAGAGAAACATTTTTGACTGTCACCATGTATATGACTAAAATAAATGCATTTCACTCGTAAGACGCCTTTAAGAAGTGCTTCAGTAACTTTAACAGAATTTATTTATTAACTTAAAAACTCTGATGTGTTCCATTCACATGACTTTCTCTATATCTCTGTAAATTATTATTGTTAGTAAGCTTATCTTTTATTTATTTCATGCTAATCGAGAAAAATTAGCAGCAATAGTCTTATTTCTTGCTTTATTGTAAGTAGAAGCGAAATAAGGGAGTACCATGGGTTAAAGTGAAAGCCAAAAGCTGGTTACTATGTGACTGATGTTCCTTTGTTTGTATGGACAGGAGTTGACAAATTTCTGTATGAGAAAAGTATGTCTTTCAAACCTGAAACCAAGAAAAAGGGATATCTCAAAAACGATCAAATCCACGGAAAAAAATGTATATAACATAAATTGTGTGTTTTAATGTGCTCTACATTTTTTACTGGTTAAGTTTTTGTCCATCTCTTACGGTTTAGTAGTTATGAAAAATTCATCCAGAATAAAGTAGTCTTCAGCGGCTATTCTCAGAAAATTCAAAATATACATTTTATTTTTCAGGTAAATAACTTTAATTTACGATATTTTAATCAAAATCGTTAGAGCCATTTTTGAGAAAATCAAAATTTTCGAAAAAGTTCCATATAAAGGGTAGTTTGGGATGGGGGGGATTTTTCTCAAAATCTTCGTGTCGCATCCCTGGAAGATACTTAACTTGAATACCAAGTTTGGTATTTTACTGACTTTTCGTTTTTGAGTTATCGTGTTCACAGACACGCAGACCTTTTTCTGAAAATACTTTTTTTTGGATACAGGGGACCCTAAAACATATATTTCCGGTGAAATCTCCGTATCAAATTTTTTGGTGGAGTGCAATACATTCTCTATTCACTATGTACATAGTGAGTATAGAGAAAGTAAAAAATTTGGGAGGTGAGAAATATCTATACACACTAATTAGATACATAAATAAGCAAGAAACGTCTCAAATACTAGAATAGGTTTGAAAGAAGTAGCTTTAATTCCAGATAGGTTACTTTATTTTATTCATCTTAAATGCATTGTACAAAACCAACTTAGTCAAAGAGACCAAAGCCCATATCATCATCATCACTTTCACTTTCTTCCTTCTTCTCCTCTTTCTTTGCTTCTGCTGGAGCAGCTGCAGCAGCTGATGCAGCAGGTGCAGTGGCAGCAGCAGCAGCTACAAACTTAGATGGATCCTGAAATCAGAGTATTTTTGATTTATCATTTACTTTAAAATTGCTGACACAAATTCTTATAACTATGTATTCCAACATTAAATCTAATAAGAAAAACTATAACAAATACTTCCTTCTATAATGCTTCTGTAATCAATCCAAAACATAACAAATCTTAACTTCTTGCACTGTTTGAAAAGTTCTAACCACCAAAGAAAGAAATTAGTACATATCAGAATGGCCACCTTGAGCAATACTACTGCACGAATCTCCACAATAAAAGGATATGATTCGTTTCAACAGATACTCCAGCATTCTGATTTCCTATAACATTTTCAACAAATATAGTTTACTGTTGTTGCTTAGAACTTTTCTACATGTAAAACACATTGCAAAAAAACAAAACAAAAACAGGCAAGGTTTGCAGAGCTGGGTTGGCATATGAAAGTTGCCTGCTAGGACCAATTACATGTTTCCTCCCCATCTCTGGTAAGCGGAGCACATGTCCATCAATAGTTGAAGTTGCTTTATTGCATATGTGTAATTTACTGTGTTATCCTTGTTATAGTTCTTATTGCTCACATGACAGCTTTCATTGTTTGCATTTTACGATGAGATAGTACATGTATACACAGTAGTGGCAAATGCTGGCAACACTGCATCTCTTGGTCAGGCAAAATGTTAGGTTCAGAGATATAGCAACAGCACTGTAGCAAGTTATTCAAATGGCTGTCTCAACCCGGCTTTAAGCCCCTACCACAAGTATAACCACCGGGCCCCCAAGGAAGCTACGTGGGTGTACATAACTGAATAAGTGGGCAGCATAATATCCTGTTGCTCTTAAGCTTGCTTAAAAACCAATGGTCTGGGCCAGATTTGAAACTGCAACTTTCAGATCAGAAGGCCAGAACCTGTCACTAGTTAAAAGATCAGGAATATACCATACTGAATGCAAGAATGTAACATAGTTTCTGAAGACAGAAAAACCTGCAAACCAGAACAAATGAATATTTCAGATATAACAACGAAACATGAAAATAACTCTGCAAAGAACAACTTTTTTGGAAGAAACTCCAATGAAATCAAATACTAAGCTATTAGAACAAAACGTGCAACAAATGTGAGAAAATACACATCTGGAAGAACAAAGACAGAATTATGAACTTTGATAGTAACCAACTAAGAAATTTTATTCTTCCAGCACCCCATGGAGAAGTTATCCATTTCAAGTAATATTGGCAGTCGACAAAACGCTGAAAATGAAAGTGCAAGCTTTTATAATTAGTTATGAATAAATGTGAAGTGATGTATAAGTGTTGCAAAGTAACTAAAATGTTGGTATTTAATGTTGAGTAGTTGTCAGTGAAGCCATTCGCTCTCTTGCATTCCAGTTTTTTGATAATTCTATTCTATAATTCTATTATTAATGGTCATACTGATAAGCTATGATTTTTTCAAACTTACATTAGCAAATTCTTACCAGTAGCTATTAAAAGAAGTATTATGTTCAGTTGTTATGTTTGTAACAAATATAATCACTTGGCAGCTTTGCTCAGACTGCACATGAGTGCATATTAACAACAGAGCTGTTGCCTCACTGGTGGGTTCTGCCATTGCTGGCTCCAGCGAGTCTATCAACAGCTTCTGGCATGAAATAGGTCATCATCATAAAGCAACCAAGTGATCTCTCAAGATTGTGGCAATCAGCATTAATTAGAAATTACACAGCAAAAATGTTTTGCAAGCGAAAATGCAGCACAGGCCTGGAGGAAAAGCAGAATGGAAATTACAAACATTGAAAAAGCTGAAAATAACCAGTCATGTGGGAGGTACAAAAACAAAGCAAATAGCAAAAAATCTGATGTGTTCCATTCACATGACTTTCTCTATATCTCTGCAACAAATTATCCTTAAAAAGCTTATGCCTCTATATACTTCATGTTGATTGAGAAAAAATTAGCAGAATTAGTCTCATTACTTGCTTCCTTGTAAGTGGAAGCGAAATAAGGGAGTACCAGAAGTTAAAGTGGTAGTCAAAAGCTGGTTGCTCTGTGACTGAAGTTCCTTTGCATGGACAGGAATTGACAAATTCCTGTATGAGAAAAGTATATTTTTAAAGGTGAAACCATAAACAAGGATTATCACAAAAACAACTAATTTAAAAAAAAAAAAAGCATATAACAAATTGTGTGTTTTAAAGTGCTCTACATTTTTTGTGTGGTAATTTTTGTCCATCTCTTACTGTTTAGCAGTTATGCAGAATTCCGTAAAATTCATCCAGAATAAAGTAGTCTTCAGAGGCTATTCCCAGAAAATTCAAGATATACAGCCTATTTGTTATTTAAATAACTATAATATACGGTATTTTAATCAAAATCGTTAGCCATTTTTAAGAAAATCAAAAATGTCAAAAAAAGTTCCATGTAAAGGGTAGTTTTGGATGAGGGATTTTTCTCAAAATCTTCATGTCGCATCCCTGGAACATAATAAACTTAAATACCAAGTTTGGTACTTTACAGACTTTTCGTTTTTGAGTTATGTTCACAGACACACAGACCTTTTTCTAAAATGCTTTTTTTTGTTACAGGAGACCCTAAAACATATATTTCCGGTGAAATCTCGGTGTCAAATTTTTGGGTGGAGTGCAATACCTTCTCTATACACTATGTACATAGTGCGTATAGAGAAAGAAACAATTATAACTATTTCTCATTCACCATATTTAGCAGATTTAGCCCTAAGATCAAAATCAAGTTGATAAGTCAAAATCAAGAAAAATTGTAGAAGGCACTGAACAAAATTCTCAAAAAAGGTCTTGCTTAGAACAGACATTGGTCAGGTATACACTCAAAAGGGAAATTACCTTGAAATTGATGAAAGTATGGTATAGTTTAATTTACTGATATATTTCTTAAACTTAAGGTAATACCTCATGCATTAGAAATCTACTAGATTCACATTATAACTTGCCCTTGAGACAGATCAGACCTCAAATGCATGTGTGATAGCCAATCCCCATAAATACTGCCCAACACACCTTTGTCCCATCCACCCATAACCTACAGTGGAACATTAACATTTCCACTGTTTATGGATTTATTTAGTATAAATTATTTTGTATTATAATACATATAAGAATCAAAACCTTCCCTCATGTATAAGTTCTTGTATATTACACTTATTAATGCTTTTGCTTGTGGAATTCAGCCCAAATTCATATGCAAGTTCTCGGATTCTATGTTATTGTCCCTTGAGTGATGTTCTCAGGCTTGTTTTGGATACTAAGTCACTCATTCATGCTTATGGTACTCAAAATCAGCCCGCATTACCATTCAAGTTCTCAGATGCTACGTCGTCACTCAAATAATATTCCTAGTTCTTAGTTAAGTTCTTCTCAAACAAAGCATTTAATTCAAACAATGGACAAGAAATACTATAAGTCATACTGACAAACGCTAGGTTTACTTATTATCTCCACATGCAAAACTTATTCAATGACAAAGATAAATGATCGATCATATAGTACTGCTGTGCTGTTCATCAAATTGTAATCTCTGATCGTTTACTACTAAGCAATTCCTGTAGTGCACATGAACTTAATTGTTTTAATCAGGATGTGTGGATGCTCAGTTGCAGTGGTTCTAAAGCTAATCATGGTAGGAAAACAAGTTTATTTGAACAAAGAAATGTTAACATTTTTAGGCAGTATTCAAGTACAAATATGCTTAATTTTAATTTGATAGTCACTGGGTGTTTAAATGCATTATGGATATTTGTCAATGAAAAATGTAAAACAGAATAAACTATAGTATTTTGAATATTAGAAAATGCTTTTACAAAATAGAATGGATTATTCACGAGTCTGGATATTTATCAGCCAGCCACACCCCTCCCTCTTACCAGCAAGTGCCCAAGCATATGAACATGAATGACTGAAGTATCAGCACCATTCTGATTTAGGTATAGCTCTGCCAGCACCACTTTGAGACAAGATCTCAATTCAGTGCGGTGCACCTGCACATATCCAAGTACAGCATTCTCCTACAAGAACTGGTGCACTTGCTCCCATGCAAGTGAAGAATTCGAAATATCCTGAATACAGCATTCAGGATTCAAAATATCTTGAGAACGTCTAAGAATCAAATATATGAACATTTTGCATTCCTGTCATTAATTTATTTATACTGCTCCCATGTTGTGCCAGAGCTGTCTCAAGGGACAAATATAAAACAGTGATTAGAATATCAAACATGACAGACTATATAACAGCAGAGAAGAAGCTGGAAATTTACAGATTGTGATAAATTATACATTGCCCAGTATCTAAAAACAAAATCACCCAATCAGCGCACTGGCAAAAACTATATATATATATATATATATATATTTAACAGCTATAACCATTTTAGGCAGAAACCATAAAATAAAAAACCTAAATATATACCGGGAGAAGATATACTGTATTTATTCAAATACAAGACAACCCTCTTTTTACAGAGCTTAATTTTGGAATTTAGCATTCTTTAAAAAGAAGACATAACTTAATTTTAAACTAATTTTGAATATATATAGTTTTATCAAATTAAGGGACACTTAGGCTGACTAAGTTTCTTCTTTTTTTTCTTTGCAAAATTCCATGGAAATACACGCAATACAGGAGAGGGAGAACAGAACTGTATCAGTATGTAGGTGATGGAAGCCAAGTTTCAATGATGATGTATAAGATTTTCTATTTAGACAATATACTTAACATAACACATCACAAATAGTTTTATCTATCTTTAATTTGCACTGGAATTCTTGAAATAGGTGAGAGAGGGGAGAACGGAAATATATCATGTGTGCAAGATGATGGATAACATTTCCTATTTACACATACTTTATAAAGTTGTGTACAGCAAAAATGAGACAGCCGCGAATTATCAACGACCATACGTGCGGGACAGATGAAAGCGTTGCTTCACTTCGTATGGTCATCAAAATACTATCAAAGGACCTACAAGATGCAGTTACTGAAGGATCCAAGCTACGAGAAGAGATACAGAGATTGAGGGAAGAAAATTGGAAATTAACCTACAAGCTAAATCTTAAAGATAAAAACAAAAGCCAACAGAAACGTTCACAGCATGTAGGAAATGCTGAACGCTAGAATACTGTACGGCACGGAAAAAACATGCCAACTCACTCTCAAAATAGTATCTCCATCCCTCTTCAGAATAAATTTGAAATACTCAATGAAGATCCTATTGAAATGAATACAAAAATCCATACAAATACTTCCAATAGAAATACTCCAGAACCCACTTCAGAAAGAGAAGAGGACGTAGAGTACAGCCCTACTTGCTCAAAAAAATTAAGTTTTGAACAAAGGGTATGATATGAAAAGAAATCTGCAATAGTGCTTGGTGACTCGATACGACATGTGGGAGAATACATGAAGACATTCTGGTGTATTGCTACCCTGGGATTAGAATTGAGCAACTGGAAAGAAAGCTGGTGGAAAATAGTGATGATCCAAATGCTATAATAATTCATGTATTCGACAACTTCCCCAGAAGAAATCATGGTGAAAATGGAGGATCTAGTGAAAACTGCACGGAAACTTTTTCAGAGGGCAAAATTGGGAGTCAGTGGAATACTGTATCGCAGAAATGAAGATTCAAGATATGTAAATGTGTAAATTCGACTCTTGATTGGGTATGCAAGAAGCATTCCTGTACTTTGTAGATGGCAACTCATGGATAAGCAACTGGGATC
Organism: Hymenopus coronatus; assembly: GCA_030762935.1. Taxonomy (NCBI): domain Eukaryota; kingdom Metazoa; phylum Arthropoda; class Insecta; order Mantodea; family Hymenopodidae; genus Hymenopus; species Hymenopus coronatus. The sequence goes on from CM060895.1 coordinate 41,949,596, forward strand.
TGAGACGAGATGGTTTGCACATGAACAGGAAGGGGTCAGGTAAACTGGGTAATTTGCTATGTAGGGTAATTTCCTTTCTGACAAAAAACGAACATTGAAAATGAGCTATGTAACCTCAAAATATCCGAACAAAGAAGGAGAAATGTATCTAGCAACTAAATTAATGCATGAATTAAAACCATTAAAAATAAAAGGAAACAATTCTGTAATTCCAGTTGGTATGGATAGTGTTCCATTGGATGTAGGTGTTTCCCTAAAAAATAATCTGAACTAGCCCAATGATAGCATTAAATCAAATGCCTCAGTGCTCAGAATCTTACACCAAAATACACAATATATTAGTAATAAGCTAGAAATAATAGAAAGTATATTAGTGAAACTTAATCCTCAGATAATGGTTTTCTCTGAACATGGTCTAAAGGAAGATGAACTAAAGATACATGGTTTTAGTAATTATAACCTCAGCTCTTTTTTCTGTAGAAAATTACACAAAAGTAGAGGCATTGCTATCTATACTAGGAGTGAAATTAAATGTAAACCAATAAATAAACTATCAAATTTTAATATGGAGATGGACTTTGAAATTGTTGGAGTTAAACCAATCACAGAAACTGGGAGTATAATTATAATAGGGATTTATAGATCACCCAAATCAAAAGTGAGAAATTTCCTTACTCAGCTTGAAGGGCTGCTAAATAAAATACCTGAGCACAATCAAAATGTTATTCTTCTAGGGGATCTAAACATAGATGTAGGAAACTATGCTTTTAATGACCTTTTAAAAAGTTTTAACCTATATGATGCTACATCCTATCTAGGGCCAAACAGAATTACAAGTCATTCAAGATCTACTTTGGATTATATTATAACTAACGTACAAGAAAGTAAGTATAATACAATAAATGAAGAATTTCATGATTCTGATCACACAACACAATAGATATTTGGAACTGCCAGCCTAAAAGTGAAAAACGGTACTATGCATGGATAAGGGACACAAATAAAAATAAAATAAATGAGCTAAATAAAATGTTATTACAGGAAGACTGGGCAAACGTGTTCAGTGCAGACAGTACAGAAGAAAAATGGAATGCATTTTTTTAATATTCTTAATTATTACCTAAATGTTGTGTGTCCAAAGACAAAAAAAGTTAGAAGACATAATGGTAATGTTAAACCTAGACAAACACTTAACTATGAAGAAAACTATTCAAGAAATAAAATTAAAGATATGCATAAATCTTATAGTGACACAAAGCTAGATATATATAAAGAACTGTATAATGAATATAAAAAACGCTACAGATTGGCATTAAAAGCAAAGTAAATTTTTATGCAAATAAAATTACAAATTCAGAAAGCAAAACTAAAACAATGTGGAAAATCATTAATAATCACAAAAATCAGGAACAAAGACAGCATAAAAATATTTGTTGGAGATGGATGGGAAAGTGATAGCAGACCCTATAAAAACTAGTAATATATTTAATCGACTTGTAGGCCGTAATTCAAATTCACTTCACTTGTCTCAAACTTCTGAATATATTTAATAATTACTTTATTAATGTTAGAAATACTTTAGACCAAAATAATGTGGAATTTCACAATAAGAATATGTTCAAAACTATGTACATATTTGAAACAAATGCAAGTGAATTAAAAGGTATAATAAATAGTTTAAAAAACAAGAGATCTGCTGGCTGGGATGATTACTCCCCTGCTATGCTCAAACAATGTAAATATGCTTTATTAGATGTACTTGTACACTTAATAAATTATTCAATAAATTAAGGTATTTTCCCTAAAATGCTTAAAATTAGTATGGTTCGCCCTTTCTATAAAAGTGGTAATATAATGGATGAAACTAATTATAGGCCCATTACTTTAACATCGGTTTTTGCAAAACTATTTGAAAAAGTGCTGGAGAAACGAATAGTATGTTTCTTAAACGAAAATAGCATAATAACAAATACCCAACATGGATTTCGTAAAGGATTCTCAACCATTACTGCGGCTGTTGACTTTATTCATGAAGTGATGACAGACATGGAACAAGGTATAAATACTGTAGGCTTATTTTTAGACTTATCAAAAGCTTTTGATTGTGTATCACATGAGCTACTATTAAAAAAACTAGCAACTTATGGCTTAAGAGGTAAAATAAATGAAATATTGCAGTCTTACTTATTTAATCACAAACAATGTTGTGAACTTTATTGGCAGTATGGAAACCAAATAAAGCTTATTCAATCAGAAACTCAAAATGTAAAATCTGGGGTTTCTCAAGGATCTGTTTTAGGACCATTGCTTTTTATTATGTATGTAAATGATCTGTAAAGGTAGAAACTTGATACATCTAGAGGATAAAATTACTCAGAATCTTTCTCGGATTTCAAATTATTTGTCCAACAATTTTTTAAAATTAAATGTTAAAAAGACTAAACTTATTCACTTTCGTCACCAATCAAATAGAAATGAAGGACAAAATAACATAAATGTAACACTAGAAAATATTAAGATAGAGCAGGTGCCTAGTCAAAAGTTTTTAGGAATATATTTAGACAAACATTTAAATTATGAAAAGCATGTAAATGAAGTCTGCAAAAACATTACAAAAATGCTTACCTATTAAAATATTCTGCCAACTACCTCAATGTAGAACAACTTAAATCTATATATTATGGAATATATACCCACCTGGAATATGGTATAGAAATATGGGGAGGATGTGGTGTGACAAAATTAAATAGGTTAATGCTGCTACAGAAAAGATGCATACGTTATCCTTATCACACAAAAATTAGTTACATGTAAGCCATTCTTTAGAAATAATAAAATTATTGGCATTTATGCATACAGAATAATAATACTGGCTCAAAACAAACCACTCCTCAAAAATACAGACATTCATTCCTATAACACTCGAGGAAAGGCAAACTATTACAAAGTATACCTAAACAGGGCCTTAACAAAAAAGGATCCTATAATTATGGGAATGATGCTGTATAATGCTCTCCCAAAAATAATTAAGGAGTGCTCAGGGGAAAAATAACTTTGCAAAAGCATCTAATTGACCAGTGTCCATACAAACTGGAATACCTATTACATTAAAACAGTAAACATTATAAAAATTGACAAAAATAGATTCAAGAAAACCTATGCTGTTTTATGGTGAGATTGATTAAAAGAGAGATAAGGAATTAAATTAAAATGCAATATAATTTTATGTAAAAATGTGTAAATAACAAATACTTGCTTTTAACTTGCACTCACAAATTGGTTTTTTTTTTTTAAATTATTTATTATCAGTCAATGGTTTGTACAGGTATAGAATTGCAAATCTTTCTTAAACTATAAGTACATTTTGTAAAACAAGTTATTTATTATTAGATGTCAATTTTAGAGTTGTAACTATGATTGTGTACAATTGAATAATTTAGAGTGTATGTGTGTTAAATTTTTGACAATGCTCCATGCTTGCAAAAAAAGAAGAAGAATTGAATTACATATCGTAATAAAAACTTTCAAGTTATATGAATTTGCACAAAAATTCACGTAATGGATGGAAAGGAGGGAAGAATGGAAATGTACCCAATATGTCTGCATATAAATTAACTTCCCGCTTTGTTTGACCATTGGCTCTTAATATGCCATTACGTGCAACCACCAATAAGAAAGGAAATCCTCTATTAGTCTCAGTGAGAAATCTTTTTTTCAATCCTGCGCTAAGCTAACTGTACAGCGCAAAATAAAATGCACAAAAACTGCAGTATACGACGACCTTAGAGGTAATTTTAAATTTTTACCTGCAAAATTTAAAACCTGCTTTTACCCTGCACACTTCGAAAACATATCACAATTACAAAATGAACCCTCATTAATATTTTGGAAGAGGAAGAAGAAAAAAAAGAACGCATTGTATTCTAATAAATATGGGACACTTAAAATTTTCACCACTGCCTAATGAAATTTGTTATACCGGAAACAAAACATTCTCCACAGGATGAGCAAAACTGTCAAGTGACTTCAAGTTGAATTAGAGTTCGACAGCCAACATACTGCTAATTAATAAAGAAAACACATGCAGAACATATTCTATGCAATAAATTGGTAAATGAACACATATATGAAAGTTTAGATCTGCAGGTTTACTTTTTTTTGTGAAAGTAGCTCCAGATTTTATTCCCATTATAATTTCATTAATTATATATTAAAAAAAACAAAGAACAAACAAATTCCAGAGTGTAAGATCACTCACTAATCTAGTCTGCTCAGACTGCACACGAGTGCATATTAACAACAGAGCTGTTGCCTCACTGGTGGGTTCTGCCATTGCTGGCTCCAGCGGGTGTATCAACACCTTCAGACATAAAAAGATTTCATCACTGCAGCATGACTGTAAGGATCTTACATTCTCACCTCTATTTCATTACATAAATAATTTAACTAACATGTGTGAAACAGTATAAAACTTTTATAAAATAAAAAACATCCCCGATTAACTTTAGAAAATATCTTCAGATATCACAAAACTGGCTTTGATTTACAAATAAGAATTCCACGTCACAGACAATGAAAATTATCTCCCAAATTTCTGATGGCTACTGAATTGATCCGCTTTGTAGAAACAATAATGACAATAATAGGTCTAAAAAAACAAAATAATTTGAGTAGTTTTGTTTATTTAATCACATTACTATCACAAGCTTCTTTGCAAATTTTCAATAATTGGTCTTTTGAACCTTTACATACCTTCAAGAATTCCTTAACAGTTTCTGCTTCTTTGAATTCAACATCTGTAACTGCAGCAACAGCTAACAAGTTTTTGAAACCATTGATTATGCTGTGGGGTGCTGATGCTATCGTAGGATAGCTGATGGATAAACATACTGCAGCTAACCGTGCAACTCCCTGAAATTTAAACAGATAACAGTCATTCAAGGCAATAATACTTCAAATCAGTTCCAACAAAAATTTTGACATGTGTACCGATAATTTACTGTACCTCCAAGAATTTTACTCTCAGGTCTTCAGGTTTGATATCCAATATTGCAGGTTCAAATATAGTTCCAGAGTCATACACCATCTGAACCAGGAGACCATATGAGAATGGAGAGATATTCAGCATGTTCAGCAAGGTGGCATCGCTGGCACCTACTTTATCTCCTTCCTTCAAAATGTGGACATCGTTCTGTAACAAAAATTTGTTTTCAATGACAGTATCTTTAAAAATTGGGATCCTGAAAGTATGTTTTGTTCTGAAGACACTTTTCTGTTCCCAACTGCGAATACTGAAGAACAAGAATTGCATCACTAAATGAAAATCCTTTAAAGTTTCTAATTCTTTTATCCTCCTTTTCATTTCATTGATTACTCACCCATTAAAACATATACATGTTGTAGGATATATAAAATATTATATAATCATATTATAATTTACATTAAGTGAGAAATTTCAAATCTGCAATACTGCATCAAATAAAAATTATACCCTGGTTGTAGGTAACCAATTCAAAATTGATTGGCAATAAAGACGGCTTTGAGATCAATAGCATTTTGGTTGCAGAAAGGACAATTAGGATTTGATTAGAAATTATTCTCTGATCAAATTAAATCAGAGGATTTTTACTGGTTAACTGCTAATCAAGAGCCTATTCGGGATCAAAATACTAAAAAATGAATCTATATGCTACTGCATATCATACAGAATTATTGTTACTGTAATCTATTTTGTAATTCTTCTACCTATTGTCTTCAATATACAGGGTTACTACAAAAGAAATAGACAACTTCAACTGCCTGTAAAACAAAAACTATTAGAGATAGCAACCTAATTATTTTGGAGGTATGTTGAGAAACTCTCAAAGTTTCGTTTGTTACTATTGGTAACACTGTAGTGTTTTGTTTGTTGTTGCAGAAGCTGAAATGGCGGAAAATCCTGTGGAAAAGGCATATTGCGTGTTGCAATTTGCTAGAACGCAATCAGCAACTGTTGTCCGACATTTTAGAACACGTTACCACAAAACGCCACCAACTAGACAGTCAATCTACGACTGGTATAGAAAATTCGAGACAACGGGATGTTTGTGCAAAGGGAAGAGCTCGGGAAGACCAAGAGTTTCGGAAGAAAACGTTGAACGTGTTTGTTCTGCCTACATAAGAAGCCCACAGAAATCGACATCTAGGGAAAGCATTACAAATTCCACAGCAAACTGTATGGAAAATCTTGCGGAAGCGACTGCACATGATGCATTACAGATGTTGCAGTTTCTGAGTGAAGAAGATAAGGTCATACGGCGTGACTTTTGCATCGACATGTTGCGACATGATGAAGACGATGCTGGTTTTTGTGAGTGCATCATTTCATTTTTGTGGTAACATGTTCTAAAATGTCGGACAACAGTTGCTGATTGCGTTCTAGCAAATTCCAACATGCAATATGCCTTTTCCACAGGATTTTCCGCCATTTCAGCTTCTGCAACAAACAAAACACTACAGCGTTACCAATAGTAACAAACAAAACTTTTGAGTTTCTCAACATACCTCCAAAATAATTAGGTTGCTATCTCTAATAGTTTTTGTTTTACAGGCAGTTGAAGTTGTCTATTTCTTTTGTAGTAACCATGTATATGTATAAATATGGTGATTGTAAATACATACTTTACTGATTTAACATTATAAAATTATTTTCAAGTGCGAAAATTGTAGAAAAAAGGACATTTTAATGTTTAGATAATGTAATACAGAATTATTGCTCATGTAATATCTTTTGTAATTCTTCTATCTGTTGTCTTCCTCAATAATATAATGTATAAATATGGTGATTGTAAATACATATTTTTCAGGTTTTATGTTATAAACTTATTTTGAATGCAAAAAAATGTAGAAAAAAAAAAGAGGACATTTTACTGTCAGGTAATTTAAAATCATTCACATGTAACTTTGTCCGGCAGTTTTAGTGAAAAATTCTAACTTATGAACAGAAATAAGATATACTTTAGACTACATATACATGGCGCACAAGGGCTGATGGAAGCGGCAGAAGTTGCCATATAATTTCAGGACTACTAACTTCGCTATTTTTGTATGCATGTGTTACCAACCTCCACACCAATACCCCAAACATCAACTTTACAGTTGTTTGAAATTCTGTATCTGTCCACCACAAGTACCATTGTCACAAAGCAAGCAGTGTTACCATTTTTTTCTCTAATTGCTCCTTTCAACGCACGATTATCTTTACACACAGTGGCATCTTTACTTTAAACCTGAAAATGAATATCCTGCCGGGCTCCTGGCAGTCAGTACTTACTGAATTTATCCGAATACGAGAAGACCTCAAATACAAGATGATCATCATTTTTCAGAACTTATTTTGGAATCTATATCTTCATATAACAGAAAAATAATTTTTAAATGAAATTTAAAGGTTTGCCATATATTTCAAACAAATAATGGACACTTTAGCTGGTTTAAGTATTGTCTTTTTTAACTTAATTTTAATTTTACAGAAATTAAAGTTTTGAGCAGACGATGGAGAAAGCGGGGGTTCAGGAATGTACAGTATGGGTGTGATGGTATGTGATGTGTTGGCAGCATAACTGTAACGACCATGATGGATATTATTTTGTATTTAAACAGAAGAGAAAACGAAAACGTGCACAATAGGATGTGACAGCAGCGTAGCTGTAACAACGATGATGGATATGATTTTCTATTTATCAAAATATCTAGAACACATTGTACATTCTTTAATTTGAATTTGCAGAAATTCACACTGCAAATGGGAGAAAGACTCAGAAGGGAGAACGGAAATGTACCAGTTTGTCTGTGTTTGGTGGTGACTGCAGCAGCTTAGCTGTAACGACTATCATGGATCCGATTTTCATTTAAGTCAACAGACTTAAATTAGTTTTTAATTGGTAGTCGAATATACACACATGTGCTTCACAAAAACTTACTTTTACGCAGAACTAGTTTCGCATGCGTGTTACATGCATTGTCTACTGCTTTCGACTATCGGATACAACACGAGGATCCTTGATGTATGACTGTCTTCCCTCTGGTGTTGGATTGATGAACTTCATTAGCGGGTTCTCTTCAAAGGGACTGTTTTATTTTAATCAAATTTGTTAATCAATTTGTTTTCAGCGGGAGACACAATGAATGGAATGTATGAGATGATAAATGACGATTGCGGCGGAAGCATTGATGTAACGACTATTATGCTATTTTCTATTAAGACAAAGTATTTAACATAAAATATTGTAAGACGTTTTACCTAATTCAAATATGCACATAAATTCACATTGTGGGCAGCACAGAGGCAGAGGGGAAATAAAAAATGTACTGGTATATTGTATGGCTCTCTTTCTGCTTTACCATTGCCTTCCATTACATTACGTGCAACCACCAAAATGAAAAGTTCTCTAATTTTATTTTAGTCTCAGAGAGTAATATATTTTTTTTCCAATGAGAATACTCAGAGATCTCTTAACAGCTAATTTTTGGCACAAAATCTGCTGCATATGTTACAACCTTGGCATTAATCTATACCATTTCCATCCAAGCTTCGCCACTGCCGTAACTGAGAAATTTGAAAAACACTTTTTTGCAGCATGATATTTAGAAAACATATAAACCCCCCCCCCCCCCCCGAGTTCTGTACATTAATATTTTGGAAAAACACATTGTCTTGTATTCAGATAAATACAGTATATAAAGTTAGTGGGCAGAAGTTGTTTCTGATAGCAATGGCTAGGTTTCAAGTTTTATTGGTTTCGTACCTTTGTGTGACGAGAAAGAATGCATACATTTCCTCTATAATGAAAGCCTGCTAAGAGCCTGAGTGTTATTTTCAGAATGCAATTCCGTGCTACACACTATAACAAAATTGGATAAAAATACCACATATTTTCGTTTCGTTGTTAGTGTAGGAAACTGCATACCAAACAGTTTTCAGGGTCCATGGAAAAAGGCAGTTCGAGAATTCCAGATAACCACCTGCCCAAGTGCTCCTACTTAAATACGTTTTGCAAGTAAATTATCATACAAGCAATGTTATACAAGTTCTTGTGGAGACAGCAACATTAATCATGCAACAATAGCTAACTGGTTTAGCTTCTGCCAGAAGGTGTGCATCTCCTAAATGGACGACGAATACCTAAATAAGTGCAAAATATGCAGTGATGGTGGTTCAAATCCACGAGTGTAAAATTGGAAGAGCAAATATTATTGCGGCCACATTGTGGAAGGAAATTGGATTCTCCGAATGATTGTGGTGCAAATGACAGATGCCCCAATAATAGACAAGATGGTCCAACGCTCTTTGCATTAACTGAGCATGTGGAATTTGTCGGCACAATCCACACCAAATGCTGGGGCAGATACAATGGGTTAATTGCTGGAGGTCTTGCAGCACACTTAACAGTGAACCACAGCATTTCATTGACCCATATTGAATTACACTAACGAATTCTCCATCATCACCTATACAGGGGCAGAATAAGAAAGAACCAAATAGATGTAATTACAATAAGAGAAGACTATGAATATAATTACAGTGGAGTAGTGCTAATTGTGTTGGCAACAAAAAATTGTATGGTTGCAGGAGCAAGGTTGGTAGCATTGCAAGTTTTCTACTACTGAGCTCAGCACATACATAGTAACTACATTTTGACTTAGAATTTACAGGACATAATCTACAGCACCCAGAAATACATATAAAATAGATACAACTAATTTAGTTTTTGTCCTCCCCCCCTTTTAAAATGAGATATCTAATAATATTATCAATAACGCTCCACTATTTTAACAAGAGCTCATATTTTGAGGAGAAATTAGGGTCCTTGTACTTTTTGGTTGATTCATTTTGACTATTTGTACATTCTCCTGCTAACGATGCTTTAAACAAAACCATTGTCTGCTCACTACACCAGGTAGATCTACACCAGCAGATTGCAGGTGGTGTTATTAAAAGGCAAATCCATTTTGGCTATCAGTTAATAAATGTTCACTGATTCTTAACATTTATGTAATCAAACAAAGCTAAAACTGATTGTCAATCAGTATGGGATTTGATTCACAGACAATTCACAAAATAATATAGTGTCAAGCTAATACATTGTTGTGAAAGGAATAACTTCAGATCACCTCTAGACAAAAACGAGTGTAGATTCTCTTTTTAATTAATGATAAGGTAGTATGTACAGAATGATTAATTTGTAATGGGTTGTAAAATTTTGGTGAGGTGGATTCATAAAATTAGCATATAAAAATCTGATGCACTAATTCTGGGGGAGGCTTCTTAAAGCACTATTATTTGAATATTTATGCAATGATGCAAGAGATGGAGGTGTTATTTTACAGCTATTAGTTAAGGACACAGAACACTTGAGACCATACATTTAATGCAGTTATAATGAACGACCTTTGTCTGCACATACTGAAATATACTCACAATAATTTCAATTGTTCCCTTGGAAATCTTGGTGGGAATTGACAGAGCCTGGAAGAACGAGGTCTTCTCTGGCCCTAGACCTGTATTCTGTGCTGGAATGACCACAGGACAAGGTGCAATAGCACCATTACGTGCAGGAGCTCGTACTTTGTTCTCCAGCAGCTTATCACGGACCTCCACCAGATCTCCACGGGTAAAGACAAATCCTACATTTCCACGAATGTGTGCGAGCAACCTAAGACAGTAAATTTGATGATGAATTAGAAACGGATAACCTTGTATACTTAACAATATTGTTAAAACCTTTCTTACATTTTGAGTAGTGAATGTGTTTTAAGCGCACACACTCAAAATTTTAACCAACGTTGAAAATTTTCTTGTACATATTATGAACTTCTACACTAACTCCACCTTTGAATGCTGAGTATACATTCAACTGTTGTTTAAAAAATAAGCATATATTGCAAATAAGAGTGATATAAACGAATTAACAAGCATAAGTTCTTCTATACAGAGGATAAAGTTGTACAAATTTATGTTAAATCATAATGTAATTACCAGCTGCATTCTGCTTACTAATTCAACAGAACAATTCATAATCAGAATCCATTGGTATTATGTTTTTGATTGGTGCATAATTAGATTTGCATGTCTTTTACCTTAAGAAATAATTTATATATAATAAAGAAAAATACAAATAATTTAAATTATTGTATAAATATAAATCGCAATCCCAATAATCTTAGCAGAATAGGTATTATTTTCATAATAAATGGCAAACAAAATAAGGAATTAAAATAATCATTACAATGTTTCATGTACATTTTAGGTACCTCTATTTCAACATGCAAGTATCATAGCCAGTCACCCAAAATGATTTCTTTCCTCTTTTACGCTGACTTCCAAGGCCATTTGAATGCGCAAGAAAGTGGATGAAAAGAGGTTAATTTCTACTTAAAATATGAAACTTACTTTTCCAAAGCTGGATTGCGCTCCAGGTGACCACGAATTGCCTTTCTCATCATAGTATTCTTGCCCATAAGAACTACTGCAGTACCTCGAAGACTCATACGGATCTGCTGCATTTGTTTGGAGCCAACATTGTCTGCACCGACAATAAAACATTTTGGATAATCATCCAGAAGTTGCTGTAAAAATAAAAGATAATATTACAACACAGGCACTGTTATTCAGCAGAGATTAAAGACACATGCACCAAAAAGCAGCACTGCTCTGACTGTCAGCTCCTAGTACCAGTACCATCTACTATGAACATGAGGCAATTTATTTATATCTGAAATTACACATTACTTTTCATAATCCTTTTTACCAAAACTAAAAAACATGAGCATAAATACCAAACTACATTGCTTTTATCAACCAGATGCTTCAAAAGATTTGCCTGAACATTAACCTGTGCCGGGTGTGGTATATATTACATAATCTTATATTGTATAATTATTAAATGTTTTCAATAAAACTATTTTGTTTTTAAAACAGCTGCAATTAATGAAAATCGCTTCAGCACAAAGCATACCATCAAGCTGGTTATTTTACTTGAGCACTCCCCTCCATTACCATAGGCACATTTAATTCTAATCACTGGGATTCAAACTTTGTATTATTTGATTTTGAATGGATAGCCATCCATTTAATCTGGCTTTAATAATCATGGCTATTCAAATACTTCAGTTGTGGTGTCCATGAAAGAGATGCCCATTGCTTTAAATATTACTATAAAAACAGAATTTATACTCTATGGCTATTTCACATTAAACTAACCTTCAACCACAAAATATCATTATTTAAAGCTGTTTTATATTGTAAAAATATAATAATTTTTTGCAATAAAACATTTGGTTCTTCTTTCGAACATGTGACACACAATTTTCTGAAGTCCAACGTGAGCAGAATATTTTTTCAAAGCACAGCTTTATAGATACGTATTTAAAACACTGTGTATGTGTATTTAATATGTATTTAAAAACACATTTAACTACGATTTCATGCCGAAGAATATTTTAAAACGTAACTTAAGATTTACAGTCCTTTCTATTCATGTAGGCATACTGAAGAATGCAACGCAGCCAATCTTATATCACTTACTGCAATGCTGCCAACCATCTTTTTTCATCAATAAATTACATTAACTCTATGTGCACTCTAAATTACAATGAATAGCTATGTACTATATGTTAACTATGCCTAGCCTAAATCTAATCAAGTAATCACTATATCTTCCAGAAGTTCCTGGAAAGGAAATGCTGAATGATCTTTGGAGTAACTATGCCAAAAATATTTACAAATGTGAGCATAAAATATTCCAATTGAATGCCACCCCTCCATAGATGCTACCATAGAATAATATTATTTACTTCACAGTTGTTAATCTCATATATTGGTATCTAATCAAAGATTCCATTAACGAAAATGACTGTAAAGCAGTGGATGAGAAAAAGAAAATGTGGACAATATTCATTAAATATCTAGTTAATTATTAGATAGTTATTCATATAAAAAATCAATAAGTGTCAATTTTAACATTATACTACCTGGAGCAAAACTCTGGAAATGAGCGGTCCCACCTCTTAAGGGGGTGCAGGACACATTACTTTCAGAACATAAAATTCTTGATCTCAACAGGCCCGTGCCAAATAATAGTTGAAGAGAGATCTCTGCATTATTGAGGTAAACCAACAAATCAGTCACTTCTAAAGCTGTTATAATCTGTTAGAATATCGCCAAGTGCATACCACCTTCACTTCACACTACAATAAATTCTGCTCAATTGTACTAGTGTGCTTGGAAAGCATATGAATAAAACTGGAAGAAAAGCAAGGTCAGGGCTGTCAATCACTTCAACACTACTTACTGTGTAGATGTCCAGGAATTATTTGCAGAGGTTAACTACGATTATGACAAAAGAAGCACTTGTTGGCTATGCAAGAAGCATTAGCACTTGTAGTCTCTGTCTTTTTTTCTGCTTGTGCATTGGAAAACCTTTGGACTTTGGCTCGCTTCCCGTCACATGTTGTAAAGGATCGCCAACTTTTTTTTTATATAAAACAATAGGCAAAATCCATACACCTACTTTCAAATGTAACCCATCAGACTCCAAGCATGCTATTACACTGGTTATTTTACTTGGGCCCTTCCTGTAGTCTAACATTTATTCCATTTTGAATAGAAATCACAACTTGTGCCATGGCATATCCATATAGTTAATTAGCTGATGTGTGTAGTTCAGGCTGCTAACCTAAGGGTGACAGCATCATCTGTTGCAACACATTTCCATGAAGAGCAATGGTATTGTACTATTGGTACTATAAGGTATCTGATGTAATTTAGTGATAAACTTGGCAGTACTGTTTTAAGTAAGTAAAAGTGTAGGATAAAAGGTTCCATTGTATTCTTCAGTATGTCTGCATTTTTGCAATAAGTAAATAAAAAAAGAATTATACACCTCAAATTGTGTTAAAATGTTCAGCATCAAACTTGGCTAAAAAATAACAGCTGGCTCACAACTCACTGGTAAACGGTAACCAGAATGAGACAGAGAAAGGAAAGCCAGGCAGCAGTTTCATTCACAATAACCCCTTAATAGGAATGCACTCATTCGTTTCTTAACCAATGACATTTTTTGGTGCCTCTCCAGCTTAAGACAACAATCTGAGGATTCAGTTAACATAATACAGATTAGCCAACTTCATATTTCTATAGAGATTTTTCTAAACATAAGCCATGCTACTTCAGATTCCTTAAAACTTTTAAGCAGCCAAACATTATGCTTTTGATAAACAACAACCAACCTCAAAACTTTTGAAATAGAGATAAAGCACTTTTTCTAGAATTCCTTCTGGTTTGATTTTCTCAGCTTGTGATTGTGATTAGAGCTCTAGCAGCCATTTTACACCACAGCTTCCCACTAACTGTTTACATTTCCATTCTCATTCTAGTTACCGGTTTTTTGAACCAGCCATAATTACAAATATAAATTAGACCACAAAATGTCAAGCTGTGCTTGGAAAAATGCCACTCACATATAACTTAGAAAAATCATGCATCACATACTGGAAAACATGAGCCCAGGGTTTCAAAGAGTAAATAAAAAGCTAACCTAAGATACTTACAACTAACTTTGTAAAATAACCAGATTTCCAAGCTTCTTTGTCCTCCCTACCCATCTTGTGTGTGCAGTAGGGACTTCTCTACCGAGATATTTAAGGACTGAAAAAAGAATTAAATCAATATTTTATATACTAATTTTCATACTCAAATCAATTTCAATTACATTTATGCCTCCCTCCAAAAGTTCCTGCCATAAATTGACATAGCTTAACATTAGAAACCTAACACATTGAGATATCTTGATCTCCAGCAATAGGCTTCCTCAATTTTTCTCCGAGACAAATGCTAACTCCATGTTCGACAAAGTTGCCATAAAACAAGCACATTTACTTAGGTCTTGATAATTCTGTTTGTAGGAAGATTACTATAGTCTAACTCCACCAAACCTGGCAAAGCATGCAAGATCAAAACCAGCCCTCCAGCTATAGCACTATTTTCATACTTCACCGTTTGAGAGGTTAGCGGCCAAAGTTCAAACTAAGCACTATGTTGTCATTGAAAGCAACACGTGTTTCCTGACATGAGCATACATCAGGATATATTAATAAAAATCTCATGTATTTCATTCACATGACTTTCTCTACATCTCTGTAATGAATTATTGTTAAAAAGCATACTCTTCTAACTAGTTCATGATAATCAAAATAAACATTAACAGAAATTATTGTCATTATTGGTTCCTTGTAAGCAGAAGGGAAAAAATCTAATGTGTTCCATTCACATGTCCTCTAACTGTTTGGTAAACAAATCTTTTATTCAAAGCATCTATGTTATCTACAGCATGCTAACCAAGATAAATATAAGCAAAATTAGTCTTATTAATAGCTTCCTTGTAAGTAGAAGGGAAATAAGAAAATGCATGAGCTACAGCGATAGTCTTCTCCTATAAAAGCTGATCGCTATATGACACAATTGAAACTCCAATCTCTTTGCTTGTCAAGAATAAACGAGAAGCGAGAAGAAAGATGTCTTCCCATTTGAGAAAAGTGGCTAAATTGGAAACCAATAATCCAGAATATCTCAAAAAACGGTTACCCTAAAAAAAAGTACATTATATAAATTGTGTTTTTATTTTTGAGCTATGCTGTCCAGTCACACATGGACCTTTTTCTAAAAATGTTTTTTTTTTGGATTCAGGGAAGCCCCAAACATGTATTTCCAGTAAAATCTTGGTATCAAATTTTTGGGTGCAATATATTACCTTTTCTATACAATATGTACATAGTATGTGTAGAGAAAGTAAAAAGTAATTATCTAACAAATATGTCATTTGAGGAATACTCCAAATAACAAAATTAAAGAACTGAAGAAAGTGTAGAAAACAAAGTCATTAGATTACTTTGAAGTGGTCTTGTATGTGCCTTGAAGTATAAAGGAGAGTTCGTATTAAGGTGTGAGAAAATGGCCATAAGTAATTGTGATGGCAACTCAACATTGGTTTTTCTTCTCTATCACAAATTAAATTAGGTAAAAACATTAGTTGGTGAAATGAATATAAAAAAACAAAATCAACTAAGTGTACACTTCTAATACACATTGTCATATTGGTTTGTGTGTTTTGTTTACAAAAGTTAACGCCAACATCTTGGGCAACAAAAAATAATATAATTTTCACTGCCACACAAACAATGAAACAAATAAGTAAAAAATAACGGAGGTATAAAGTAACTGAAAAACCAAAACACAGTAACTGCAATCTGAAGCAACGTGTAATGCCAGGATTGAGCACATGGCATCAGCAACTCTGACAACTAAGCAACTGTTACCATAGCAACGGGCCTGGGGTGCTCACTTGTTTTTCCGATTGCAGTGTTTCTGTTAGACTCCAAGTTATGAAAATAGCACTGTAGTGCATTCATGCTGAAGTCAAGTATTTTTTTTGGCTTTGAAATGTAGTGCATTGGAACAGGAAATAATGAGGTGAAAAATAAGGTAACAAAAATTGCAGTAAGATACTTAAAAATGGTAAAATATTCAAACAAATAGCTGAAATATTCAATAGACCTGCTTCTACATGCAAGACCATCATATATATAGACATCACCAAAAAAGATGCAAAAATAAAGCTAAACAGGTCATCCTTCAATTCTGACTCAGATGGAAAAATGTAAGATATTTCTCACATATGTAAATGTTACAGTAGAATTCCAGGGGTAAAGATGGACAGTTTAAAAGCCTTTAACCCATACCAAGCAGAGCATTTGCTTTTATAGCAAAAATGGTAAGCCAAACAACAAAAGCAGGCCATTTTGTTGGTGCTGAAAATGCAGCAATTCATTGCCAACCCAAATGGAGAACTCAAATCTGCTAGATATGGTGGGGGTAAACTATTACTACACAAATCTCTTGGATATACCTTGGTCATGGCCTTGCTGTCCTCTTGAAAAGCATCCTTTGCAGCTAAGGACCAAGGATTATTAGTCATGTTTGCAAAATTACATCGGTGGATGAGCTTTCATGTCCTATATATTTATATGTTGAAATGGGACTTCACCCAAAACGTCAAATAGAAAAGTGAAAGATTTCCAAACTGAGCGATAAGAAGATAGCCATAAAAGTGGAAACTGATATGAGAAAATGTATAAATCCATATATATGCAGAATCATGAAGCTGGTTATGATAACCAAACAGCCCATAGGAAACTTTACATAACTAAGGTCAATAGAAGCAACTAGCTCAAATATGCTAAACAGCATAGAAATCCTGACTACAACTTGTGGAAGAAAGTTGTTTTTTTTTTATAATGAAAGTAAAGTTTGTATCCAAAAGAAAGAGCAAGGATATGCAAAAGAAAAATTGAGTTTAGAACTGAAAAAAGCCTACCACTGTAAACACGGTGCAGGATTAGTGCCTAGGTAGGGTGAATAAATGCCAATGGTGTGGGGCAGGAGTTTTATTGAGGGCATCATCAGAGATCATATTGACAGCCTGAAGTCGCATCTTCTACAGAGTGAATACAAAAACGACCCCAAACAACTAGCCGTAAAAGCTTAACTCTGGTTGGAGTATAACACACCAAAATGAATGGAAACACTTATGCAACCACCAGTTATCAACCGCATTGAGAATATAGCACATTCGGAATATAATCTGCGAAAACAGGGGATGTCAAACAAAGATGGTGTGAACAAAAAAATTACTTATATTACTCCCAAAAAGTTTGCGCGACATAAAAATGGGGAAAGCCTACCAAATATTAAAACATATAATCCATTATTGAAAACTTAAGTGTGCTAGACGAATACCTATTTAAGTTTTATGATTTTCATTTCTCTACAGCATGTTTTATTAAACTGCAACGATTTAATTATGTATGATAAAACTAACAATTATTAGTTCACGCTTTAATCTTAAAGTTTACAACATTCATTTACTCAACTTAGAATGCTCCACTAAGCGATTGTGTAGCATTTTCATGTTGGCTGTTCAACAAATGCCTAATTCTTTACTAGTATCGAGCAGCCCATTGCATTTGAACATCCCTGATCGCTTCGTGGCACATGAACACATTTATTTTATGCACTTTTTTCACTACGTCAAAAATTTAGAAAGAAATACAACTACACATACACTCTACATTAAATTACTATCGTTATTATTTATCATGTTAAAACAAAAACATCATGATCACAATAATAACATTAAATATTACTCATGCTATTACACTAACCTTAGAAGCCGTAAAACACAGGAAGAGAAACGCGATGCGCGGAACTAAAATCAATTCTGCCAACCGGATTATGTAGAGACACCAACACTACTACACAGACATTCTCTAGCGGTAAGTTTATTCCTTTTGGCTGCACGTTCACAGCATTTTCATTTTATAACTGCTTCACATGCTCAGTTGATCTGTTGTTCATTATTATTAGTGGGGAAAAGTTTTTCTTTTTGCGAAACAGTTTAATCTGTTTCTGTTGCAACCACGAAACAGTTTCAAAATAACAGTTTCCTGCAACAGAAATTCCCTAAACTGCTGCAGACTTATTGTCTACTCTCAAATACTATTGAGATAAATACAGTCCATCCATAAAATCACAATACGCCAAGTGCAACCACTCACTAGGTACTCTGAAGAGGAAAGTATCAAATTACGAAAGCAAAGCATTGTTGCGCGTTAAGGAGAGGGAATAAGTTTGATTAGTACATTCGAATTTCGCGGATTATATCAGGCCGTGACAGTAAACAACGACAAAATATTTACGCTAGTGGAACACGACAACCACACATAGTAACTGCTGCAATAAGTGAAACAACTATCCAGGCGTTGCTGTTATTGTTGCATGAATCTGTTGCGGGGAAGCGATGCATGAAAGAACAACGTAATGCAAGCAATTTCCAGAAATGTCTTATGAAACAGTTTTAGTGGTGAAACAGTTTCAAATAGTTGTTGTATTAGTGAAACTGTTTCAATAATTGTGTTATTTTTGCCCCATAACTAATTATTATATTTTGGCATAATATCCTCATATACCCTCTTATCACGAGATATTAAACTCTGGTTATATCATTGCCTAGCCTTCGTTCAGGTTAATTGGCTCAGCCGGTTGACCTGATCTCGAAGTAAGGGGTTCAAATCCGGTCAATATATAATGTTTCTAATTCAGCGGAGCTTTGCCATATTTGGGTAGTTGCCAATAAATGTCATTGTTAGATGTCTAACTACCGATTGCACATATTCGAAGTGATGTAACTTGTACATGCTCGAAGATTCTACATGGCTTGTTATTCTGTAGCGAATAACAAAGACCAATAGCACAGAATACGAAACTTAGGTAGAAAATGTGGGTATTATTAGCGTGATATTGCTAAAGTTATGAAGTATCAAATGACAAAAAAGTTTAATAAGCCGTGTGATTGTCTCTCTGAACCAGGCAAATTAATTAAACCCACTTTAAAAGAAATTCTCCAAATTCCATCAGATACCAGATAACATGCTATACAGTGAAAGAAAATATGAAGGCCTCGGATTTTTTAAATTTCGTCTTACAATATATAAATTCATGTAAGATTTTTCAGTAACCACTCAATGTTCATGTAAACATCTTTCGTGACATATCCTGAGAAATGCAAACATGTCTACAAAAGCTTGACCTACCGATTGTTGAAGATCACCAACAATATAAAAACCTACGAAATGAGTGAGAGGGGGAGATTACATCCCGATGCCCTTTACTTCACAAAGGGAAAGGAATTATTCCATTCAAAAAATATACTCATGGCAATAAATGGGCAAGGTAGTCCAATAAGCTCAACAGCACTGACGGAAGGATTTTGTTGAAAATGACTGCTAAATTATAATGATCACTAAGTTATAATTAATTCCTGGCAGGATTCAAGACTATTGGAAACTCTTGGCTTGGACACGTCTTGGGCGCCGGTCCGTTTAGTTAGAAATTAAGAAATAATCGTCACCGTCAAATTAGGCCGCTTATTGCAATAGCACTACGGTCCACGAAGATCTTCGTGGGATAGCAACAGATTGATTCTGCCGCAGAATAGATATGCCAGGCTCAGCTTACAGGTTCATTATCGTTCCAACATTTAGAACAAAGTCTTATGAATAGCAACCGGCAGAAGTGCATGCGGGAAAATGTAGGTTATATAAGCCTACAATTCCATACCACAACAGGACCTGCTGGAAGTTAAATTAATTAAAAAGTGCCTGCTGGAACTTAAATAAAGCTTTATTAATTATTTTTATTATTATTATTATTATTATTATTATTATTATTATTATTATTATTATTATTATTACGAGGATCAGTCAAAACTAATGCCTCCTATTTTTTTTTTCACCTTAGCTAAGTTAGCGATGTGAACAATTTGATTTTGGCGTAATTCATCAAACCTTCTTCTCTAATCCACTGCAGTATCAACTTCCTAAGTCAACAGGTGGCAGCACTGCTGCCTTTTGCAAAATGGCTGACATTGATATGCGGATTAGACAGCGTTCCATATTTGAATTCGAGCATGCGGAAGGTGAAACGCCCATTCGCATTTGCGAAAGGATGAAACATGTGTATGGTGATGCAACAATGGAAGTCAGCACTGTTAGAAGATGGGTCCGTCATTGTAATGAAGCAGAAGGGCAAATACCGTTGGCTGATGAAAATTGGAGCGATAGACCGGTGACTGCAGTGACTCCAAGCGACATTGAGCGAGCGGATGAGATCGTTCGTACTGACCGCCGGGTAACAGCGGATGAATTGTGTTGCATTATGTCCCTCAGTAAAGACGATTATTCAACAACTGGGGTACTCAGAAAAAAAAATGAAATGCCGTTGTATTTATGGACGCTCTTTAACTGCTGCGGTTCTCAGCGTCCCATTCTATACTGGGCGTGAAATACCGCTTAATTTTGCTCAGAGACCTCTCTATCAGGCTTGAGGTTCTTTTACGTGCCGTAAATCTACGACACGGGATCCACAGCTTTACTTCCCTTCCGAAGGAAGCCGTGCTAAGGATTTTTACGCCCGAAAAAAAATCCATCGTCCTCCGCCGGGTTTGAACCCGCGACCTTGGATATATGAAGTCAGCATGGTAACCATTACACCATGGAGGGCGACTGGGGTACTCAGAAGTTTGTTCATGGTGGGTACCAAGGATGTTAACCGACGAGAATAAGGAGACAAGAAAAAGAATAGCCGCCAAATTCTTGCAGCGCTTCAATTTGTTAGAAGATGAGTTTCTGGAAAATATTGTGACTGGAGACGAAACATGGATTAATTTTTTTAAACCTGAATCAAAAACACCATCAATAGGATGGCATCGCACAACCTCACCGAAGAAGAAAAAATTCAAAGCTGTGCCATCGGCAGGGAGTGTGATGGTGACAGTGTTCTGGGATACACAGGGTGTGATTCTGATTGAAGTTTTGGAGTAGGAATGCACAATAAATTCTCAAATTACTTAAAACACTTCTTCGGCGAGTTCGCCGAACAAAAACCATGGCGGATGTTCTTTTGCATGACAATGCAAAACACATCACACCACTGAAGCGATTATGAAAATTGGATGGGAAGTCTTACCTCATCTCCCATATAGACCTGACCTAGCACCATCAGACTACCATCTGTTTGGGCTCCTAAAGGAAGCTCATCGTGGCATTCACTTTGAAGTTGCAGAGGCCATGAAAACATCTGTGCGTCAATGGCTTCGGAAGCAAGACCGCGCATTTTATCACGCGGAAAAGCATGCCCTTTTTCTTCTCCATCTCACAATCTCTTTAGTAGTCAAAAACTTAATTCCTAACACCATATGACATTTGTTTATGCATACAAAGCTTTTTAGAGCATGGCTTGGAAGTAACCTAGGCTTCATACCAGGCTATATAAAACAATATATATTCTACGACTAGCACAACACCAAAATATCCAGTTCCGATCATTGCAACATGGATAATGAAATGAAATGGGGAAAAAGAAAAATAAATAAATAAAATAAATGTTGGAAAGTGGCATATTTCTTAAAATAAGTTCGTATATTGAATTAGGGGGAGCTTTAGACGTTGACCTAGTGCATTTGTGTTTTCTTGTGGTAGAAATCTGACAGTGTAACACTGAAGATGTAGTCGCTGATTGGCATTGAAAGCTCTACATCCATTTAGTATTTCGTTATTTAAGACAATAGCAGAATCAACTTTATTTGTATTGTTTCTGCTGTGATGCCTATTTTTATAGCTCCACGACTCTGAATATTTCAATAACGGTTCAGTGCACTTTGTATATCTGTAATATGGATATAAGTTAACTGGTGACAGTTTTCAAATATTGTCAGTGCCGTCCATATATGATGGTGCTCTCACGCTCTCCCTAGTATGAAAGTCGGCGTAGTTGTACACCTTGGAATTGCGTACAAATAGGAAATTCAGCGCGCTGGTAATCGGAGGCTTTAGAACGTGACACATCTCGTACATGCTAGATTCTCCCAGAAGCTGTTGTTTCCACAATATTCCAGTAAGTTACATCATTTTAGCTATAAAAGGAGAAAGTAGCCTACCTGGGTAGTGAGTTGGTAGCGTATGTGCTTCACATTCGAAAGGTCGTGAGTTGCCCGGATAAGGTTTTTTTCGGGGTTTTCCCTTATCCTGAGAAGGCGAATGTCGAGTAACTTTAAGCTCCATGGACCTCGAGATCATTTGAGCTTCATTTCACCAATTTCATTCGTCGTCCGATATGATCAATCAGATCAAAGGACGCTAAGCTATAAATAAAAAATAACAATAAAAAAAAGGAGAAGAATTGTTAGCTAGTGTGGTGAATTGCAGTGAGTCGTGAGTGGCTGGAATTTAACGCGTAATGACGTGCAAACCGCCAACTTTTTTTTGTTAATGTTTAACGTCCACTCTTACTACTTGTGGCACCGAAGGCGATGACACTGATGATACATGGAGTGAAGATGGAGCACCGGTGGAATGCGGTGGTGGGGGAAACCGGAGAAAACCCGCCTCTATGCCGCTTTGTCCACCGCAAATCTCACATACGGTCGCTTGGGATCGAACTCGGGTCGTCTAGGTGAGGGGTGAGTGGTCTAACCCATGGCGGCCCCCAACCGTCAACTATCCACAAGTCGAAACGCTGGGTGAATTATTTGTAGCAATGTATTAAAGACTTTATATGTAACCAATTTTTCAGTCAATAAAGGCTTTATTACAATATACAGTTTTGACATATATCTCTTTATTATTAGTAATTGATGTTTTTTCAATACCATAAGCTACTTTGGCTTATAATCTCCTCTGAATATACTACAAATCTTACATAAGTATACTAAATCTAGTCATACATGAAGCAAAATTAAAAGCTAATGAATGTTTATCACATAGGCAAAAAAAATGTAGACAATAAAAGATAATGCTGGAAAGAATATGACACGGGTTAAAGAAATACTTGTAATAAATAAAAATAGGGAAAATATTGATAATCCCAAAGAAATAACCGAGATATTCAATGAATATTTAAGTATAATTGCCAAAGAGACAAAAACTTCTACAAATACCCCTTCTTTCTCTCAAATGCTAAATGAGAAAAACATATTTCTTACTTCAGTAATATCAGGTGAAATCAATTCTATAATTCAAGGCTTTAAAAAAATGATATATCAGAGAGCATTGTAAAAAAATCAGTAACCCACTTATTAACCCTCTGATATATATTTCAAAATCATCTCTGCTCATGGGGATATTTCCAGAAGTCCTAAAACCAGCAATGTTTCACTCAGTCTTTTAAAAAATGCGAAAAACATTATACTCAAAATTATGGTTCAATATCCCTGTTATCGTATTTGCAAAAAAATACTTGAAAGAGTAATGTATAGCAACAGGCTAATGTCATTCTTGGAGGTATGCAGCATACTAAGTATCAGTTTAGTTTTTATAAAGGGAAAAACATTAGTAATGTTGCATGCATTCATTTAGAGCCAATGTATAGAACACTGTATGGCAAAGAAAAAACTGTAGAGGTATTTCTTGACCTTTAAAAAGCTTACGATAATATGGGAAATCACAAAACACTGATTTACAAACTAAACAAATTTGAAGTAAAAGGATTGGTTAGAGCTAGCATATCTCATATTTGAGTAACCGGGAGCAATCTGTCGACATTAATTCCATAAAATCCTTTAGCATTGTCTTAAAACATGGAGTTCTACAAGGGTCAATATTGAGCCCCCTCCAAGCCTAATCCAAGCAAACAATGTTTTATTTGCAGGTGACACAAATTATGCAATTAGTGCCCTGACAAAAATAAATTGCAGAAAAAACGAATGATTTATTAAATTAAATAGAAAATTGATACTGAGTAATAAGCTCAAGCTCAACATTTGAAAAAAAAACAGTGTATATAGAATTCCATAAAGGCATGCAACATTCAATGCATATTTTTTTTAACATTACAAAAATTGCCAAAGTACATTGGGAGTCTGGGTAGATTCAAATTTAACTTGGGAAACTCATACACATAATTGGGTAGGAAATTAAGCAGCATATGCTATATATGCCTTTTGAATCCTTAAAAAAACATTGCCCTTTTGGATACATCCATTTGCTGATTTCTTATGGCATTGTGCCATGTATGCAACTGCTCCAACTACAAAAAAAGATTATAAAATAATAACAAAAAAAAAGCACCAATGCATTCAGATAAAGGTAATTTTTAAAAATCTGTTGATACTACCCCTATCACATACACATACATAACACACACTCGAGTCAACCTCTAATATGAGGGGCGTTCAAAAAAAAGATAGAAAAGCAAATTACTTTTGATAGATTTTTTTTTTTTTTCAACATAATCTCCTATTAGCTGAATACACTTTTCCCAGCATTTCTCCAACCGTTTTAACCCTCCCAAAGAGTAGGATTTCGGAAGGTCGTCAAAATAGGCATGTTTAGGAGATGATCTCTTCATTGGACGTGAATTGTTTTTCGCCAAACTACTTTTACAAGTTTCTAAATAAAAAACAAACAAACAAATGTTGTTGGGGGCCAAATCTGGTGAATACAGTGACTGCTGTAGTAATTCAAACTTTAATTTCACAATTTTTGCCATAGAAACTGCGCAGGTATGCACCCTTGTATTGTCTTGATGGAAGAGAATATTTTTCTTTGCCAGATTAGGGCATTCCCCCCCCCCCCCCACCCTGATTTGCCCGTTCAACTGTTTCCGTATGACGCATAATACTTTGCATTTATCATTCTTTCTGCAAGTAATCAATGTAGATGATTCTGTGTGCATCCCAAAAAACCGAGGTCATCACCTTGTCTGCAGATGTCATCCATCACCTTTGCCTTCTTTGGAACTGGTTCGCCTTTCCCACTGTTTCGACTGTACTTTTGTCCCTGTAGTGTTTTAGTGTGTCCATATTTCATCCACAGTTATATATTGACACAGAAACTCATCAGGATTGCGACGGAAAAGTGCCAAACCAGCCTCCGAATTGATCACACAATTGCATTTATTCTCCATTGAGAACAACCATGGCACCCATCATGTCGAGACTTTTGTCAGACCTAATTTTTGGTCCAAACTTGAGTACACTGTACCTTGTGATATGCCAATGGTTTCTACTATTTTGCGAACTTTGTTTCTTGATCACTCAAAACCATTTTGTCAATAATTTCAAAGGAAGTCACTTCTACATGACATCCAGAATGAAGTTCATCATTTGTGGATGTATAGCCACTTTTAAATTCATTTATTCAATTGTAAATTATTGCAAGTGCAGGAGCAGACGTGCCATGAACTTTATTCACTTGGCTTTTATCTCTTTTGGTGTTAAGCCTTTTAAATTGAAGAGCTTAATCACTATGTAAAACTAATTTTTTTAATTTTTTTTAAATAAGCACAAGATTGTTGATTCAATTAATTATGGCAATGAAACCACATGATGGATATAGCTGAAACTTTAAGTGTCATCTAGTAAAAGACAGTTACTAAATACAAACTTTGCTCAATGCTATGAGTGTAATTTTTTGTATTTTCTAAGGACTTACTGAATGTCCCTCATATACAGCCTTGCATGATCATAATACAAAAGTGTGTAACAGCATGCACCTCAACAGTCATGGGCTTACCAGATGTCTTTTTTTTTTTTTTTTTCTTTCTTTCTTTTTTTTATAAATACGGTACCGGAGTTTGATCGGGACTCCGGCACTGTATACCCTACTTTTATTTATCTTTATTTTCATTTTACCTTGTTTTTCTGTATTATTACTGGATTGCTGTTTTCTTACTTTTACAACACACACATAAACACAAACATATAACACCCATGCCCAAGGCGGGACTCGAACCCACGATCCCCAGCGCTACGAAGCACCAAAGCGGGACGCCTTGGCGAGGGCGGCCATGGGGACCGGCAGTATATACCCCAGATGATCTTAAATCAATATCACATCATAACATATATAATCACCTCACAAACAATGTTAAAGAATTCAAACACAAACATTTAAGACAGCTGTGAAAAACATTATCTTAAGTAATTTGTCACGCTCTGGCAATGCCTATATGAACACAAAATTTTAATCTAAAGATGTAAAATTTTATTTTAAATATTTTTATAATTATAATGGAAATAACATACAATCAATTGTATTCTAGCAATGCCATAGAAGTGTGGATGCATGAACCTTAAGTTGATTTTATTAGCAATGAACCATTGTCATGTTTTTGAACTTGTTGTTTCAAGAATCCTGTTCATCTGGGGGATATACTTCAGCTTAAGAGGAAACTTAACAACACCTTCAAGACCAAAATTGTACAAATGTCAATTATATTTACTCCTACTTATTTTCACCGCTGTTGTAAAATATAATTTATATAGAAATATAATCAATTTGTTAAAGTATGTATTATTTCTTTTGTCAAAACCATGAATTCACTGCATTTCTGAAGGTGAGTAAATTCTATTCTAATACTAATCCATGACATCACTGAATTGGAAGTATGCCATCTATCACCATTTGTAGTATTTTGTTTCTCCAGCCACCTAGCAACACTTTTCCTAAAGTAGCAAAACCAAAGGGGGGGGGGGGGCGAGAGGGAGCAGAGAGAGAAAGAAGAGAAGAGGAGAGAGAGACAGACAGACAGAGAGAGAGAGAACAGGAGCAAGTGGTGTAAACATATACACATGCTTACATTTACTATAGTCCTCTTTTTCTCTCACTCAAATGAAACAAAGGATTCTACTGGGACTCGGGGAAAAATAAATAAAAATGAGACTGCCCAGGTGGAACAGAAAATCTGGGATCACTTGTTAGACATTCAGGAAAAATAACAGCCCAAAGGTAATTTTGTAAAAATTATGCTTTTATTTCTTGCATTATGTAAAAAAAACAGATTATTTTCTTGTATTCAATGTCATTATTTTTCTTTCTATTTTATGTGTTTTAAATACAATTTGTTTGACTGTAGTTATTTTGTGCTTGATTGCCATGGATATCATGTTCTTTTGTTTTTATAAATTGTATACCTACATCTCATGCATCACAAATTATCAGCTACCATAACAATCAACTCTAAGCTTTCTCATGAGATGAAGATGCATTTTTAAACATAGAATAAGATATATTTACTAAAAGTTCAATTGGAAAATAATGCTGGCTGTATTGCTTTAGGATGATTCGCAAGAAATAAAAATCTTCACAATTATAAAAATTAACATTTATTTAAGATCATTCAGATGAATTAAGAATGTGTTAAGTATATTTAACAGCTTAGCTCTTCAGTGGGCATTTCAAAACACTCACTATGTTGTTTACGTCTTACCTTTGACAATAGTTTCCCAAGTACCTCTGTCAAAGGTAATATTGTGAATTATTTGTTTTCTGAACTATTGTACCCCTGCTCTAAATCTGGTCCAAACATTTTGTGAAGGTAAAGAACAAATTATAGCAGAATGACCACCTTTAGCAATTCTAGTGCTGTAAATTTCCACAGTAAAGGAAGTTATTCTGATTTAATTCAAGTTTTTACCTGGCTAGAACCCCGAGAAGATTTTGAATTAACATGTCGCCAGGAAAGCTTCAGTTCTTATTTTATTCTGATTTGATTTAACACAAAAATCGGCACTCTAATTTGCTTTCCTGTAATGTTTTAATAAATATAGTTTACTGTTGCTGCTTTGAGCTTTGTTCCAGGCTAAACACAATGCAAAAGAAAAATAACAAAATCAATTAAGGCTTGCAGTACTGGCTTAACCCACACAGCAAAGAGTAGAAGTTATCCTCTAGGACCAATTACATGCTTCTTCTCCATGGGTGCATGCACTGCACTTTTGACTATATACCAATTTTCTTGTAACCAAAGATATGTCATCAACAGAGATTTCCTTTAATCCAGGCGAAGTTGGTTTTTTGTGAGTGTGTGATTTACTGGTAATCCTTTTTATATTATTTTTATAGTTATTGTTACAATTTTAGTTATTGTTATAATTTGTGTTGCAGCTTTCATTGTTTGCATTTTATAGAGAGATAGCACATGCATAATCAGAAGTGCCTCACTTGGTTGCACAAAATGTCAGAGCTGGAGATAGAGCAGCAATATTGTAGTAGAAAAGAAAACAAATGTAATGTCCTTATGTAGTTAAATAAATAGTTGATGAGCAGAGCATGTTTGATACTGATGTGGAAATTTAAAATTCTTGATGCTATCATGGAGAGAGTTGCAGTAGTGTTGTAGAGTTCCCTAAACTGCCATATTGACTGTTACTTCCTTCAGAAAGTCTTGAAACTAGCGAGGGAATTTCCTGTGGAGGCCATTCTGTGACACTATAAACTTTGTTGTCACTAGCTTCTTCAGTTACAATTCCTTTTGGTGCACCAAATCTGTTTTCCACGCATATAAAAATAGAACTCGACAAAAACTGAAAGAGAACAGATAATTTAACTTAAAATTCTTTTATGACATAGGTCAAGTAGCCTATGAGAACTATGCAATGAACTTTCAAATGAAAAAAAATTAGGAATACTTTAATTTTAAAACACAATTACTAACACAATTTATATGCATAAAACTATTTCAGGTGCTTTCCATACCTAAAAGATTTCTAGGAATTTAACATGATTATTAAACTTCCAATTCTAACTGCAATAACTATAGTGTAGGCATGTACAAGGATTTTTTTAAAGTAGAGTTCATTATGCAATAACTTTTTTTTGCTAAATATTTTTGCTAATTAATTTTTAGTTCATTCCTATGCCCTAAGGTTTCTTTCTATACAGTTTTAACAATTATTTAAATCTCACTGCAGTGTAGAATTTATTTCAGTGGTTTCTCCTCATATGAGTTCACTGCAAGCTCTCCCAATTATTGTGTACTGTTTCTTACATGAAGTTTTTTTGTATTTAAATTGCCATGGTAGAAAAATATGCATTATTCATATTGTTGACTTCAGAAGGAAATGAAACTAGTGGAGCAGAAGTGCAATCTTTATCACAATTCAGAAAACAATTGTTTATCTGATGCTTGGCAAAACAGGCAGCTCATTATGTATGTCCTTCAAGAATCTGTTGTATATAAAATATTTCCTAGATATTTATCAAAGATTGTTTTCAATGCAGAAACTTTACCCAATCCTTGGAATAGCTACAATCGATATATCCACCACACAGAACAATTTTATTACTAAAATATGGAAAATACACACTAATTAACTTTTACAATACTAATTCACTTATAATGCATTCATAACATAACTTTTTCACTTTTGCACTTCTGCATCACTATGCTTCACAATGTAACAAAGTCCAACCTAAGCATCATTGCTTCTTCTGTCCTTGTCTCTCCACATGTTGCCAATTTTCACTATCTGAACAAAACAAAAGAAGCCATATAGCATAGCTGAGAGTTGAGGGCCCTAAGTTGCAAAGCACAGCTAAAGGATTGAGAGTCCTAAGTGTAGCTGAAAGGTGTTTTTTTAGAAGAAGAGTGTAGCAAACATGGCCAAAGGCCACAGCTGCAGAGCAATAACAGGGCATAATCAAGGGATCTGTGAAGCTATACCCCAGTGAACCATGGTGTAGTGGTGGGATCTATGAGGCCTAAATACACTGAAATTACTAAAAATGGTGGAGTTTCATTTTAGTAACGTTTTATAGGTTGGCAACATTAATTGTATGCTATTTATGGTACTCTTAGCAGTGATGTTGCTTTTATGTATATCAGTTAATTGCAAAGAAGGGACTTCTTCAAAATGTTTGCAGATACTTAAGCTTTAGAAAAGATTAGTAAAAATCATAAAACAAGTACCACTATGATCAGATAGTAAGATAGTATTCAAATATCTATCTATATTACCTTTACCTTGTGTATATATATATATAAGCATGCAGTAATACACCTCAACACTCATAAGCTCACCAGGTGTCTTAAGTCTATATCACATCAGGGTATAAATTTATACAACCATCTTAAAGAGCTTAATCACAAAAAATTTAGAATGGCCATTATAAATAATCTCAAAAGTTATTTACCACTCACTATTAATGAAGACTTAAATCTAAAGCTCTAACTTGTTCCAACTATAAATAATTACTGCCACTGCCACTACAACAGACACTGCCTCCGCCACTGCCATTGCCACCGCCACTGCCACCACCACCGCCACCATCATCTTTGCAACCATACTTCTCTTGTGCAGATACTGCCGCTTTGTGTTTGCCATTACAGGTCCCATTCTGCAGAAGTAGGAAGGAGACTGGCACTGGCAGAAAACTATTCTGTGTTTTGTTTCTTACTAATTCCGTATAATCAAACTCAAATGCAACAAAATTTATTTGTATTTTGAGGATGCCATAGAATCTGTATTTCTTCAGGCAGGTAATAAATAAATAAATAAATAAATAAATAAACAATCAAACAAACAAACAAATTAATCAATCATGACTTCACCAAAATAACATCATCTGCTTTATATATTTCTTACTCCTTCAGGATAGCTATGGATATACTAATTACCAGAATCTATAAGTATTTTTCAAGTAAAATAAATATTACAGAGTTTAGAGTTCAACTGAAATGTTTACCTTCAGAAACAGCTACATCTCTCCTAAATCTACTGGTGGTAGAAGCCTGTAAGAAGATGCTAAAAACCTTATGTTTTGCTAAGACAGGTGTTCAAAAAACATTGATATCTGACAGAAAAGTACCATAAGCTTGAAGAATTGACTAAAAATAAACTATCAAAATATATATAGTACCTATTTCCATGAGTAATGTTGTAGTATAATAGTTTTTTTTTTTGTTTAACTTTATTTATTAATGAACATGATTCAGTGTACGTGGGATCTCTTAATATATTCCCCACTGATGTCATTACACTGCTGTCACCTTGCAGCTTGCCTTCCTAGTAACTTCATTATTGTGCCATTGTTTAGGGGTACGACAAATCCACTGGTGGATAGCTGCCTCCAATTCCTTTTACTTTGCAGCACATCTTTCATGTGGTCAAATAGAGTATAGTCAGATGAAGCAAGATATAGTGGATATGGCTGATGTGGGATATCAATAAACCCGAGTCATTTGCATTGTGGCATGTGGCTGCACATTTTTTAGCTGAAGGAAAATTCCTTTATATCTCTTTCCCTAAACTCTTTGCCATTGCTGAATCCTGCATCTAAGTCATGTAAGGGTGTCACAGTACACCCGCTGTTGACAGTTGTTCTTTGTGGAAGCCAGTCCTTTACCAGTGTCTACAAATGTCCCAAAAGAGGAGATCATCCGCTTAGCTGCAGATGGAGCAGCATAAAATTTCTTGGGCCAGGGACTCCCAGGATGTTTCCAGTGCATGGATTGGATTTTCTGCTTTTGACTCCTTCCTTCCACAAAACACGCAGTCCATCTTTGTCCATGGTAACAGCTTTTCATCTTGTCCATGGCTTTCTCTACTTAACAAACAAGTGCTGTCCTTTCACTATACACTCTATTCACAACTGCCATCTAGCATCTGCATGCTGTACTAATATAAAAAAGATGTACCCACATCTTGAGCCGTATTTTTAAAACAATGCAATTTTAAGTCATTTTCAAATGCCCCTCGTGCTTTATTGCAAAACCAACCTTCCTTTAAAACATCTCTTGTATAAGAGACATGAATAAATTAAAAGGTAAAAAAATTAAAATCATTTATATTTCACACTTTATAATGCATAATAACTATATTTTTAAAACAAGCAAGTTAGAAAGTAGGATTATAAATTTCAAGTAAAACTCAGCTTTTCAGTGATAATACTTACCACAAGAAGATGAACAACAATTACAAACACAGTTCCGTAGCTGAAACCCACTTCATCATAAAGAATTCCTGCTGCTGAGGGTCCAATAAATGCACCAAGAGCAAAGAATGAACCCCATAATCCTGATACTACCCCATAAGTAGTAATGTCATCTCCAAAGCCATAGGCCCTAAAAGAAAGAAGTGCTTATATGAAAGAAAATGTCTTAGAATTAGATACATTTCCCAAAAGAATATGAGGGTTTGCTATGAGTATGATAGGGATACAAAATGTAACATGTTTTACACGGTTATACAGGTTTGTCCCCTACTCACATAAATCAAAATTTCAATTTACAGACAAGTAAACTGAATTACAATTTCCATAATATTTCATAAATTTCAGATATATATATATATATATATATGTCACATTACGATGAATCAGTGTTTTCAAATGGCTCTTAAGAACAAGTAGGTACAAAGTATGTGTTTGACACTTGTACAACCTAACTAAAATTGATGATTCCAAGTGTTCTCAGGTATCAAATACAGATAAGGTCAATAGCACCCAAAATGAATCTGTTTTCATTAAATATGTAAGCAATAGAGAACATTTTGAGGTGGAATTAGTAACACTAGAAAATCACCAAAACATAATTTTACCTACATATGTTTCAAGGCATGTGCACCTCATCGTCAGCAATCTTCAACTAATGCAGGATTTTTCTAAGTGGTTTTAAAAAGGGTAGGCAATGGTGTGATTGATGTTCAGTATTATACTGGGTCTCCCATGTGAACCCAGATGAATATATGGTGTTTGTACTCTGCAGCCAGTTGCCTCAGCCAAATGTATGTTGTGTGCAGTCTGTAACAGTAAACTTGTTACTTAGTGAGCTAGAAAATCTGTTTGGCTCCTCCCCAAGCAGTTTTCCTGATTGCCTGAAGGGGCCAAGAGAGTCAAGGTTGACAGCCAGCAGAGGCATCTCATTAGTACTCATGATCAAATTTCAGGGTGCATGTACTTCCTGCACTGATAGCCAGCATTACCTCTCCTGCCCCCACTTCATCACCCCTGCATCCCTGGCCAGAGGGGCTGTGAATCCAGCCAGTCTATGGGGCCTGCACTACAAGTTCATTTACATCGTCACTTCTGAGAATGTTCACTGCTACAAGAATGCTATTTCAACATTGACTCAGCCATTTTGCCACAATTGAGAAGTTGGGCACAACCCACCAGCAGTTTCATCCCTAATAGTACTTTGCCTGATAGAGGGGCATGGTTACTGCGCAAGTCTAGCCTAGTTCAGTTAGGTGACATTAATCAGAATGCAGTTGAGTCATTCCAGGCATTTCTGCACATGTGTTCTACACAGACTGAGCTATTATTTTGCAGACTTCTGAAATTTGATCAGGTTTAAGGATTCAATTACTATTTTTTTTTTTTTACTATATTGGTTAACGCCTGCTTTTCCTACAAATGAATGCAGGCAATGACAGTAATAATACATGGAATGAAGATGGAGCACCAGTGTAGTGTAATGGCAGGAGAAACTGGAGAACCTGGAGACAACTCACCCCTGTGCAGTTTTGTCCACCACAAATCCCACATGCAGTCACCTGGTATCGAATCTGCGCTGTCTTGGTGAGAGGTGAGTATCTAATCACTCGGCCATGGTGCGGCAAGTATTCTGTGATATTTCCTTTTGGGATATTTTGAATGGTTCATGCAACATTCAGGAGTAATTTTATTTTGCTTTCTCAATTCATGAGCCAATTTTATGTAAAGAGCATTTTAATATAATTCATTGTTACAGGAGGCCAAAACTCACAGACATGGAATAGTGAAAGATGCATCAGGGAAGACAGCCGTTGTTAATTCTAGCAGATATGTCAGAGTAAGTGGATTCAAGCTCTGCGATGCGTCAAATGGGTCCACTGCCAAAGATTGTGCAATCCTTTTCTTTTCCAGTTATATAGAAGTGCTATTTTATACATTATGGAAGTGTTAGGGTTATTTTGCAGTTTTGTATTTGCTCCAGTGTCACTTCCATTTAACTTTCTTAATATGGAATGTAATGGTTACTGGGAGCTTGCTAAGTAATGACATGGATGGATTTAGTAACCTTATGCTTGTTTGTTTTACAATTTTGAGTACAAATCTTTTACTATTTTAAGGTGTTGCAGCTAAAGCTTCTTTTAGCTTCTAATTCAATTACAAACATAGCTGCTTTCAATTGTAAGTCACATTCACTGTTTCCTTACTGACAG
The DNA here is from genome assembly GCA_030762935.1 of Hymenopus coronatus. Taxonomy (NCBI): domain Eukaryota; kingdom Metazoa; phylum Arthropoda; class Insecta; order Mantodea; family Hymenopodidae; genus Hymenopus; species Hymenopus coronatus. The sequence continues at coordinate 41,984,170 of CM060895.1, forward strand.
AGCATACTCAGATCCAGCAATATTTGTTTTAATTTATTTTGCATATTCTGCAAATTAAGTTACATTAAAGCATTCAGTATTGAACAAACTTGGTGAGCCTGATATCAATATTTGTTTTAATTTATTTTGCATATTCTGCAAATTAAGTTACATTAAAGCATTCAGTATTGAACAAACTTGGTGAGCCTGATATCAAGTTTTCCCCTTGCAATCCTGATAGAGTATCTCAGCACAATAGCAAATAGAAACTCCACCATGACCCCAGTGAAGGACAAAGGGATAGTAATAAAATTTAACTGTACTGAGTTTATGTTTAACCTGAAGTGGTTAGATAAATAAACAAAGGATGGTGAAGCAGGCTAGCTACTTTCAGCATGTATACAATCTTATACGCAATCTTACCTTAAAAAATGCTGGAAGTGTCGTCCTTCCCGAGTTATTGTATCTGATAACCACATTCTGGCTGACGGTAGTGAGTTCTGTCACTGTAATGTATCTGATTTCATTTGTAGTGTTTCTTTCAGTTCCTCTAATGTGTGGGGATTTGTTCAACATACTTTTTCTTTCAGTATATCAAACAAATCTGCAAACATTAGAGGAATTTAAAGAAAGGATTACGAGCAAAATCAGAAACATTACAGTAACAGCAAAATGTGGTTACTAGATACAATACCTGTATAATCCAGGAAGGACGACACATCCAGCATCTTTTATAAGGTAAGATTTCATATAAAATTATATACACTCTTAAAACAGTGCAGCCGCACATATCATACATTCAGCTGAGGCAACTGTCTGAGCACAAACACTGGCATTCAGTCTGGGTTTACATGGGAGATGATATATTTCTATTTATATCATGGTTTTCATGACAAGAAGTGGTGGGCAAATGCAGATTTGTCTGACTGTTTGAATTTAATTCCTCTCATATGTTATTTCAGTCTTATTTCCAAATTTCTATTAATTTTTCCTATGCAGAGTTTTTGCAATTTGTACATTCTATTTTGTAAATGCCAGATTTTAGGTTTCTGAGATGGGTTCCTTTAGGCTGATGCATATCATTGCACTTTAAAACTTACAAGATACACAACAGAACTGAATATATGGGAAAAAATACACATATTAAAGAACCAAAATAGTATAGTGAATTTTGTTTTGCTGCCACACAGTAGGTACCCTTTAGAAGTATATAACAAGATCACCAATCTTTGAGTTTAATAAAGACAATTTTATCAATAGGGTTTATTGCTTTAGCAGTTTTTCATTCATTGTCAAAACCAATTCCTTTAAAAACCTAGAAAAATGCTGCATTAATTGGAGATCCTGAAGATGAGGTGCACATGCCTCGAAATATGTCCAGGTAAAATGATCTTTTAGTGATATTTTAGTGTTGGTAATTCTAACAATTTTTAATCCAAATATATATTGCAGTTACTGACTTTTTACTCTAGTTACATCAAAATTCAAGTTATAGAAGTTAGTACTTTATTGTCTTACTTAATTTGATTCCTTTTGTTGATATGCCATATTCACAAGTTTAATATAAAAAAAAGCAAGAAATATGTAATTGTATTTTATGATATGTGACAGGCATGGGCATTCTTGACCCTGTGGGTCACCTTGTGCCAAGCAACATTCATCTCTCTTCTTCTTGTTAACCATTTACAAAACACAAGGGGTCTCTAATGCAGGGATGGAGCACTGATATACACAATTCATTCCCAATAGTTGGTCATTTAAGGAAGATTGAAGCTCTTTTAAATTTTGTAGTATAAAAAGTGTGTGTGTGTGTGTGTGTGCATGCGTGTGTGTGTGGGTGCGTGTGTGTGTGGGTGTGTGCGCGTGCGCGTGCGTATGTGCGTGTGTGCATGGGTGCGTGTGTGCACGTGTGCAGTAATTAATACCAAATGCAGCTTTTCCCAAGTGGAACTGCTGTAATAAAGCATATTAAACAATAAAGGAATATAAAGAGAAAATTAAAATTGTAAGCAATGTAAAATACTGTTAAAAGTTGCAATATATAAAACACAATATAAAAATAATCTACAAATAGATATGGGAATGGTCTTTATCTGAAACAAACAAATTTTATTATAAGGATAAATTAATTTATGTGTCATAAAATTATTTTAGAATATAGCTGGTGGCCCTTTAATGACACAGGGGCACTGTATTAATAAATTAATTGCATATTTATATTTTCTGCAAAATGTTACAAAAACACACGGATAGTAATTCTGGCTCCAATTAATAAGCCAATGACAACTGAAGCAAAATGATGTTATTTATGTAAAAACAAATTAATGAGCGTTGTTCTTTCATCTTTCTTGCAAATTTATAAGTGTTATTAAACTTCTTTTTTTCAGTTTGATAAGAAGTATGCCAAAACTTGAGTGTCAAACCTTTTGTATGATTAATAATGAATAAGGCATTTGACTTTGTTTTGTAATTTAATGTATGCCTTGCATTTTAATGAACATACATCTTTTACTTTTCAAAACTAAGAATGATATCACACCCCTGTCTAATAGAGGAGCAGTTGTATTATGTCACAGTACCCCTCAATGTTCTACCTCCTGGACATGACCACAACCTGCCCATACCTGTTGTATAAGAAGAGTGATCTGTATTAAAAAATGTTTAAATTTTGCTTTGCAAGTATGTGCATATTAATATGAAATAGACAATTTTAAGTAATTCTTCCAGTCATACAACTGAAATGAGCATCAGTGTTAGAAGTGTGTGCTGCATCCAAATTCCGGGCTAGATTTTTTTTTAAAATTATGTATGTATTTTTAATGGGATGAAGAATATAACAGTTGTATTTATCCATTAACTAGACATATAAATTAAAAAAAGTAATGAAAAATAATCCCCTCCATCTATTTTTGCAATTGATATTTTCTGATTTTGTGTCCATTAGGCAAATTAAGAATTCCTATCTTCTCTATTATCCAAAGCTGGGATCTAACAGAAGCACTGCAGTCAGAACAACAAATGAGGATGACAGGCCCATTGCTAGTAACAGTTACTTTGTTGCCAGACTTGTTGATGCAGATTCCACATGCTCAATCCTCCTTAACTTCAGCTTGCTAATACTGTGTTTTGCTTTTGCTGTTTTCCGTTATTTATCATCTGCATTATTTTTTGTATTACTTGTTACTTATTTGTTTCAGTGTGTAACTGTGAAAATTATTTTTCTAAGAGGGTGACTGAGGCTGAGAAGAAGACATTAATTAGCAGCTACTGATTTTGTTAAACATGCGAAACAGTATGGTAACATGTAGCAGAAGTGTGTGCCTAAATGATTTGATTTCTTTATGAGAAATTACCTTACTATATAATTTGTGGTTAACATGAAAATCCAAAGGTGAGGTGTAATTACGATTATCTATGTCCATTTTGTTGCACCTTAATGTCAACTCTCTGGACACTTCAAAGACATGTAAAATCAGGTTGAAGTAATTTAAGATTTTTTTTTTTGTTTATTTCTTTCTTCATTTCTATAGATTAACCTTCTGCAGTATTCCTTAAATCAATTTTTGTTGAATTATTAGTTTTTTTCATAAATATAATTAAAATTACTCTTTTTTGCTGTCTCTTTGTGAACTGTTTCATTTATTATCACATCCAGATGCATGAACATGTTGCTCACATTGGCAACATAGCACTTAGTTCATAGTTTGGCCACTCACCTATCAGACCCCAATTTATGAAAATAGTGCTATAGGGTGGCTATACAATACACATCAGTTTCCTTAGCTGTCCTTAAGACTCATTGTCTAGATTTCACATGACAAGAAAGTGGTTTGTTATAGTGGCTTCCCCCTTTGCGTCTCCTCCTTTTTATAAGCCCATTCATTATACCATGTCGGTCAGTCAGGCTACTCCTATCTGAGAAGAGATATAATATAGAATCAGCTTAACACAAGGAGCCCATTTTATGCTGTAACAATAGGCTAGAATGCAAATAGCCAATAAACTAGGAATAATGTCTTTGTTATTTATAAATTTAATAGAAATTCTTTTTTCACAAATTTACAAGGCTTTGCAGTTAGCCTAGCTAGAACATAAAATATGCCCTTGATCAGCGTAATTGCCCAGTGTATATAAAATTCTCCAGGCATAGCTTACAGAGGACTAACAGAATATCTTTCATCTTCAAATTCAAATGCGTTAAAAGTTTTAGCTGTATTTTACTTGACTAACCTACCATGCACACTGGTGAATCTTGTATCCTTATCACTGTTTGTCCTACAAGTTATTTGTAAGTAGGTTTAATGACTGTTCTTATTGTATACAGAATGTGGACACTGATAATTTATGAAACAGCAATTGGAGGAAACGTTACAGGCCAATGTTCAGGGTACCGTCCCAGCATTTGCCAGTGATATGGATTAAGGAAAACCTCAGTCATGGAGGATGGTCCTCCCGTTCATGCGTCCAGTCCTTAATGACCAATCAACTACCAGTGTCAGTTTTTTAGATAGAGTTTTTTTATAGTATTTAATGCCCGCTTTTACTACCAAGGCACCACAGGCGATGACACTGGTGATAGATGGAATGAAGATGGAGCACTAGTGGAATGCAATGGCAGGGGAAACTGGAGAAAACCCATCCCTTTGTCCACCACAAGTCTCACATGCGGTCGCTTGGGATCAAACCCAGGCCATCTCGGTGAGAGGCAAATGGTCTAACCACTTGGCCATGCCCTCTAGAGTGACAATAGTAAATATTATCAGTTATTATGCATAACTACTCTCTGACACACTCAGCCTAACGAGAACTTGCATTAAGCTTTTGAAAGAAAGCAAAATTAATATTGGCAAAATATATTACATTGCTATCATAACTAAAAGCATTCAAATGTATGGACTTTGTACATGATTTTGCAACATGAGGACTTAGAAATGGCAGGAAGGTGGTAATTTCAGCTTTAATTTGACAATTCTCAGTGACAAACTAGAGCAGGTTAAGTATAACTAAGATGAATATTAATTTAATACTTACACTGAAGAGCGAATAATATCAATGAAGGATGAGACTACTATACACGCAATCCCAATACCATGTATAATTAGGCCTATTATACACATCCATAAGGACCTGAAAGAAAGACATTTTTACTACAATAATGTATGTTTACTGTGATGAAAGTAGCAGTTTATCACTACAAACTTTGCTTTCCATTTTGTATTTAAAACCATTATCTGTCATAAGGCATGGTAGGTAGTTATGTTTTTCAGTCCATTAAAGATTTGTATTGTTTGCTCTTATCTGCTTTTATCACATAACTAAACAATTTACATTAATTTACAATGTCTTGCACTCATAAATGAGTGGAGGGTAAGACAGTTAATATACCAGCATTATAAGTCTTTACATTCTTGTAATAAATAACTTCTAGCATCTTTATAACTGGGGCAAATGAGAATAATAATAATCATTAAATATGTAATGCTCTAGAGCATATTCAAAAATGGTTTAGTGCAAACTTATTACTGCTAAGTAAAGAAAAAACAGCAGCTCTAAGCTTCCATAATAAACTTAATAAAAATGTTATATATCCAAAAATTAAACTGGGCCAGGATGAAATAAAGTATGTAAAATCTAATAGATTCTTGGGTTTGTTACTAGATGAAAATTTAAGTTGGTAATTACATATAGACAGCCTGACTGAAAGAGTAAGATATGCTTCTTAGTAAGGTTGGTCAAATTTATGTCCAGTCTGCATATTCTTAAAGTAGTTTATTTTGCATACTTTCATAGTCTATTAGTATACGGTATTATCTTTTGGGGAAATTCTAAAAACAGTATTAAGGTCTTCAGGATGCAAAAGAAAGTGATAAGAATTATGGCTAATGTCGCAAATAAAACCAGTTGTAAACCATATTTTAAAAAATTTTAAATTTTACCTTTACCATGCATGTTTATTTATGAAACACTAAACTATACAAAAGAAAACTTAAGTCCTTCAAAACAAATGCTGAAGTTCATACACATAACACCAGAACAAAGACAAATTTATTTGTAAATTCGCATAGAACCAAACTGTATGAAAATAGCTTCACATATGCTGGTCTACATTTATACAACAAACTACCCCAATATTTAAAGAACATTGAATCCCAGCTAAAATTGAAAAAAGTTTTGTTTAAATTCTTAATGGATAATAACTTTTATAGTGTGGATGAATTTATACATCAGGAACTGGTGTAAATTGTACAATTTGTAAAACTTGTCTTTATGACTCAATTCTGTATATTATTTTCTTTTATATTTAAAATTTGTTAGATCTTATATTTCTGTATTTTAATCTTGCATTTTAATCTAATTTGATAAAATGTTATTTTTTTTTATATCTTAATTGACGTGTCCTATAACATGTATCGTGTTTCTATGGATGAAAATAAATACAATACTAAACAATAAGAAACCAATCCTAAACCATCTCATCCTAATAAAATTCAAATTAAATTAGGACTAATAATCAAAAAAATTATTGATAATACAAATATTAAAACTAAAAAAATAAAACAATTTAACGTAACATCTCCTATTATATAATCTTCACTATATAAAATTACTAATGAAGAAATTAATATTACAAAACTAGTTACTTGATGAAGCCTTTGAATTCCTGTAATTCTTTTGGTGAATAAAAATCTTATCATATCTTATCCAGTATTTTAGTTCAACTGTTTACAGGGTTTGCATACGGGCAGAAGTTGTAAGAAATACTGTAAATATATAATAATATTATGCATTTAATATTACGTATTCACCTTATTAGATTTATATAAAAATATTTGGAATGCACTGCTCCTTTTGCTTAACTTGCTTTTACAAAGAGAGGATTTAAAATAGAAGTATACTCGATTGATGATGAAAATCATAAAAAAATATTTAATTCAAAATTCATTTTCCAGTATAGAAGAATTTAATAGGAAAAGCTATGTACTAATTTTGTATATAATGTATTATATATATTTACTATAAATGTACTCAAAAGGATGAAAATAAATTGAATTGAATACTTACTTGGGTAAGCCGAAGCCAGGAAATGGTCCTACAAGGATGTAGCTTCCTATGATCAGTAAACTTCCAATGGCAAGCAATCTTTTAGGGTAGGTGCCCCTGTCACACATCCTGCCAATTAAAGGAGCTGCGATGGCATACATGGTTCCACTGATAATAAACATTACTCCAGTCCACACAGCTCCTAATTTAAACTGGGAAAACAAAGAAAAAAATCTGATGTGTTCCATTCCCATGACTTTCTCTACATCTCTGTAACAAATTATTGTTAAGGAGCTTATGCTTCTATTTACCTCATGTTCATCAAGAAAAAATTAGCAGAAATAGTCTTATTACTTGCATCCTTGTAACTAGAAGCAAAATAAGGAAGTACCATAGGTTAAAGTGATAGTCAAAAGCTGCTTGCTATGTGACTGAAGTTCTTTTGTTTCTATGGACACGAGTTGACAAATTCCTGTATGAGAAAAATAAGTTTTTCAAAGCTGAAACTCATATACAGGAATATTTCAAAAAGGTCAACTCCACGAAAAAAAAAAATATATATATATATATATATATATAACATAAAGTGTGTGTTTTAACGTGCTCTACCTTTTTTATGTGGTAAGATTTTGTCCATCTCTTATGGTTTAGCAGTTATGCAAAATTCCGTAAAATTCATCCAGAATAAAGTAGTCTTCAGAGGCTATTCCTAGGAAATTCAAGATATACATTTTATTTGTGAGGCAAATATCTTTAATATACAATATTTTAATCAAAATCGTTAGAGCCATTTTTAAGAAAATAAAAAATTTCGAAAAAAGTTCCATGTAAAGGGTAGTTGGGGGGAGGGGGATTTTTTTAAAATCTTCGTGTTACATCCTTGGAAGGTACTATGCTGTCCACAGACAGACAGACAGACAGACAGACAGACACACACACGCACATGGACCTTTTTGTAAAAATGCTTTTTTTTGTATTCAGGGGGTCCTAAAACATGTATTTCTGGTGAAATTTTGGTATCAAATTTTGGGTGGAATACAATACTTCCTCTATTCACTATGTACATAGTACGTGTAGAGAAAGTAAAAAGAAAAAATTCAGATGAAATATGTTTACAAGAATTGTTATTCAAACATTTGTGCATCAAGATTTCATCAAAATATGTATTTATGATGTCTTTACTTGAAAAAAAGGACCACTGAGTCCATTGAATAAAAATAAAAAGTGATATTTTCACATGACTTTCTCTGCCCTGTATTCATTATGGATATATAAACTGTTCTTACATTCACACGACTTTCTCTCTCTATCATTTATTAGTGGGTGTATAATCTGTTCTTATTTTTCTATCTACTCAAATTTATTGAAAATGAACCTTTGTGAAACAGTTATGTTACATATTTGATTATAGATACAAGAGATTAGCAATAGTCAGGAATGGAGGCTCTAAGCTGGCCTTAAAATCCCATACTTTTTACATGCAATCTTGAGAAACAACTGAAAATCAACAGGAGTTTAAAAGAATGACAAAATATTGAAAAATCTGAACCATTAATAAAAACTTTTTGAAAATGGCTTATACTACAAAAAAGTTATTTGAAATAAATTATGTGTTTTCTAGAGAAATAGATATTTATGTAGTACATTTTTTAATATCACTTAACAATGTAGTTATAAAGATTACACAACATTCCTTCAAAAATAAGAGGATTTCATAGGCTGTTCAGAGAATTTAAGAAATGGATTTTATTTTCATGTAAATATCTTTAGTATATGATATTTTAGTTCAAATTTTTAGAGCAATTTTATCTAAAACCTCAAGTTTAAAAAAATATTCCATATAAAGTGTAGTTGAGGATGGGGATTTTTGTGTTACATCTTTGGAAGATACTGAACTTCACTAAATTTGGTATTTATGTGATTTTTTTTTTATGCTGTTCACATGCGGGCATGTACTCACAAGTGCACAAACATACACACATTTTTCTAAATATTATTTTAAACAGGAGGCCTAAAAACGTGCAGTTTGGTTAAATCTGGTATCACATTTTTAGGTGGAATGCAACACCTTCTGCACCTACTATATATCTTGTTCATATAGAGATGAGTCAAAAAGAAAATTTTATAAATGTATCCTCAAAGAATGTGAAATCCACAATATTTATTGTCATGTCATCATTAGTGGTAAATATTGTTAAGAAGCGTCAGGACAATGCATTTTGATTGTAGAGTGAAATTCCAGTGGGATGATGTGGGTGCATATAGATGCATTTGATGTTTCACAGTTGTAGCACTTTATGAATACTTTCACATTTCAAATGGTAATAAGAAGAGGAAAAACTAAAGCACTGAAAACTTTCATTTTTACTTTCTCAATACGCACTATGTACATAGTGTATAAAGAAAGTATTGCACTCCACCAAAAATTCGATACCGAGATTTCACCAGAAATATATGTTTTAGGGTCCCCAATATCCAAAAAAAGCATTTTCACAAAAAGGTCCATGTGTGTGTGTGTGTGTGTGTGTGTGTGTGTGTGTGTGTGTGTGTGTGTGTGTGTGTGTGTGTGTGTGTGTCTGTGTGTCTGTGAACATGATAACTCAAAAACGAAAAGTCGGTAAAATACCAAACTTGGTATTTAAGTTTAGTATCTTCCAGGGATGCGACACGAAGATTTTGAGAAAAATCCCCCTGCTCCCAACTACCCTTTACATGGAACTTTTTTCGAAAATTTTGATTTTCTCAAAAATGGCTCTAACGATTTTGATTAAAATTTCGTATATTAAACATATTTACCTGACAAATAAAACGTATATCTTGAATTTTCTGGGAATAGCCTCTGAAGAGTACTTTATTCTGGATGAATTTTACTAAATTTTGAATAACTGCTAAAACGTAAGAGATGGACAAAAACTTACTACACAAAAAATGTAGAGCACATTAAAACACACAATTTATGTTATATACATTTTTTTCGTGGAGTTTGTCGTTTTTGTGACATTCCTTATTTTTGGTTTCTGCTATGAAAAACGTATACTTTTCTCATACAGGAACTTGTCAACTCCTATCCATATAGACGAAGGAACTTCATTGACATAGCAACCAGCTTTTGGCTATCACTTTAACCTACAGTTGTCCCTTATTTCGCTTCTACTTACAAGGAAGCGAGTAATTAGACTATTTCTGCTATTTTTTTCTGATTAGCAGAAAGTAAATAAGAGTATAAGCTTTTTAAGAATAATTTGTTGCAGGGATATGGAGAAAGTCATGTGAATGGTACACATCAGATTCTTTGTTTAACAAAGCAAATAAAACAAAAATAAGATCAATTTGAAACGTCTGGCAGTTAATAAAAAGTTTTCAGAATATTGCAACATTGTGAACATTTATGAAATATAGGTAGGGTCACCAAAATAAAGTATCAAACAAGAACATTCACTTACCCTTTTTATATCTTAATAAAAGTGGAACTTGTAGCATGAAAGATACACCAGTTTTGGAGTTTAACCCAATTGGGTTTTTTATACACAGGCCCAAAGTTAGTAGAGGGAAAGACAGTATGTGTGCATTCCAAATTAAAAGTAATACTCTTTCAGATGTAAGCCCAGCTCCAATTGTTAGAAGCAGCTAAACTGTTTTAGCACTACCCTCATAAACAGAGCTTATTAAACTAGAGAGCAAAATTAAATTTGCTTAAGGTTGAGCCTGTAGTTAATTATTAATTAGGGGGAGATACATCAAATGGATATAGAGAACCTTCAGCTTAACATGGAATATGAATCGCAGTGGGTTAAGTTAGCCTCACATTGCTTATGCTCAAGTGTCAACCAAACTAAAAGCTAAAAACTTGAAGATCGATCTGCAAGGATATAGTCACTCACTGAGCCTCCCCTATAGCCTATAGTTATTAGAAACTTAATAAAGTGAAGTGAGCTTTCCACATAAATTTTTAGTCTTATTACTAATATATGGTGGGCTTTGTAACAGTGATGTGTTCTATCAATTGAAGTTAATTGGTGAGTTGATATTGTAACATTACATCACTTACTTTTATTATTGGAAAACATGTTTTAATAGCCATGTGCTTCCATTGTCAATTCCCTAAGACTCATCGACTAAGGAATCGAAGCACATAGCTATTGAAACATGTTTTCCAGTAATAAAAGTAAGTGATGTAGTGTTATAAAATCGACTCACTAATTAATTTCAAATCTTTAGTCTATTACCAAAAGCATTAAAAAGCTGATTTTTCTAAATTTAAAAAAGAATTTTGCTTTTAAAGTTTCTTCCACTTTTACCATAAAGTTTTATTTTAATTCTCGTACTCTCTAACTCATTATAAATGTTTATATTCATGAAAATGCAAAACTATGAGATAATTGCACTTAATTTTCCCATCATATTTAATGATTTTTACAATTTTAATTTATGCCAGATAAGGCATATTTTATGTTATGTCCATTGTATTATTATTCCCAAGTTTATTTCTTTTTTCCCCATGGGAGAAGTACTTTTATACCATCTTTTAATAAACAGGATAACACAGGGTTTGGGTCATCCTTTTATTTAGTGTCCAAAATGTTTATTAGGTACTCAAAGAGTTGTGAGCACATCTAATTAGAGCAAATTTATGAAATCAACATAAAAATTATATTTTAATTAGTCTGATTTATAATTTTTTTTTTTTTATTAAATTTCCAATTAAGCGATCTTCATTACAAATTTAAGCTAGAGATTTAGACATTGCATTATTTGTAATATTCTACAATAATTTGCACACACATAATAATTATAGGTTTTCTTTTCTGGTATATATTGAAGTTTTTGAAGCTAAGAAGGAACAGAAAAAAGAAAAGAAAGCATTTTGATGTTATCTTCTGAATTTCAGAAGATAACATCCTTCTTTTCTTAATGGTAAATATCAGGATGTACCTCACGTAAATGTGGTTCCAGAGTTGCAGCATAAAACCCCATGCTAATAGCAGCTGAAGTTACACAGAACACATCTAGCACCACAGCAGGGACTTTGAACATCGCAAATATCTTACCTGTAATAAAAAATAAAATTTACACAAGACATCAATGTTTTTGTAGAGGCAGAGTGAAGATTCCCTCTTTAATACATTTTAAAAGGAAGATATGAAATCAGTAGTGTAGTCTGGGATAAATAAAACAGAGGATGTAGCTTAATTTGATATATTAAACCACTGTAATTTGCTTTCATGTAGGTTCCATAAATTACTCTTAAAAACTATTGTTTTGTTTTGGTTTTTTTTTTAATTCTTGTTCACCGTGGTAAGTAATTATTTTCTGAAATAGTTTCAATATATATTCTGTTACATAGAAGATATTAGTGCAACAGTCAAATGCTTAAAAAAGAGCTCACAATAAGTATACCAGACTTGATATTTTGAATACCTTTTGTGTAGTTTAATAAGAAACCAAAGAACAAACATTACATCTCAAAAGTTTGTAACTTAAAATATTAGAATATTTTGATGAACAACAGAAAATATTTTGTAAATGTTTAATATTGGTGGCTGGGTAGATGGGTGGGTGGGTGGTGAGTGAGTGAGTGAGTGAGTGAGTGAGTAGTAAGCAAAAAAGTTATTACACCAAAACTATGTATTTTAATAAGATCTAACTTTTTTTTTCTGAAATATTTTTTTTTACTTGCTTATGGTTTCATTTATTATATAAAATTCAGTGCAAAGGGGTGTTTAGACTATAGTCTTAATTTAAGATATATGCCCATATTATGCCCTATATCACATTGACAGTACATGACTTTATAATAACAATTTTTAGGCCATTTTTGAGAAAATTAAAAATAGATTTTCCATATAAAAGATTTTTTTAGTGATTGGAATATGCTAAACTTAAATACCAAGTTTGGTCTCTGCATCTCAACAGTTGGAAAATACACAAAAACTATGTTTATCACACTAGGTGGGACGCAGGTAACCTGGATTAATGAAATTCCAGAAACAAACTATCAAATTAATACAAACTACAATGTATGACAGTGATTGCATAAGTAGAAGAGAATGAATACAACTGCCCTGCCATGTAAATAAATGAAATATGATCTCATACATTTTTGTTTTGTTGTCCTGTGAACCTGACCATGGTAACGGTGTTTGTTAGTCTGATGCCTGCTACAATGGCAATCACTACCTACCTGCAGTGCCAACATCACAACTGTATACATTTATATGTTTTTATCAAAGAACACATGCTTTTGTGATGAAAACAGTAAGCAAAAGTAATCCTGATAAATAGGAAATCTGCATTAATGATTATCAGGTAAACTAGATTCTTGCGAACAGAGCTTCCCCTAATTTGAAATCCATACCTTACCAATTCTTATACAGTATCATAAAAATTCATTTGTACCTTTTGGCTTGCTTTTACAGACATCATCATCGTCATCTCGTATTGGGAGAAAAAAGAACACAAATATTCCATCTAGAAGAAGAACTACTCCCATAACTATAAAAGGTAGTATGTACTTTCCAACCTGCAAGAGAATAATATGTTTTTTTGTAATTTTCAAATACATGAAACAATGATTAGCGAAGCAAGAAAAACAAACTATCAAAACAGTCCAATCTTTCCAATAAATGCAGGGGTGCAACAAACTTTGGAGTATATGTAAGCTATGATGTAAACACCTGAACAGTAGAGGAAGTTTTGGTTCCAAATGGATATAAAGGGCCACCTGCCAAATGGATTTTGCTTCTGAAGATGTTGTGTGGAACTAATTTTAATCATTCTAGAACCTGCCTTGAGGGTGATAAATCAGAGTACCTTACTTTCACTACTTAAAGTTTGAAAGATTTCTCAACAGTACTGCAGCCACTGGTCAAAGGTTCTGGTACAAAAGGTTCAATTGCAAATGCAAATTAAGGAATTTTTTAACCTTATTTATATAGGCATCATACAAAATTAGATTTAACCACAGGTACACCAGTACATAAACAATTATGCAAACACAATAATGGGTTTCAAAAATCTGAAGAATGATGGTATCAAATAATGAGATATTAATTGTTTGATTTTGATTTGTCTAAACAAATTTATGGCACTGACTTGTCATTGCAATAAGTCAACTGATTAGAACAGGTGTTACTTTGGGCTTATGTCTTGCGAAATTAAAAGAAAAATATGCTTTTTAAAATAAAAATAACAAAGTCTTGCTTACTTGAAATTCTTGCAGACTTAAAATTGGCAAACATTATTCATATACTAATAGGTATTTTCCTAATAAATTATAAATTGTCTATTCCACATTAAAAACATAACAAACTAAACTTGAGACTTTAACTTCTTTTTTATTTTCAAATTGATAAATAATTGAAATGTAAATGTTAATCTGTCATGCTGTTTCATTTTCTATTGACAATAGAATAAACCATCTAGTCATAGAAATTCTAAGATAGTTTTTGATCAGTTTTAACTTAAAAAATAATTTAGCAACTGCAACAGTAACAGCTATTCTTTGGTTATAGTCTTTTGAGACACTCCGAAGGACAAAGGTAAGAACAAATTTCCTGTGCCTAAATTGATTAAGTAAATTGCCTCTTTGTGGTAGCCACCAGTGCAGCCACTAACTAGTCCTTATTTCCCCCTTTCAGTGACTCAAAAGACTCAGATCAAAGAATAAGTAGATGTACACAGCAAGTACATAGTGCATACATCAGGATAGATGCAAATCAAATAACTATATTCAGTAAGCAGTAGATTAGCAAGCTGTTTCACATCTGCCATGTTTTTAATCTTAGATCTGTAGAAACTTCTAACTTATGTTTTTGATTTAAACAGAGGTGTTATGTCATCAGAAAATATTTCTGAAAAATTTTCAGGTTTTTCTATTTGAGCATCTCTAGAAGTCAAAATGAAGCATTGAATTATCCTGTAGATGTCTAGTAGTTTTATGATCTTTGACTTGAGCATATAGCATCAATCATGGGGCTAATTGCGAGTTGATGGTGGCACATGCCCATTGTGTTGGGATGTCGCTTAGCAGAATGTCAAGTACATAAATGCATTGATTATACAAAGGATGTGTGTGAATCCCTCCTCACTTTTCCACTACTCTACCAAAATTTTGATTTTTTTAAATAATTCTCTTATATTTGCAGTAGCAATTCTTAATTAAATATTCATTGACATATAATTTGTTATAGAATCTTTTACAAGCAGATGCATTCAAAACGTTTTTGATAGGAACCCCACCTCTATTGGGGAACCTTATTTTAAGTCCCTGGATGTGGTGCATCAGCCTAGCTATACCTGTGTTTACATAATCTATTCAGTTGCCAAGATTTTTGGGTGTAACATGAGAACTATCAGCACTCTTGCTTCATGAGAATTAGTGCCCTCTCTTGGAGTTAGTGAATTATATTTTAGGTTAAAAAACATAGAAATTTTATATGAAAAACAGAGCTAATATATTTATCTAGATCTTTAATTTTAACAAAGGAACTTAAATTGTCTTTATGTAAGCATTATGATAAAAGGCACAATTTTATGATCATATTTTGAGATTTATTCATTTAATAGGTTTTGCGGCTATTAAACTTATTTAAATAATAAATGCAAATTTACCAGCACAAATGTGAATAAATATCAGTGGCAGAATTAATTAACTTTCCTAACATTTATCATCATAATATTCTTCATCCTTTCAGACTTCAAAAATGTGTTCTGTACAACACAATATCTATCTTAACACCAACTTATATTCTCATAAAAGAAATCGGATCACTTCCTCATAAAGTTAATAATGCAGAAAAACATGCAGTCTTAGTATATGTGCCTTCATGCAAGTGAATTGACTATACAGATAGCAAAAGAAGTTGCACTGCCCACTAAATACACAATAATCGCTGGGCCATTGATGACATCATCATATTAAAACAAAACAAAAAAGGAGTGATGACTGTTTTAAAAGTTGGCTTATTACCTTGAAAAGCAAACTCTGAGATACAATTTTCAGCTTTATAATACGCTTTCCTGTTCAAAAGATTTGTTTACAAGATCAGGTTTTAATATTTCAAATGGTAAAAACAGAAAGCTATAAAGGTGTCAATTTATACCTGCGTAAAACAGGGCTAAACATTTAAAACCTATGGGACAAATGTTTTAGAGAACATTAAAACAGACAACATTAAAAAAATGAAATTATGGAAATATTATTTTAAAGTTCTTGCAGTTTATTTAAAGCAGAATTATTGCTTAACCCAAATTAATCCAACTGGGACCTTAAATAAGTTTGCTGCTCAAAATACCTGGAAATTAGCCTGAAGCATTGCCTCAAAATGTGAAACTGGATAAAAATTGATTTTCTGGTGATTTTTAAGACATCCTCTATCCTCGATGGAAAGGAATAAAGCTGAATGCAATTAATCTTAATTTGCTTTTAGTGTTGAAATGAATAACATACTATAGTAAATATTATCAGAAGCTAAGTCCAAATAAGCAAACAAAATTCTCCTTATTGTCCTTACCTATCATGCTATTAGTTGCACAAAGCCTGGACCACATCAAATTACCATCTTGTTCTCACAGGATGTTAAAAAAAATAAAACTTTACATTCTGATCTAAGCACTATCATATTAAGTACTACAGGTTTACAACTTAGAAAAGAATAGTGAGAGGAGCAGTTTGATGCTTGACAGACTGCTTCTCCCTCTCTTGCCTTTCCCTCCCTCCTTCCTGTCTCTTCCTCCTTGCTGTTCACCAGCCATTAATCATCAGTCATCATCACTGTGGAGGAAATGTACTCACATGTTTATGTATGCATGCCTAAAGTCTGCTACACATAAGTTTGACCAATATCGCTTAATGGTTGCCTGAACTAATCCTTGACTCCTATAAGCTGCCTCTCACAATTCCCAACCCCTTTCCCTTGATTGTCAAGTACACTTTTGAATATGATACATAAACCCTATGCAGAGAAAGGTCACGTGATAAAAGTGATATAAACACTCTGCCATAGGGGTTTTCATCATCTGAGAGGAAGGTTTATAACAAAGGATCCTGGCCTATTTTACTATTTACCTGCCAGTGAGAGATGGCTAGTCATGTGACAGTTTAGAGATAAGGTGCAAGCTTATATGGAACAGACGTTAGTGGAGGAAGAAAATAGGTACCTATACAGTGAGGGTAATGTTTTTCCCGCTTACAGATACACTGCATAGAACATCTTTTCTCCATTGTAAACTTGTAGTTACATTAAAGCAGATAAGCTCTTTTTTTTGCTTATACTATATTCTAACATATCATTAAATGCCAAGTGATAATTTGTATTATCCTGAATAACTTATGCTTGATGATTAAGACCAAGGCTTTGAGAAATACTTACCGAATATAGCACTCCACCTATCAAAGGTCCAACTATATAACCAAGACCATAAAATACTTCCAAAGTTGCCTGAAAAGCATTTAAAAGGTTTAATTATACTTATTTGAGCTCAATAATAATTATTGCTTAAAATTGCATTAAATGCAAAATTTAATAACTATCCCTCACCGGTACTCTGATGGCAAAAGGGGAAAAACTGATAAACTTATCTAAGGGAAGAAGATGGTCTATTTAGAAAAATATTTTTATCTTGACTTCATCTTTCACATTACCATGTGGAAATATGTTATCTTGTACATGCATTTTAATATAATACCATTAATGAAGGATAAGAATGTTGTCTTAATCTATTAATTTGTTGTTTTTAACTACATTGCAATCTTCTGCAAAATGCACAAACTTATGACAACCTCTAATATTTTTGATAAAGGGCTCTAGAGGCAAGCAACATTTTAGTGAAAGACAAGCACTTCATAGCCTGTCATGTTACATATTATTATTTTTATTAGTTACATTATTCTGTTCCACAAGCAAATTTGAAAGTTGTTTAATTATTTAAGAAACATTTTATACAAAACCATTCTAGCATGTTTTAAACATATAATTGGAGAAGTTTCATAATGTAATTGAAGTCTTGGTGTGTGTTAAGAACAATTTAGAGGAATTTTGACTAAATTCTCAGGTACATACATAATTATTATACTCTAAGCAATAGTCAGCTATTGATACTTTCACACAATATTATTTTGTTTGAGGAAAGCTTCACATACAGTGGTTTAGTCATCAAACAGCATTAAAAATGTGACTAACGTAAAGTAGCCTGAAGGAATTCATGTGAAATCACTGTTTTATAGCAAGGAATTATATTTTAGCACATGTAAAAATTATTCCTAGTAGTAATAAAATATTACAACACCTTGTCTACTTTTATTATTATAAATAATTATTATGTATAATAACTACTTGTAATCCCCACTATTTATTTCCTATTTTGGTAAATTTATATGTATACCTACATATAGCTGATGTGTCCCATAAAATGTACTTGTTCACTTAGACAAAAGATATAAAATTTTAATCAGTCATATACATAATTTCTGGAGACATGTATCAGAGAAAAAGCAGAGAAAAAGCATTCACGGCGAGATTTACATGAAGACGAGCTGCATCACCTTCAAGATTTTCAAGATACAATAATAGGCATGCATCAAATGTCTGCACTTGCTCAAAAAGCTAATCTAACTTTTAATCTAAACCCATGCAGATGGTATAGCAAAAGAAGGGCCCGTGTGCAAGCAAACGAGTTCATATACTTAGTAATCGAAATTCAAAGCGAGCAAGCTAACCTAAATACATCACAAACTTAGTTTATTTCAGCCTAGTACAGGCAAAATCGCGTACGAGAGCACTGGGTATTCTATGCTCTCGTATCGCTCGCGCGCTTCCGGCTAAATCCAGATAACAAGCTCAAACACGTCATTACTGCAGCAATGCCACCAGCAAGAAAGAAATTGTTTGATTGGAAAAGCACCGACATTTTGTCACTGAACAAGCAATGGAAAACCACACTACTTAAGTAAAAAAGAATGGTCTGAGGACAAACAATTTGGGTTGTATGCATAAACCTAAAATATTGTACAAAAAATATGACTTAAGTAATGTTTTATGAATTCTTCTCTTCAGATGTACCTTTTTCTGCTAAATAATTTAAATTATTGAAAGTACTAAGAATGAATTTTATCTCTGAAGTGGTACTTACCACATCTGATCCAAAAAATTGGAGTTTATATTTTTCAAAAAATATGCACCTGTAAGCTATTTTAAAACATTATCTCATATTTTTTTTTAATAAAAAATTGAACCATTACATGGCTCCTACATTGACAGCTTAGTAACATGACAAATTAGTTTTTGCTTTCACTGTTTCTACACTTAAACCATGTACTATAAAATATGACACAGCTTGAAAATGGTTTAATATTAATAATACTTACAAATATAGTAGCAACACGATCGGGAAACATTGCAGCTGTTATGGAGAAGGCTGCTGTGGTTGCTGCTGATGCTCCAAGGGACTCAATAATACGGATTGCAAATGACAGGGAGATGAATTCTACATGATTAGGTATGAGATCCAGTAACCTGTAAAAGCAGTTGGTTTAATTTATATCTTCTGTTGCTAGTTTGTTAATGGTAATAATCAGCATCTAGCAATAGAATAACAAGTTGCAGCACCTTATTCATAATATTGATATAATTTCTTAAACATTATTAGTATTTGTGTATTTATGGAGATTTTGGAATATCTGAATTTGATATTAGTGTGTGAAAATTCATTTTAGTCTTGTAAAGATATGCTGTCATGTCTCCCAATTTTCGTTCTTTCATTTCTACTTTCTTCAGTGTCTCAGTTCTCATATTTAGAAATATTCTTCCACAATTAGATTTCAATGCCATATTTTAAAATCCCAAAACTTTTGTTTGCAATTAATTTTATTTGTTTAAGAAATCAGAATATTAATTTATCTGAAAATATACATCTGCAATGAATCAAAGTGCACATATTAAGTTTATTTTTTAAAAATGTAAGGGATACTGGAGATTGCAAGGGAAAATGTAACTTTTATTTCTAACTTTGTTCATTCCAATACCTATTAAATATTCATATACCCATAATAATCCATATCCTCCTAATTTATGTAAAACCTCTTCTAAAATTATAGAACTTTATACAGTAGCTTCTACACGTGCTCTTTCCTTTCTGTATTTTTAAGTACCTACTACCAGTTAAAAAGGCTTAAATTATAATGATTATGAATTTAGAAGGAGAAAAAGGAATGGAATAGATGTATTGTACATCAAAATTAATAAAATGAAATATTTAAATAGGAAGAATGAATTAAAGCCTAAATAATTAAAACTAGAATAACATTTTGAAAAAAGACATTGTCTTTCCAAAATTGCTGGATTGTTTACATCAAGAAAAGAACTATAAATTTCAGGATCCAAAAATACATATAATTTATATATGTGATTAAAAAAATTAAAATTAAACTGACAGAGCTTAAAGGTGATATAATATTGAACATTAAAATGGAATTTTACAAAATAAAAATATTTTGCATAAAGTAATAGGCCCATTTGAGACAAATTAAACAAAAGATATCATTATAAACAAAAAGATAGAATGTGTTTATAAAAAGAATAAAATAAAAGACTAAGCAGTGGTAAAATAAAGTCAATAAAGTTGTTAAATGGAATCAGAGATAATTACAGTATAATAAAATTGATTGAAACATGTAAAATAAAAAGAATACCTATGTTGATTTGCTAAATGATGTTAAAAGTATTCTATTAATCTCAGGATGTGTAGGGAAGGCAGAGAAAAAGAAATAAAGAAAGAAAGAAACGGAAATTGGGCATTCCAACAGATTGGTTGTGGATAGTTTGTACATATTTTCAACAGTAAGGAACAATGGTGCAATTTTGTTGTATGCAATTAACTATCAAAATACGCATGTTTGAAAGAGAAGTTATATTTTGAGTTATTCTAGTGACTGTGAAATGTTACAGTCAACATGTGCTTTAAAAGATGCAAATTTGCTCATAGTGATGCCAAATTTTGAAATTGTAAAGTCCTGCAAATGTTTTGACATTAAAGTTTTGAACAAGTTTAACAGTTCAATTCAGTTATATAGCCCACAATGCCTTTCAGAAAAAAATAAAAGGAAGAAATAAGCTTTAGAGTATTAACCTAAGATTAGATGGACATTATAAAAATCTTCATTTTAAAATTTGCCAACCCTATTTATGAATAATCTGAAAGAAATAACTTTGTCATTTTAAGGCTTATAAATGACTAAATGAATGTCCTTTTAGAATATTCGATCCAAAGATTTCCCTTCCTATTGTAATCTAATGTAATAAAATATGTATGTTGAGAATATGCCTTACCCGAAAAGTATTGAACAGAGGGCAGCTATAACTATTCCAGAATTCAACATGAATTTTGGACCTATGTAATCCATCTGAAATAGAAAGTAAAACAGATTTCAGCAAATATAAAATGGAAAAGAGACAAAGTAAAATTCTTTCTTTTTTCTTTAAAATCTTTGCTTCTTGCTGTCTTTTTGTGCAAATCTGTTATTGAAGTATCTTAAGTCAGTGCTACAAAAACATGGGCTACCAGATGTGTGGCTATGACTGAAGTAAGCCCTATAAGAACTAACTAACCCTATAAACTAAATTAGTTTTTATTGATACTATTAAAAGACCACTCTTAACTTAGAAGAGCAACAACTGAAATGCTGAAGTTACTAATGCTCTGCACTGCAGTGAACATCTTAAGATGCTATGATTCTATTATATAGCATCCACTTATTTTATGTTTTAAACAGAGTCTTGGACAACTATGATGAATACGTAGTTTGTACAAAGTAAGTCGTGCAACAGTTACTATGTTGGATTAATTTTTTTTTATCACAAGTCGTGTGTAGGACAGGAGTTGAATAGGTAGAGACAGACTGAAAAATTCAATGCCATAGCGAGTCAGTTGAGAAATTCAATGCTATGTCAGCATGTTGCCATGGTGGCTCAGTGGCAGAGCAACCAGCTAGAGATCAGGAGATCCATGGTTCAAATCCTGGCTATGACATTGAATTTTTCAGTCTGACTCTACCAATCCAGTTACTATGTTGTTCTGGTTGCATATTTAAGACTGCATAAATGAAACATACTCACAATACCACCTCATACAATAAAAATATAGACTGGAAGTTGTATACAGTGAATTTCTAATAATTATTTTGAGTCAATAAACAATTTCTTCACTAAGCCTGTTACTTATTATATAGCTTTCAAGCATTGTTGCTAAGTATGACCAATGGTATTAATATTTACGGCTCTTATACTTTCAAGAAGAATATTTCAGATAAATAAGTCATTAAACAAGTAATTTTCTTAGAAATGACCACTTTTGCACTCAATATGCTGAGTGGCTGAATGTGACAATTCTTTCACAGTTTCTAAAAAACAGATGATTCAATATGCTGAGTGGCTGATTGTAACTATTCTTTCACAGTTTCTAAGAAACAGATGAATGAGAAATGACAGTACTACATCTTCAAGGTCAATATGAATTATATCTCTACTATGTAGATATTTCCATTTATTTCTATCTGCTGGAAGCAAGCTGCTTACTCAAACCCTAGGCCCCTGAAGTGTTGATAGTTGCAGATTCCCCTTTTCAGAATTGTTACTAAGAAGCAATACACAAGAACCTTGTTTACCCAGATAAGATGGGACCAGAAATAATCTGAATATATGAAAATTGGGTTAATTCAAAAACAAAACTTAATAGTTTCTAACGAAAGCAAACTTTGATATATGACATTGAAATTTAAACCACTGCAAAGCAGAAGAAAAACAATTAAAATCCAATCAGATGAAATGTCTATAATTACTAACAGCGCTATCATAAAAATGAATGAAACATTTCACACACTTTAGCTTTTTGTTGTTCTGTGTAGCTTGAAGCACATGACAAATGATCTCTACATAACCTGTGGTGTCAACATTACAACCACATACATTCATATCTATTTATCAGAGAAAATACGTATTTTCAAAGTGAAAAAGTAAGCAAAACTCAATCCAGATAAACAATAAAATAAAACATAAAAAGATCTGGAATAATGTAGTTCGGGCAAACAGGTTCTGTATTCCACATGTTTGAAACTGAAATTTCCTGAGGTATTCACAGATAGCTGGCTGAAGCAGTGTGCTTCTCAAAAATGGAAATGGTTTTTGCCCAAAATAGATATTTAGGGTCATTTTTAAACATTGAAGTGCTGAGCAGCCAGTTTTGTGCTCAGTAATTTTAGGAAGCATACCATCAACTGTAAAAAATAAGAAAAGTTAGTAGGCTGGTAGTATTTTTGATATCACTCCACTTATTTTTTATATAAAAAGTATCAATCTAAAGGGTGTGTTTTGCAATCAATTGATTACATTGCCAGCTTCTTTTCCAATATTCATTCATTTAACCATGTCACTATGGCTACTGGCTCTTGAAGGATTATGCGTTATAGTATTGATATCTACCAAAGTCAAAATAACTGTTCTGATTAAATCAAATGAAAACTCTGCAAGGTAGATTCATAATGATTGAATAAAGATCACTTAAGTGGCTAATTTGTAAGCTTAAAATAAATTAGTGCAATTGGAAGGGACCTTTATCCAATTAATTGTTTATTCAACTCAAAATGTTAATAAGGAATAATACTTTTGAAAGCTAATGTAAAAAGTATTCATTTTAACTTGTAATGAATTCCCATTGCAGCAGTTGTAGCTTCTCAAATCACTAGTAAAATGGTTACTTACATATTTTCCAAGTACAGGACTGCTTAAAAATGCCACCAGTTCGAAAATACCAAACACAAAGCCATATTCTGTTGCAGTTGCACCTTTTTTCTCAGCCTAAACATAAGAAAGAAAAAAAAAAAAAATATGTGAAAGCAATTTTCTGTAAGAAACATCAGCAAAGTTTAAAAAATTACATGTATCTGCAAAAAGAATGCAATTCTATTTTCTTTAAGGTGGAAGCTATTTATTTAAACCTTATTACTCATCACCAGAAGTATAACATTTTATACTGAAGAAAAATTAAATAATGCAGAATGTGCAGAATTTCAATTTAAATCACTAAACTTGTTTCAGAGATGTAAACTTTCAGAAATGAAAAGAAACCAAACTTAACTCCTGTTATGGCTGCTAAACAACTCAGCAGGACTCTTCATTGTAAAAATTCTTAATGAGTTAAACTTTGCATTTCAAATGGATTATCTCGAACTAAAGGTCATATTTGAAACAATTTACGTTGGCTTCTTTTGTTTCAGGTTTGCTTTAGTAGTGAAAGCACTTTTGAAATTCTTGCAAACAAAACTCAGTTACTGCGAAGGCATCCTGGTGAAATGTATCATCCAGATTGTGTTGTGTAGACTATAAAACTTCTCATCAAAGTCATGATATGGTCAGTCATCATGGTCTATGTTGTTCAAGGGACAATGTGACTGAATCAGTACAAAGAAGTGCTGAGGAGTAGGCTGCTGCCCCAAATAAGAGACTGGTTGCCAAATGGAGAATCATTCATATTTATGCAAGATGGGGCACAATGTCACACTGAAAAATCAATTATAGCTTCTCTGAGAGAGGAAAAAATACATTTGCTGCCATGGCCAGGAAATTCAGCAGATATGAACCCGATTGAAAATGTCTGGAAACTAGTGAAGAAAGAAGAGGCAAAGGAAGTGATTACTACGAAAACTAGGTTTATTGAAAAGATCATAAAGGTCTGGAATCATCATCTGCATATACAAGAGACAGTTCAGGCATATATAAATAGCATGCCAAGGTGAATTAAAGCATTGATAGCTGCCAAAAGCGGCTCAGCTAGGTATTAAAAGTTTCATAAAATTGTAAGCATCTGACAACAATTCAGAAATGTAGCCAATTATCACCATAAGTATGTATATTATACTTCAAATTCTTTGTCAGTGTTTAAGAAAATATAATATTTCAATGTAGTCTAGTAAAAATAAAAACCATATTAGTTGCATTTTTGCCTCCTAATCTTGTATTACAGTGAAAAATCAGGGTGCATCATATAATATGACTGGGTACTGTAAAATAACTTTTGGAGGTGAAATTTATATTATTTCATTTGGCATTTGGTTTTCTCAATTAAAATATAAATGTTTATTTCTGAGCCTGAAGGTCAAATGCAAGTGATGACCATGTATAGGTTTTGAGGGGAGGGCAGAATGTCAAATTCCTTAATAGCCATCCTTTCAAAGAACTACATATTTTCAGAATCCTTTCTACATGGAGTACTACAGCATGTGGTGGTTTGAAGGTTTACAGTATCTCTTTAAACCAAAGAGTGCAATAAAACCTCTAACCGCATGTCACATTGCTCAAGATGGACAAAGATCTACTGCAAGACCACTGTTTCCTTCTTCAGAGGATGTCATGTGCAGAAAACAGAATTGGAGTAGGTACCTATATGTTCAGGATGCAAAGTACCTCTGGCTGCTGGTAGTTTGCAAGACCAAAACTTCTCAGAACTGCTTATTTGTTTAATAGTTCCTGATATTATCACCAAGAGTTCACCCAATACCAGCCTAAGAAAATGCATTCAGCATGAGATATGCATGCACTTAGCCAAGCTCTTTGACTTTAGCTCATAAAATGTTATTAGGCTTGATAAAATATTAAAAAAAAATAATTTATGTAATTTTGAGTCATGATCTATAATTAAGAATTACATTACAGGCACATATATTATGCCTAAAACAGCAGATTTAGCATAATTTCTTTTAAAATGATTTGCTGTTTTGCCAAACATGGCATGCTGGATAGTAAACCATGGCCTTCACTCAGTTTTAGTTCAGACTGAGCCAGATCTACAATTTCAGTTTGTTATTTATCATGACAGCATGGAATGGAAATTTGAAGTTACATTTTCATTTTGAGGATGGTTAATATGTAGAATGTGCTGCTCAACTCAAATGGCCAAAGTGGACAGTGATCTTTTCTTTCTTTCTCTTTTTCATGTAAAGTTATATTGTAATTATCTTATAAAAGGAAACAAATGCCACCTTCTCTAGCACTTAAATTATTACTTTTTCTATATGCACTATGTACATAGTGTATAGAGAAGGTATTGCACTCCACCAAAAAATTTGATACCGTGATTTCACCGGAAATATATGTTTTAGGGTCCCCTGTATCCAAAAAAAGTATTTTCAGAAAAAGGTCTGTGTATGTGTGTGTGTGTGTGTGTGTGTGTGTGTGTGTCCGTGTATCTGTGTGTCAGTGATCACAATAACTCAAAAATGAAAAGTTGATAAAATACCAAACTTAATATTTAAGTTTAGTATCTTCCAGGGATGCGACACGAAAATTTTGAGAAAAATCCTCCCACCCCAAACTACTCTTTACATGGAACTTTTTTCGAAAATTTTGATTTTCTAAAAACTGGCTCTTAACGATTTTGGTTAAAATATTGTATATTAAAGATCCTGACAAATAAAATGTATATTTTGAATTTTCTGGGAATAGCTTCTGAAGACTACTTTATTCTGGGTAATATTACGGAATTTTGCATAACTGCTAAATCGTAAGAGATGGACAAAAACTTACCACACAACAAATGTAAAGCATTTTAAAACACACAATTTATGTTATATACATTTTTTTTGTAGAGTTGAATGTTTTTTTAGATATTCCTTGTTTTTGGTTTCAGCTATAAAAACATACTTTTCTCATACAGGACTTTGAGAACTCGTGTCCATACAAACAAAGGAACTTCAGTCACATAGCAACCAGCTTTTGACCATCACTTTAACCTATGGTACTCCCTTATTTCATTTCTACTTACATGGAAGCAAGTAATAAGACTATTTCTGCTAATTTTTTCTCGATTAGCAGGAAGTAAATAGAAGCATAAGCTTTTTAACAATCATTTATTGCAGAGTTGTAGAGAAAGTCATGTGAATGGAACACATCAGATTTTTTTTCACTTTGTTTTTAAATTACTTGAATCCAAATGTATCTAACTTCTTTAAACTCCATTTGATTCAGTTTGGACCCCACAAAAATTGCATTCATTTTTAAACTTATTAGGTAGATACTAATAAATTACACAATTTCTCATTTCAAAATTATGGAATTAGGATAAGTATCTAGTTTTAGCAAGTAATGTTTACACAGATTGCATAGAAAAAATAGGTTTAAAGGAATTTAACACTAAAAAACAACACATTTTAGGTGTTCATTCTCTCATTATTTAAAGGGAATCAATTCAGGAATATACTAATAAATTTAGATGTTTATGGGAGCTAACTGAAATAACAGAAACAAACAAATTTAGATAACTTAAATCAAGATCGACATTTACAACTAAAATAGTGTATTACAGGTAAAAAAAGTTGAATTGGTCTGTTAAAGAAGTACTTATAGCACAAACATAACAGCATTCTAGATTTTAATACTTTTGTAATTTTAAGAAGCAATTATGCATGGAAATTATACATTGTATAATTAAACTTGACTGGCTAGGAGCCTGGGGCAAATGCTTTAATGTATTTACAAACATCAACTTAGAATTAAATAAATAAAAACATATTCTGGGAAATAAGCTGAACCCAGTATTAAAAATGACAATGCAAACTTCTAATGAAATTCTCTCAATAATGAAACACAGTAATTTAATTTTTAAAATGTGGAAAGGGTACCAAAGGAATGTTTTCATGATAATGTAAAAATGAAGGTAAAAATGTGTGTGTGCGTGCATGCTGAGAGAGAGAGAAAGAGAGAGTAAAAATATTTCATTAATTAATAATTAACTACAGAATTGATGATTGGTCTTTTATCTTAACACAGATCTGATCCCATTCCTCATGGGTGCCAACCATGCCTTACTCTAGGGAAAATTATACTATGTTGGTTTGCCATAGCAGATTGAGTTAATTTCACACATATCTTAATCTTTAAGACTACAAAGAAGTTTCCCCCGATAAAAAATCTTCTTTGACTAAGATATGAACCTGGCTTTTTGAAATACTAATAACCACAATGATTACTATGTCACAAAGACAGACAGTTTTATAATAGTGTATTTATTCCTCCTTTGAAACATACATATACATGTTATTGGACATGTCAATATATATACATATACACATATACATGAAAACACTAAATGCAGCCATATTAATAACGTTAATGGAAAATATTTATTTGCATATGCCTCAAAAATACCTTACAACCTAGATTTATCATGTAGGTTAATTATCATGTGTGTTATGCAATGCATGCATTCGAATAGATGGAAAGTTAAATAAATAATATAAAATAAATATCAACAATGTAGAAATAAGTAACCCAGAAAAAACAAAGAAAACAAATTAAAAAAAGAAACTTACTTCTGCTGGGTAGAAAGGTGCTTGAAGTGAAATACAGATAGCACAACTAAAATGAACACTTCCGATTGTTATTAGAACCATCCATTGTGTTCTGTTAAATTTTGATTTAAAGTTATTTAGAAACATGTTGCTCTTTGTTCAAAACTTCAGTCTTCTGTCGGTCACTGCCTTCAGCAAAGTGGCAGACTTCAGCTGCAAAGAAAAAGATTTATACACATGAGAATTAGCTCTATTAATTACCAGGTGCTACAGTGGTACAGAAGGAAGCAGATTATCCTTATTACTTTCATAGTGCTCCTTGGTGTCATGAATATTTAAATTAGAACATGTTCTCAGCTGTTTCTATGAGTATCTTCCATCATAAAAATGTTTTTGCTAGGTGTCAGTAGCAGCTGTCGTGTTGCACAGTGTAGCTGTAGTGTATTATGTTAAGTAAGTCTCTGGTTTTATCTCTAGGGATTATTCACACGCTATTCTTAGTAGAACAGTATGGAAACTGAGACTGCTTTATTTTAAGAGAATAAGATGTGATAGTCAAGGTAAATTTTAGATGATTTAGAATTAACTTTATTTGCAAAACAAACAGCTCTTTCTTTTTGATAAGTGAAGAAATACACAAACAGCATTCCAGATTCCTCAAAAATGTGCTCACACTATTAGCAAATGCAAAAAAAATGGAGAATGGAGTGCTTCATGCATCTATAGGAATTCTTAACGAACTGCCAAATGAAATAAAAGCTGAAGATATGAAAAGCTGAATATATATTAGATAATCATTCTCATAGTGTAAATGAATAAAAAACAAAATTTCTAAATTAGATTAGAAAGCATTCTGTAGGTTTGTTTAGGCCAGGAAACCACTGAACATAGAACTAGTCAAGACATATACATGTATACATATGTTTATATACAATGGAAAAAAAATGTATAAAGCTTGTGCTTAAAGCTTGGGTTTCAAAAACAGCAGAATAGACATATAATCACACCATTTGTATTTGAGGCCTATACTTTACTTAATGTGCTCTATAAAAGCACATGAACTTCCTTTTTTTTTAATAAATATAATTTCATTATATGTAACATTAATGTAATGTCAGATGAAAACCTTCTAATTATCGACATAATAGTTACTACTAGTAATTATATAAAACTAAAATATGATTATTGCATTATGTACTGTTCATAAATGTCAACAAATTACAATAAATATTTACAAATATGTTACAGAATTTCCAATGCAAAAATTTACAATTATGCACTAGAGTGTAAAATATCAAAGCATCAGGCTTTACAGACCTTGTGACATTGCTAAATACTAAAAATTCATTTGACACATTCGTGCAAGTCAAAGTATACATCAGTTTAATTTGAATATAAAACGCACACACTAATATACACAAAATGCAATACATTATAATACTTATAAATACAATGATTGTTGACAGTGTTGTCAGACAGATTTGTCACTTAAATATTCATCTGCAGAGTAAAATGATTTATTGCAAAGGTACTCCTTAAGAGAGGCCTTAAAAGCCCTAAAATTTCCAACATTTTCTTTGAGATTACTGGGGAGAGCATTAAATATCTTGATTGTTTCATAATATACACCTTTCTGAAAGCAATGAAGATTGGCATTAGGACAATGAATACATCCCTTTTGTCTAGTATTAATGCTATGAATTTCCATGTTTGTTATAAAACTATGTCGATTAACTGCATAGAAATTTAAAATGGATAATATATAAACACAAGGTAAGGTGAGGATGCCCAATTTTATAAATAGTTCTTTGCATGACTGTCTGCTATAAGCATTACAGATTATTCGTATAGCTTTCTTCTGTATCCGGAATATGCATTTACTATCCACTGAATTACCCCAGAATATTATTCCATACTCGATGATAGAGTTAAAGTAGGCAAAATACACCAATTTAAGTGTATTCATTGAGTGAAATTTAACCAGTGCTCGCAGAGCATAACATGCTGAGCTAAGTTTAGGTGTAATGTAGCTAATATGTGACTTCCAGTCCAAATGCTTATCTACTTGAAGGCCAAGAAATTTGACTTCATTTAGCTGTTTTAACAATGTATCATTGATTCCTATTTCTATGTGTGTTTGTGGTGAGCGAGTAGTTATAAATTTAATTGTTTTTTTTTTCAAGGTTTACTGAGAGTTTGTTTACTTTGAACCAATTTGACATACAATTTAGAACATAGTTTAATTTTACTACACAGTCAATGAAATCTTATCTTTTTACTAGAACACTAGTGTCATCTGCGAATAAATAAATACTTGCAATACTGTTAATGTATAATGGGAGGTCATTTATGTAAACCAAGAACAAGATTGATCCCTGGAGAACACCATGTTTTACTGATTTCCATTCTGAGGCACTATTTTGATACTCATTGGAGTTATTAATTTCAACCCTTTGTTTTCTCTTCTCTAGGTATGAAATGAACCAATCTAATATGTTATTCTTTATTCCATAGAAATGTAGTTTTGCTATCAGAATCTCATGGTTCACACAGTCAAAAGCTTTCACTAGGTCACAAAAGATTCCACCGACATGTTTCTTTTCATTTAACGCTGTTAACACTTTATGCGTGAGCTTGTAGGTTGCATTATCTGTTGCTACTCCTTTTCTAAAGCCAAACTGTTCTTTGGCAAGTAAGTTCTTTTCTAAGTAGTAATAAAGCCTATTGAACATTACTTTCTCAAACACTTTTGAGAAAACAAACAAGAGAGATATAGGTCTATAATTTGAGATATTATCTTGTTTACCTTTTTTAAAAAGTGGTTTGACAATAGAGTACTTCATTGTGTCAGGAAATATTCCACTCTTTAGTGATTCATTACATAAATAGCTAAGGGGAATACTTATTAGGTCAAAACATGCTTTTAGGATTTTATTTGATATTTCATCATATCCAGAGGAAATTTTGGTCTTGAGCAAATTTATTATATTTTTTATTTCAAACGGTGTAGTCATTTTTACTTTAAATTCAGGGACTCTGTTTATGAAAGAAGTTTTCCCTTTACATCCATAATTTATATTTAATTTGTCTGTTACATTCAAAAAGAAATTGTTAAAAAAATCTGCGATCTTTTGAGGATCGTCAATTTTTTGATTACCGGAATTCAGTGCAACTGAGGAGCTTTCTGGAGATCCTTTACCTGTTTCTCTTTTTATTATATTCCAGATAGTTTTTATCTTATTATTAGAATTGGATATCTCTTTATTATAATGCAATATTTTAGCAGCTTTTATTGTTTCTTTTAGAATTTTATAATACTTTTTGTAATGACATTCTAAGTTTGGGGTCTTATTATGTTTCAGTTCTTGGTATAATTTTCGGTTACGTTTTGCAAGAAGTTTTAATGCATGTTGTAATCCAGGTGTTATTTTCCTTCTGATTATGTATTTTACGATATTTGACTGGAAAGGATGCTACAAAGTGAGAGTTGAAATGTTGTAGGAAATGATTGAACTTGTCATTTACTCCAGTTATTTCATAAATTTCAGTCCATCCTGTTGAAGGTCATACTTAAACAATGTGAGGGTGCTTTCATCTACTTTTCGTGTTCTACAATATTTATAGTCGGTTTTAACTTTAGGTTAATCTCTTTAATGAGAAGTATTTGTGCCTCATAATGTGAAAGGCCATTTGCAAATGGTAAGGTTATTGAAGTTTTAATTCTATCTATATTTATGAATATGTTATCTATACATATAGCTGTAGAGGAGCTACCCTGAATTCTTATAGGAAAATTTACCGTGTGTTACATGTGGTATGTAAAAAATATAGAATTGAGTTGGTCCTTTCGGAGACTAGGTATAAGATAATTGATATTAATGTCACCACAAATAATATATTATTAAGTAAATAATGCATATGAGATTACCATTCTTTAATCTGCCATGTTCTATATATCAGGTGTATAAAATGTACAATATTAATTAAAAACCATAAATAAATACACTATAATGCAGATGCTGGTGTGTGTGTATGTGTGTGTGTGTGTGTGTGCGTGCGTGCATGGGTGTGTGAGTGTGTGTGTGTGTGTGAGTGAATGAGTGTGTGTGTGTGTGTGCACGCATTCTTGTGTGTCTGTGTGTATCCTTTTTACTTTCTCTACACATACTATATGCATAGTGTATAGAGAAGGTATTGCACTCCACCCAAAAATTCAATACCAAGGTTTCATTGGAAATATATGTTTTGGGGTCCCCTGTATAAAAAAAAGCATTTGTAGAAAAAAGATCAGTGTGTGTGTGTGTGTGTGTGTGCATGCATGTGTGCGTGCACGTGTGTGTGCATGCATGCGTGTGTGGTGTTCATGTGTGTGTGTGTGTATGTATGTGCGCACGTGCATGTGTGTCTGTAAACATGATAATTCAAAAACGAAAAGTCAATAAAATACCAAACTTGGTATTTAAGGTTTGTATCTGCCAGGGATGCGACATGAAGATTTTGAGAAAAGTCCCCCCACCCCAAACTACCCTTAATGTGGAAAAAATTTTGAAAATTTTTATTTTCTCAAAAATGGCTGTAACGATTTTGATTAAAGTATAGTATATTAAAGATATCTGTATGGTAAATAAAATATATATCTTGAATTTTCTGGGAATAGGCTCTGAAAACCTCTTTTTTCTGAATGAATTATGCGTAACAGGTAAACTGTAAGAGATAGACAAAATTTACTACACAAAAAATTTAGATCACGTTAAAACACACAATTTTTGTCATATATGTTTTTTTTTTTTTTTTTTTTTTTTTTTGTGGAATTGACCATTTCTGAGATATTCCTTGCTATTTGTTTCAGATTCAAAATACTTAAACTTTTCTCACACGGAAAGTTGTAAATAGATACAAATTTTAACCACATGGCAATCAGCTTTTAGTGTATTTGACTATTGTTTTAGCCTATTGTGTGCTTTTATTTTACTTCTACTTACAAGGAAGCAAGCAATTAAGACAATTTCTGCTAATTTTATCTTGATTATCATAAAGTAGACAAAAAATATGCTTTTAACAATAATTTGTTACAGCGTTTAAGAGAAAGTCATATGAATGGAACACATCAGATTGTTTTACAAAGTTGTGATATGCAATTTGTGAGAGTATTAGGTTAACTATTGTCATTTTATTACAAAATTCACAATATAATTCAATGATGTGCATCATTGTTTAAAAGTCAGCATTCTCTCACGAGTATATTAAAAAAAATCTGATGTGTTCCATTCACATGACTATTTAAGCTCTTATTACTTTACTCCTTTTAAGTAGAAGGGAATAAGGGATTACACTAGGCTAAAGCAATAGTTAAATCTTCTAAAAGTTGTTGCTTTGCAGTTGTCTTTGAAATTAGGTTCTCTTACCATGATCAGGAGTATAATAAGAGAGATATGAAACGGAAGTGGGCTTCCCATCTGAGAAAAGTTTTAGGCATTTTAAAACTGAAACCAATAACAGGGAATATCTCTGTAATGGCTAGCTCTAGAAAAAATTATATATATAAAAAAAGGAATGAAATGAATGAGGGCTACCTAATTGAGAAAAGTTTTAAGCATTTTAAAATTGATACCAATAACAGTGAATATCTCGGAAATAGTAAATGGTATATGTATATAACAAATTGTTGTTTTAATGAAATCTACATTTGTTTATGTATTAAGTTTTTGTTTATCTCTTACAATTTACCAGTTATGAAAAAGTCATTCAGAATGAAGAGAACTTCAGGGGCTATTCCCATGGAATCTAGGGTATACATTTTAGTATTACATGTAAATATTTTTAATATACAGCATTTTATCATAATTGTTTAGAGCCCATTTCTTATAAAATCACAAAATTGAAAACTGTTCCATGTAAAGGGTAGTTTGTGGAGAGAGGATTTGTCTGAAAATATGTGTGTCTCACTCTTGGAAGATAAACTTAAAATACTACTTTTCATTTTTGAGTTATGTTGACAACGCACGCATACAAGCACATGCACATACATGGATTCAGGGGTCTCAAAAAATGAATTTCTGATGAAATATCAGTATCAAATTTTTGGATGAAATGCAATATCTTCTCTACCTTCTATGTACATACATTATTTATACATGCTAGAGAAAGTAAAAAAAAAAAGTGTTCAGATACAGAAACTATGAAGTCCTGTTTGAAACTAGTTTATGTTGTTATTTTCAGAACCCTTCAGTTAACCTATTAAATCTTTAAAATTAAATATAAATTAATTTTCAAATAGAATTATTTTATAAGTTTTATGCAAGCATTATGATTCTGAGCTTATAAATTTACCATTAGAATTTCAAGGTGTACTTTAATTAAAGTACTTTTTATTAAGGCCTAATTACTTTAATCTTTTATGTAAAGGTAGGCATAGGCAAGGCTTTTAAGTGTTCCATTCAACTTTCACTTCTGGACAAACCTGCTATTTTTTTTAACAACATAAAAGAATCTGAGCTGTTACAATCACACAACTTTCTCTACATATTTTAATTTGTTTATATAGCTATTTTATAAATTATTTACACATCTTCATTTTCTATATGATCCTGTGCAAATTAATCAAAGCAGAACTATAACACAGCATTTTCATGTTTTCATAAATTTAATCATAAATTGCTTCCAATTTATATGTCTTAATGAATAATATGTCCTTTATTTTCCAAGTTCCATTACATGATTAGGCATTGATTCTAAAAGACTGGAACCACATTTTTGAGATCATGAAACACCTTGAAATGAAGCTAATATCAAACTTCCTTTTAAGAAATAGTCAAATTTTACAAATCTCTTTTTGCAAATAGCCCACAAACATTCTAAGGGATTAATATCAGGTGAATTTCCTGGGAATTCAAGCACACAAACATTGTTATTTTTGAAGAATTTCTACAGTTCAGGATGAGTGCTGAACAATGATGAAGCTGCAAATTAAGCACACTTTCAATATACTGTAAAACACCCTGAGGAGAAAAAGTTTCGAGGCTATTCACCTATAAAGGACACCTTTAATTCCAATTGAAGCCATAATCAAAAGTGATCAGTACATCACAGCACTGGTGAGAGCTCCAAAAAAGGTTTCCAGAAAGTGGCAGAATTTTTCACCAAAAAATGAAGAAACTCTTCAAAGATAAGATGTTCTTAAATGGCCAAGGAATTTGCCTGACATTAACCCCATTATTTGCAAAAGAGACTTGCAAAATTTGACTGTTCCACAAAAGATCATTTGATATTAGCATTAATACAAGCATGGTTTCATGATGATCTCAAAAATGTGTGTTCCAATCTTGTGGAGTCAATGCCTAATCATGTAATAGAAATTATAAAAAAAAAAAAAAAGGAGGACAAATTAGGCATTAAGAAAAGTATTTTGGAAGTAATTTATGATTACATTCATGAAAGTATGAAAAATGTTGTGTTATTGTTTTGTTCTGATTAATTCGCATGGGACTATATAAAGGTGATGTATCTGTGAAATTAGACAAAACATTGTGGAAAATTAAGAAATTATTTTGTTTCATAATAAAATGATATGAATTTTAAGCTTTAAGAAAATTTTTTCCCGCATGGCAAACTTTAACTACCAATTAACTGAAGCTAAGGATTAGTAAGGCCCATGCTTATTAATAGGCACTCCCAAATATAAACCTTATTTTCTCACAAAGTTTTTTCCAATACTTTTCCATTCTCAAAATGTTCCAATCTTGCAGTTTTTCACTAATTTGTTTCAAAATGTTTATACTGCCTCTCAAAAGCACATAAAATAAAATGGACATTCTTCTTTTTCAAAAAAATGCTCCACTTTTGATAATTAAATTATTATATTTTGAAAAATAAAGAGTAGTGGAGAGTACAAAAAGTAACACATTTTTTACACTAATTAAGGTTAATATAAAAACAAACTATTATGACAGACAGATCTACTTTTATACTCCATTTACTCTAAAACGGGTTCTTTTTAACTCATTTATTGTATAACTGGATATTTTTATGTGAATACTTTTTAAAATGCATCATATGGCTCATTCTTGTTCAAACAATGAACTTAGATGCCCGCCTGGGTAGCATGTAGCGTGTTTGCTTAACATTCAACAGGTCGTGAGTTCGAATCTTATTCAGGATGAGTTACCCGGATAAGCTTTTTTTTGGGGGGGAGTTTCCCTTATCCTGAGAAGATGAATGTTAAGTAACGTCAAGCTCCATGGATCCCATGATCATTTAAGAATCATTTCTCCAATCTCATTCATCGTCCGATATGACCAACCAGGTTAAAGGACATTAAACTACAAATTAAAAAGAACTTAGACATCAAAAATGTTTATTTAAATAAACATGCAAGGTAAAATTTTGATACGTGGCAAAAATAGCATTATTCTTGTATATAATAAGTGGTATAAATTTCAATATATATAATGGGTTTTCCAAATTTCACAGATGCATCACTTAAGTATGATTGCTCATAGGAATGGTTTCAGTATACATTTTGTTACAGATGAACAGATGTTGTGACACCTCTTTACCTTGGACATACTTTCTTGCAACTAGACAAACTCTATGTTTTCAATGTACCCTGTGTGTTGGACATCTGTGAATGTGACCACCTGAACCATCCTACATGGTTACATAAAATTCATAAACTAAGAAGAAGTGAGTGTGTCACAAAGACTGTAATCAGAGTAGGTTGTAATGGCTGAGAGTGAGTCATCAAGCCAGGCTCTTGCAGAAATATGATTTACTATATCAGCTAAATCAGCTTCACTCAGACTAAGTTAAACCTGTGCTTACATGAGCAGCTTTTCTCCTTCCTCATTGCTTTCCATGTTTTCATTTTGACATTGACTATGGAATGTTTCATTCCTTCACACTTAGGAAATGCAGTCAACATCTATCAAGAACTATAGTCCAGCTGCTATTTGTGGACATGACTGAATCAATAACATGAAATCTTGACTCCTATCATTCCTTATCCGCCATAAAGTAAATTATTATTGAAACAACTTTCAATAATGCAAAACTTAAAAATCTCAAAAATGAATCCCAGGTTTATCTCCAATTGTTAAACAAACTTTGATACCACCCAGCATTAAAAGTCTTGAGATATTGACAATACTGGGGTTCCATCCCAAAGTAGTAATTATGTTATTCTTTAGAAATTCAGTTGAGATTTTGTAAATAACATTTTCTAAGATGTTTGAAAAGCAGAAGTGTAGTTAATGGTTCAAGTCCATAAGCTTAGCTTTAATCTTTATTAATAAGTGATAGTGCAATCAAATTTCTAGTAACCTTATTATTAGGTCCATAAAGATTTAATGTTCATTACTTTCTTCACTTAGTACATAGTACAGAGGTTGAGAAGGTATTGCATGCCACCCAAAAATTTGATACCGAGATTTCACCAGAAATACATATTTTGGGGTCCTTGAATAAAAAAAATTAGAGAAAGTACTACATGTGTGTCTGTGAACACAATAACTCAAAGACAAAAAGTCAGTAAAATACCAAACTTGATCCTGATATATGGTGGACTTTGAGACAGTGATGTGTTTTAACAATTAAAATTTTAGTTGAATCGATTTTGTAACACTACAAAATCAACTCAACTAAAATTTTAATTGACCAAACTTGATATTTAAGTCAAGTATCTTACAAGAATGTCATATGAAGATTTTGAGGAAAATACGCTTTACATGGTGCAAATTTTGAAACATTTAATGTTCTCAAAAATGGCTAATGATTCTGCTTAAAATACTGTATAATAAAGAATTTACGTGACAAATAAATTGTATATCTTTAATTTTCTGGAAATAGACCCTAAGGACCTCTTCAATCTGGATGACTTTTACATAACCAGTAAACCATATGAGATAGTCTAAAACTAACTACACAGAAACTGTAGATTTTGTTAAAACATGCAATGTTTTCGTTGAGTTGACTATTTCAGAATTATTCATTGTTTAAAATACTTAAAATACTTAAAAATTTTCTCATACAGGAATTTGTAAATTCCTGGTCATGGAAAGAAATGAACTTCAATCACATAGCAACCAACTAAACTTTAGTATAGCGTATTTAGCCTAGTGAATTCCTTTATTTCCCTTCTACTTAAGAGGAAGCAAGTAATAAGACCATTTCTGGTAATGTTTATGTCAAGTAGCATGAAGTAGATAGAAGAATAAGCTTTTTAACAATAATCTCTTACAGAGAGAAGGGAAAGTCATGTGAATGGAACACGTCAAAATTTTAATAATAGTATAGAGGTTTGACAAAGTGTGCACTACATTGTTCAACTAAAACTTGTAGCTTTTCATGTAATTTTTATCTATATATTTTCCACTTCTGTACAATTAATGAATGGAAATTGGAAATGTTAAACGTCATTTAATAAATTATAATCCTCTCCCCCAACAATCATCTATGTCATTAACATGCACATAAATATTAAGACAGTTTCATCAAATCCATGTGTCTAGCAGATTTTTTGTTTCTGTACTTTCTTATTCAAAACCAGGTCTTAGAAAATCTGAATACAACTTCCTTTAGAGTTTAAAATTTTTGGTTCACTTTGAAGCCTATTTATGTTTTACAACATACTTAAAAGTAATGCACAAGTGCATTAAAATTTTGACTTGTTATTATGCAAATAATATTTAATATAAATGAAGTGATGATCATATGAAGTATCAAAATAGAATAAATACAAGTTTATAAAGAATTAGATGCATTTCTTTTATGTTAAAGATATCCAAGCATGTCAAATTTGGAGCTTATATGCCAGTTACCTATATTCATTAAAACACAATTAATTACCAGGGTTAGCATGTCTGTCACACATTCAGAGGCCCCTGAGTTTGGATCTCTCTTAGGGTAAGTTATCTGGAGAGGTTTTTTCAGGGTTTTCCCTTATCCTGAGAAGATGAACATAAAGCAAGTTTAAACTGCATGGACCCTGAGATCATTTGAGCATTATTTCACCAATTTCATTCCTTGGTTGAAAGTTAACCAATCAGTTAAAGGACAATAAACTATGATAAAGAAAAAAGAAATTGTTTATCTACAACATATTTATGGATGTTATTACTGCATCTAACACATTGGTGTGCATAAACACATAAAAAAGTACAAGAATTTGTTGCTAATTGAGTAAGCTATGCATTTTCAAAATTTTGAGTTTGCTCAAAACTGAAAACGAACTATTAAGGGCATACGTCTTTATTTCTTTCTAAAAGCTGAACTTTATTAGATTCCCAAGAAACTGCTGAACCCCAATGTTAATGCTTATGCTTAATTCAAACTTTCTTAAAAACTGCAGCATAAAGAACTTCTCAAATGTTGTAAGAGAAGAATTAACTAACAAACACATTGGAGCAGTAACTTCACAACAATCCATTATCCAACATACCTAATTTTATATTATCATATACATAAGCACTACCATATATGCATGGGTTTTGGAAAAAGTTTGGTTAAGAATGGAGGATATTGAAAGACAAGAAATAATAGCGATGTTCAATACAAAAAGCTCATTGGCTTCGTATAGAGACAAAAGTGGTCTGGAAGAGATTACACTGATGTTTCTGATAAAGCTGCAAGAGAAGCCTTTACTTGGGCTAGAAGTGAAATTGAAAGGCTTGAGAAGAAAGAGTGATATAGAGAAATGCCCTTTGTGTCACCTGAAGGATAAAGAATGGCATATAGTTTTAAAATGTGAAGAAACTAGGATGCTTAGGGAGAGGATAGAGAAAAAGGAATAAACAACATTGCCAAAAGAAATCCAAGTGAGAATGTTAATGAACATAACATCTAGGGGAAACTTAATTGAAATTGGAAACTTTTTGGATAGAGTAAGAGTCAAACAGATATGGAAAATTAGTAAACAGAACAAAGAAGAAGAAAATTAAATTCTAAGAGGTAGTATGCATTAGATTTAAGATATAGTGGGATGCAATAGATCAGCAACCACAGGGTTTGAGCCTATAGGGCCCCAGGGTGAACAGCAATTCAGTGGAGAGATACAAATGTAAGGAACTGTATAACAATTTGTAAAATTTGTGAAACAGTATAAATACTTATTATAGAATAATCTTTTACTATTTCTCTGTAACTGTTTTCTCCAGGGATGCATTCATCATGCTCAGTATAATCTACATGAACATGCAGAATATTTCAAAGATTGTCTCTCAACCCAGAGGTCCGGGCTGGATGGGAGAATCTGGCATCATTCCCTAACCCCCCCCCCCCACAGAATCAAAGTATGAATGTGGGACTGACTCCGAGTGTATTTTCTAATAGTACTGAGTAAAAACCGGCATCTACAACTTACAATCAATGAATTAATTGTTGTCGCCCTCCGTGGTGTAACAGTTACCATGCTAGCTTCATGTACCCAAGCTCGCGGGTTCAAGCCTGGCGGAGGACGATGGATTTTTTCGGGCGTAAAAATCCTTAGCATGGCATCCTTCAGAAGGGAAGTAAAGCCGTGGGTCCCGTGTCGTAGAACCTCAAGC
The DNA here is from genome assembly GCA_030762935.1 of Hymenopus coronatus. Taxonomy (NCBI): domain Eukaryota; kingdom Metazoa; phylum Arthropoda; class Insecta; order Mantodea; family Hymenopodidae; genus Hymenopus; species Hymenopus coronatus. The sequence goes on from CM060895.1 coordinate 42,025,063, forward strand.
CTGATAAGAGAGGCCTCTGAGCAAAATTAAGCGATCTTTTACGCCCAATATAGAATGGGACACTGAGAACCAAAGCAGTTAAAGAGCGTCCATAAATAATATGCCATTTCCATTTTTGAATTAGTTGTTGCTAAAGTCAAAGTCTTTGTATGACCACAGAAGTTAAAGGGGTTATACAACAAACAACAATTAAATATGTTACTTAACTGAACTTAGTCAGCTTATCCTCTCTGTGTGGAGAAGACTTCACCTCCTAGGACTTACACATGGGTGCCTAGGGTCAGAAGCCAACAACATTTTATTACAGAATGAAGAATCCCAAACAAAGGATCCAGACCGAGGAAGCAGACAACATGAAATTAAAGCAAAATGGATGATAGGAAAGGTGATGAAGCATTTGGCGAATGAATGGCTGGGGAAACTAGAGAACTGCCCAGACGCAGTTTTGCCCAACAAAAACCACACATGTGATCCCCTGGGATTGAATCTGGGCTGCCTAGATGCCACCACAAATATTTGCTATCAGCCTAATTTATCTCTGAATCAGGTGTTGAGATTGTTTTAATCTAAGAGAAATTTTACAGCTAAATAAAATTAATAATAAAAAAAATGAATAAAAGAATAAGCCAATTTGATATAACACAAAAACTTATGAAAGGAAAGCGCGGGGGAGAGTTTTCACCTCAAATAATTTTGAACAGAGTTAATTTAATTGAACATTTGATTCAATCAAGAGATGTTATCTCGTTTATCTTAGTTCATTATTTTATGTAGGCAATATGCAATGTTCAGAATAACTTTTGCAACATCTTTTGCAAAATGAATTCAGCCTATGTTCCTATATCTGTCAGAAGATTTCTATGTCTCATTTAGCCGAGTAAAATTGATTCTTAGCCATTTAAACTGGGTATTGAAAGTTAAGAATTTGATTTAAATTTCAAATAGCTTCAAATTCTGCTTTGAAATGATTTTGAAAATATGTAAGAACAAATACTTATCAGTGAAAAAGCATTATATTTAACTGAAATTAATTGGCTGAAATTTTGATGAAAACAGCAGTTCTCTCTATCTGAATTTCATCTGTAAAAAAATCTTATGTGTTCCACTCTGATCTCTGTAACAAATTTATCTTTAAAAGATTATTATTTTATTTACCTTATGCTAATTGAGATAAACATTAGCAGAAATGGTCGTATTACTTGCTTTCTTTTAAGTAGAAGAGAAATAAGGAAATGCAGTAGGCTAAAGCAGTGGTCAAATCTTTTAAAAGCCAGTTGCTATGTGATTGAAATTTGTTCTCTTTGCATGCCCAGATGTTGACAAATTCCTATACGACATAAGCTTAAGTATTTTAAAATTATAATCAATAACAAAGAATACCTAAAAATGGTTAACTCTACAAAAAAATTGCACATGACAAATTCTGTGTTTTAACAAGCTCTGCATTTTTTGTGTAGCAACTTTTTGTCTATCTCTTACGGTTTACCATTTATGCAAAACTCATTCATAATGAAGACCACTTCAGATTGAGATATACAGTTGGTCATTTAAGTATCTTTAATGTTCTAATCAAAATCATTAAGAGCCATTTTTGAGAAGGACAACATTTTGAAAAATTGTTCCACGTAAGGATAGTTTGAAGTGGGGGGAATTTCTTGAAACTTTGTGTGTTCCATCCTTGGAAAATGCTGAATTTAAATAACAATTTTGATATTTAATCGACTTCATTTTTGAGTTTTCATGCTCACACACACACACAACTTTTTTTTAAAAAAGGTTTTTTAGGGGGGGAGTTCAGGGGATACTAAAACGTGCATTTCCAGTGACATCTCGGTATCAATTTTTGGGTGAAATGCAATACTCTCTATCTATATACTATGCACTAAGTACTGAAAGTAAAAATAAATGGTTATAAGAAACTTATACAAATATTCCAGGAGTCATTTTTCCTTTGTTTTCTTTCTTCGTTTGTGTGTCGCTTATAAGGGTCGACTTTTATTAAATTTATGTCATTTTTTGTACTTTTTAAGACATATTAGGTACCTATGTATACTCAACTTCTAAGTAAACGAGTTGTATAGATAAGTGTGTTTTCTCTTTCGTTAATCAATATATTATAAATGTGGTGCATTTTCTAACCGCGTCTATCTTGTAAAAAAAAACATTGCAGTTGTTTTCGTACAAAATTACAAGGAAGTTACATTTTGAAATTTATGATTTTTTTCACAAAATAAATTTTAATAGTCCTGTTTGTTACAATCTAAGTGTATGCACACACCATTTATGTTATAGTTTAAAACAGTTTATAAAATTGAAATTTCACTCATTACCACTCTTTAATGTTTACAAAATTGCTTTCGCAACATTTAGTCACTAGCAATGGTGCTATAGTCATTTATACATTTGGTTTGTTATTATGCTTCATTATTTATATTTGTAATATATAAAAGAAAAACACAGTGTATTCTCGATTCCAAAATAAAGGGAAAATATATAATAACGTAGTTAAATAAAAATGCCTTTCTTTAGCTGAGAATCAAAACCACTTTGAATGTGATGGTACATTAGCCACAACAGCACAGTAGTCAAGTTGTTTCTTCTTTATTTGTCGATATTTGTGACGTCAAAAGGTAGGTAGGTATTCATGGCTGACTGGAGCTAAACGGAAGTTGAATGTTTTTGCTCCTTTTGGAACTTTATTTGATAAAATCTAGCTTAGACATTACTCAGAGATTTTAAAAAGCTTATATGTCAGAAAATAGAGGCTGTTCCAAAGCGAAAGAAAACAGCACGTGCGATGTTTGCTTGAGCATTGGATGGACAAAAATCAAGCCCGCATGCTCTCAGTCCATAATTTTTCTGGTTATGTAACTGTATGTAGACAGTTTGGCATTTCAGTTAGCACTATCACAAATATTAAAGTTAAATTAACTTAGGATAATTTTCGAATGGCTGAAGAAACAAATGGAAGTGTCAAATAAAATCGATTTATACCTTTCTTTAGCTGACTTATACATCCACTGGAATCTCCCAAAGAGGTGCTCAGCAGTGGCTTCCGAAAATACCATTAGTCCTCATTAGAGATAGCCTCATTGTTAATAATTGTAATAAAGACATAAAAAAGAAAAAAAACCAAATTGAAGTTGAGAGGTATTTGCACACCTCTGAACGTCAACCACGGCTGGTCCACATGTCCACTAGCACTGAGGATACAGATACATACGAACACAAACGAAATCACAAAGCGAACAGCAGTGACGATAACTTTACTAAAACACACATTTCGGTGAAAACCGCTGCATATCACATGCATCCAACACAAACAACTACCAGAAACTAATTTCAATGGTTCTTCCACTGCGTCGCGAAAGAGTAGGTAAGTCATGTGAGATGTGGGGCCGGCCTTCGACCTTATAACAGGTTTATACGATGCTTCATTCCTTCTGCATTATATAACATGAATTTGACCAGGCGCGAGCCATTCAATTTTTATAGAAACTTTATCCAGTTCATCCAAGCGATAATAATAGCAATCAGCAAGTAAGTTTTGTGTTACAAGACATCATTATTCGCTTGATGATTATTTTAATCTTAGAGTCTAGAAACCCAAAAGGAGAACTAGCCTCGGGGGAACTTCGCCTCTGGAGTAAACAGCAGTTACTGAGTGCAATTGCTTTCATGGAATATGTGTCAGACATACGTCGCAGTTGGGGTTGGGGTGCCTACTTTCGGAGGTAAAGAATGAGATGATCAATGGAAAGAAATAAAGAAAATACCTATGGACTCTTAATAAGTAAAATTATAAGTCCGTAAATGAAACACATTGACGGAATGTTGTTCATTACACTGTTTTAATTACCTACCTATACGAATATGCACTTACACTCCTACAGCCGTTGTAGTAAAGACATGTTTATGTCAAATAAAATGCAGGAAGCTATTATTTGAATTTTCTGGGATTAACCTTTGAAGTGCTCTTCATTCTAATGACATTTGCATAACTGGTAAGCCGTAAGAGATAGACAAAAACTTATTACAAAAACATGCAGATCTCGTTAAAACATACAATTTATGTCAGATACCTACATTTTTCGTGGAGCTGATAATTTCTGAGATTGTTTCATTGTCGTTTGACTTTAGCTTTAAAATACCTATATTTTTTTACTTTCTCTACACGCACTATGTACATAGTATATAGAGAAGGTATTGCAACTCCACCCAAAAATTCGATTCCGAGATTTCACCGGAAGTATATGTTTTAGGGTCCCCTATATCCCCCAAAAAAAAACATTTTCAGAAAAAGGTCCGTGTGTGTGGCCGTGTGTCTGTGAACACGATAACTCAAAAACGAAAAGTCGGTAAATTCCAAACTTGGTATTAAAGTTTAGTATCTTCCAGGGATGCGACATGAAGATTTTGAGAAAAATACCCCCACCCCAAACCACCCTTTACATGGAATTTTTTTCGAAAATTTTGATTTTTTCAAAAATGGCTCTAACGATTTTGATTAAAATATTGTATATTAAAGATATTTACCTGATAAATAAAATGTATATCTTCAATTTTCTGGGAATAGCCTCTGAAGACTACTTTATTCTGGATGAAATTTACGGAATTTTGCATAACTGTTAAACCGTAAGAGATAGATAAAAACTTACTACACAAAAAATGTAGAGCACGTTCAAATACACAATTTTGTTATATACATTTTTTTCGTGGAATTCATCGGTTTTTATATATTCCTTCTTTTTTTTGTTTATTTTGTTTTGTTTCAACTTTAAGAACCATACTTTTCTCATACAGGAATTTGTCAGCTCCTGTCCACACAAATCAGGGAACTTCAGTCACAAAGCAACCAGCTTTTGACTATCACTTTAAGCTATGGTACTCCTTTATTTCGCTTCTACTTTCAAGGAAGCAAGTAATAAGACTATTTCTGTTAATTTGTTCGCGATTAGCATGAGGTAAATAGAAGAATAAGCTTTCTAACAATAATTTGTTGCAGATATAGAGAAAGCCATGTGAATGGTGCACATCAGATTTTTTCATATGCAACCTGTTAACTCCTGGCTGTGTAAAGAAACGAACTTCAAACACATAGTAACCAGCTTTTAACAGATTTGACTATCGCTTTAGCCTAGTGCATTCCCTTATATCGCTCCTACTTACAAGGAAGCAAGTAATAAGACAAGTTCTGCTAATTTTATCTCGATTAGCATGAAGAATATAGAATACAATTTTTAACAATAATTTGTTTCGGAGAAGTAGATAAAGTCACATAAACGGAACACATCGATTTTTGTTGGTGGTAATGTTTAATCCACCCATGAATGGTTTTTAAAATGTATAGGGACAGGCTTATACATTGCTAAACAGTATACTTGGCATGCTTTAATTTTTATGAACATCCTAGAAAAGAAAAAGACTTTCAAAACATCACATGACATGCGACTGATGGCACTCAGTATAGAAAGGATGTGGACGATTGGTGAGGGAGATTGGGAGAGAGAGAGGGGGGAGGGAGAAAGAAGCGAAGTGAGGGTAAAGAGAGGGAGGAGATCGCCAGAGAGTAAGAAGGAGGGAAATTATGAATAGGATTAGTCACGAACCGGGTCCCCAGTCAATAGGGCACAACGATGCCCTTAGGCCCTACGGGCCTTTGCCCTTACATGATCTCACGGAAAGAAGAGGAAGGGATGAAGGATTATATCCGAAGTGCGATCAGATCCTCATGACGACGGACACAAGTGTGGATGAGGTCCCTAACGGTTCTAGACTGAATGCCTTTGACGGCGTCCAACCAACAGCGCCAAGCCTCCGTGGGTTCCCCGAAAGACCCTAGCTCAAAAGCGCCCGAAGGAGGACATTGGTCGATTACGCCAGCAATAAATCTCAACGGTGCGCAAGTCACCAACCGGCCCGGAAACTGCCCAGCACGTTATCTGGTTCTTCAATCCTGAAACAGATGACAAGGAAGTGATGGGATTAGGAAATTATGGATAGGAAATTCGAGGGATATAAGAAACGAACATAAAAAACCTTCCTAGCAGTTGCCTGACGATTCAGGGAAACCCCAAAAAAACGTGACAGGAAGACCGGCCACGGGAATCGACCACGACCTCCCGAATATGCCGGTCCCCATGGCCACGCTCGCTAAAGCGTCTCGCTTTGGTCCTTCGTGGGCAGGGGATCGTGGGTTCAAGTCCCGCCTTGGGCATGGATGTTATATGTTTGTGCAATGTGTATATGTTTGTAAAAGAAACAGTAAAACCAGTAATCAGTAAAACCTACGGGGGGAAATGTAAATAGGGATACAGTACCGGAGTCCTGATCAGACTCCGTTACTGTTTAAGAAAAAAAAAAAAAGTCGCACAGATTACCGCGCCATCTCTGTAAGAAAGCGGTGGAGAAGGAGAAATATTGAAAAAGTATGATAGAGAGAGGGCTAGAGTGAAGAATCCTCACATTTAACGCAATAACGCGAGCAAAGTTGCGGTCTCTGCTATTACTGTTATAAATGCAGGATTTCCGTATCGAAATTTACCCTTGTATTTAGATTCTAGATAAGTACTAAGGTTAGCAAAGTTCATTTAAAGTGATACATCTGTGAAATTTGGAATATCCACTGTATATAAGATATCTTATTGGAATTTATACCAGTTCTTATACATAATAATAGTGATATTCTTTATATATATATATATATATATATATATATATATATATATATCAACATTCTAGCTTGCATCGTTATTTAAATGACAGTATTGTATAGTAGTGCTGGAGGGGATACCGTACATCAGCCATTGATAGGCTTTTTGTACGTCAGACCCCAGGAAGATAGGATGAGATGAAAGTAATTACAACGGGCAGCCGGAACCAGACGGCGGAAGGGAGCCATCTTGGATGATCTCTAACAGTTCCCAAGCAGTTCTTCATCTCGATGCGGGGAGCATTAGGAGCCCGCGCTTCAGGTCTGACCAAACGCCCCTGAATCTACCTACGACCTCCACCGCCATTCCACCGCAGAGAGCCAAATTTCGAACGCGAAGTCACCTCCACGAGAGGGCGCCACCACCGCAGTCCTCGCCAACACTTACAACCCTGAAACAGACCGGTTGGATGGAATGGAGATGAATTTAAGACAACAGGTAGTACGGGGAAATGAAGAAACCTCCCCAGCATTCGCCTAGTGACCCGGGAAAACCCCCGAAAAATATTTAGATACCAATAAGGTTGGCCGCGGGGAACCGATCCCGTAATCTCTGGAATGCCAGTCTCAGACGAAACGCCTGAGCCATCTGGCTCATCATGGTTATTCAAATAATAACATGGTATTCTCTAAATTCATTATCCTAATTAAATGGGCCTCATGGTGCATTTTTAATTCCATAACCTAAAAATGTCAACTTTTACAGTAAATGAGTTTACAAGTAGATCCGCCACATCAAATTTTTATATTAACCCTAATTATTGTAGAACATTATTTTACTTCTAGTACTATCCAAAGTCAGTGATTTTTGAAAATGTAACAATTTATTTTTCAAAATTGGAATTTATATTTAAAAAAATATGAGTATTATCTTTAATGTACTTTTGAGGAGCAGTATAAGCATTTTGAAACAAATTAGTAAAACATTCATCGTGTGGAACATTTTGAGTATGGAAATGTGTAGGAAAAAGGTTTTCGAGGAAAAATGTTTTAAAATTGGGACTATCTGTTAAGAAGTATGCGCCTACACATTAAAAGCGTCAGTTAATTGGTTCTTAAAGTGGACTTTTTTTTTTTTTTAAAGTTTAGAATTCATATTACTGTATTATGAAAAAAATCTGATGTGTTACAATCACATGACTTTCTCAGCTTCTCTATAACAAATTATTGTTAAAACGCTTATTCTTCTATTTCATGATCATCGAGATAAACACTAGGAGAAATTGTCCTTATTACTTGGTTCCTAGTAATTAAAAGGGAAAAAATCGAATGTATTCCACTCTAGCTGTTCGGCAAACAAACCTTTTATTGAAAAACAGTAATCTGTTGTATACATCATGCTAATCAAGATAAACATAAGCAGAATTAGTCTTATTACTAGTTCCTTTTAAGTAGAAGAGAAATAAGAAAATGCACAGGCTAAAGCGACAGTCTCTCCTTTAAAAGCCGGTCGCTTTGTGAAACAATTAAAATTCCAATCTCTTTGCTTTCTAGGGGTAAACAAAGAAAAACGAGAAGAAAGATGTCTTCCGGTTTCAGAAAAGTTTAAGGGGCATAATTGAAACTAATAATCCGGAATATCTCGAAAACGGTTAACTTTACAAAAAAAAAAAAAAAAAAAAAAAAAAAAAGTATTTAACATATATGGTGTGTCTTAATGAAATCTACATTTTTGTGCAATAAGTGTTTGTATATCTCTTACGGTTTTCCAGATATACAAGTGTCATCCAGAATGAAGAGGTCTTCAGAGGCTTTTCCCAGAAAATCCAATGTATATACATTTCGTTTGTCATAAAAAATACCTTAAACATGCGGTATTTTAACCAAATCGTCAGAGCCATTTTTGAGGAAATCAAAATGTTCATAAAATGTTCCAAGTAGTTGACTGCGGGGGATTTTCTTGGAAAACTTCGTGTTGCATCCTTGGAAGATACCAAACTTAAATACCAAATTTGGTATTTACCGACTTTTCGTTTTTGAGCTATGCTACCCACACACATACACACGGACACACGCGGACAGACACACGCACACACGGACTTTTTTCTATAAATATTTTTTTTTGGATTCAGGGGCCGCAAAACATGTATTTCGGTAAAATCGCTATATCGAATTTTTGGATGCAATATACACTATGTACATAGTATGTGTAGAGAAAGTAAAAATTGCTTTTCTAATTTTTCACAATTTTTGGTCAAATTTTAAGGATGCATGCATTGCCTTAAAGTTTAGTTAATTAGGTATCCGATAGTCGTAGCCAGTTTGGTGAAATACAAAATATGACTTCAAGAATAGTTTATTAATTTAAGGAGCCGCTAGGGTCCTGATACTCTAAAATGTGCAAAAATTAAGGGCGTGTACCTGAAAGAAACATAAGTGGCGAAAAAAAAAAAAAAAAGAGAAACTTACATTGTCTCAACATGAAGCGAAAGGAGTGCTGTGCAGAAGTAACACAACGCCTTTGAAAATCTGGAGGAGCCGGTTCTTGACCACGAACCAAAAAGGAAAACTGTACAGCGAACTCTTCATTTTGCACTGCGGTACACACAATTTCACGTTCATAACTGTGTCGAGAAAACGATCTTCAGACAAGAATTTTCATGATGAAGCTAAAAGTAGAACTATAGGTACATTAGGGCGATAAACTATTATTGGTATTTTCCATTGAACAGCCTGTTGGAATGTGAAGTTCCTGTAATTATAATAGAATTCTAAGCGTAAAATCTTATCTGGTATTTAAATTAGGTTACTTTAAATCTAATTAACCGTGCACATTTGGGAGGTCCCGGGATCGATGCCCGGCAGCCATCCACTCCGACCATGTTTTTTTTTTTTTTTTAATGTATCTTGTATAATAAGCCTTAAACCGTAAGAGATAGACAAAAACTTACTACACGATGAGTTAGTCTGGTTAAAACACACAATTTATGTCATGTATACTTTTAGGTTAAACCGTTTTCGATACATTCTTTGTTATTGGCTTCAATTATAAACTACTTAAACATTTCTCAAACGGAAATTCATCTTTATTTTCATCTCTTTTGTTTTACTCCCGGCAAGCACCAGTGCATTCCTTTTTTTTCCTTTACATTTACAAGAAGCAAGTAATATGACCAATTCTGATAACGTTTATCTCGATTGCCATGATGTTGATAGAATACTCTTTTGTAAGAAAAGTTTGTTTGCGAGACAGCTAGAGAACGTAATGTGAATGAAACACATCAAATTTTGTTAAATTATTGGTTGCCAACATAGATTTTTTACATGGAAATTTCAACAGAAATTTTAAAAAACAATTTCAATTAAAAACATCTTAATGAGAAAGGTAAATGTGACTTTTTAAAGAGAATTTGGATGAGGTATTATCTTCCATATTGCTAGGATCTTGAATTTTCCAGCTTTGGCAGTCACAAAATCATGTATAAATCTGAGAAGTTTCAAGTCTTGTGCTAATTGGTATTCTATTGACGAGAGAGACAAATATTTCGGTTTCTGTTCTGGAAAAGTTGATCTCAAATGGTTATTTAAAGCAGTAAGTTTATTAAAACCTTCGCTCGCCAGAAGCAACACTAACTGGTAAAATAAAAATAATTATCTTATATTAGAGCAATGCACAGTCTCGAAAATACTGACTGAAGCTTCAGAAATGGAATTCAGAAAGCAAATGGAAATCCTGTTTTTATATTTATTTTAAGATTGGAAAATGTTACCTTAAAAATACACTGGAGGTGTTTCAGTCAGTTAATTTCCTGTAGCTCCTAAGTGGAGCAAAGGACATCGTTACGATGTTTCCTTGATCGCATTTGAATTTCTATTCGTGAATCGTCACTATGCGCCATGATGACGAGAGATCGGCTCATCATTTACGGATGACTCTGTAGGACGAAATGGCGGAATTTTGCTCAGAAACCTTCTTCTCTGAAGGTATGGGATTCTTGTCGTGCAAACAAATATTACACGGAACCCCGGCTATATTCTACTTCCCTTCGGAAAGAAGCTATGCGTCCGAAAAAAGTACATCAATCTCCGCCGGGATTCACCTGCATTAGAGGCTAGCATGGTAACGTTTGCATCACGGAGAGCACAGAAGTGTTTTATCCACCTTTTAGTTTGTTGCTCAGATCTTCAGGCTGTGTTGAGTGAAATTTCTGGTGAATTTCTGGTGCAACTATCCAAATACCCCTTTGATATTTCTCTTGCCATGTAAAAAATCAAGTCAAAGTTTGGCACATAACTTCAACTTCTGTAAAACAAAATTTAATAAGGATATAATATTTTCAGTAAAGTCATTGAAATTGCTGTTCTTGAGGTCACCATCGCCACACAATTATATGTGCAGCATTGTTGCGGCAATATATACTACAAATATGACATTTCATACGAAACAACCATAGTTCATAAAAGCTAAGGCATAATAAAGAGACCAAGCCCAAAAGACACATTAAAATCGCGAATGCCCTTAGGTCGCACTTTTTCTCCGGTTTCTGATAACATAAACATGTATTACCTTCAGACCTTCCTAAGTCCCGGACTCTCTAAAACCCCGGGTTCCCTGACACGAGCCGTAGTTGTGCATCCATATACCGCCATGGGCATAGGTAGAATAACCTCACCAGTACGGTGCCGAATCCCCTCCTCCTACCTATTTATCTAATATAATGTACAAGTATATCTTAAAATAAGATGGCAGTTTTGGAATATGTCCAAACAACATTAGAGTTGACAGGGAAAAGTGACAGCTCCAAAATAAACTCTGGCCAGTTCCAATAGCCGTTGGCGCGTTTGTAGTTCACGTTCTGCCCCGAAAGAGTCGCGGGTACGAATTACGCTAAGAACATGGATGCTTAATATTGTGTTTTTCTATGTTTGTATATTAATTAAGTTATTCTACCCTCCTGATGGCCAAAACATGTAGGCACCTATAAAAACAACAAACAAACAAACAAAAAGTCTGCAAGCAGTAACTAATGCGCTCAGCATAGGGGAAGATAATTATGTAAAATAATTAACTTAATACCAAACTATTAATAAACACTAGTTTTACTATTTTCTCTTCCACCTACCTATAGGGGTAAGAATTAAACATTATTTTGACACTGCCAATTGCCAGGATCGTATCAGCGTCGCTGGTGTGCCAGAATTTTGTCCCGCCAGTTATTGTTTCACAATGTTTCTGAAGTTGTTTCACAAACAAACTTTTCTTATTAAAGAGTATTCTTTTGCCTATATCATGCTAATCGAGATAAACATTAGCAGAAATTGTCTTATTACTCGAATCCTTGTACATAGAAGGAAAACAAAGGGTACACTAGACTAAAGCGATAGTCAGATCTTTTAAAAGCCCATCGCTATGTGAAACAGTTGAAATTCATTCTCTAATGCGTTTCTTGGAGTAAAGCACAAGAGATAATAGGAAAGTTGGATTTTCGCTTTTCATACAAGTCATGTGTAGGACAGGAATAGGATAGGTAGAGTTAAACTGAAAAAGTCAATGCCACAGCCGAGATTTGAACCAGGATCACCCGGTCTCTAACTGGTTGCTCTAACCACTGAGAAACTGAACTATGAAGCCAGGAACTCTTAACTACTTACGACATTGTAAACCCAATGGGACATGTCATCTCAACATACTTTGAGATCATCTTGTAGTTTCCTGAGAAACATGCGAGACAGTGAGGAATTTAATGCAATACGGGCATGTTGCAATTGGTAGTTCAGTGTTTAGAGTAACCGGCTAGAGAACGGGAGATCCGTGCATAAAATCCGGCTATGACATTGCATTTTTCAGTCTGACTCTGCCCATCCAAACTTTAAATAATTTAAAATTGAAACCAATAACAAGGAATATCTCGGAAGCTGTTAGCTCTCACAAAAAAGTATATGACACATATTTAGTGCTTTAATAATACATATGTTTTTCTTTCTTGTTTGTTTTTGTTTTATGTAGTATGTGTTTATCTTTTACGGCTTATGAGTTATATAAAAGTCATTAAGAATGAAGAGGTTTCCAGAGACTACTCCCAGAAAATTCAAAATATCAGTTTTGTTTGACACGAAAATATCTTAAAAATGGTGTTTTAAGCTACATTCATGAGATGGAAACGCAGACGTAACGCAGCTTAAGCGCAAGCGCGAGGGAAGACCATTCACAATGCAGCCGTAAGCTCAACGTAAGAAGTTGGCGCAGGTTTCTACATAGATCATAGATCATTGCGTACATGCGGATATCTTCCAAGTGCTCCGCAAGTTTCAAACTGAATAACATAGCCAACAATACCACATAAGAAAATTCACTCAATCCTTTACAGATAGTATCGGAGTATTTTATGGACAATGTTCAGAAATCTGTGGGGCCAACCACAGATCTATACCTATTGTAATTGAATCCACTTCTGCCAATGACTTTATCAACTGAATTTCTAGTTTATATGAAGAATAAACATCAGATGACTGAAAAGCAAGTAATGGTCTCTCAAACCACATTATAGTGGTTATCATGCTAACTTCATATACCCAAGGTCACGGGATCAAACCCGGCGGAGGTGCAATGGATTTTTTCGGGCGTAAAAATCTTTAGCGTGGCTTCCTTCGGAAGGGAAGTAAAGCCATCAAAGATTTACGGCACATAAAAGGACCTCAATCTTGATATAGATGCCTCTGAGCAAGATTAAACGGTCTTTCGCGCCCAATATAGAATGGGACGCTGAGAACCACGTAGTTAAAGAGCGTCCATAAATAAAACTCCATTTCATTTTTTCTTTACAAATAAATAGGATATAAAAATTACTTACTAACAGCTGACGCTCGCGGCAATGACGTCACAACAATTGTTAAACCAAAAATATTGAAAATAATGCAAGTTTGGAGACTGCAGAAAGTGATAAAGCTACACATTTAATGAACTGTGAATTATCTCTTTGAGCCTTTCAATTTATGAGAGCAAGAACTCTAGACACAGATGGTGGGTACATCCATTAAATCAAAGGAGGATTCGCAAGGAGACTACTAACGTCTTGAGGGAAATAGCCATTTTTGAGAAAATCAATATTTTCGAAAACTGTCCCTGTAAAGGATAGTTGTGGTTGGGGGAATTTTTCTGAAATTCTTGGTGTTATATCTTTGGTAGATACCGAATCTAAAATACAAAGTTTGATATTTACCCCACTTATTGAATGATGCTGTCCTGCATACGCGCGCGCACACACATTCATACATGGAGCTTTATCAGGGGCCCCCAAAACATGTATTTCCGGTGAAATTTCGGTATGGATTTTTGAGTGGAATACAATATCTTCTCTGTTCTCTATGTACATTGTACATACGTGCTAGAGAAAATAAAAATTTGATATTGGAATGTAATTGGAAAAACATTTTTGAGGTCCCGAATACAAACATGAGTTTATCTATGCGTTCGTATGTGTGTTTGCTGTCCGTATGTGCGTGTGCGTGTATTTTAACAGCGAAATATCAAACTTGGTATTTAAGTTGAGCATTTTCCAAGGATGTGACTCGCAGATTTTCAAATAAATTCCCCATCCCAAACTACAGTTTACTAGAAAAATTGTCTACAAGTTTGACTGCCTCAAAAATGGTTCTAACGATTTTGATTATGAACCACATTTATTGACATTTTCATAATACATTAAATCTATATTTTGACATTTTTGGGGATATTCTCTGAACTCCTATTCATTCTGAATAAATTTTGCATAACTGGTAAACCGTAAGTGATAGACAAAAACTTACTACACACAAACATGTAAATATCGTTAAAATGCACAGTTTATGTCAAATGCATTTTTATGTGGTTAACCATTTATAAGAAATTCCCTCTTATTGGTTTCAGTTTTTCGATACCTTATATTTTTCTTAAATGTCGTACTTTTCTTAAGCCGTACTTTCTTTTCCTTTTTTTCTGATCAAACAAAGAGAACAGTTCTTAAAAGATTTTACAATCGCTGAAGCCTAGCTTATCTCCCTATTTATGTTGTAGCTACAAGGAAATATGCAATATAAGCATTAGCAGAAATGCTTATCTCGATTAAAATGATACAAATAGAAGACTAAGCATTTTTTTTATAATTTATTATAAATAGGTACTGCAAATCGTGTGAATGTATTAATATTTTTGTTAATGAATCTGCAATCTACCTAGATAAGAAGTAGTTACTGTATTACCACAAAAAAATCCATATAGGGATTTCATAGGAAATATACATTTTGAGGTCCCCGAATCCAATAATATCCTCTTTTTACTAAGTTTTATGAAAAAGTGTTTGCATATGTATGGAAACAGCGCTCGCGTGCCAAACTACTCTTTAAATGGAAACATTTTCAGTATTTTTTCTCTGATAAATGACTAACGATTTTATTAAAATATCATAGATTTAAGGTATTTACAGGACAAATCAAATGTAACTCTCAAATTTACCTGGATAGTCTGTAAAAACCTCTTTTTCGGAAAGTATATTACCTAATTTTGTATGAACAAATCCAACAGACAGACAACTTATGCAGATATCATTGAAATTGCGGTTTATTTCAAATAACTTCTTTATGGCATCAGCCATTTCCGAGGTATTATTAACTTCTATGGTCATATCAGGGCTTTGACTTGAGAAACATCTTCTTGATGGTGTTTTCACTCTTAAAATTGTAGAGTTTTTAAAGTTTATTTTCCTTCATTAACTTTTACATTGAACACACATACACTATCACATTAATACTAACCTATCATAGCTCTGCGGAGGATAAGGAGTAATGAAACAAAAGAAACAATGCCTGCCTCAGTCGGGAATCGAACTCGGTACATTTGGATCAATAAATCAGAAGTCTACAGAGGCCGCTGTTAGTATTGAAAGGAATTTATCAATGCTTTTGTCATTTTATTTTCTCTACACGTACTATGTACACAGTGTATAGAGAAGGTATTGCACTCCACGAAAAAATTCGATACTGAGATTTCCCCGGAAATACACGTTTTAGGATCTCCTGTATCCAAAAAAGCACTTTGTGTCTGTGAACAGAATAACTCAAAAACAAAAAGTCGGTAAAATACCAAACATGGTATTTAAGTTTAGTATGTTCCAGGGATGCGATACGAAGATTCTGAGAAAAAATCCCCCCACCCCAAGCTACCCTTTATATGGATAAAAAATGGAAAATTTTGATTTTCTCCAAAATGGCTTTAACGATTTTGATTAAAATACCGCATATTTAAGATATTTATATTGCAATTAAAAACTATCTCTTGAATATCCCGGGTATAGCCTCTAAAGACCTCTTTATTCTGAATGAATTTTGTTGAATTTTGCGTAACTGACAAATTACTAAGAGATAGACAAAAGATTACTACAAAAAAGTAGATCACGTTAAAACACACAATTTATGTCATATATGTTTTTATCGTGGAATTAATCATTTCGGAGATATTCCTTGTTATTTATTTCAGATTTAAAATATGAAAAGTTTAAACTCCTGGCCCTGCATAGAAACGGATTTTCACCACATGGCAACCAGCTATTAAAAGATTTGACTATCACTTTAGCCTGGTGTATTCCCTTATTTCCCTTCTACTTACAAGAAAGCAAGTAATTAAGACAAATTCTGCTGGCCTTTATGATGATTATCATAACGTAGATAGAAGAATATGGTTTTTAACAATAATTTGTTTTAGAGATGTAGAGAAAGTCATGTATATGGAACACATCAGCTTTCTTTAAAAGTGTAGTTACTATTCAGTTGTTTCTTGCGATGTCATGGCAAGAGCAAGGGAATGTCAAGACCACCATACAGCGACTTGTTTTTAAATATTTAATTATCACTTTTCGCTTTGTTACTTGCTACGAAATGTGTTGTAAAAGTATTTATGCAAAACGTTTAACTCAAATAACTTAAGTGGTTACAAAAATCCAATGTGTTCCATTCACATAACTTTTTTAGCTGTTCTATATACAAACTAATCTTACAAAAGATTATTCTTTTATTTATATATATATATATATATATATATATATGATGCTAATCGAGATAAACATTAACAGAATTAGTCTTAATGCTTGCTTCCTTGTAAGTAGAAGGCAAATAAAGGAATACATTAGATTAAAGAGATAGTCAAATCTTTTAAAAGCTGATTGCTATGTGAAACAATTAAGGTTCGGTTCACTTTACATGGTTCCGTTTGAGAAAAGTTAGGTAGTTTAAAATTGAAAATAATAACAAGGAATATCTCGAAAACAGTTAACTCCAAAAGAAAAACTTATATGACAGAAATTATGTGTTTTAACGAGATCTACGTAAGTTTTGGTCTATTTCTTACGGGTTAACCGTTATACAAAATTCTGCAATACTCATCCAGAATAAGGAGGTCTTCAGAGGCTATTCCCAGAAAATTGAAAATATATGAAGTAAATGAAAATGTTCTAAAAATGTTTTTTACGGACTCGGGGGAGCTCAAAAAATATATTTCCGGTGAAATCTCTATTGACTTTTTTTGGGTGGACTACAATACCTTCTCTAGCCACTATGTACATTGTATGTGCATACGTGCTAGATAAAATAAACATTCTGATGTGTTACATTCACATGATTTCCCTTATCTATGCAAAAACAAACTATTCTTAGTAAATCTTAGTATTCTATTTTCCTTTGTGGTAATCAAGATAAATCATGCAGTAATTGCGGTCTTTTCATATTTCATTTTACAAGGGAAATAAGGAAATGTGATAAGTTAAATCTTTTATGAGCAGGTCGCCATGTGATTGGTATTGAAATCCCCTTCTCTTTGCCTCATCATAAAAAATAAGAATAAAGACTTCTCATTTCTGAAAAGTATGAATATTGGAAAATTTACACCAATAACAATGAATATATCGAAAATGAATTTGATTAAAAATATGCGCTTTAACGAGAAGTTTATTTTTGTGTATAGGATTTTATCTATATCTTTCGGTTTACCAATTATGCAAGTCATCCAGAATGAAGAGGACATCAGAGGCTATTTCCAGAAAATTCATGATATACATTTTATTTCTCATGTAAAGCTCTTTAATAATTCATTAGAGCCATTTTTGAGAAGATAACATTTCGAAAACTTCCACACAAAGAGTAGTTTTGAGTGGGAGATTTTCTTGAAAATCTTCGTATTTTATCCTGGGAAGATGCTGAACTTAAATACCAAGTTTGGTATTTCGGTTTTGATTTATGCTGTGCATGGACACACACGGGTTTTTTTTTTCTAAAAATGCTCAACACATATTTCCGGTGAAATCTCGATATCGAACTTTTGGATGGACTGCAATATCGTTTCTATATACTGTGTAAAAATAGTAGCGCAGAGAAAGTAAAAATGTCTTTTTATGCAAGGGACTCTAAAACGTGTATTTCCAGTGAAATTCCGGTTATAAATTTTTGGGTGGAATGCAATACTTTCCCGTCTATATACTATGTACGAAGTAGATAAATTATAAAAAGTTACACAAAATACATACAATCAGAATGAAGGGTACTTCTAGGTTACTCACAGAAAAGTAAAGACTTGCATTTTGTTTCTCATGCCAATATGACAAATATAGGTTTGAAATTTTAATCAAAATAGTGTGAGTGATTTTTGAGCAAATAAAATATACTAAAAATGTGCAAACTAAAGGATAGTTTGGGATTTTCTTGAAAATATTTATATCACATTCTTGAAGGGTGGTGAGCTTGAATACCGGTTAGTATTTAACCGACTTTTCGCTTTTTAATTATACTGTTCACACACGTGAGCGAGCGCACGGTCCCGTTTTCCAAAGTGCTTCTTTTTATTCACGTGTATTTACGGTGGAATCTTGGTGTCGAATTTCTGTATAGAATTGCGATGTTTCATCTATTTTGTGTAAGTAATAGAGAAAATAAAAATTCAGAAAGGGTATTCGCCGAATTACCAGGTGGTCCTAAACCCAGAAGAATAAATTCTTGTGTCCCGTATCCATGCACAATGAAAATATTTGCTTCCGATCAGATATAACCATGCGTAAATTCACACCTATTAAATTCGCTTTCTAGATAGATGGAGCTCCCTTAAAACAAAATCACCCACCTTCTTTGTACCTGAGGCGACATACTCCTCCAAGTCGTGTGATGCTTTGGGTTCCGGAGGGCAATGCTCCTAAGAACTTCATCAACGAATCTTCAGTCTAAGAGTGACTGTCGCGTGCAACGATTTAATTAATCGCTGATATTTTCACAAGGGTTACTGAACTAGGAAACAGTCCGGTTGTTGCCAGAAAATTATCATTTTGGTATTACGCAGAAGTGGCTGTAACAATGGCCTTGACAGTCGTATTTTAAACAGCTGGCCTACTAATAATCCCAGCACCAGCTTCTGCGACTGTCGTAAACGAATCTGCCGTTGGAATTGATATCTTAATGACATGAACCCGTTATCAGCTTTCATCAAGCGTAATAGTATCAGCTTGTACAATAATCTGCTGCTTTACATAAATAATCGCCTAAAGATAAATAAACTAGGTATGTATAAAACTTTCAAAAGTCAATTCAAACTTTAAACCATTATACATTTTATCATATAATATTCGAGATATGAAAAAAAAATCTGATGTGTTTCATTCACATGACTTTCTTTACATATCTGCAACAAATGATTGTTAGAAAGCTTATGCTTCTATTTACTTCATGCTAATCAACAACACATTAGCAGAAGTAGAAGGGAAATAAAGAAAAATCATAAGCTAAAGCGTTAGTCATAAGCTGATTGCTATTTGACTGAAGCTCCTTTGTTTGTATGGACAGGAGTTGACAAATTCCCGTATGAGAAAAGTACAAGTTTTTTAAAGCTGACATCAATAACATGGAATATCTCAAAACCGAACCACTCGACGAAAAAATATAACATAAATTGTGTGTTTTAGCGTACTCTACACTTTCTGTCACGTAAGTTTTTTTTCTATCTCTTACGGTGTGCCAGTTATACGCAATTCCGCAAATTCATCCAGAATAAGGTAGTCTTCAGAGGCTATTCCCAGAAAATTCAAGATACATTTTATTTGTCAGGTAAATATCTTTAATTACGATATTTTAATCAAAATCGTTAGAGGCAGTTTTGAATAAATCGATATTTTCGAAAATTTTTCACGTAAAGGGAAGTTGAGCGTGGGGGGATTTTTTGTTGTTGTTGAAAATCTTCGTCTCGCAACCTTGGAAGATACTGTACTTTTATACCAAGTTTGGTGTTTAATGGACTTTTCATTTTTGAGCTATGCTGTCCACAGACATACACGAACTTTTTCTAATTTTTTTTTTTTTTTTTTTTTTTTTTTTGGGATTCAGGGGCACCCAAAACATTTATTTCCGATGAAATCTCGGTATCGAATTTTTGGGTGGAATGCAATACCTTCTATTTACATTGTAATGTAGAGAAAGTAAAAAACAAAAGAATTCCATACTGGGCAAACACCGTTCTTTCTGCGACTTCTTGCTTTTACTGATGATGTCTTGAACTATTGTTGTTGGGTTCATCAGGAAAACTCGTTTTTACGACCAAAAGTCTGTCGGATTGAGATCTGAAGATCGTGGAACTTTGAGCCTGTCAAGTTCTAAATTTTCTCAGACCTTGAGAAAAGCTTCTTATGCTTTCATAATAGCATTAATCAGCTGTGTTCTATCAGTAGTTGTAGTAGAGAAATTAGATTATTTGTTTATTTTTAGACGAATACCTACTCATGTGGGCAGTATACATCAAAAGTAAGCCAAGGCCTTCGAACCTTTTGTCTCATAAAGATACAGAAACTCTCCTAGGAACTATTTATTGGCATTACTCCAGGAAGTGTATGCAAATCCTAGGCTGTTTTTTTTTCTGCACACATTGTCCTTCAGGCGTAACCTAGTTGGCCATCAGGAGAGAGAGAGAATGGGTTACATAGAATACAAATAAAGAAACACTCAAGCGGGATTCAAACCCGTGACCGTTTCGCGGCAGAACGTCAAAGCGAAACGCACAAACGACCACGGCTACTGGGGCCGGCTGTTAGAATGTTATACGAGGGGCGCTCTATGTTTGGTTTGGCTTTATGCTTTTAGATTAGATTAGATTAGAAAGCATTCTGTAGGTTCGTTTAGGCCGGAAAGCCACTGAACATAGAACTTGTCAAGGTATACACATGTATACATATGTTTATATACTATGAAAAAAAAATGTACAAGGCTCTAGTGCTAAAAGCATAGGTTACAGAAACAACAGAATATTTTTTGCATGCACTTAAAAACAAAGAGTATCAAAATATAGTGTTAAAGTGTATAAATAAATATAATTTCATTATATGTAAAACTAATGTTATGTCAGATGATAGTTTTCAAATTATCGACATAATAGTTACTAGTAGCAATTATATAAATTAAAACTAAAACATGATTATTGTGTTTTGTATTGTATTATTGTATTTTCCCTAGGTAGAGGAGATGTTGTATTGAAGCTAAACATTCAAAATTTCATTGGAAATAATGTTTTGAGCACCTCTGAATGCAGAAAAGCCTTTTAAGAAAAAGGACCGTGTGTGTGTGTGTGTGTGTGTGTGTGTGTGTGTGTGTGTGTGTGTGGACAGCATAAGGAAAAGTTAAATACAAAACTTCTCGCCTCAGTAGTGTGGGGGTAGCGTGTCTGCCTCACATTCAAGAGGTCGCAAATGCTGCCTCACATTCAAGAGGTCGCAAATTCGAATCTCGCTTAGGGGGAGTTACCCGAATTAGTTTTTTTCGGTGGTTTCCCTTATCATGAGAAGACGAATGTCAAGTAACTTTGAGCTCCAAGAACCCCGAGATCATTGGGGCATCATTTCACCGATTTCATTCATCGTCCATATGACCAACTAGGTTAAAGGACATTAAGCTACATAAAAATAAAAAATACAAAACAGCATATTTAAGTTCATTATCTTCCAAGATGTGATACGAAGATTTTCAGGAAAATTCCCCATACCAAACTACCCTTTACAGGGAAAAACTTTCGAAAGTGTTGATTTTCTCAAAAATGACTAACAGTTTGCTTAAAATACGATTTATTAAAGATGTTTAATTGACAAATAAAATTTATTCCTTGAATTTTCTGGGAATAGCCTCTGAAGATCTCTTCATACTGGATGGCTTTTTCATAACTGGTAAACCGTAAAATATATTTAAAATCTTACTATATAAAAATAAATATGGTTAAAAAACACAATTTATGCCATATACATTTTTACTTTCTCTACACGTACTATGTACATAGTGTATAGAGAAGGTATTGTTTGCACCCAAAAATTCGATACCGAGATTTCACGGGAAATACATGTTTTGGGACCCCCTGAATCTAAAAAAATCATTTTTACAAAAAGGTCCGTGTGTGTGTGTCTGTATGTCTGTGTGTATGTGTACAGCATAGCTCAAAACGAAAAGACCGTTAAATACCAAACTTGGTATTTATGTTTGGTATCTTCCAAGGATGCGACACAAAGATTTTCAAGAAAATCCCCCCACCCCAACTACCCTTTACACGGAACTTTTTTTCGAAAATTTTGATTTTCTCAAAAATGGCTCTAACGATTTTGATTAAAATATCGTATATTAAAGATATTTAACTGACAAATAATATGTATATCTTGAATTTTCTCGGAATTGCCTTTGAAGACTACTTTATTCTGGATGAATTTTACATAACTGCTAAATCGTAAGAAATGGACAAAAACTTACCACACAAAAAATGTAGAGGACATTAAAACACACAATTTATGTTATACAACATTTTTACAGGAGTTGATCGTTTTTGAGATATTCCTTGTTTTTGGTTTCAGCTTTGAAAAACTTGTACTTTTCTCATACAGATATTTGTCAACTCGTGTCCATACATACAAAGGAACTTCAGTCACCTAGTAACCAGCTTTTGACTTCACTTTAACCTATAATACTCCCATATTTCGCTTCTATGTACTTACAAGGAATCAAGCAATAAGACTATTTCTGCTAATTTTTTCTCGATTAGCATGAAGTAAATAGAAGAGTAAGTTTACTAACAATAATCTGTTACACAGAAGTAGAGAAAGTCCTGTGAATGGAACACATCAGATTTTTTTCATAGAGTTAACCCTTTTCTAGAGAGATACTCATTGTTACTAGTTGCAATTTTAAAATACTTCAAAGTTTTCTCAAACGGGAGTTTGATATTTCTGTTTCTTTTGTTGTACTCCTGTCATATAGAAGAACTGAATTGCAATCACATGGCAACCAGCAGTTTAAAGATTTAACTACAGCTTTAACCCAGTATATTCTCTTATTTCCGTTCTACTTACAAGGACAATTTCTGTTAATGGCTATCTCGATTAATACAAGGAACATAGAAGAATAAGCTTTTGTAAGAATAGTTTGTTGCAGAATAGGTAGAGAAAGTATGTGAATGGTCAGGTTAGTTTTTTCCTACATAAGGTTCATTCTCCATTAATATAGTCTGTCTTGAGCTTAAGTTTACTGCTCACCTGCGGTGCCATAAGTGTTAAAAACGGGTCCTAAACCTTATAAAAAAGAAGCTACTGCATCACTTACGGTACAGTGTCTACAACCATCTAAAATAGCGTTTTCAAAATGTGTTGCCTCTAGAAACTGATTTCAGTTGTTCAAACTAGACGCAAAAAGTTCTCGGAGTTTCTTCAAAGTCCTGCTTGGGAATACTCACAGGAGGTCTAGTTGGGTGGCTAAAATCCCTTCTTAGTAATATAGCCATCACTCAGGGAATTGATCTTGTCCTCTATTAATGTACAAGCGTTTTCCTGCCTTCCATCCTGAATATTTTTCTAAGCTGTTAATGTTCCCATGAATAACATGCGACTCTTTGCAATATCCACCTTTTTATTCCAGAGAGACTCTGCCCTTGACCACACTATGGAATTTATCCTTATATTGACAGTGTCTGGAGAAAGGCTCATTAATTTATGGGGATCGCAACCTTCTGTCCTGTTCTTCCATCTGCAAGTACGCCAAGGTCTTCCTACCAGTTAGCTATTTACTTTCAAAGCAGATGCAGGATGGCAGGGAAATTTTTTTGAATTTTTCAGTCTTAACCAACTACTGTTCCATACACGGCTTGTGTTAAAAAAAAACAATTAAATAAACGCTAATTGGCCACAATAATAGCAAGCCGAAATCACGCCGCATTCAATATTAACTTCTAAGAAAACAAACGAAGACTGAAAGAACACTTTATTTACTTGGAATTTAAGCATTCATACTGGACTGGGTAACAGACTTAATCGAATGATTTTAGAGCACGAGCATTAATGAAAATATTAATTACTGGATTTTAATTTATGACAATTCCTACAAATCAAAGTTTATCAGGACTTTAGGAAGACGAATATAACTTAAAAAAAATTTATGTGTTCCATTCACATAACTTTCTCTGCATCTCTGAACAAATTATTGTTAGTAAGTTTATTCTTCTACTTCATGCTAATCGAGATAAGCATTAATCGAAATGCTTTCTGGTAAGTAAAAGGGAAATATGGAATACACTAGGCTAAAATGATAGTCAATTTTTTTAAAAGCTGGTTGCCAGGTGGATGAAATCCGTGTCTTGGAATTGCCAGGAGTTGATAAATTCCCATAGGTGAATAGTTTTAAACATTTTAACATTGAAACCAATTACAAGGAATATCTCAAAAATGGTCACCTCCACGAAAAAAATGTGTATGACATAAATTGTATGTTTCAACGGGATCTACATATTTTGTGTAATAAGTTTTGTCTGTCTCTTACGGTTTACCAGTTATGCAAAATCTAGCAAAATTCATCCAGAATAAAGAGACCTTCAGAGGCTATTCCCAGAAAATTAAATATATACATGGTATTTGTCGTGTACATATCTTTAATATACGATATTTTAATCAAAATCGTTAGACCATTTTTGAGAAAATCAAAATTTTCGAACATGTTTCCATGTAAAAGGTAGTTTCAAAATCTTCGTGTCGCATCCTTGGAAAATACTAAACTTAAATACCAAGTTTGGTATTTTACCGACATACGGATACACGAACACACACAGACCTTTCTCTAAAATTGCTTTTTTTGGATACAGGGGACCATAAAACGTCCGGTGAAATCTCGGTGTCCAATTTTTGGGTGGAATGCAGTACCTTCTCTATACACTATGCACACAGTACGTGTAGAGAAAGTAATAAGAAATGTATTAACTCTCAAGAAGCGAATTCTAACTGTTTTACACAGGGTAATAAGATTAGATTTTAGATTAAAAGCGTTCATTAATTTCTAGTTTTAATACTGCTAACTTTATCCTGTCTACCAAATCCACTTCCTTAAAAATTCATTTCTTGTGATTTGCTGCGTCTCCTATAGGAATTTCAAGACTATAAAATGTGTTCCATGTTTTATAATGTTAATAATAATTAATAATAATAATAATAATAATAATAATAATAAAAAGATGCATGTTGGATGACGGTCTAATTCAGGCGTTTGGGACTACGAAATGTGCGGTTGGCAGTTGCCAAGGTTTCCTCTTATGGGTCTCCTAACATGTTGTACAGTAACTCACTGGTTTGGACACGCACTAACACGAAACACGAAACTGAATTGCCCATTGAGCCCATAGGAAACTTGAAATTTTACTATATTGCCTCTCGCCCCTAGAAGAGGGTCGCCTTTTGTTTGCTAATGGTTATTGATTATTGCCCAGTGACAGAGGGAGCAGTTCGGTTTGGAGTGCGGTACCGAAGCCTCCCGCGGTCAGAAAAATAGCCCCGAAACCACCCAGACCATTAAAGGTCCCTAATTACATAGCCCCCAAGCCTCCCCAAAGCAGGTAGCCTCCCGATCGAAACAGGTAACAGTTGCAGTTTGATCTTTATAGTATTTGATTGTTATATTAGTTTTGATGACCTTTCACATATATCTTCCGTAGCTTTTCTCTTCAGATCACAAAGTACTCTATGAATTTTGTCACTAGGTGGTGCTGCGTGGTTATGGTCCTCTTGAATATCCAGGACATCTATTTCTTCAATGGAAATTTTTTTAATAAAACTTTTGCAACTTTTAACATCGCGCTACCCCACTTTTTAAACACCTCTGGAATCCGAAAGTGTAACCGTTCCGAAGTAGACTTTTCCTTCCTGTCCTACTCACCGTAATTTCAGTCTCGTCGGAAAACATGTTAACTGTGAAGAAATTTGCCCTACACTGAAAGAAATCAAGGAAAAAATTAGACATATCCATTCCACCCCACCTGCTGGCTAATTACGACACCGGTTTCGCGGGAGGCTTACCTGGGTACGGGGGCTTCGGTCCTGCACCCTCGGTTTGAGGGCTATCATGGTTTGGAGAAAATAGTAACGAAACATTCACAAACACATTATAGCAGAGAATACGATCAGGCTCCTTGCAAATTAATTACCATCACTCAATTCGAGTAAAAAGTTCTCCTTGGTAACTGTCATAGTCACTTGATGGGTTGCGTAATGGCGCTGCAAAAATATTTTTCTGAGTGCAGAACTTTGCTGCAAACTAAACGCTTTGTCATCAGCCTCTTTTTATAAATAAGAAAGTCGATTGTTAGTGTTGGATTGCTTTCTGTTCCCGGTATTGTAAACTGACAATGAACCATTGTATAAAGAACTAGAGATACACCACTGTAGAGTAAACACCTACACGAATTTTTCTATCATGTAATGCACTCTTAGTGTAAAATTGATTGTTTTATCAATTTTGCTTTAATTGAGAAAAAGGTGTGTCTAGAAATGCTTTCAAATAAGTAATATGCATTTGATTGCATCAAATATTGAAAATGTTCAAACTTGTTCTATTAAATGCACTTAAGAGGCTTGGAAATGCTTAATTAAGAAAATTTTGGAACGTTTAATACAGGGAAACTATGGTTACAAATACAATATTTTAAAGAACCCTACATTTAAGATTTTGCCTAAATGCGTGTTGGGCTCGCATTCGAGAGGTCTCGGATTAATTCCCGTCGACCGCTCACTCTAACTTTGGACTTTTGCGGTCTTTTCTGGTCTCTGGGATGGTACGTGATCCACCAAAAGTGCTATTTTCTTATATAGCTTAACGTCCTTCAGTTGTCATATCGGACGATTCTATTATTTCCCTTTCATACTCTTCTTATGTTTTAGGAGAGCTATTGGTTTTATGGATTTAGGTGATACCGAAAAGATGGCGCGGATGCTTACTCCAAGGGAAGAAAATTCCCCGTGGACACTAAAGGACTGCATGGTTTCGCCCTCCCTGGAACCTCTCAGGTCTTCAAACTAAGAAATATTAGGGCAGGCCTCTCAGGGTGCAATGCAAAGCGCAAAAGACGAATTCGTTAGGTTGATCAGCGTGCAAAGCTCCACTCTCATTCCTATGCTTGTCTCAGGCTATGCCTGTTTCCCCCTTTCTCGCCTTCTCCGGTGTTTCTTTGACACTCCAAGTGGAGCGATAACCGGTGCGCAGCTCTTCTACATCTCAGTTTACACGCGTGCGATTTTACACATTTCAGCGATCCTGTATTAAAGAGTTCTGTGTCTGCAGCCTGTAGCCTATTATATGGTTCCTTCACTTCATCCCCACCTCCCGTATAGTGGTAGTTGCAGTGCGCCCTATTTATTCTACAATGTTTTGCCTATCTTTTGTGGTTACTCAGTTTATACAATTAATGAGGATTTTATAGCTTACAAGTAAGACAACTGAGCGTTTCGTCTGAGACTGACATTAGGGAGAAGATTGTGGGTTTTCTTGAGTCATTAGGCAATACTGGGGAGGTTTCTTCATTCTCTCTGAAACTCCTGCCCCTTCATTTCATCTCCATTTCATCCGACTGTCTCTATCAGGGTTGAAGCTTTCAGCTAGAACCGCGGTGGTGGCGCCTTCTCGTGGAGGTGACTGCGACTTAGAAATTAAGCTCTCGGCGGTGGGATGGCGTTGGAAGTCACCTATAGACTCAAGGCGTTTGGTCAGACCTTTGGCGTGGGCTCCCAGCGCTCCCCGCGTCAAGATGAAGACTTGCTTGGGAACTGTTAGGGAGCCTTCATGGTGGCTCACTCCCTCTGTCCGATACGGCTGCGCGCTGTAACTACTCTCATCTTATCCTATCATCCTGGGGTCTGACCTAAAATAAGTCAATAATGGCTGAAATACAGAATCCTCTGCAGCACACCCACACTATACTATACTAATACTGCTGCTACTACTACCATTACTACTACTTCTACTACTATTACTACTAATAGTAATACTACTACATATTACTAATACCACTACAACTACAAATAAGACAGACGCGGGTAGACCTGTTTTATTTTTGTTTTGTTTAGAAAAAACGTGTATTTCCCGCGTTATCTCGATATCTGATTATTGAACCGCGTTTTTTGGCACAGAAATGTAACTGGAGATCCGCGGTTTGAAATCAGCTAATCCAGGTTTTCCACAATCCTCCTAATTGGAAACACGGAAAAGTACTCACATATAGGCCTTTCACAATTGATTGTCATTGCTGAAAGTCTTGATTTCAGTTTTAAACTACTTAATTTTCTCAAACGGGAGCATACAAAGCGAACCGAACCTAAATTGCTTCCATGACAACCGCCAATTGTTTTTCATAGCGACCAGCTTTTAAAACAATTGACTATCACTTTAGCATAATGTATTCTCTTATTTTCCTTCTGTTTACAATGAAGTAAGTAGTAAGACCAATTCTGCAAATGTTTATCTCAATTAGCATGATGTAGATAAAAGAATAATCTTTGGTAAGAATAGTTTGTATTTTCGAACAGCTAGATATGGTTATGTGAATGAAACACATAAGATTTTTACGATAACAAGTTTTGTACTGCATTGGCACATTTAAGGGTAGATGAAACAGTTCTACACAGAAACGACGTAAATACGCCATTAAATATGCAGTTAAAAATTAATTGTTAAATTGATTGGTGGGCTAAGCGAGACAACATTTTCACTCCTGCTTACCTTAAAAAGGAGATTTACATTTCCTACAAAACCTGCATATCCATTGGGTAAAGGGCCTCTCTATACGAGAAAATTGAACAATGTAATTTGTACCAGAATAATTCGAATTTTAGGTATTGATTTTAACGTGGTCAACAGACATCCCAGACATATGATGGAGAAGATTAGATTTCAGTTTCAATAAATGATAATAAAATGCTTACAAAAAAGAATATTGAATTTGTTAGTGAAGGTTTGTAACAGTAAAATATACGAGTATAATGCAAAATTCATTTCTAGAACACTTCAATGTTTGTAAACATGTAGGTTATAAAACAAGTGGATACTACTTTTCAAAAATAAATACCTGAGTTATATGAAATTTGAAGGCGTTTACTTTTAATAAGGATGCAATCAAGGTCATGAGTTAACTAAAACTGCGTTTTTAAAAAGCAAACTAAGAAAAAAAAAATCTGATGTTTTCCATTCAAATCAATTTTTCTACATCTCTGTAACACATTATTGTTCAACATCTTACTCTTCTATGTATCTCTTCATGCTAATCGAGATAAACATTAGTAGAAATTATCTTATTACTTGCTTCCTTGTAAATAGAAAGGAAATATGGCAGTATTCTAACCAAAAGCGTTAGTCAAATCCTTTAAAATTTGATTAGTACGTGACTGAAATTGCATTGCACAGAAGTTGACAAATTTCCGTATGAGTAACATTTAAGTATTTTAAAACTCAAACCAATAACAAGGAATATATCGGAAATGGTCAACTCCATGAAGAAAATATATGACATAAACTGTGTGTGTGTGTGTCTCTCTCTCTCTCTCTCTCTCTCTCTCTCTCTCTCACGATTTATCAGCTATGCAAAGGTCATTTCGAATGAAGAGGACCTCAGAGGCTATTCCCAGTAAATTTCGTTTGTCATGTAAATATCTTTAATATATTGCATTTTAATCAAAATCGTTTAGAGTTATTTTTCATAAAGTCAAAATATTCCAAAATTTTCCATGTAAAGAGTAGTTTGGAAAGGGGATCTTTGTGACGCATCCTTGGAAGTTGCTGAACCTGAATATCAAGTTGCATTTGACCGAATTTTGGTTTTTGAATTATCTTATTAATAGATACACGGATACATATATCCCCACACACTGTTTTTTAAATAATGTTTCCTTTATTCAGGGGACCCTAAATCGCGCATTCCCATGAAATCTCGGTATCGAATTTTTGGGTGCAATACCTTCTCTACCGATGTACTATGCGCGTGCTACAGAGAAAAATAAGAAACGCAGAATTTGTCAACCGATCATGAAACGTTTTGGCTTCCTGCTCAGTGAGAGAGAATGTGGCCTGAACACTCAATGTCATATACGTCACTTCTAGCAGAGTTAGAGGTCATCACCCGGCAATGTTAAATCCACGTGCCTGAATATGAATTTGATAAAAACAGGAGCTGAACAATTTATTTTTTTCGTCAATGCATTGCTTATTTTATGTGTGTTTGTGTGTAAGAAAATAATTTGCCAAAAACTCTATATACGAAGCTATTGCTGATTATACAAGGTGATTTATATACAACTGACACATTTCTTTCACTAATTATTCTGTCGAAATTCACTCAGTGCCCCCAACTTTAATACCAAATTAAGCAGAATGTTCTGGAGTTTCGATTATCACTAGATGCGCAGATGTTCATGTTTTATTCCTAGTTGTTAGTTTTATTGTCGGCAACTGTTTTTGAGATTTTTGTTCTAGTCAACGTGAAAATGGAGTAAATCAACGACTCTTCCTTGAGAAGCAATCCTGGATATTATTCAATTACAGCTACTCAAAAGGCATACCAGAGAGAATTTGGTGTTTGGAATCCTCCCAAATTGGAAACAACTGGATCTCTGGTGAGTGAAAAAGGCAAGCAACATTTATTTAGGCTTTCTACGGTTGTTGTTGACATAAGAGCTCGAGTGGAGCGGTCACACAAAAAAATCATTAAGACGTTTTTTGCAGGAGATGAGGTACAGGTATGCAATGTGTTAGAGAGCTGCGAAAAATGCTCGCCTAAAGCCATATAGGGTTAAGGTTGTCCATCATTTACAGGAACCAGATAAGGACAAGGACTGAATTGTTGTCGTTGATTTTAGGCGTTCATTGAGAAAATTCCTGCCACATTGTCCCTCACATGGTACACAGATGAAGCATGATTCCATTTATCCGGCTAAGTGAATTCAAATAGCTTACGTTATTGGCCCAAACAAAATCCACATCTTATTATGAAGCATATATGCACCTGATTAAAATCTAAGTTTGGTGCTCAATATCCGCAAAGAGAATAGTGGGACTAATTTTTTCGGAAAACAGATTTTAATGGAGTTTGTTGAGCACCTAGACAATGTAGAGCTGAGTCGAGAATACGTACTCCGATATACGAGTCGTATTTTCAGCAGGAACGGCGCCACATGCCATATATCAAATGAATCCATTACACTAATTGTAAGTTTATTTGAACACCGGATAATTTCCAGGAACCTGTGGCCACCGAGATTGGCTGATTTCTTTCTATGGGGTTACTTAAACGACACGGTTTACGCCACACGTCCCCAGACATTGGATGATCTGAAGCACAGCATCACAAAGGAGATTCAAGCTATTGACAACAGAGTCCTCCATCGAGTGGCCAGTAACATGGAATTATGTGCTGAATTGTACCTTATGTAGAATTGAGGACGTTTTCAACGTTTGCTATAGAGGTAAATAATCTCCCAAAAGTCCTCTACATTTCAGGTATAATAAGTTGTCGCTAGCATTACTCGTTTTGAAACAATTAATGAAAGAAATGTGTCAGTTCTATATAAATCATCTTGTATATATGTAAGAATTTGCACAAAAACATTGTACACAAAGCTGTTATACCGCTTATATCCATATACAACAAAGTCCTTTTCCTCTTTATTATTTTCAAGGAAAACTGTACCAAATAGATGTAATACACACACTCACAAAGATGAATTAAATAACAACAGAAACGATATGGAGGGACTAGAAATTTTGGGGATGAAAGAAGTCTGCCCAGCATTCGCCTGGCGACCCGGAAAAACCTAAAAATCAGCAACAACAACATAGGTCAGGTAGGCCGTCCATGGGAAGCGAACTCACGACTTCCCTATTGCGGGTCACAGAGAAAACCACTTGAGCCGTCCCGCTCGATTTGTTCAAGAAAAATGACATCGACTGCCCTCCTGACATTTCTTCTAAAGGTGAGCTATTTTGTGAGTTTAATAATATTGCTCTTAATTTCCTGAGCTTAATCTATTTTTAAATAATAAGATTAATTTGCAATCTAACTATTACTATTATAAATGTATTAGGCGTCGAGGGAATGTTAAGGAATCAGCTATAGTGTTTAATAAATGGTGAAAGTAGGACATACTTTAGGATATATGACACACTTATGATTTATAAAGATTACTATTTGTATTTTATCTTAGCCGCCAAAAGTTTAACATGAAAATATCTTTAACAAATACTAAAGCTAAGATGTAAGTTAGAATTAGAAATAAAAATGGTGTATAATTTTATCTTTAAGAATAATCTTATAGATCGAAATGTAACGGATCACCAATATTTAGAGATCCTTTGAACAATTATTATTGTTAATACTTAGGCGTGGAAATAACCAGTTAAGGACAACTACAGAATGAAGTTGCACATCAGGCTAATAAAGCAGCAACAAATTATGCATTTGTGTATGAGATTAAATTGAAATACAGGGTTATTCAAAAAGAAAGAACAGATTTCAAATATTTATTGCTTCCAAACTACAAAAGATAGAAACATGATTCCAACGTTCATGGAGATAGAAAAGTGTACATTTTTATAATATGCATTCAATATGAGCACCGTGTGTTACACGACATATGTCAAAACGGTGGCTCATTTCTTGTCCCACACGAATCAGCTGGTCTCTAGTTATCGAATTTACAGCTTCAACAATTCGATGTCGTAGATCTACAAGAGTGCCAGGCATAGGAGGGATAATAACACGGTCTTTTACGTAACCCAATAGATAAAAATCACACGGAGTGAGATCTGGATACCTGGGAGGCCACCGGCGATAAAGTTGATCGGCTCCTCTTCTCGCAAGCCAACGTCCTGTAAACGTGTTATTCAAGTGACGTCGGACGTGGTAAGAGAAATGAGACGAGGCACCATCTTGCATGAAAAAAATTCATTGGAAAACATTAATCGTTAAGTAAAATTGTCTTCTTCCACATCTTCTAATATGCCAATGTAGAATTCGTACAGTTTGTTGTGGTTGTCAGGATTCAATGCAGTTTGCATGTCTTCAGGTGCAGACGATGTTTTAGAACTCGCCATACCGTTGGTTGCTTGCTCGTGATGTGAATTTCTTTGGGATCCTTTCGTTGAACTGGGACAATGGACTCTAGCTTTGCTAATTGCAGCACACAAAATGATTCCTCTTGAGGTGTCGCCGCCATTTCACTACAGACATACAACAACAAACAACAGCGCCAATGCGGCCGTGATTGGAACTTCTACCCCCCATGCTATTTCAATTGTAAACTTTTCTCTCTCCATGAACGTTGGAATCATGCTTCTATCTTTTGTAGTTTGGAAACAATAAAAGTTTGGAATGTATTCTTTCTTTTTGAATAACCCTGTATATGTGTTTAAATAACGGTACCAAAACAAGTACATTCAAAGCAGTGAGAGTGTGATATTGTAGGGTACCTGATATAGTTATTTTGAGTAAATTATATTTAATTTAGTAAGAGACAATGTTGCACCGGTTTCAGCAATCGATATTGATGACAAGATGTCGAAACGCTGACACAGCGTGCCCTCCTAAAGTAATGCTGACTTAAGCGAGGGTTTTATTACAAAAACTTCAAGAACTAGGTCAGAAGAGCCTTCTTTATCTGAGTTACTGACGTGAGACGTACTGACCGATGGCATAGTTTTATTTAAAAAGTGTAAACTGCAGGACCTACGATGTACCAGTTAAGTTGAATGGAGTTTGGGTAACCCTTGGGTTTCCCCATCCCCTAACCACGCTTTATTTTCTAGCAGTAAAAGTTCAGCAAACTTCATGGATCCTGATCAAACGTAATCGTCATGTAATGACGGAATGTCACAACCCTTAGAATCACAACGTTGTTTTAACTGCAACCCTCGCCACTGCACATGCGTCTCACACCTCGCCTGTCCTATCTGCTCAGTTAGCCCAAGTAGCCAGTCCCCATGGTCTCGCTTTGGTGTTTCGTAGCGCAGGGGATCGAAATTTGTATTGTAAAAAATAATAATAAAAAGTAGACTGGCAAACAAATATATGGGTATCAGGTTTGGATAGCTTCGGCATATTTATTACTTCTTCTAGCAGTATGCGCATGCAATGTAAATAGTAGTTAGAGAATATATTGTATTCCTCTAAAAATCCGATGTCGAGATTTTATCGAAAATATGTTTTGAGGTCCCCTGAATTCAATTTTTTTTAATTTTTGTGTTGGTATCTGTGTGCGTGTGTGAGTGAGTGTGTGTGTGTCTGTGTCTGTGCACAGAATAGCTGAAAAAGAAAGCACTGTTAAATGTCAAACTTAATGTTTATGTTCAGGATCTTCCAAGAATGCGATACGACTACCCTTTACATGGAACATTTTTTGAAGTTTTTGTTTCTATCTAAAATTGCTTTAACAATTTTGATTAAAACAACGTATATTAAAGATATTTATATCACAAATAAAATGTATATTTTGAATTTTCTGAAAATAGTCTCTGAATACCTCTTTATTCTGGACGAGTTTTACAGAATTTTGCATAACGGTTAAACCCTGAGAGAAAAATCTTACTGCACAAATCTTACAAATGTAGAGCTCGTTAAAACACATAATTTATGTAAAACCTTAAAATAATTTCTATTGCTTATAAGGATATGTAATGAAATCATTTCTGCTAAATTTGGCTTGATTAGCATGAAGTATATAGAAGAATAAGTTTCCGTAAAATTCCATGTTGTAGAATATGAGAAAAAGTCACGTATATGTTTTTCTTGTGGAGTTGACCATTTTCGTGATATTTCATTGTTATTAGTTTCATTTTTAAGCACTTAAGTTTTCTTAAATGAGACCATGCAAAATGAATTGAGATATTACATAGTAATCAGTTTTTAAAAGATTTGACCATCGCTTTAGCCTAATTATCCTCGTATTTCTCTTCAACTTACAAGGAAGCAAGTAATAAGACCAAGTCTGCTAATTTTTATTTCGATTAGCATGATGTAGATAAAAGAATAAGCTTTTGTAAGAATAGTTTGTGTATGGAATAGCTAATAAACGTTATTTGAATGGAATGCATCAGATATTTTTTTATTTATGTACTATAAGCTAATCAATTTTACTTAACTTCATATTTATTTATCTAACATCGTGATTTTTAACGTTTAAGTTTTATTATGTTGCAGCCTGTATACTTTATTATTGTTATGATTGGTGAGGAGATGGCGCCCCCCCCTGCCCCCCAACCCCTTTCTGGATCCACCCTTTACATAAGATTAGTTACATATTCAGAGGTTCAAGTATCAAATTCCACATTGCCGTTAATCGCGATTTGATGCTACGATGCCACAAACACTGCTCTTGATGTTTTCACTATTAAAGAACTGGAATAAACACAGAGTTTTCAGTCACAACAATTGGAAAATAAATAAAGGTTTTTCTGTTTCATGTATTATTCATCTATTAGGCTATACATAGTACGTACAACATCATGCATTAAATGTGGCCTATAATGAACGGAGCTGTTTATGTTGGGGCGTGCACAGAGATATTGGCCATGCAAACAGCCAACTCTTCAAACATGAATTGTAAAGTGTTTGATATTTTGTTTTTTTTATTATTATTTATGTATTATATGTCTTCCTTCAACAGAGTCTTTTGAGACACTGCAAAATGTAGCATCACATAGCTGCATCGGCAGCTACCGCAAAGAGCCGACACATGCAACCGATCTGGTCACGAACAACTGTTTCCTAACTTTCTCTATCTCAAAAGACTGACCAAAGAATACATGCTTTTATGTCATCATTTTACCATATAGAACTTTTAGATTTTAGTGTAATAATTAAATATGCTCAGTAAAACCTATTGCAATTCTCAAGACGTGAGATTTTGTCCAATATTTTTCTTCCTATGTTAGATTTTTGATCGGTCATTGATTATGTTTAATGTTTACTCTGACCGGTGACTTTCGATTTCGTTAGTCACTCGTGCATATTACAAATTCTACTAGAGCTAAATAAAACACGGAAAAGAAAAACCTTGATTTCCAATTTTCCGTGTTATTTCTAGCAAGTTGTGGCTAACTGCAATGGAAGTTCGCGTTTAAACCTCAAATATGCAACCAATCTTATGCGTCATTGTATCTCGGATGTCAGCTTCAAGTTACATACTACATTTCTCGGGATGTAATTTACCCATTGCGATGTAAAACTCGTCATTCGTAATATGATTACCAATGGTATCAATTGCGTTTTGCGTTATAAATAATATGCGATGCTTATTATGATATTTGCGGTGAAAGTTTTCGGTGTCTATATATTCTTCCCTTATCGAGCGAAGTAACGCCGCGGTTATGCGTACGACTCGCAGTCGGGAGGTACGGGTTCTATTCCCCCTAAGGATTATTTTCGGTGCTCTTCAGGGGAATGCTGGAGTGATTTTTCGCATCCCTTAAATTTGCTGCCCCTCCATATCTTTCCATCAATCACTGCATTCATCCTACCACCCCGTATGACCTGTTTCGGGGTTGCATGTGTCGGCGATAGCATTTCGGTGCAGCGTAGCAGGAAAACGAATGCTCTCTGTGGTATTTTCTCCATACTTCAGTAGCCGCCCCTTTGGGGGGGGGGGAATTAGACCCTCTAGATGGGGCAAGTCCCCGGTCTAACAGTCTGACTGCCGGGACGTCTTAGTCTGGACAATGCAGGGACCTATCAGTCCTGGATCCCGGCTGCTAACCTCATCCCCCGTCCTGAGGGCGCCCTTTTGTGGGGCATAGGTTACAACATTCTGGAAGCGGTGTTCTTCCTGAAAAAGAAGCTCTATAGTATTTATTATTAACAGATTAAATTCTCTGAAATATAAACATTAAACGAGAGTTTATTTCGGTTATTAGTTTTTGATTATTTCTGAGAGGATCTCAAAAATTAATATATACATATATAGATATATCTATACAGGGTGTTTCAAAAATACGGGGCATAATTTCAGGTATGTATTTCCCACATGAAGACAATCAAAATACAGGGTTACTACAAAAGAAATAGACAACTTCAACTGCCTGTAAAACAAAAACTATTAGAGATAGCAACCTAATTATTTTGGAGGTATGTTGAGAAACTCTCAAAGTTTTGTTTGTTACTATTGGTAACGCTGTAGCGTTTTGTTTGTTGTTGCAGAAGCTGAAATGGCGGAAAATCCTGTGGAAAAGGCATATTGCGTGTTGGAATTTGCTAGAACGCAATCAGCAACTGTTGTCCAACGACATTTTAGAACACGTTACCACAAAACGCCACCGACTAGACAGTCAATCTACGACTGGTATAGAAAATTCGAGACAGCGGAATGTTTGTGCAAAGGGAGGAGCTCGGGAAGACCAAGAGTTTCGGAAGAAAACGTTGAACGTGTTCGTTCTGCCTACATAAGAAGCCCACAGAAATCGACATCTAGGGCAAGCATGCAATTACAAATTCCACAGCAAACTGTATGGAAAATCTTGCAGAAGCGACTGCACATGATGCCTTACAGATTACAGATGTTGCAGTTTCTGAGTGAAGAAGATAAGGTCATACGCCGTGACTTTTGCATCGACATGTTGCGACATGATGAAGACGATGCTGGTTTTTGTGAGCACATCATTTCATTTTTGTGGTAACGTGTTCTAAAATGTCGTTGGACAACAGTTGCTGATTGCGTTCTAGCAAATTCCAACACGCAATATGCCTTTTCCACAGGATTTTCCGCCATTTCAGCTTCTGCAACAACAAACAAAACACTACAGCGTTACCAATAGTAACAAACGAAACTTTGAGAGTTTCTCAACATACCTCCAAAATAATTAGGTTGCTATCTCTAATAGTTTTTGTTTTACAGGCAGTTGAAGTTTCTATTTCTTTTGTAGTAACCCTGTAGTTCATTATAACATGTGTCCGGAAACTTCATTTCCGAGTTATGGCCTTTATAACATTGAAAGTCCCACCTGTAGACAATCAAAATAGTTCATGTCCGGAAATGCTTTATTTCCGAGTTATGGTCTTCACAACATTGGAATTCACTGGAACGTTTTTCTTTCAGCAGGTCTTTGCCGTCAAAGGAGACATTAGGAGGGCGCTCTGATAGTTCATTCAGAGGAAGGTTACATTCAGTGTTCTTTAGGCGTTAAGACTGTGCGACATGTATTCAAATCAAGAGCTGGCAGAGATACACGTCATGCACGGTAAGGCGGATGGCAATGCTTCGCTGGCTCGTCGTTTGTACCAGGAGAGGTACCCACAGCGACAATGTCCAGATCGGAAGACATTTGTACGTCTCCATTCCCGTCTGTGCGAGTATGGAACATTCACATCTGGTTTGGGAAGGGGACAACCAAGATCTACAACTCCAGAAGTGCAGGAGGAGATTCTGGAGGCTGTGGACAGGACTCCTTCTATCAGCACACGACGGTTAGCGTTGCAAGTCAATGTTCCTCATATGACTGTCTGGAGACTGTTGAACGAGTATCAATTGTATCCTTATCATTTGCAACGTGTACAGGCCCTGTCATCAGCAGATTAATCTGCACGAGTTAGGTTCTGTCAGTGGTTCTTGCAGCAGTGTGGTGTAAATCCGAACTTTTCTGCCGTCGTATTATTTACAGATGAAGCACAGTTCACAAGAGATGGCATAACAAATTTCCACAATCAGCATGTATGTTCGCATGAAAATCCACGTGCAACTGTTGTATCTCATCACCAGGTGCGGTTCTCCCTCAACATGTGGGCCGGTATCATTGGTGATCGATTAGTTGGACCCCATGTACTTGTAAACAGACTTACGGGGCAGGCGTACACAAACTTCCTGGAAAACACCATACCTGACGTTTTCGAAGACAACTCCACTGATCAATCATCAACACATTCACTTCTTGCATGATGGCGCTCCTGCACAGTTCAGTCTTACGGCTCGCCGGTACTTGGATCGAAAGTTTCCTGATCGAGGGATAGGTAGAGGTGGCCCAATTGCTTGGCCTCCACGCTCACCTGATCTGAACCCTCTCGATTTCTACTTGTGGGGCCATTTAAAATCATTGGTTTATTCGTCTCCGGTGGCGGATTTGGAATCCCTTCGGAATCGAATTGTGGCAAGTTGTGAGGACATACGCAATACTCCTGGAGTTTGGGATCATGTTCGCAGGTCAATGAGACATCGATGTGAGGTCTGTATTCAAGCAGGAGGTGGACATTTTGAACATCTTCTGTAATGACAACAACCTGCGGAAAGAAAAACGTTCCAGTGAATTTCAATGTTGTGAAGGCCATAACTCGGAAATGAAGCATTTCCGGACACATGTTATAATGAACTAATTTGATTGTCTACATGTGGGAAATACATACCTGAAATTATGCCCCGTATTTTTGAAACACCCTGTATATATAACCGTTTAGCCAAATTTGCAAGCCATTACGTAAAATTACACTTTAAATGAATTAGAAAAGGAAATGTGTTTTATGAATATTTATTGTAATAACTTTTGATTCGTTGACTAAGAAATCTGTACTTCTGATAACTCTTATTATGGCAGTAAAACAAGTCATGTTGTGAATACGTAATTTTTGTTCTTTTGTATACAGACTAGGCAACACACGCATTTCAAAGCAATTAGTGTCTATCTTATAAATCTTAATGTTGTCTTTTCTGTGACTTTAATTGCCTTTCAGAACTGTCATGATTACGATAATCGCTCTGAGCTTCACTATATCACAAGTTAGCAGTCAAACGTATCCGACAGGTATTTGTTTACATACAAGCTTGCATCACTCTAGTACTGATGCGAAACGGAATAGGTACGTAAAATAAGTCATAAGATTCCATCTGTACAAAACCAGCCTGGCCAACTAGAGTTTATGGCAGTAGTTTATTGCTTGCATATTTTTTAGTGATGGGGACATCGGATGCAAAATGTCTATGTATTCGATTCTTGGATGTTTTCGAGATATTTCGAATCTTGAATGCTGTATTCGAGTCCTTGACTCAGTTGGGTGCAAGCGATGCCTCGTTATAGTTATACTAACGATATCCTCGGTGCAAGTGTACCGGTTCTCATTTGAGAAGCCTTGAATGCGCATTCGAAATGAACACTGCACTTGGATAGGTGCAGGTGCACTGAACTGAATCGAGATCTCTTCTCGACTATTTTCGGCAGTAAAGATTAATTTACACGACGATTAGGTTCCGAAAGTAACTTTCGCAATAATACTTTATTTCAATGAGCATGCGCAAAGCTAGTAGTCATACTAAGTTGTGATAGTTGGTTTTGAGGTATGTTACGTTTGCGTTTACAGAATGAAGCGGGGAGGTGAAGAATTAAGAAAAGCTGACTGTTATACTCACACGATTTTCTCTACTTATTCTGCAACAAAGGATTCGTTTTTAAAAAGAACTGTTCTGCTAATTACTTCACGTTAATTTTCTGTCACTTTATTTCATCTTAATTTCATCCCAACTGATCTCTTTAAGTGTCGATGAAGACTGCGGCAGAGACGCCATTTCGTGGAGGTGACAGAGCTCTGGATATAAAGCTCTTAGCGGCGGGGTGGCGCTAATGGTTGTTAGCGGACTTGTGAGCTCTATCCAGGACTGAGTCACGGGTTTCTAACGCTCCCCGCGTCGAGATGAAGTGCTTATGAACTGTTAGGAACCCTCCACATCGGCTCTCTCACTGACCAAGTGTCAACCTCCTCTGAAATTACACTCATTTCATTCTTCCTCCAGCGGTCTGACATACAATAAGCCCACGACTGCAGTAACTACACACACGCACACACAAACACACTTAACGTTAATCCAGACAAAAGTTTGTATAACTGTTTTTATTACAGGTTTTCTTCTAAAACAAAGGAAAAGGGAATACACTAGGCTAAAGCGATAGTCAACTTTTTAAAAGCTGGAAGCTATGTGTTGGACTTTGCTCTTTACTTGATCAGGAGCAAGAAAAACTAGTAACCAGAGCCCATTTAAAGAAAGTATAGGTATTTTAAAATTGAAGCCAATCATAAGGAATATCTCAGAAATGCTTAATTCCACAAAAAAGTATTTGAAATCCTTTGTGTCCTTTAACGAGATCTACACTTTTTGTGTAGTAAGTTTTTGTCTATCTCTTATGGTACCCAGTTATGCAAAAGGCATGCAAAATGAAGAGAGCTTCAGAGGCTATTCCCAGAAAACTTAAGATATATTATATATATATATTTGTCATCTAAATAGCTTTAGTATATAGCATTTTAATCAAAACCGTTAATCCTTATTTTATAAAATGAAAATTTTCCATGTAAAAGGTAGTTGAGTGTAGGGGATTTCCCTGAAAATATTCGCGTTGCATCTTTAAACGATACTCAACTTAAATACCAAGTTTGCTATTTAACCGACATT
Organism: Hymenopus coronatus; assembly: GCA_030762935.1. NCBI lineage: Eukaryota > Metazoa > Arthropoda > Insecta > Mantodea > Hymenopodidae > Hymenopus > Hymenopus coronatus. The sequence continues at coordinate 42,066,457 of CM060895.1, forward strand.
TCGTTTCTGAGTTATGCCGCCCACAAACATACAGAGACATTTTTCTAAAAGTGCTTTTACTTTCTCTAGCCCCGTATATACAATGTAAGTGGTGGATAGAGAAGGTATTGTATTCCACTCAAAAAATTCAATGTCAAAATTCCACCGGAGTCCGCTGAGTCCGAAAAAATAAGTTTTAGGAAAAGGTCCATCCGCGCGCGCGCGCGCGTGTGTGTATGTGTATGTGTCTGTGGTTAGCATAGTTAACATCTTTCAAGGATGTAACACGAAGATTTTCAATAAAATCCCCCCACCACAAACTACCCTTTACATGGAAAATTTTTCGAAAATTTTGATTTTCTCAAAAATAGCTCTAACAATTTTGATTAAAATGCCGTATGTTAGAGATATTTACAACCCAAATAAAATGTGTATCTTGAATTTTATGAAAATAGCCTGAAGATCTCTTTATTCTGGATGAATTTTGCCGTATTTTACTTAACTGCTAAACCTTAATAATTAGACTTACTACACAAAAAATGTAGATCTCGTCAAAGCACACAATTTATGTCCTTTATATGTTTGTTGTGGAGGAAACCGTTTCCGAGATATTCCTTGTTATTGGTTTCAATCGTAAGGTACTTATACTTTTCTCAGACAAGAAGTATGCGTTATTCTTTTGTTCTACTTCTGGGCACGCAAAGAAGCAATTTGCAATGACACTCTATACGACAGTTTTTAAAATATTTTACTGTCGCTTTAGCCTGGTGTATTCCCTTAGTCCTCCTTTAATAGGACCATTCTGTTAATGCTTATATAGACTAGCATAGTGTGAAAAGAAAAATAATCTGTTGCAAGATGTTTGTTTGTTTGTGGAACAGAGAGAGAAAGTCATGTAAGTGTAACACGTCAGATTTTTTTAATTCAGGTGTACTCAAAACATATATTCCCAGGGAAATCATGACATCGAATTTTTGGGTGGGGTGCACTACCTTCTCCACCTGCTTGTACAATCTATTGTACGGCTATGCAATGAAAACCGTTTTCATTGCTACGATTACAATTCAGCATATTTATCAAATTTCAAACCGGATGAAAACATTAGGTTGTTATAGAAACTATCGTTTTAGAATCGATAATGTGAAACATTCAGTTGGTTCCTTCATTTCAAGCTAGGTCACGTTACCTCCCATGTGAGGTTTCTGAAACTCTTGAGAAAAAATCGCAGGCCGCTTTGGGTAGCATACCAAGGTTAAGAGCCCAACCGGTCTTGCTTTATCAGATCTATTAACTTGGACTATTAGGGGTGATTGCCATTACAGCTTATCATTACTATTGTAACATTCAATCAAAGCTTCATAGATGGAAATAACGTCATTTTCTTTTCTTTTGTTTGTTTGTTTACTTATCCGTTTTGTATTCTTTTATAATCCACATAGTCGCCCTCCATGGTGTAATGGTAACCATGCTAACTTCATATAGCCAAGGTCGCGGGTTCAAACCCGGCGGAGGACGATGGATTTTTTCGGGTGTAAAAATCCTTAGCATGGCTTTCTTCGGAAGGGAAGTAATGCCATTGGTCCCGTGTCGTAGATTTACGGCACGTAAAAGAACCTCAAGCCTGATAGAGAGGCCTCTGAGTAAAATTAAGCAGTCGTTCACGCCCAATTTAGAATGGGACACTGAGAACCACAGTAGTTAAAGAGCGTCCATAAATAACACGCCATTTACTTACTTCTTTATAATCCATACTTAGTGCATGCGGCATCCCTTAGGCTCGGAAGTTGATGAAATGTCATCTTTTTTCCTCAGACGTCGTAAAAAAAATGCCAGTTTCACTTTAAGAAAATTACTTAATTTTATTTTGCATTTTTTTCGTTTTTCGGAACTTATTATCCAGCAGTTATCTTTTATAAAAGTTTAATTCCTTTGTTGCTTTTTTACTTTGTCTACACATACCATGTATACACAATAAGAAGAGAAAGTATTGTATTCCACCCAAAAATTCAACACCGAGATTTTACCTGTTTTGAGGCCCACTGAATAAAAAACAAAAGCATTTTTAGAAAATGTCCGCGTATGTTTTGTGTATGTGTGTGCCTGTTGTGGGTCTGTGGGGAGCATAGCTCAAATATGAAAAGTCGATTAAATACCAAAGTCAGGCATTCTGGATATCGACCAACACTGTTCAGCCATGGCCACCTTCCTGTTAACCTGTAAGAATGGCTGACAGCTGTGACATTAAATTAGCACATACATATCAGTCCGAATTTTTTTTCTTCTGTTTTTCTGTACTCTTCCAATGAGTAGGTGTTGTTGTGTGCACTTTGTCCTTCAGACAGACTAATATTATGCGCTTTACTAATTCACATTTACTTTCACCGATACTTCCAAATGCGCCAATAACTGCGCCTCGTCGGTCTGGGTTGCTCAGTTGGTTGGCGCTGGCTCAACCGATCGTTTTAAGTGTGTTTAAAGCGACAGCTCCATGCCAATAGATTTACTGGCGTTACGAAATTCATACAGCAGTGTTGATATGATCCTAGCAATTTACAGCACCGTTAACAAACAGATAATTTAATTTAGTAATTGTGAGAGTATTTTTTCACATGTGTAAATATATTAATCAATCATGATTATCATGTTCTGATAAACGATGTGTAACTATGTAATAAAAAGTGTATAGTTTCTCCAAAACAGGACGGGCTTCTAACCGGACCGCTCTCCATTGCCACTGGGCAGTAACCATCAGCAAACAAAAGACGAGCCTGTGCTAGGGGCGAGAGGCAACGTAGTAAAATCTCTGTTTCCTGCATACTCTGAGGGCAATACAGTTTCATATAAGTATAAACCAGTAGTATCCAAACCAGTGAGTTGCTGCAAATGTTACGGGGCCAGTAAGTGGTAGACTTGGCAACTGTGAGGCTTGGTTTCCAGTTGCATACTTCCTAATCCCAAACTTTAAAGTCACGCCTCCTTTGGCAGATGGCTTATCTGGCTCTGAAAATACTTAAACGGCAAGGTAATGTTTAGTTTAGGGACGATTGTAGAACGTTTGCAGAAGCAAGGCTATTTTGGAAGGAAAACCTTTGTGCTATGCAGCGACCCTTTGTTAGTAAGCTATGCGCCTGTAGGGATTTTACTCCAAAAAGACACTATATTCAACTGACGGGGAATAAACTTTAATATAGCCAGGGTATTCTTCATTGTTTGCTAAAGTCAGATTATTACTTTCAATTGACACGTGATGGAACGCAGCCAAAACGTTGCAAGCTGACCAAACCGACAACCCATACTAGTGTGTAATCCCAGATTCTGACAAACAGTCAAGAGTTCGAGTAGATTTCTCAGAGGGGGAACCTACGGCACGATATGTAAAACTCTTCCCGCGTTACTCGACTTAGCTTAACGCCGCCTAAATAGAAAAACTTATAGGTAAGTAAACAGTGAATTGAAAGCTAGGAGCAGATAGTAACATGTATGTAAGTCGGTGCTTGTGCGTTAATTAATTGCAATCATAGTAACAAACGTCTGGATATTGAAGCAGGAAATAAGAATGTTTTTACTTATTAAAGTGTACTTTTATTCCATACTCATATCCCAACCAGAGTGAGTCGCATCTGCGACTGCCGGTTGTAATATTTTAATGACTGAGACTAATAGCCGAGGACCAACAAACTTAATATTTACTACGATGCAGCAAATATAAATTACACCCGCAAGACAAGAACTGCTACAATTACGTATTTGGAAGGTCGCGGGTTTGATAGGCGAATGCTGGGCAGGTTTCTTTCATCCCCCGAATTTCCTGTCCTTCTATGTCGTTTCCATTGTCATTTCATTCATCCTACATCCCGTTGGTTGGATGTGTCGGCGACGGTGCTCGGCGAGGCGTCGCAGGGAAAAGGGGTGCTCAAAGAGACTCTCTCCGTCCCCCGACCTCGGCTGGCTGCCGGAATGAGAAAAGTTCATATTATATTTATAATATTTTCTTGTAGAGTGTGCCGTTTTCGAGACATTCCTTGTGATTGGTTTCAAATTTAAACTACCTAACTTTTCTCAAACGGGACCATGCAAAGTGAACCGAACTTCAATTGTTTCAGATGGCAACCAGCTTTTAAAAGATTTGACTGTCGCTTTAGGCTAACGTATTCCATTATTTCCCTTCTATTTACAAGGAAGCAAGCAATAAGACCAATTCTGCTAATGTTATCCGATTAGCATGATGTAGATAAAAGAATAATCTTTGGTGTTAGAATAGTTTGTATATGGAACCGCTAGAGAAAGTTATGTGAATAGAACTCAACAGATTTTTGTATTCAAACTGTCTCATACTATATTAAACCATAGTATTACTTAACACGTTTCATTACTTTTAGCATTGGTATAATTGTGTTTGCAGAGTAGTTGCTGCTAAGTTGCACATTGAAATAGCTAGTTGTAGGTATTCAGCTGTGTGTTGCGTGCTGTTGCAGAGAGTTGATCGTCGGAAATCAGCCCAGAATTATACAACTAGCAGAGAGACTATCGTCATTACCACTTACCAATCGTTATTTTGAAACATTATAAGTTGACTTGATGACCGTTATATCATCGACTGTTGGCAACCTATACAGTCTTGACATATGATATAGTCCATACACGTGTTTTACCTGTTGCATAATTGTGAGTAAACATAAATTTGCTTTATATAGTGAAAATCGTACTCAAGCGCCCGCATGTGGGATTTGTGATGCACAAAACAGCGCTTTGGCGAATTTTCTCCGGCTCCTCCGATTTCCCTCACCGCTCATTCCACCAATTGCTACATCATCACCTTTCCTGTCATTCATTTCGCTTACATGTCATGTCATCCACTTCCTCACGCTCATGCTACTGGCCGACCATTCGTTCCAAATTCTCCATCCTGTCGTTTCGTGCTGTTGGCTCCAGGACAGGCTTCTGACCCCTAGGCATCCGCTTGTAAGTCTTAGGGGAGTGTCAGTCCTACATACGGGGAGGGTAAGCCAACACGAAAAATGGTAAAAAATACCTTTACAGTATTTGCATCAAAAGAATACTTATATGCTTCTATTCATAAAATATGTGAAATATAATTAACGAAAGCAAAATAATAAAGCAATCTACTTAATATGCTTAAATTTACAAAATTCTAAACTACGTTTAGAACATTCTGTTGTTGATTCATGCTAACAAATCCGAAGAAGATGTGTATCGTTACTACCGTCTTCCAGAACCGGTAGTTCGTCGCAACTGGGATGTAACTACACCAGGTGGTCCAACTGCCAAGTAGGCGTATGCAGATATCCCTTTATGCGTTAAAAGAGTTGCAGAATTCAACAGGGCTATTTAAAAGCTATTTCAATGGGGCAAGTTCAAACCCGCCAGTAGAGACCAGGGCAAGCGCCATCCTCGCTTTAGGGTCGCGCCGTGGCCGAGTGGTTAGACCACTCGCCTCCCACCTAGACGGCCCTCCAAGTGACCGCATGTAAGATTTGTGGTGGGCAAAGCGGCTCAGGGTCGAGATTTCTCCGGGTTCTCCGGTTACCCCCGTCATCACTTGCAACCGGTGCTCCATCTTCATTTCATGTATTATCAATGTCATCGCCTGCGGTGCCATAGTAGCAAAAGCGGACGTTAAACACTGTAAAAATAATCCTCGTCTTATCTCTCGCATTGAGCGCGACCCGCTCACAGACTCCGCTGTCAGCAAGATATAAAACGACCGCTCTCGCCAGTATTCCACTGGCAGGCTTTAACTTTTTAACTTGAAATAGTTCCGTTGCGTTATGCAACTCTTTTAATATCTTGAAGGATATCTCCATACGTGATATACGGGACAGTTAAGCCATCTAGTTTACAATATATCAGCCATCTCCAGTACAAAAAAAAAAAAAAAAAAAAAAATCTGATGTGTTCCATTCACAGACTTTCTCTATATCTCTGTAACAAATTATTATTAATAAGCTTATTCTTTTATTTATTTCACGCTAATTGAGAAAAATTAGAAGAAATAGTCTTATTTCTTGCTTTATTGTAAGTAGAAGCGAAATAAGGGAGTACCATAGGTTAAAGTGAAAGCCAAAAAGCTGGTTGCTATGTGACTGCAGTTTGTTTGTTTATATGGACACGAGTTGGCAAATTCCTGTATCAGAAAAGTATAAGTTTTTCAAAGCTGAAACCAAAAACAAGGAATATCTACAAAATGATCAACTCCAAGAAAAAAATGCATATAACATAAATTGGGTGTTTTAACGTACTTTACATTTTTTGAGGGTTAAATTTTTGTCCATCTCTTACGGTTTAGTAGTTATGCAAAATCCATCCAGAATAAAGTAGTCTTCAGAGGCTATTCCCAGAAAATTCAAGATATACACTTTATTTGTCAGGTAAATATCTTTAATATACGATATTTTATTCAAAATGGTTAGAGACATTTTTGAGAAAATCAAAATTTTCGAAAAAAGTTCCATGTAAAGGGTAGTTGGGGGTGGGGAGATTTACTTGAAAATCTTCGTGTCGCATCCTTGGAAGATACCAAACTTAAATACCAAGTTTGGTATATAACGGTCTTCTCATTTTTGAGCTATGCTGCCCACTGACACACACACACACACATAGACACAGATAGACACACACGGACATTTTTCTAAAAATGCTTTTTTTGGATTCAGGAGGTCTCAAAACATGTATTTCCGGTGAAATCTCGGTATCGGGTGCATTACAATACCTTCTCTATACACTATGTACATAGCACGTATAGAGAAAGTAAATAAAAAAAGAATAATTTCATTCCCTTTGCTAATAAACATCACAGAACAAAATGTAATGGTACCTTATGTTAATTTAAGGCATAATCAGAACAGTACTCTTCGTTTTACCTGAAGTAATATCCTCAAGCGTATGACAGTATCAAATTTATCGGTCAAAACTCCATCAAGCGGAGGCCTCCGTGAAAAGGAAGTCAGGACATTCTTTTGGTGTTTTAAACATGAGAGATATGTGAGGTGTTTACCTGCCTTTTCTGAATATTTGCTTATGAGGTGCTATAGCAAGAACATACGAGAAGACGAAAGGGATGCAAATAGAAAAGAATTGATGGATATATTTTTGATGAGAATATCTCTATGCGACGATTAAAAAACTTTCTTTTCCTCGGGGACAGCGGAATTATGTTAATGACTGAGCAAAAGCATTAATGATAAAATCAGTCACTGGCTGGAACAGAAGCCTGGTGTACACTCAAAGTGTCTTGATCAATTTCTACTGCAGCCCGTAATTACAATCAAGGTAAAACCATTTAAAGAAACCGACCATAAACAACGCAATTATTAAATCTTTGAGGCCCCCATTGGGGTTCTGTGCCTTATATTAACTCTAAAACGCGAACACACCCGCTGTGGATTTAAAGGCATGAATGAGGTTTCTTCAGATAAATAAATGTGATGGTACATAGATCATTACGCATGTATAATGTATTGTATTTCACCCAAAATTTCACCGAAAATGAATATTTTAAGGACTCCTGAATTAAAAAACAACACAATTTTATGTATATTTGTGTCTGTCAACATCATAATTCAAAATAAAAAAGTCAGTTACACACCAAACTTGGTGTTTACTGTAATCTGGATAACGTTTACATAACTGATAAACAATAAAAGACAAAATATTACTACATAAAATGTAGATCTCGTAAAATAAAACGCCTAATTTATGCCACATACATTTTTTGTAGAGTTGACCATTTCCGAGATACTCTTTTTCTTCCTGGCCATGAAAGGATAAAGAAAATGTTATTGAGTCACATAGCGACAAGCTCTTAAAAATATTTGACTTTTGTTTTAGCTTAGTATTTCCCCTTATTTCTCTTATACCAGCAAGGAAAAAGTAATAAGATAATTTATACTAATGATTAGCATAAAGCAGATAGAAGAATAACTTTTTATAAGAGAAGTTTGTTGCAGAATAGTTAAACGTTATATTAATAGAATACATCGAATTTGTTAACATAATGCACATGGAAACGTCCCTCCTGCATCCTGCACTATGATCGACGCTATCCCTCGCCTCATCTTTGAGAAAGTAGAAGATGAAGGAAGGTGAAATTCATACATATCGATAGAGAAGAATGTATGATTATAATAAAATTGATAAACATATCCAATGGATAAATGGAAACATTTTTCACAAAGTAAAGCGGACTAAATGTTAATGGCTGAACAACAATCTTTATGATAAACCCAGGACTGACTGTAGCAGAAAACTGATGCAAATGCAAATGTGTCTCGATCACCAATCTACCTGCATTTCGTTATTACCTATATACAGGCATCATTCAGTGTGAAAAGCCACTATAAAAAGAAGAAAAAACAAGAACTTTTATGCCCCAATTTCCATATTAAATTATTGAGGCCCCCATTGGGGATTCTGTGACGTAGTTTAGCTCTAAAACCAAGAAGGAGCCCATAGGGGATTTAGTTGCATAAATGACTTGACTACCTTCTCTAGCACGTACAATATACACATTAGGTATTGTATTCCATTTGATACCGAGATCTCGCTATAAATACATATTTAGAGAATTCCTGAACTAAAAAGAAAGTATTTAAGTCCATGTGGTGTTCATGTGAACAGAATAGTTCAAAAACGAAAAGTTGGATAAATAAAAACTTGAGTTTTAAGTTCAGTATCTTCCAAGGATGCCAGTGGGATGATTTTTCGAAATTTTCGATTTTCACAAAAACTGGTCTAACAATTTTGATGAAAATACCATATATTAAAGAAAGACAAATTATTACATAGGTATCTTCAATTCTCTGGAAATAGTCTCTGAAGCCCTCTTCATTCTGAATGACTTTTGTACATCATGTAAACCGTAGGAGAGACAAAAATGTAGCTCACGTTAAAACACACAACTTAAGTAAAATAGAGTATTTTTGTAGAGTTAAGCATTTCCTTGTTTTTAGTTTAAATTTTCAAATTATACTTTTCTCAAATGAAATGTATAATTAGCTTTTTCCTCATGCTGAGCATGTAAGGAGAACGGAATTTAAACGTAATCACATAGTGTCCAGCTCTTAAAAGATTTGACTAATATATAAGACCACATCTGTTAATGTTTATCTTGATTAGCATGAAACAGATACAAGAATAAGCTTTTGTGAGAATAGTTTGTTGTAGAATAGGTACAGAAAATGAAGGTAACATTTAAGATCCTATGTAATTTCTTGGATATCTTGGACAATATTCGTAATGTAAAATATTAACACACAAACTGAACGAGCGAGTTGGCTCTGCGGTAACGTGTGGGGCTTGGAATTGGAGGTGCCAGGCTCGATTATCGTTGCCTAGACAATAAGCGAATGGTGAAGTGGGATCTCATCTACTGCGATTTCATCTCCCACCTTTCCATTTCCGTTTCAGATGTGCCTCTAAGTTTCGCGGTGTGAGCGGTACCGGTACCGCGGATGGTTGTTCCATGGAAAGAGTATTCCCCGTGGACACTAGAGGGCTTCCTGGATGTAGGAGTGGTTCGCCACCCTCTTTGCTCGCTGCAGAAGTGGGTCAGATCTTCAATCCAGGAATTGTTAGAGACGCTTGACTGGGACTTGAGCCACATCCTTTACTTATCCATCCCTTCTGGGGGATATTATCCGTAATAGACCTGCGTAGGTTGCAGTTGTAGTTTAACTTAACCTAACCAACACCAAGACTTCTGTCTGGCGAGCACCATCCTATATATCTTAACATTTTGCTCCATAATTAAACTAAATATTCAGAAACATAGAGTTGAAATATTCAACAAAAATAAAGATTTTCTACCTCATTTCCTTGAAACACATACATTCTTTATGATGCACCTAAAGGCTTGTAACGTTATTGTATTGAAGATATAGCATAATCAAAAGAATACTAAACGCGTGCATCGGCCGGCTATTGGATGGGTCACCCGCGTGGCAGACGAGCATTCTACCACTGAACCACCGACGCTTGAGTTGAGCTTAATGGAAGCTAATGTTTTCTACCTTTGAACATACACAATAAGGAACAATAGGTATTAAATAAATGCATCGGCCGAGAATCGAACCCGGGCCGCCCGCGCGGCAGCATTCCACCACTCAACCACCGAGGCCTGAGTTGTGCTTATAAGAAGCTGATGTTTTCTACTTTAGAAAATACACAATAAGGAACAATATAAATAGGTGCTTCGGCCGAGAAACGAACGCTGGCCGCCCTCGTAACAGGCAGGAATTTTACCACCAAACCACTGAGTTGTGCTTATAAGAAGCTGATGTTTTCTACTTTGGAACATACACAATAAGGAACAATATAAATGAGTGCATCTGCCGGGAATTGAATCCGGACCGCCCGCGTGGCATGCAGTTACCGCTGAGCCACAGATGATTGGATTGTGTTTCTACCAAGCTGGTGTTTTCTACTTTGGAACATACACAATAAGGCTCAATATAAATAAGTGCACCTGCCGGGAATCGAATCCGGACCGCCCGCGTGGCAGGCAGGCATTCTACCGCTGAGCCACAGATGCTTGGATTGTGCTTTTACGAAGCTGGTGTTTTCTTCTCTGGAACATACACAAAAGGAACAATATAAATAAGTGCATCGGTCGGGAATCGAATCCGGACCGCCCGCGTGGCAGGCAGGCATTCTACCACTGAGCCACAGATGCTTGGATTGTGTTTCTACGAAGCTGGTGTTTTCTACTTTGGAACATACACAATAAGGCACAATATAAATAAGTACATCGGCCGAGAATCGAAGCTGCGCAACCATTGACAAGCGGGACCCAACCCGCAAATATCGGCACAGGATGCACACAACGCATTTAGTCTCTCCATTAGCATGTGGAAGAAATTAAGTTGCATGACAAGCAGGCACTCCCTACACAAACTAAATAGGTAGATAATTTAGCGATTAACACTTCACCTTATTAAAAAGCATGTAAGTCCACTGGATCGCTCAGGTTTCGTGGGCAATTCCAGTTATCAACACTGACGACCTCACATGCAATGCATGCCAGCATACGAGCTTGCACATTCTAAACGGGCTGCTATGCGGGACCCGACTAACCCATGCCAGGAGCCAGGAGCCAGGAGTCAGGAGCAGGAACTAGTCGCCCGAGTGTACTCGGGCGGGGGCAAATCACCACGGTACCTATCCGCTTTTCTCGCGGATTTACCCGTGTGATATAAAAGATGTAGTCTAATGCAAGCGTTTTTGTCTGTGTCAAAGTAATTGGGCAGGGTGTTTCCCTCTGTGCAGCCGGCGCGGGCTGACTTATAGCTGCACGACACACTCAGCATGTTACGCTTAATTCCTGGAGGGTTTTTTACTTCCTCTACTCGTGCTATGTACATAGTGTATAGAGAAGGTATTGCACTCCCCCCAAAAATTCTTTACCGAGATTTCACCGGAAATATATGTTTTAGGGTTTCCTGTATATAAAAAAAAGCATTTTCGGAAAAAGGTCCGTGTGTCTGTGAACACGATAACTCAAAAACGAAAAGTCGGTAAAATACCAAAGTTGGTGTTTAAGTTTAGTATCTTCCAGGGATGTGACACGGAGCTTATGAGAAAAATCCTGCCACCCCATACTACCCTTTCATGAAACTTTTTTCGAAAATTTTGATTTTCTTAAAACTGGCTCTAGATTTTGATTAAAATAGAGTGTATTAAATATATTTACCAGACAAATAAAATGCATAACTTGAATTTTCTGGGAAGAGCCCCTGAAGACTACTTTATTCTGGATGAATTTTACGAAATTTTGCATTACTGCTAAACCGTATGAGATGGACAAAAATTTAACACACAAAATCTGTAGAGCACGTTAAAACATACAATTTATGTCACATACATTTGTTTCGTGGAGTTGATCGTTTTTGAGATATTCCTTTATATGAGTTTCAGATTTGAAAAACTTATACTTTTCTCATACATTTCTCAAATTTGTCAGCTCCTGTCTATACAAACAAGTCACATAGCAACCAACTTTTGACTACCACTTTAACCTATGGTACTGCTTTATTTCGCTTCTACCTACAAGAAAGCAAGTAGCAAGACTATTTCTGCTATTTTTTTCTCGATTAGCCTGAAGTAAATAGAGTCATTACCTTTTTAGCACTAATTTGTTGCAGATATGTAGAGAAAGTTGTGTGAATGGAACACATAAGATTTTTTAATGTATATACCGCACTCGAACGTGCAGCTCCACATATCCTGCTATCCATTACACATCGGCTAGGGGTCGTTGCAAGAATGCATTTTCCCCTCCGCGGTATAATAATAAATAAATAAAATTGAAGACGAGCCGCCCGAGTGGCAGGCGAGTATTCTTCTACTGAACCACCGATGCTTGACTTGTGGTTATAAGAAGCTAATGTTTTCTATTTTTGAACATATACAATAAGGCACAATATAAATAAGTGCATCGGCCGGGAATCGAACCCGGGTCGCCCGCGTGGCAGGCGAGCATTCTACCACTGAACCACCGATGCTTGAGCTGTATTTACAAGAATCTGATTTTTCTACTCTGAAACATGTACAATCAATTTTAAACACTGCTTCTATTTTTGTAAATCTAGAAGACCACCATATGACGTAGTGACTTTAGTGTAGTTATTTTCTATGAATAAAAGTTTATTTCTATTCTTGCCATTGCATACTTCCTTTAGTAGACTCTTGTGGCACATATAACAGTTGTCTCCAAGTATGATTCAAGTTTCGTCGAGCTATATTACTTGACAGTGACACAGCATCCGAATGTTACTTACCAGTGTAGCACCTGTATAAAATCAAGGTAAAGCACGGTTTGAAACTCTATCGATGTTGCCAAATTTAGAGGAATTTCAGGCCGCATTGTAGCAATGTATGCTTCGGTATACTCGAATGCGTACGAACAACTGTTTTCAAAATTAATTTATTCTAAATTTCGTATGTGCGATGACACCCTTGTCTCAATATTACGTCTCTCTATCCATGCTATCCAGCCTGACGTAAATAACTTAGTACCACGAAAAAGGTGCCAGCGGTCCACTACTCGCCCTTCAACAGTAGACAGGGTTACCTCGACTTATACTTCACTCTGTGTGTGTAGTTTGCAGGTTGCAAGTGTCTGCCGCCACTGACATGCCGAGAAGAGTAAAACAGCTGGTTCTAGTGCAATGGGAAGTGCAAGGAGAGTGAAAGTATACTACCCCTCCTGAAGTATCTCCCCATCCCTGTATTTGATATAAATTATGTTTTTTTTACGTAATCTAAATATTTTGTTTAATACCATTTTTTATCTCTTTACTGTTTACCAGTTATGCATAAATCATTCAGAATTACGACTACAGAGGCTTTTTGCAGAAAATTCAAGATGTACATTCTATTTATCATAAGAATGTCTTAAACACGTGGTACGTTAATCAAAATCGTTAGAGCCATTTTTATCAAAATTACATTTTCAAAAATTTGATAATGTAAAGGGTAGTTGAGTTGGGGAATTTTCCTGAAAAGCTTCGAATCACATCTTTTGAAGATACTGAACTTATATATGAAGTTTGGTATTTAACCGATTTTTCATTTCTGAGGTATGCTGTTTCCAGGCACACACACGGATATATGGGCACCCCTATGAAGAGAAAGTAAACTGCTTTTTGCAAACAGATCTCAAAATATGTATTTTCAATGAAATAAATATATCGAATTTTGGGGTGGAATACGATATTTTCTCGCACCTTTTTATTTTCTCTAACACGCATGTACTATGTATGTACCTACATATATAGTAGGTAGAGAAGATATTGTATTCCATCTAAAATTCGATAGCGAGATTTTGCCTAAAATAAATGTTTTATGGTCCTCTGAACCCAAAACAAGTAGTTTTAGAAAAAGGTCCGCGTGTATATGTGTGGTCCGTGTACATCATAACTCAAAACCGAACATTCGGTTAAATACCAAACTTGGTACTTAAGTTTAGGATGCGACACGAACATTTTTAGAAAAATCCCGCCCCCCAAACTACACTTTGTATTTTTCAACATTTTCGATTTTCTAAAACGATTTTGATTAAAATGGCATAAGTAAATTACAGATGTTTACTTGGAAAATAAAATGTATATCCTGAATTTCTTGGAAATAACTTCTGAAGCCCTCTTCATTCTGAATGACCTTTTGTATAACTGGTAAACCGTAAGAGATAGTCAAAATCTTACTACACCAAAAACATTTTAAGTTAAACACTCGATTTAAGTCATGTACGTTTTTGAGGAGTTAACCATTTGCGATATATTCCTTATTATTGGTTTCAATTTTAAACAACTCAAACTTTTCTTAAACGGAAAGTCACCTTTCCTTTTATATATTTTGTTTGTTTTAATGTTCCTTGCAAAGAGAACCGTATTTCAATTGGTTCACCTTTTAAAAGATTTGACTATCGTTTTAGGCTCGTGTGTTCCCTTCAAGGAAGCAAGTAATAAGGTCATTTCTCCTAGTGTTTATCTCGATTAGCATGATTGATGTAAATTAAAGAGTAATCTTTTATAAGGACAATTTGTTTATGGAACAACTAGAGAAAGTCATGTGAATGGAACACATCAGAGGTTTTAAGTAGGTGATGAGAAGCCAAGGGGGCGCCGTAGTCGAGTGGTTGGACCGCTCACCTCCCACCTAGGCGGGCCTAGTTCGCTCCCAAGTGCCCATATGTGGGATTTGTGGTGGTCGAAGCGGCGTCTTGGCGGGTTTTCTCCAGGTTCCTCCGGTTTCCAACAATTGCTCCACCTTCACCTTTCGTATTATTCATTTCGCTTTCATATTATCCACTTCCTCACGTTCATGCCTGGCTATAGGCCGACCACTCATTCCAGGTCCTTCATTCTGTGGCTCGTGGCGTTGGCTCACTGACAGGCCTCTGACCCCTAGGCACCCGTTAAAGTTCTTGGGGGTGTCAATACTAAATATGGGGAGGGTGAGACGACTAAGAAAAGAAAAACGACGATGCGGAGCTAAAAGGCAATTCGACTACTAGATGTGACACGAAGGGTGGGGAACCAGCGTAGAGTGTGAAAGTCCGTGACACAGAATGTCGGAGAAGGGGGGAATCAAATTTCTTCAAAAATACGAAATAAACTTATGTTGTACCTTTATATCTCTTCCAAACTGCATAATGGTACACAATGAATGGCAGAATTGAAAATACAAGAAACTTCTCGGAAGGTACCAAATTTTCAAGAATATCTTCTGGGGAAAACAAGATTCTTTTTGCAACACTGATGTTATTGGAATGAACATTCCTCTGGAAGTTTTGTAACCTCACGTCACTGGATGAGTCAAAAGCATGTGATATTCTCAATGCGTGTGTCCCTTTCCACATTATTGACGTCATTACTCTCGACAGATGTGAATGTTGGGGCTTACAAGTAATATGTATTGTTCAAGTTCAAGGCTGTTGAGAAGCATCTGCTTCTTTCTCAAGTTCACGATTATCTGATAAGATGTATTATACTGGGCCTTCAGATATATTCGGCCTTGAACGCCAGTGGGATTAAATGCTTGACGTCATTATTAGTTCACCGCGCCCCTTGTCCCAAAGGGGGGGGGAGGGATACGGAACTGAATCTTTGACTGCATGCATTGTCGACTTCGTAATCAGGTGAATTGGGCGGTGCAGAACTGTTTATAACCAGTACTTTTTGTTCGTTCTTTACACGCGAGGTGGAAGTGACCGCGGATCACAGAATTTGCAAGGTTGAGGGCTACTTCTGGAGGAATACGTCACCTATCAGCATAAATGCCGCGATTGCGAGTTTGCGAGACGCAAGCGAATGTTCCAAATGTAAATATTGGAAAGGTACAATACAAGTCCCATTTCACCAAAGGTGACTTTGAAACTGTTGACGCCCACCCCATCTGCTCATCGTTCGCTAGTCCTCTGCAAGAGGTAATGAATGAGTGATAAACTCTCTGCCTTGTTTTGACGTAAAGCAAACGACTGGCGGACAAACGACTGGCGGCAAAGGCCAAATAAATCTGAAGACCATATACAGACGTCAGACATCTGCTAACCTGCTGGAAATTGACAATGAAGAATTATCGAAACGCGACCAGTATTCACCATCCAAAAAATGTGAAGTAGTGTTAAGAATTGGACGTCCATGTATGTATAACTTGGAAACTTTACAATTATTAGTGCTTCTGTTTATAATACTTCACCATATATGTGTGTAAATAGAGTATACAGCGGAAGACAACACATAGTACACTACGACTACGGGAGTTCTGTTGCACTGCTATCCCCTAGGAGAAAGGGGGCAAAGTGAAGGAACCTCAGGAGGTTACAGGACGCAGGTAGACAGGCCTCAAATATGCGAAGAACATCCGCCCCCTTTCTGGAGCTGCGAACGACCCTCAACCAATCAGTCCTCTAATGTCAATGGGGAATAGCTGTTTCTTTTGAGCAACTATTCGCGCCATATCTCCGGCACCTTAATGCACCACGAACCCTAGAAGCACACATGAAACTTGAGAAGGAAACAAAAGAATGAAATTGTGATAATACGAAACCCCGGCACCAGGGAAAACCAAGATCAGAATGGAACTAAAAGTACAGTCTTTGGTTATAAAATAACGACATGGATTAGCTGTGCAAACAGAACGAGTGAGAAGCGATACAGGCTATTAGTGAGGGACTACCAAAAATGTTGCACGCCCTAGAAAGCGCTTGGTTGATGCTTTGTGAAGTCGGTATAGACAATTGCCTTTAAACATTCATTATACTCTGTTTTGGAACACATGCAAAACAGTCTTTCTTATTTTTCATTCATTAATTCTTCATTCGTTCATTTATTCATTCATTATTTCTTTCTTTCTTTCATTCTTTCTTTCTTATGAGTCATCCCAATTTCCGTTTTCTGCTATAATTTAATCATTCTTTATTAGTTTCATTTCTTTTGCTCCTACAGTATATAGGTATATAGGTGTGTGCGGAATGTACTCATTGGAATGCTATCAAACTGTTCCACGAAGAAACACGTGGCTTGCATTATTCTTTGCGAAACTGCTGGAAGACTTTACTAAACAAAAGAAGTAATAGGCCTGTAGAAACAAGAAATAAATGCAGTACGTGCTCTACAAGCAAGCTATTCTCAAAAACGTATTCGTCTATATCTACTCCATGCTAATCGGCATAAACATTAGCAGATCTTATTGTTTGGTACTTTATAAGTAGAAAAGAAATAAGGAAATACACTAGGCTAAGCGATAATCAAATCTTTTAAAAGCTGATGGTGTGTGATGAAATTCGATTCTCTTTGCATTGCCAGAAGGAAAACAAAAGAGACAGGAATCACAAATTCCGATTGAGAAAAGTGTATTTTCAAATTGAAATCTATAATAAGGTATATCTCGGATATGGTTAACTCCGCACACAAAACATGTATATGACGTAAATTGTGTGTTTCAATGAGGTCTACATTTTTTGTGCAGTAAGGTTTTGTCAAATGCTATCCAGAATGAAGAGGTCTTCACAGGTTATTTTCAAAAAATGTAAGAGCTACATTTTATTTGTCATTAAATATCTTTAATATACAGCATTTTAATCAAAATCGTTTGAGCAATCTTAAAACACTCAACATTTTCTAATTTTTTCCGTTTAAAGTGTAGTTTTGAAGAGGAGAGGTTTTCTTGAAAAGCTTCGTGTCGCATCCTTAGAAGTTGCTGTACTTAAATATCAAGTTAGTTTTTGAGTAATCATATTCACAGACACACGGACACACGTGGATATTTTTCTAAATATGCTGTTTTTATACGGGGGTTCCTAAAACGCATATTTCAAGTGGAATGTTGAATCTAATTTTTGGGTGATGTGCAATATTTTCTCTACCTACGTATATACTATGTATTAATTGGAGAATGTAAAAATTCAAGATGCTAAAGTTTGCAATGGCAAAGTTCCTGTGACAAAGGCAATGTTCGTTTTCCGCAACCCTAAATTCCATTACAGGTAACCCTGCCTCAAATCGAAAAAATATTATACCGTTATAACAAGTTTTAACCGCTTTGTGATTGATTTTTACTCACCAGCCTTGTGTAGAATAGAAGTTAGAAAGGCAGAATCCGACTGCAAAATCCAATGCCATAATTTGAAATTCCGGCTTTCCTCCGGTTGCTCTTAGCAGCTGAACTATTATTGCAACATGTCGAGAAGACATGTGCGTCAGTTGTGGAATTTAATATTATGACTTGATATGTTTGAACCCAAATGTTTGACTACAGCAGCTTCCAACCACATTAGCAATTTTAGTCCGAGATTATACAACAGATTGATAAAAGAGTGGCCAAATTTGCAGCAGCTTTAAATTAAAAAAAAAAACACAATTAAAAATATTATCAGGAAAAATGAGGTGTATTGAAAATTATTTTTTGTATATTTCATTCATCGTTGGGTTATAATTGTTTTCTAAACTTTTGTGTTTAAGTATATGTAAATTCAATACAATTAAAACTATATATTTATTTCATACTGAAGGGCCGAGCGACTCCCCGAAGGCTCTAATAATAGAGCGTACGGGCACAATAGCTGGACAAACAAAGGTCTTTGTGTGCTTTCGTACAAAACATTCGCGAGTGCTCTTTACTGCTAGTGATTTCCTGTAATTTCTGGGTCTGGAACTTTCGGAGCCCGGCTGGGACTATATAAGGGGCCGACAAGTACCGGTGCGGGTGAATTTAGTGAGTGACGAATGCTAAAAAGGCGACTCAGTTAATTATCAAAAGTGTCACGTTTTGTATTACATTGACTGCTCTAGTGACGTATAAAGTAAATTTAACAGAAACTGGTGTTCTTATTTGTGAGAATATTGTGTTTGTCACAATATATTAGTTAATTTTCTGTAACTCCTAAGCGGAGCATTGTTGCGATGTTTCCTTGAATGGGTTTGAATTTATAGTTCGTGAGTTCGCCACTATGCACCATGGTGACAAGGGATCAGCTCGTCCTCCACAAATGGCACTGTAGGAAGAAATCACACTTAATGCAAAAGGGTGGAATATTGCCCAGAAACCTTCTTCTTTCAAGGTATGGGGTTCTTTTAGGTGCAAGTAAACATTACATGCTATGCTACGGATTTTTTACGTCCAAAAGAGTTCATCACCCTCCGCCAGTAGTGAACCTGCAATATTGATATTTGGAGGTTAGCATGATAACCACTACACCACAGAAGGCGACTTGTCACAATGCATAATCATTTTTTTTACTGATATATAATTGTGCATTATATTTTTATGTATACACTAGTACGCTGTATTATATACTTGCTTGATTTGAATCCCCTGAACACGAGATTGTCTCATTCAAGGGCAATGCTGAAACACTGTTTATTTCATCATCTATGTAACAGTAACTAGCAAATAAACAAACGTCAGCATATTACCATAGTAGCTCAGTTGGTAAAAGCAACCGGATGGAAACGGAAATCCGTGGTTCAAATTCCGACTATGGCATTGAATTTTTTAGTCTGATTCTGCTTGACTAACTGCTTGCTCACGCAGTCATTGTGGAGGCCCACCGTTTACTGTTGGTGCTAGTCAATGCGGTTTATTTGTTTTTAATATGTCAACGAAAAGAAAGCACCGAACAGAAAACCTAATTTGTTTATCAGTAATTAACATTACAGTTTTTTCCTATTAAATACAAGGGATATGTGATTAAATGAAAATTTTGGCTAGAAAAAGGTATTAAATTTTAAATTCTATACAGCATATTTTATATTTTGAAAAACAATCAGTAAGATAGCCCTAATGAATGATACCACTTAATTATATTTAGTAGGTAGTAAAAGATGTACAGAATAAGCCAAATTTTATTTCCTTAGATTGAATAGTTTAGGAGCTGAGTTTACCAAAATTTTGCATATTTAACATGCTCCCCTTAATCCTTAGAAATTACTGTACCTATACATCACGACATTGCCCCGTGTGAGGGCTCCAACTCAACAAAAATATACTACACGAACACTTAGGATGATGTTGCTAATATAAAAGTCAAGAGACGCAATGAATTCATGGCACTTTGATGGGACGGTTTCACTGAAAAGACTGATCAACGCCTACGTTATAAAGCTCAAGGCAAATTGCAAGAACAATTTTTCTTCTAAGAGACGAAAAGGTAGAAGAGCTTTCTTGAACTAGAGAATATAAAAGATGTGACATTGAGGTATCTGGAGAACTCATTTGACAGATTAAGAGTGGAACAAACATGAAATATTCCGAATGAAACTGGTATGGACTGGAAAGGCAGAAGTCAGCTAGGTATTTCCACAAGAAGCAACTAACCATAGTAAACATAATAGAAAGTACATCAGAGGGAAGAAGAATGGGAATGTTTTAGTCTCTGAGCAGTCATATTGATGGATATGTTTAATCATTCAGAACGTTATCTTGAATTTACCATAAACCGACATCAAACTCGAACTAATCAAGTTTAAACAATTAGGCTGCTATGTCCAGTGTCGTTTCGAACAATCTGTATAACGCAAATTTGATGTTCATTATACCAGGTGGTTCACCTGTCCCTTATTATTTTTGGAGATAGGCAGCACTTCATACTCTAAAAGCAATAAGGTCGAAATTACCGTGCTTGTCGACCATTTGGTAACCACGCAAATCTAGCCTGCTTTTCATAGGAAAATAGACCTTAGCAGCAATAGTTACGTCCATTCCAAAAGCATGCGCTTAATAACTCCTGTTACAGTACATGTTATATCAATAGGATCGCTGTCATACGTAAATTATAATGAATGAAGGTTAAACGAATGGCTTAAGCTACAAAACGGAGTCGCACAACAGTTATAAAGAGATTAGAAGGGAGAGGGAGACATGTGTGATACTTTACCTACAAATTTTAACTGAAAAAGCGGGCGCAACGATTGTAGCTCAACTGGTTGATTTCGTGTTCCCTCATCACCTCCAGCGTGTCAGCGTTTCGGGTCCCACAGTCTGCGTGCACTTATTTTCTTCTCTATGTGTTATGCATCAAGAGTTAGTTCAGTGTTTGTCACACTAGTAAAGATAGGTGTAAACTAAAAGGTATACGAATTAAAAACAAACGGCTGTTCATTTTACGTGTTCTTCAGTTTTGGATCTTTAATTTTCATTCTAGTTGTTTAGAAAAAGAAACTTCACTAAGACTTTAAATAATACTGGACAGATAAAGTTAGAATAAACATAAATAAAGAGAACAATAAAAGAAATAAATAAGTAAATTAACAAATGTTCTGATATCCCATCTAGCTTTGTGCCAAATCAGGAAGAAAAAAAGTGGGAGGGATTGTCAACGTTTTGTAAAATTCGAACCTAAATCGAGCATCTTGGAACTCAAATTAACACCGCGCGTTAACCAAATTCGCTACTGTTTAGCTATAACTTGCAGCGCCAACGTCTAT
Source organism: Hymenopus coronatus (assembly GCA_030762935.1). Taxonomy (NCBI): domain Eukaryota; kingdom Metazoa; phylum Arthropoda; class Insecta; order Mantodea; family Hymenopodidae; genus Hymenopus; species Hymenopus coronatus. The sequence continues at coordinate 42,087,879 of CM060895.1, forward strand.
AATATTGGTATGCAGAAGATGGGTCTCGGGAACAATGTTTTCAGGTTAGACTATAATCTGCGGGTTGCATAAAACCAGAGAATTAGAGACAGGTGAGCCACCTTGTATATGTACACCCATGAAGCGTTTTTTACTTTTTATGCACGTACTATGTACATTGTGTATAGAGAAAGTATTGTGTTGCACCCAAAAATTCGATACCGAGATTTCACCGGAAATACATGTTTTGGGACTCCCTGAATCCGAAAAAGCATTTATAGAAAAAAAGGCCTTTCTGTGTCTGTGGACAGCGTAGCTCAAAAACGAAAAGTCCATTAAATACCAAACTTCGTAGGTATTTAACTTTGGTATCTTCCAAGGATGCGACACGAAGATTTTCATGAAAATCCCTCACCCCAAACTACCTATATGGAACATTTTTCGAAATTTTGAATTTCTTAATTGCTCTAACGATTTTGGTTAAAATACCTTATGTATAAGATATTTTTATGACAAACGAAATGTATATCTTGAAATTTCTGGGAATAGCTTCTGAAGATCTCTTTATTCTGGATGGCTTTTATATAACTGGCAAACCGTAGGAGATACACAAAAACTTACTACACAAAAAAGTAGATCTCATTAAAACACACAATTTATGTCATATACATTTTTTTTCGAGATATTCCGGATTATTGGTTTCAATTTTAAGCCACAAACTTTTCTCAAACAGGAAGGAAGACATCTTCCTTCTCGTTTCTCGTTTGTTTACTCATAGCAAGTAAAGAGATTAGAATTTCAATTGTTTCGCATATCGACCGGCTTTTAAAGGAAAAGATTATCGCTTTAGCCCGTGCATTTTCAATAACTAGGGCAATAATCCCTTCTACTTACAAGGAAGACTAGTAATAAGACTAACCCTGGTTATGTTAATCTTGACTAGCATGATGTAGATAACAGATTAAAGTTTTGAATAAAAGGTGTGTTTACCGAACAGCTAGAAAAGTCATGTGAATGGAACACAACATGTTTTTTTTAAAAATATTTAAAAATAATATAAAATTTCAGCAATAAAATACACGATACCTTATTCACTCAAACGTTATTCAAGGGACAGAGGGCATGAAATGATCATGTGTTGTGTTATGTTTTGTACTGCTGAGAGTTTATCCCATTATGCTAAATTTTTAAAGTAGAATTAACTAGACCTTTGAAGGACGCCCAGATCATTACAGAGAGGCACCTCTAGGCATTCCCGTGAGTTGGACATGCTCTTTATTCTAAAGTAAGTTTATTCCAACACGACTGACTAGAGCGAATGTGCCCTGTTAATAAAAATCTTACATGTTCTATTCACATGACTTTCTTTACCTTCTCTACTAATAAATTCTTACAAAATTTATTTTGCTTACTACTTAATGGTAATTGAGATAAATATTAGCAGAATGATCTTATTATTTATTTCCTTATAAATAGAAGGGAACGAAGAGAATACACTAGGCTAAAGCGATAGTCAAATGTTTTAAAAGTTGAGATATGCGATTGTCATTGAAATTCGCTTCTTTGCGTGGCCAGGAGTAAAACAAAAGAAACAGGAATGACTTTTTTTTTAGGTTAACGTCCTTTAACCTGGTTGGCCATATCGGACGATGAATGAAATCGGTGAAATGATGCTCAAATGATCTCGGGGTCCATGGAGCTCAAAGTCACTCGATATTCGTCTACTCAGGATAAGGGAAAACCCCGGAAAACCCTTTCCGGGTAACTCACCCTAAACGAGATTCGAACTCACGACCTGTTGAATGTGATGCAGATACGCTACCATCACATACCCAGGCGGGCAGCAATGACTTTTTGTTTGAGAATAGTATAAGTATTTTAAAATTGAAACCCTTGACACGGAGCATCTCACAAATCGTTAACTCTATTGTGTTTTAACAAGAATCAAGTTTGTTGTAAATTTGTGTCTATCTCTTACGGTTTACCATTTATACAAAAGTCACCCTGAATGCAGAAGTCTTCTGAGGCTATTTCAAAAAATTTCAAGATATACATTTCATTTGTCATGAAAATATCTTAAACATATGGTATTTTAATCAAAATATTACAGCCATTTTTGTGAAAATACACATTTTTGAAAATGTTTCTGTGCAAAGGGAAGTTGGGGTGGGGGATTTTCCCGAATTATGTCGCAATTTTGGAAGATACTTAACTTCGTTTTGAGTTATGCCGTCCACAGACACACATATACACACTGACAGACAGACACATATACAACGGACTTTTTTCTTAAGATGTTTTCTTTTTTTTTTACTTTCTCTACACGTACTATGTACATAGTGTATAGAGAATGTATTGTAATGCACCCAAAAATTCGATACCGAGATTTCACCGGAAATATATGTTTTGGGTCTCCCTGAATCCAAAAAAAAAAAATGTTTAGAAAAAGGTGTGTGTGTGTTTGTGGACAGCATAGCTCAAATACGAAAAGACTGTTAAATACCAAACTTGGTATTTAAGTTTGGTATCTTCCAAGAATGCGATACGAAGATTTTCAAAAAAAAAAACCCAAAACCAAACTACCCTTTACAAGATTTACAAGATATTTTATAACAAACAAAATGTATATCTTGAATTTTCTGGGAATAGCCTCTGAAGACCTCTTCCTTCTGGATGATTTCTGTATAACTAGCAAACTGTAAAAGATATACAAAAACTTCTACACAAAAAATGTATATCTCATTAAAACACATGATTTATATCGCATACATTTTTTGTAGAGTTAACCGTTTTCGAGATGTTCTAGATTTTGGTTTAAATTTTAGCCACTTAAATTTTCTCAAACGGGAAGACATCTTTCTTCTTGTTTCTCGTTTGTTTATCCCTGGCAAGCAAAAATATAGGAATTGCAATTGTTTCGCATAGCGACCGCCTTTTAAAGGACGAGACTATCGCTTTAGCCTGTGCATTTTCTTATTTACCTCCTACTTACAAGGAAGCTAGTTATTAGACTAATTCTGCTTGGTTAGCATGATGTAGTTACCAGGTTAATCTTTTGAATAAAAGGCTACAAGAGGATATCATGTGAATGGAACACATTAGATTTTCGCCCTTCTACTTACGAGGAACCAAGCAATAAGGGCAATTCATGCTGTTTATCTCGATTATGATGGAGTAGATAGAAGAATAAGCTTTTTAACAATAATCTGTTGCAGAGATGTAGAGAAAATCATGTGAATGGAACACATCAGTTATTTAATTAGGGGGCCTCAAAACACATATTTCTGGTGAAATCTCCGGTTAGAATATTTGGGTGGTATACAATACTTCTCTACACTCTCTCTCTCTACTACAGTATCGCCGCTGTATTCTGGTCTGACATTTTGCGAGCCTGAGAGAGTCAGTGTTGCCTAGTATTGCGTCCCCCCTTCTCCTCATTATCTATGATTATTCTTATTTAACTCGCATGTAGTAAATTATGTTTTTAATATATTATTCATATTTTGCTATGGCAAGTTGGGTTCCTCGGTCGTGCAAGTATCTCTTAAGAGGCCGTGAACGGTAAAAGGAACTATTTCAGAGATAGCATATTTGTAACTTTTACTTTAAGCAATTTATTTAAACTGTTACCAAGATATTTCATAATTTACTTTCACGTTATATTTCTAAGCGATCATAACTGAAACTGTTTACGCGTTCACTTACATAGGAAAATTAGAATTCGCGAGTCACGTTTATTACGTAGGTAATCAGTAATACCGAAATACTGGGAGAGAACAAACTAAATGCACTTCTACCTAAACACTGCACTTTACCGTAAATAAAAACCGTAATAAGAAAAAACTGAATTAGGAACTGGCGTCTCCTTAGAATATGTATCAAATACACCTGTTCTGCCTAAGCATTAGAATTTCAAAATTTGATAATCTATTTCTCAAAATGGTAACATTATTCCTGTATTGTGGCTTTGAAAGGCAGTGTAGATATTTGAAGCAAATTAGTGAAAAATTGCATCGTGTGGAACATTTTGAGAATGGAAAAGTGTAGAGAAAATATGGTTTAAAGTTGGGAATAGCTATTAATAAACATGCGCCTGTCCATTTATACCTCGAGTTAATTAGCAGTTAAACTGTGACAAGTGGGAAAAACTATATCATTAGAATGTATATCACATTGCGACGTTGCCCCTGTTCCTTATTACCTCTGATTATTTTATATGTAATTTATTTAAACTGTTACCGAGAGATTTATATTGATATGTGATCATAGCTGAAACTGTCTTACGCACTTACATGTGAAACTCAGATTTCGCGTATCACGTTTTTACAGAAATAATCCTTTGACCGATATATCACAATTGAATGTGTGTTCGAACTGCGAACGAACTGTTTTGAGAACTACGTCTCAGTATAATATGTTCCAACACCCTTGTTCTGCCTAAGCATTAAAAGTATTCTCTAATTGGCTAGTCTTCCCGCTCTCAGTTGCGTCTCTTCTCATGAGCCATAAATCTCACTTAAGCTGCTAGGTTCCCAATAACTTTCACATTTTTGTTATCTCACCATCCTTGCATTGCGTTGTGTCTTTTTAGCTCAAGGATATTCTTTTATATATTTGACCCCAGCTCCCTAGTTATTGTCCACAAAAAACTTGCGAGAGATTTCTCTTTTATATCTCTCATACGTTTCAGTTATATATTCTGTCTTATAACTAAGCTTAACATCCTCTAATAATCATTCTTATTTCTATTATTACATGCATTGCTTTACATCAGCTTCGTTGTTAATTGTATACATTTTCTTACTCTCATTAGTAGTGTATCAATTTTATATTTAAAAATTCATTTTTTACCATTTTTGGTCAGATTTTACAGATGCGTCTCCTCGTTATGCTGCTATTAACGTTTTCATTTCGCTTCAACTACACACAAAACTACTACTGAAAATAGATGCATCATTCTCAGAAAGTGGAATTACTTTTCTGGGGATGGACCGAATGTTTCTTATCCTCTGTGGAAATTTGTCATTGGTTTAAAATACACGCTTTCGTGTAGTTCTGATACATTGATATGGAGAAGAACTACCGTAGAATAGGTCAGACGTCAGATCCATTGTCATTTTCGACATTGTTATCATTTAGGCAATACAATGTGAATAACGTTCTGTAATGATCAGACTGAAATCTCTCCAGGCAAGCAGAGTTGGTCTAGAGTGCTGGACAGCGTTTAGCAGGGGGGTGGGTGTCTTCCCGCATCTTTCTCGCTTGCTTTGCTTTCGACTGGCCTGGTGCGTGACGTCATCGATAGTGAAGTCACAGCTATTCAGCACCTTGCCCGTTCGTTTGAGCATGCATTTTCAGATAAAATTCACGTTATGATATAATTTGATCACACCTACAATTGAAATCAGATCGCATCTATAATAATTCACATTATCTTTGAAACAAGAAATGTAAATCTGTCACTTTTTACGGCTAATTGGTCTAAATATCAAACTGGCGACAATTACGTTTTTCTCTTCGCATATTCACCAAAACGTTGTAGATATATGGAAATAAAACCTGAGATATGGCTTATAGCATATTACGGGTTTTATTGGCATGCGGTAGGTGGTGCTTGGTATTCACAGAAGGAGAAAGAGAGCCAGGAAGCAAATATATGTCCTTAAATTTATTCCGAAGTTCTACGCTGTAAACTTTAAAACTGATTATGTTAGTTTATATTGTTGCTGGACTTTAATTGTATTATATTAAAAAATAAAAAAACAAAGGATGGCATTAGTAGACGAATTTTAACAAGGAAATTATCTTCAACCTTCTACGCTCTCAAATCGTGAACTTTGCTTCAAAATTATAATTGTATGCACTATTCCTTTAGTATTGGGAAGGACAAGCTTAATAAAGGAAACTGTATGTAGATCACGTTATCTTTAAATATTATCTTAACAAAGCATAGTTAATAACCAGGATAATTGAAAACTTGATATGTATTTTTACTTTTTCTACACTTACTATGTGCATTTTTTGGAAAAGGTCCGTATATGTGTGTGTCTGTGTGTGTGGACAGCATAGCTCAAAAACGAAAAGACCGTTAAATACCAAGCTTGGCATTTAAGTTTGGTATCTTCCAAGGATGCGACACAAAGATTTTCAAAAAAATCCCCCCACCCTCAACTACCCTTTACATGGAACTTTCTTCGAAAATTTTTATTTTCTCAAAAATAGCTCTAACGATTTTGATTAAAATGTCAAATATTAAAGATATTTACCTGAAAAAAAGAAGGAATATCTTGAATTTTCCGGGAATAACCTCTGAATACTTTATTTTGGATGAATTTCGCGGAATTTTGCATAACTGCTAAACCGTAAGAGATGGGCAAAAACTTAACACACAAAAAATGTAGAGACATTAAAACACACAACTTATGTTATATACTTTTTCTCGTGGAGTTGATCGTTTTTGACATATTCCTTGTTTTTGGTTTCAGCTATGAAAAACTTTTACTTTTCTCATACAGGAATTTGTCAACTCCTGTCCATACAAACAAAGGAGCTTCAGTCACATAGCAACCAGCTTTTGATTATCAGTTTAGCCTATAGTACTCCCTTATTTCCCTCCTGCTCACAAGGAAGCAAGTAATAAGATTATTTCTGCAATTTTTTTCTCGATTAAAATGAAGTAAATAGAAGCATAAGCTCTTTAATAATAATTTGTTGCAGAGATGTAGAGAAAGTCATGTGAATGGAACACATCAGATTTTTTTTCTGTAGGTAGCCATTTCCGACATTGGTTTAAATTTTCCAGCATACTTATATTTTTCTCAAATGAGAAGTCGTTATTCCTTTTCTTTCTCCTGGTCAACCAAGGAGAACGAAATTTCAAAACCATTTTAAAATATGTGACTCGCGCAAGGGAGGTATTCTCCCATTTCCGTTATATCTACAAGAAACCATTTAATTAAAATACTTCTGCGAAAGTTTAATCTCCATTGATATGAAATAGATAGAAGAATAAGCTTTTGTAATAATAGTTTGTTGAAAAATGGATTGAAAAAGTAATGTGAATGTAAAACATATTCATTATCCCAGTGATGAATGCCACTAGGAAACAAAACTGACGGAGTTCAATAAAAACTGTCCATTTTTGTAATACTTTTTAAACAGCGATATAAGCAAGGTAGTAATCAAATATATCATAAGAACTGAAGCTTTCCTGACGACGTATTAAATATATCATTGTCAATATACGTTGTTAAAGCGACCCAAAATAAAGTATATTGTAAAAACAAATGATATATATATATATATATATATATATATATATATCATTTGTAAATAACTTTTTCTTGGGCCTTTGAGAAAAAATGCCAGGGCACGGCTATATTTATTTTCGTTCTATTTTAACCAAAAATTTTTGATGTGTTCACTTTACATGACTTTCTCTGCATCTCCGTAAAAACGTATTCTTAAAAAGCTTATTCTTATATCTATTTCATGCTAATCAAGCTAAAGATTAGCAAAAATGGTCTGATTACTTTGTTCCTAATAAATAGAAGGGAAAATAGAGGAATACACTAGGCTAAAGCGATTGTCAAATCTTTTGAAAACTGGTTGCTATGTGAAAGAAATTCGACCTCTTTGTATTGCCATGAGTTCACAAATTTCCATTGCAAAAAGTAGGTATTTTACATTTAAAGCTAGTAAACAGGGAATATCCCAAAAATTCGTAACTCCATAAAACAATTCTGTATGTCATAAATTGTTCGTTTTAACGAGCTCTACACTTTTAGTGTAGTAGCTTTTTGTGTATCTCTTACGGTTTACGAGTGTAGCAAAAGTCATTCAGAATAAAGAGGACTTCAGAAGCTATTCCCAGAAAATTCTAGATATACATTTTATTAGACATATTAGTATCTTTAATATACGGTGTTTTATCAAAATCGTTATTTTTCCATGCAAAGGGTAGTTTGGGATGACGGGATCTTTTTTGAAAATCTTCGTGTCGCATCCTTGTAAGATGCTGAAGTTTGGTGTTTAATCGAATTTTCGTTTTAGAGGTCTCGAGTTCACAGACAAACGCACACAAACACACACACACCACACTCGCACTAACACGGACCTTTTTCTATAAATGCGTTTTTTTAGGGTACAGGGAACCCTGAAACATGTATTTCCAGTGAAATCCAAGTATCGAATTTTTGGGTGGAATGCAATAGTTTATCTGTGTATAATGTACTAGGTAGAGAAAATAAAAATCCCAGTTGGATGAGTAACAACAATGTAACCATGGCCCCGTGTGAATTCTGTTGATCGACTCCAGTAGAGGCGATGTTCTGGGTGTGGCCTCTTTACACTACATAGCTGTTGTCACAGGCAATTTCAGGCTAGATTAAACTAGATTTCGACATTAGGAGTCTCACACTTCTCTTGTTAGACGAGATTAAAATCGAAGAGGAATGAACTTGATAATGTTGTAAATCAGTTGATAAACACTGCTTCATTCTTATTTTCTTTACACGTACATACTCTGCACAGAGAAGTGTATAAAGAAGGCATTGTATTGCACCCAAAAATTAGATATAGAGATTTCACCGCAAATATATGTTTTGAGACTCCCTGAATCAAAAAAAACAACATTTTTATAAAAATGCCCTTGTGTGTGTATATGTGTGTGTATGTGTGTGTGTGTGTGTGTGTGTGTGTGGGCAGAATAGCTCAAAAACGAAGACTAAACTAGGTATTTAAATTTGGTATCTTCCAAGGATGCGACACGAATATTTTCAAGAAAATCCTCCACCCCAAACGACCCTTTATAAGGAAACATTTTTGACTTTTTTTTTTGTTTTCTCAAAAATTCCCAAAAATGTTGTTTTCTCTAACTATTTTTACTAAAATACCGTATACTAAACATATTTACATCATAAATAAAATGTATATTTTGAATTTTCTGGCAAGTGTTTCTGAAGACCTCTTCATTTCGGCTGACTTTTGAATAAGTGATAAAAGATAAACAAAAACTTACTTCAAAAAATATATAGATCTCGTTAAAACACACAGTTTAAGTCATATCCATTTTTTTCGTGCATTTGACTATTTTTAGTGTACTCATTGTTATTGGTTTTAATTTTCAAATACTTCTCTCATTCAAGAAGTTGTCCACTCCTGGCCACGCGAAGAAACGGATTTCAATCCCATAGCAACCGCACTTTAAAACATTTAACCGTAGGTTTAGCCGAGTGTGTTCCCTTATTTCCTTCCTACTTATAAGGAACTAAGTAATAGCACCGTTTCTGCAAATGTTTATCTAGATTATCTAGAAACAGATAGAAGAATAAGCTCTTTTTTTTAACAATAATTTGTCGCAGAAATGTAGAGGAAGTATGTGACGGATTTTTTACTTTCTCTAGCCCGTATGTACACGTACATAATGGATAGAGTAGGTGCTGAATTCCACCCAAATATTCAAAGTCGAGAATTCACCAGAAATATATGCTATGAGGTTTCTAATATCGATAATGCTTTTTACTTTCTCTACCGTATTATGTACATAGTGTATAAAGAAGGTATTGTAATGCACCCAAAAATTCGATTCCGAGTTTACACCGGAAATACATGTTTGAGACCACCTGAATCCAAAAAATGCATTTTTAGAAAAATGTCCGTGAGTGTGTGTGTGTGTGTGTGTTGGTGTGTCTGTGGGCAGCATAGCTCAAAAACGAAAAGTCCGTTAAATACCAAACTTTGGTATCTTCCAAGGATGCGACACGAAGATTTTCAAGAAAATTCCCCCACCCCAACTACCCTTTACATGGCACTTTTTTCGAAAATCTTCATTTTCTCAAAAATGGTACTAACGGCGTTTATTAAAATATCGTATATTAAAGACATTTACCTGACAAAAAAATGCATTTTCTGGGAATAGCCTCTGAAGACTACTTTATTCTGGATGAATTTTACGCAATTTTGCATATCTGCTAAACCGTAAGAGATGGTCAAAACTTACTATATGTAATATACATTTTTTTCGGGGAGATTATCGTTTTGAGATATTCCTTCTTATTGGTTTCAGCTTTGAAAAACTTATACTTTTCTCGTGCAGGAATTTGTCAACTTATGTCTGTCAAAGGAACTTCAGTCATATAGGAACCAGCTTTTGATTATCACTAACCTATGGCATTCGCTTATTTCGGTTCTACTTACAAGGAAGCAAGTAATAAGACTATTTCTGCTATTTTTTCTCGATTAGCATGAAGTAAATAGAAGCCTAAGCGTTTTAATAATATTTTTTGGCAGAGATGTAGAGAAAGTCATGTGAATGGAACGCATCAGAAGTTTATATATTAAACTCATCCAAACCAGAGTTAAGAGTGTTCGCGACTGAATTTAGTCTCTTGTTAACACAAAGTGCACAGCACTCGTGGCCGAGTGGTTAAGGCGTCTGACTAGAAATCAGATTCCTTCTGGGAGCGTAGGTTCGAGTCCTACCAGTTGCGATGCTGCTTTTTGAATATAATAGTCACATAAACCAAGCCTGATTTAGCCTCTTGTAAACACAAACAGCGCTGCAGTCGTGGCCGGGTGGTTAGGGCGTCTGGCTAAATGTCATATAGACCAGGTATAAGAGTAGTAATTACGATTAAAGTTCGAGGACAAAAAGCGGAGCAGTCGTGGCCGAGTAGTTATGTTGTTTACTCTTGGAGCGTAGGTTTGAATCACTCCTACTGTGGCAGTTTTTTGTTGTTGTTTTGTTTTGTTTGTTGTTAATAAAAGTCATACAGACCAAGCTCTCTCCTTATGGTTATATGTTAGCAAAATAAACACAGCAGTCCTGGTTAAGACGTCTGCCTGGAAATCAGTTTCCTTCTGGGAGCCTGGGCTCGAATACTTCCAATTAAAATTATTCAATCCTATATTGTGTATTAATATTCATAAAATTAAAGATAAAAATAAGGAAAATACTGAACAAACATAATATAGCATATAAAAGTTTGATGTGTTCCATTCACAAAACCTTTCTCTAGCTTTTTCATATATAAACTATTCTTAAAAATATTACTCTTCTACCTACATCATACTAATCAATATATTAGCAGAATTGTTCTTATCACTTGCTTCCTTATAAGTAGAAGGAAAATAGGAATAAATTAGGTTAAAGCGATAGTCAAATACTCCAAAATCCTGTCGCTATGTGAAACACTTGAGGTTCGGTTAGCTTTCCATGGTCCCATTTTTTAGAAAAGTGGGGTTATAAAACTAAAACCAGTAACAATGAATATCTCCAAACTGTGATTTCTACAAGAAAAATGTATATTATAAAAATTAATTAGGTAAGAACGTTGATATTTTAAAAATGTGATGAGTTGTATTCACATGACTTTCTTTACCTGTTCTGCAAACAGACTAGCCTTTTTTTTTTTTTTTTTGTTGCAAATAAACCACCATCTTCTAAAACTAAACCACAAAAAATAAACATAATTAATATCGGGTTAATGAATCCTTAGCCCGAATAGTTACATTTTTTTTTTTCAATTCTGGCAATTTTTTTTTTTTTTTTTAATGCTAGTTGACCATTTTTAATCACAGAAGCGGGAAGCTGAACCTAACAACATTGTCAGTGCTTCTTAGTGTGGAGGTGATAGTCCACCGAGGGACTAACAATATTAGGTGGTAACCTCAAACATGGTGATAAATGGCTGCATATCGCCGATAAATCCGGACTTCATCACTTTCCATCGTTCTTGTCTCAGGAAGCCAAACCAGTCTTCCCTCTTTGCCACAGTGTCGATATTCTGCCTTACAAAATACTATTCCCCTATCTACATCATGCTAAACGAGATAAATATTAACAAAATTGGTCTTATTATTTAGCTCCTTATAAACAGAAGGGAAATACGGGAATGTACCAGGCTTAAGCGACAGTCAACTCTTTTAAAAGGCGCTTGATATGTCAATAATTGAAACGCATTGCATTTCTAGAAAAATAATGGAGAGATGAAGCGAAAAGTGATCCCGTTTGAGAAGATGCGTAGTTTAAAATTGAAACCAGTAACAAGGAATATCTCGGAAATGCTCAACTGGGAACAAAAATCTATATGACATTAATTGTGTGTTTTGACGATATCTACAATTTTTCTATAGTAAGTTTCTGTGTATCTCTTACAGTTATGCAAAATTCATCAAAATTCATCCTAAATGAACGGGTCTTTAGAAGCTATTCCAGTAAAATGCAAGCTTTACATTTTAATTTCGATGTCACTAGCTTTAATGTACGGTATTTTAATCAAAATCGTGAGGCATTTTTTAGAGAAACAACATTTTCAGTAAAAAGACTAGTTTGGGGTGGGTTGATCTTCTTGAAAATCTTCGTATCGCATTCTTGGAAGATACCAAACTTCCATACCAATGTTGGTATTTAACGGTCTTTTAGTTTTTTAGCTACTCTGTCCACAGACACACACGGATCATTTTCTAAAAATGCATTTTTCGGACTCAGGGGACCGCTAAATATATATTTCCGGTGAAATCTCGGTATCGAAATTTTTAATGGAATACAATACTTCCTCTATAAATTATGTACATAGTATGTGTAGAGAAAGTAATAACTAAACGTAGTCTTTGTCATACTTATATACGAATATACAATATATAAAGTATCACTACAAAATGTGGTTCTTGTAGCTCCAGTAGTTTCTCAACGTTGTTTTGTTGGTCACAAAAATAACCTGCTACTCATTCAGTTTTGTGATTCCCCTTAAGATCTAAGATCTATCAAATCACTAAGTGTATGGTGACAATGAAACTAATCATTATTTTTCGTATTGTCTATACAGGATAAGAGGGGAATAAATGCAAATAATTTGACATTTAATAGAGAACATGAGTATACTACAGATCTTCATAAGTCTTTCTCATGTTGTACTCTTGCCAATAGCATTGTAATAAACGAAGCATACATTTCAGGGTCTAGGGTGTTTAGAACGGCCCTGCGTTATGTCTCTCTTGTGATTCTATACTTCATGCGGCGGCCAGCTCCTGTGTATAGTACAACTCGCACACCGCCGACCTACATTCGCGTGACTCGCCTTGAGAAAATGACTTTACACAATGAATGGTTTTACACATACGGAATTAGTAGATATTCACTGGGGAGTCTACAAATGCTGCGAGGGACAGTATCATCTGCGATTTCTAAATCGTTAACTTCCCAAAAGACGAACGTTACTGCAGTGTATCAAAGAATCTGTGATGCAGATCTCTAGACTCCCGATTTTAGTTTTTTTTTAAGTATTGAGGTTTAATTTTTTAATTTCTCATCTTTTTAGGATCAGTGAAAATTAAAATTGGGTTTTATTTATGGACGCTCTTTAACTGTTGCGATGGTTAGCTCCCATTCTATATTGGGCTGAAAGACTGTTTAATTTTGTACAGAGACCTCTTTATCATGCCTGATATTCTTTTACGTGCCGTAAATCTACGACTCGGGACCAATGGCTTTACTTACCTTCCGAAACATTTTTCCCATGCTAAGGAGTTTTATGCTCGAAAAAAATAGTAATGAAAGCGATTTTGTCATTTAAAGAACGGAAGTGCATACGCCTACGTGTTGGTATGAGCTATATATTTGTTCAATAAAACTAAATTTAAATAAAACATAATGTCATTGTGTTTAATATTTTTAAGTTGAACCCTGAATACACCGTGAATCCTAAACAGAAAATGTATGACAACAAAAATGTATGGTTACGTAGATTGAAGTTGCAGTGCGATATGCTTTCCTCACATTACACCACTTTATGCAGGGTAAAGAGCAGTGAAGGGTCAACCGTGTGACCAGTTATGTAAACAATCACCGAGCGTCTATATAAGGAATAATACTCAATCTAAAACATCTTGAAATGTTCACATGAATACAACCATATAGAAAGTGCAAATACTGGATTATCACATTATCATCATCAAGTGCTGATACAAATATTTGCATATATTCTCCTTCCACCCTGTATAGTTGTTGGTTCTCCTGGTTATAGTTGTTTCCTTTTATTCTTGACCTGAGCTTGGGATGTTGTTTTGAACAAAGTTTTATCAACTATGAGTTTGAATTTAATTTTCATTATTTGTCATACCTATATCCTGATTGAGCAAAGTACTTTTTTCCAAAAACTATAATATTAAAGAAAGCATATTTAATGCATATATTAAAACACCATTATCCATACGAGAGAACTGTATTCTTTTCTCACACAGCAATATTAAGGCTAACATGTTTAGAGCTATATACATTTTCATGGGTGCTAAATTTAGTAAACTCATCCCGCAATACTTAAATACGTTTTTCTTGTAAATACAGTACATGCATCCTACACGGGACTACATAAGAACCTACACGGGTAGCCAAAGCCGTTAATGCGCTGAATGTGAATAAGAGGGTGCGGTTCAAATCCCACCAGAACCGTTATTCCTTTCTGAGATGCTTTTCCTCGGCCCTCATCTTATATTAAGTTGGTTGTAAGCTTATTTAAGTAGTTTGATTAAAATTATTTTTGTGAATTAAAATATTGCACAAAGATTAGTTTTGTAAAGTTGAGGATGTAACTGGCAAATGCCGAGAGGTACCCTAAATCAGGCCTAGTACATTTCCCTCCCAAAAGAGCCTCCCAGCTATCATTTTATCTCATGCATCTTCTGGGATGTTGCTTGCAAATAGAAATACGCGTTAAACTTTGCTAAAATAAATAATATTACTCTGAAAATATTGTTGGTACATCTAAATATGAAAATTATAAATATTGTTTATGTGCCTTCACATTTAAAATATAGTATAACGTGATAAATCTGTATATTGTTTGATATATCCTGTGTCACGTGGCCTTGTAGCTGTCTGCCGGTTCATCTGCGAGTTGTTCCGCCTTATAGAGCCAGTTCCTTCTAGCTACCTTCAACCGGTTTTAGTTTGCAACCTTCACAGGTTTAATATCTCTCAGCTTTTTCCCCATTCCCTGGCCTTAAAATGTTGTCCTAAACTACGAATACTATTACTATTAAATAATGCGTGTATTTTATTTATTTCCTATCAACTGATATATAGGATATATGCGGGGAAAATCTGCATGGGCCCAAGCAGTTGAAATATTCAAGAGGAGATTTAAATTCAAAGGAGTGTCCGATGAGTGGAATGCAAGACAACTACTGGCATGTAATTCTGGAATGTGAAGAAACTAAAGAAATGAGAGCAAAACTACCGATTGAGAAGTGGTCTAATTTACAAATAGTGATAAGGGGCGGAGGGAGTTGATGAATATGAAAGCTAAGCACGAAATCTTAGAGATTAAAAAAATAAAGAAAATAAACAATCTGATGTGTTCCATTCTTATGACTTGCTCCACATCTGTGTAGCAAATTATTTTTAAAAAGTTTATTCTCCTATCTACTTCATGATAATCGAGATAAACAGTAGCAGAAATTTTCCTTATTACTTGATCCCATGTAAGTAGATGGGCAAAAATCTAATGTGTTCCATTCACATGATATCCTCTAGATGTTCGGGAATCAAATCTTTTATTCAAAACATTAATCTGCTATCTAGCTGATGCAAGCCCCCACAACGGTGGCTGCGTAGAGAGCTATGCGTGTCAGCAATAGAATATTTTCTTGGAGGGCAGAAGGCGTGCGAGGTCGCGCGCAATACATTGATTGTAATGGGGAAACAGTGAAATTTATAACAGCTGTCAAGAAGATACCTGAGTTGGAAATAATTGCGACAACACGCTCTTTATGATCATCAGCATTTATGCACGGGGATTAGACCTTGAATGTCCGGTTGGGGATTGAATAAAATCACTTCATTGACTAGAGGGAATTTCATCCCACAACTGAACAAAACAAAAGTAAATATTATAATTGAAGTTGAATATCGCATTCTTGCATATAAAGTGCTTCACAAAATGGGATGTAAGCATCACCAAAAGTATAATTCGATTTTAATTCTGCTTTTTTCGCAGTTTCTTCTCACTGATTCCATATATACTGTCTGCTTTTTTTACTTTCTCTACACGTGATGTACCTACTTAGCGTATAGAGAAGGTATTGTACTCCACCCAAAAAGATACCTAGATTTTACCAGAAGTATACGTTTTAGGGTCCCCTGTATAAAAAAAGAACTTTTAGAAAATGGTCCGTGTTGGTGTTAGTATCCATGAACAGGATAACTCAAAAACGAAAATTCGGTAAAAACTCTAACTTGATATTTAAGTTTAGTATATTCCAAAGATGCGACACGAAGATTTTGAGGCAAAAGCCCCCAGCCCAAACTATCCTTTACGTGGACAAGTTTCGAAAATTTAGATTTTATCAAAAATGGCTTTAATGATTTTGATTAAATATTATAATACCGTATATTAAATATATTTACATGCCAAATAAAATGTATATGTTGAACTTTTTGGGAATAGCCTTTGAGACCTCTTTATTCTGGATGAATTTTACTGAATTTTGCATAACTAGTAAACCGTAAGAGATAAAAAAAAAAAAAAACTTACTGCACAAAAAAATGTAGATCTCGAGATAGAACCACAATTTACTTCATATACATTTTTTCGTGGAGTTGAGAAATCCCTTGTTATTGGTTTCTATTTTAAAATATTTACTCTTATGGGAATGGGTCAACACCTAGCCCTGCAAAGAAACGCATTTCATACATATGAAACCAGTTTTGAAAGATATGACTATCGTTTAGCTGTTTTTCCCTTCTACTTATAAGGAAGCAAGTAATAAGATCATGTCTGCTAATCGATTAGTATGAAGTAGATAGAAGAATAAGCTTTTTAACAACATTTGTCAAGATATGTAGAGAAATTTATATGAATGGAACACATCGGATTTTACTTTAATACTCAAAGTCGTCAACAAGAATTATAAACATGAGTTGTTAAGAGTGTGTCTGTAGTAAAGCGGTCAAAATTATGAATTAAAAATGCAAAATATGCTGCGCTCGATTCTAAGCTGATGAAAGAATTCTTATTTAAATATTATTCCAAGAGCCTATAAATATGAATGCGATAGTTAATGTGTGTTAAGTTAATCGAGAAGTACATTTTTAATGTATACTTCAACAATTTAAGCAGTTGTTATAGAAGGTCAAAGTGGTGATACAGTCATATTACCTAAGGCGTATGTAAATAAAAACAAACATAAATTAAGCGCTTTAGCATAAAAAAACACATGCGATACTGGATTTACAGAGACAGTATATGCACAGTATAAAATTAAAATAAATGGGAAATTAGGTACCTGTATTCCTCTTCAGTAAATTGCATTCAATACGTTAGTAAGCATTTGTGGTATATTTGTGTTAGATGGATAAGATATGTAAATATAAAATTAGAATTAATTACTACTTAATGTAGTAAATTTCAAGCAAAAATAATTGAACTCCACTAACCTATTGATTCATAAACAAAATTGATTTAGAAAGATGCTGTCTGACTATTTTCTTGTGCAGCACACTGCTGTAAGATTTTGCTGCATGATGACACCTGAGTTTTACATAAAAGTTTACCACCAAGTTCTTAAAATGTGGTTTTCGAGGTACTGAAAGCCTTTTCAGCGTACTGAACATATGGCATAATGCAAGCTCTGCCCTCCAGTTGAGAATGCGTGAGTGGTTTAAATTCACGATCCCGGTGGCCGCGCTCGCTAAAGTGTCTCGCTTTGGTGCGTCGTGGTGCACAGGATCGTGGGTTCGAGTCCCGCCTTGGGCATGGGTGTTTCTGTGTTTGTAAATGTATATATAAAAGGAAAACGTTAAGAATAATAAGGTCTATTAAGAAAATATAGGAAACTGGAAAAAATGGACAGAAAAAAGGAATACAGCGCCGGAGTCCTGACAAGCCTCCGGAACTGTATTTTTTTTTAAAAAAAAATTGTGACAGCGACACTAGCGCCGGCGGTGTGTCGATGTAATTAATTCCAAGGTCTTTGAGCTCATGCTAATCTATATAAGCATTAGTCGCCCTCCGTGGTGTAATGGTTACTTCACATACCAACCCGTTCAAACCCGACGGAGGACGATGGATTTTTTCGGGTGTAAAAATCCTTAGCATGGCTTCCTTCGGAAGAGAAGTAAAGCCGTGGGTCCCGTGTCGTAGATTTACGGCACATAAAAGAACCTCAAGAGGCCTCTGAGCAAAATTATGTGGTCTTTCACGCCCAATTTAGAACGGGACGCTGAGAACCATAGCAGTTAAAGAGCGTCCATAATAATATTTTTTATAAATATTAGCAGAATTGATCTTATTACTAGCTTCCCTGTAAGTAGAGGGAAATAAGAAAATGCACAGGCTAAAGCGATAGTATCATCCTTTAAAAGTCGGTCGCTATGTGAAACAAACGAGAAACGAGAAGAGAGATGTCTTCCCGTTCGAGTAAGTATAAGTGGCTTAAAATTGAAACCAATAATCCGGAATATCTTGAAAACGGTTAATTCTACAAAAAAATGTATATGACAAAAATTGCGTGTTTTAATGAGATCTACATTTTTTGTACAGTAAGTTTTTGTATATCTCTTACGGTTTGTCAGTCAGTCATCCTGAATGAAGAGGTCTTCAGAGGCTATACCGAGAAAATTCAAGATATACATTTCGTTTTTCACAAAAGTATCATAAACATAAGGTATTTTAATTAAAGTCATTAGAGCCGTTTTTGAAAAAATCAACATTTTCGAAAAATGTTCCATGTAAAGGGTAATTAGGGGTTGGGGTATTTTCTTGAAAATCTTCCTGTCCGATCCTTGGAAGATACCAAACTTAAATATCAAGTTTGGTATTAAACGGTCTTTTCGTTTTTGTGCTATTTTTGGATTCAGGAGGACACAAAACATGTATTTCCAGTGAAATCTCGGTATCGAATTTTTGGTTGCATTACAATACCTTCTCTATACACTATGCATATAGTACGTTAGTGAAAGTAATAAAACTGGATATCTGGATCCGATAGAAAATAAATCTGATGTGTTCCATTCACATGATTTTCTCTACATCTCTGCAACAAATTATTGTTAAAAAACTTATGCTTCTATTTACTCCATGCTAATTGAGAAAAAATAGCAGAAACAGTCTTATTACTTGCTTCCTTGTACGTAGAAGCGAAATAAGGTAGTATCATAGGTTAAGGTGATAGTTAAAAGCTGGTCGCTATGTGACTGAAGTTCCTTTGATCCACATTTACATTACAATGCTCGACACCAATTAGGTATAATACTCCCAATACTGAATCATTCTAGTGCAATTGTTTCGAAAATAAGAACTGGAATAAAATCGATTCCAACACATTAAAGTTTCAAATCAATCCAAGCAAAATTGTAGATTTTACGATTTTCACAGATGGGTATCCTTAAAATGAGGTTCTTTGCCGTTGCCGATGAGTAGTACTCCGTCGCCGAAATAGCTCAGATGGGAGAGCGTTAGACTGAAGATCTAAAGGTCCCTGGTTCAATCCCGGGTTTCGGCATTAGGTTTTTATTCCTTCCTATCATATCGAAAAATGCAGTAGTAATTTGGGTAATAAAAGTATAGGTTAAACGTAGCCGGAGCCTCAAAAAGAAAAATCGGAAATTCTGATGACTACAATCCACATGACTTTCTCTACCGTTCTGCAAACAATCTTACGTAAGATTATTAATGCTACGACTTCATGCTACTCGAGATAAGCGCCAGCAGAAATTGTCTTATAGTTTGCTTTCTTGTAAATAGAAAGTAAATATGGAAATACGCTAGGCTAAGGCGATATAGTCAGATCTTTTAAAATCACTTTGCTAAGTGAAAAAATATGTGTTACATTCATATGACTTTCTTTACATATCTGCAACAAATTATTGTTAAAAGGCTTATGGTTCTTTTGGCTTCATGGTAATCCAGAAAAATTTAGCTGAAATAGTCTTATTGCTTGCATCCATGCAAGTAGAAGGGAAATAAGGGAGTAGCATAGGCTAAAGTATTAGTCAAAAGCTGGTTGCTATGTGACTGAAGTTTCTTTGTTTCTATGGACAGGAGTTGAAAAATTCCCGTATGAGAAAAGTATGTTTTTAAAGCTTAAACCAATAACAAGCAATATCTCAAAAGCAATCCATTATACGAAAAAAATGTATATAACATACATTGTGTGATTTAACGAGCTCTACTTATGATCTGATAAGTAAGTTTTTCTCTATCTGTTGCGGTTTGTCATTATACAAAATTCCGTAAAATTCTCCTTCAAAGGCTATTCCCAGAAAATTTAAGATATGCATTTTGTTTCTCAGGTAAATATCTTTACTATACGATATTTTAATCAAAATCGTTATGGCCATTTTTGAGAAAATCAAGGTTTTCGAAAATGTTTCCATGTAAAGGGTAGTTGGAGGTGGCGGAATGTTCTTGAAAATCTTTGTGTCGCATCCTTGGAAGATACTGAACTTAAATACCGAGTATGGTACGTAATGGACTTTTCGTTTTTGAACTATGCTGTCCTCGGACACACACACACACATGAATCTTTTTTTCATAAATGCAGTTCTATGCAGTTCAACATCGCTTTTACTAAAATAATAAACCATATATAAGATATGGTGGTGCCACAGTAATGCGGACGACTCCATTCGGGAGATTCCGGAATTGATTCTTGGAGATTTCTCACTTGATCTATGTATTTTCTCTGGTTTCCCCGGGTTATCAGGCGAATGGTGGAGTGGTTTCTCCCATCCCCGAGTTTGCTGCTCCTCCTTATCGTTCTATTAATCATGCCATTCATCCTCTATCCCCTTTAGTGTGTTCCAAGGTTGGAATTATTTCGGTGCAGCGAGACAGGGAAAAAGGACAATCTCTATGGAACAGTTCGGCCTTCGGTTGGTTGTATACGTACCGCTCCATGGACTCTAGGTGGGGCGTCTCAACCTGGAAACTGTAAGGACCCTGTCGTTACTGCCACTCCTGGTTCCGGCCGCCCAGTGTCTCCTCTTATCCCATTGCTTCTTCCCGGGGCGTAGGTATAATATTATGATTGGATCGGTGCCGAGACTCCTCCGAAAACACCCTGTGCATGATAAAGAGTATTTTTCTCAACACACTTCTAAATTGATGTTCCCAGAATAGCCCAGTGAACACCTCCAATCAATCTACCTAATTTATTCGTTGTTTCTTTCCACATGTTTTTCCATTGGCTACCACAGCCATTCGCTAATTTCAACAATTTTGGTTACAGGTTGCGACCTTTCTCTAGCCTCAAGATGATAACATAGAAATTGGTTCTCTCAGTGCTAGAGAAGAGCATGACGATTACAATTCCGTTTTCACTGAACGACACAGAATGTCAATTCTCCAAGTTGAGTAAAACGGAACATGGAAAGAGATATTCTCCCTTCGTTTCTCCGTTATACACCACATAAATACAAGGTTATCGCAATATTTATAGCACACAGATTATATGATGGTGCACTTATGTTTTAAATACTAGCAGGTTAAAATATCGTTATATTTTATTTTTCCTTTTTATTTAAGTCATTGTTATGTTTATTTAGTTTCCTATGCAGTATGGGCAAAACAAACGACACTGACATTCTCTATTATTATTTGCTGCCCAAGTTTCCATAGCAATGGAGCTATAGTATAGACTCATAGTCACCTATCCGGCCTAATGCGGTGGAAAATCAAGCAAGCCCAAGAACAAAAATCGTATGTATTCCATTCACATGACTTTCTCTACTTCTCTGCAACAAATTATTGTTAAAAAGCTTGTGCGTCTATTTACTTCATGCTAATCGAGTAAAAATTAGCAGAAATAGTCTTATTACTTGCTTCCTTGTAAATAGAGGAGAAATAAGGGAGTACCATAGGTTTAAGGATAGTCTAAAGTTAGTTGCTATGCTACTGAAGTGCCTTTATTTGTATGAACAGGTGTTTTTTTTTTTTTTTTTTTTTTTTTTTTTGACAAATTATACGAAGCATTTATATCTCCTTCGTGTTGGAAGGTATAGATAGGAAAGAAATTTAAATGTTACAGCCACAAAAACGTAAATAATTTCCTTAGAATGTTGATATTACTTAATACTAATTATGCAATAATGCGACACAAACACAATGTTAAGTAAGATAGGGCTAAAAAATAAGAAAGAAATGAATTTGATATATTATACACCATAAGTAAGCATTTAATAAATAAAAATTGTAGAAATAATCCCAAAATGCTTTCTGAAAAGTTGAAAATATCAGCAAATAAATAAACTGTGAGGCTGTGGATCAATCTTTTTACCTAGCAGTGTTGCCATATTTATTTCCAGCACTGTATAACATTGCCATGTCCCCATTAACTGGCTATGTACAGGTGGGCCTTTATCCTGATTCTCCATTACTGGTGACAATAGATCTCAGGAATTAAAGACGTTTGTTAATGTTTTGTTTGAGAAAATAAGCAAATAGTAGTTGAGGATCGTACTTTTTGAATTCACAGATACCGATCCAACGACCTCGGTTATTCCTCACTGTGCGGGTTGCGCTTTATTCATTTTATATGAGGTCGTAATGGACGAGGGTGACCTTATCTATATAACCAGCAGCTAGCTATATGCAAACATTTTTTATTTGTAGACTGCTTGATTCGAATAATCGCTTCTCGCATTTCTGCCTTCATTGTTTCCTTTGATGTAGCAAATTGTAATTTTGTGAAGGTGGGTGCTGAACGGGGTTGTAATGCCTCAAGGCACGCTTCTAATAAAGAGAAAAGATGGAATAACAAAATTTGGAAGTGCTCCAAAGTGAATATTTTGACACCTAAAAGAACCAGCAAGAAGTTGGTACAGAAACAGTCATAAAGACGTAGGTACTTCAAAAATAATTCTATTAAACATTTATATTACAGCAATTCATGCTTTGAAATTTAGTGAACTACTGATCGCTATCCATGTGGTTTTGAGTGTGATCCACATTTACATAACAATGTTCGAAACCAATTAGGTACAATGCTCCCGATACTGAATCTTTTTAGTGCAATTGGTTCGAGAACAAGGACTGGAATAAAATCGATTCCAACACGTTACGTGCACATGACTTGTTACGCAAAGAATGAAACCCCACTTCTCACTAGAACAAATTCCAACAGGCTTAAAATGAAGTTCTTTGCCTTTGTCGAGACGTCACATTCCGTCGCCGAAATAGCTCAGTTGGGAGAGCGTTAGACTGAAGATCTAAAGGTCCCTGGTTCGATCCCGGGTTTCGGCATTAGGTTTTTATTCCCTCTTATCATATCGAAAAAAGCAGTAGTAATTTCGGTGCTAAATGTATAGGTTAAGCTTAGCCCGAGCCTCAAAATGAAAAATCGGATGTGTTCCATTAGCATTATCCCTCTCTACCTGCTGCTGCAAACAAATTATTTTTACAAAAGACTATTTTTTTTCTCCACAGCATGCTAATTGAAGTGCACATTACCAGAAGTTGCTCTATCACTAGTTTCTTGCAAGTATGAGGAAAATAAGGCAATACCGCAGACTATAGCGTTATTCAAATCTTTTGAAAGCTGGTCGTTATGTGATACAATTGAAATTCAAATCTCTTTGCATGGCAAGGAGCACACCAAAAGAGACATAAAAGCAAAAATGACTTGCCATTTGTTCTCATTTGGGAAAAGTTAAGTAGTTTAAAATAGAAATCAATAAAAAAGAATATCTGGGAAGCCATTAACTCTATAAACAAATGTATATTACGTAAATTGTGTGTTTTAATAAGATCTACATTTTTGTGTAGTAAGATTTTGTCCATCTCTTACGCATTACCAGTTATGTACACTTCATCCAAAATAAAGAGCTCTAAGAGACTATTATAGAAAATTAAAAAAATATATTTTATTTATCTTATCAATATCTTTATACGGTATGTTAATAACAATAGTTACATTTTTAAGAAAAACAAAATTTCCACAATTTTTCAAAGTAAAGGGTAGTTTGAGCTGGGGGGATTTTCTTAAAAATCCTCGGATCACTAAACTTCTATACCCGGTTTGGAATTTAACTGTCTTTTCGTTGTTGAGCAATGCTGTCCACACAGGTACACGCACACGCAAACACACATACACACACAGACACGCACCCATAAACATAAAGGAATCTTTTTCTAAACTTTTTTTTTTTTTTTTGCATTCAGGGGCTTAAAAGTATACTTCAGTATCGACTTTTTGGGTGGAATACAATACCTTCCCTCCTTACTATGTGCATAAAATATATAGAGAAAGTAATAAGCTGAACCCATAAGCACTGTTCATTTAGTTACACAGTTCCCTTAATGCGATATGAAGGTACATGGAGGATTGCTGATGTAATATATTTAACCATGTTGGGAAGCATTGTACAACTAGAACACATCTGCTGTACAACATTCACAATTATTTTTCTACTCATTCTTTCACAAACTGCTCTTATAAAGACGTATTACATTCCTTACATATACTATGCATATAGTAGGTAGAGAAGATATTGTATTTCACCCAATCTTCTGTAGAGATTTCACCGGAAATATATGTTTGAGGTTCTCTGAATAAAAAAAAAACGCTTTTATAAAAAAATCCGTGTGTGTGTGGACAGCATAGCTCAAAAACGAAAGTACCTTTAAATACCAAGTTTGGTATTCAAGTATAGTATCTTCCAAAGGCACCTCCAGCACTGCACCCCATTCATGACACCTTCGGGCCGAGATGGGGGATGCAGCGGCCTTGTGGACTATCGTGCCATGGAGTTATGTTATCTTCCAAAGCCGGGGAACGAAAATTTAAAAGAAAATCCTTCCACCCTAAACTACCCTTTACATAATAAATTATTTCTGGTATAGTCCATGAAGACCTCTTCATTCTGGATGACTTTTCCATAACTGGTAAACCAAATGGAATAAGACAAAAACTTACTGTACAAAAATTTTAGATTTCATTAAAACACACACTTTGTCATATACATTTTTTTAGTTAATCGTTTCCGAGATAATGCTTGTTTTTAGTTTTATTGTTAAGCTACTTAACCTTTTCTCAAAAGAAAGACCATATTTCGTTTCGTCTCTCTTATATCCTGGCCGTGCAAAGCTAGCCGAATTTCAATGGTTTCATATAGCAACCGGGTTTTAAAAGATTTGACTATCGCTTTAGGCTAGTGCATTATTATTTCCCTCTACTTAGAAGGAACTAATACAAAAATGTATACTAATGTTTATCTCGATTATCAGGCTGTGGATGACTGTAACAATCGACTGTAGAGAAAGGCATATAAATGGAACGCTTCAGATGTTTCTTCTATAACATACTAATTGGGATATAATTTGCATAAATGGTTTAATTGCATATTTATATGTTGTAGGTATAAACGCTACTTATGGAATTACTTTCAGCAAAAAGTTGAAACCAGTAAATCTTTAATAATTAAAATTATTAACGAAGCGTTATAGCTGGCTTTGAAATTCCGTAATCTTTGAATAGCATTACGAGAAACAAAGGAGCTCCTGCCAAAGCCCGCCATATATTAAATGACCTTTGGGGAAAACGCGTTCCATCAAGTCATGGCTAGACCCATTTATTATCTGGATGCACCCAACGGTAGCGTATGGTAGCGTGATACGATGGAGCGGGAGGACGTACAATTTGGGAGTACACGATGAACTCCAAAACATGTTGAACCTTGCTATTTTAAATCAACTAATTAGAGGTGATGACTTAGACTCGCCATCCCAGAGCGGGTTTGAACCCGCGACCTTGGGTATCTGAAGTTAGCATGGTAACAATTACACCACGGAGGGCGAAAAAAAAAATCATTAATATTAATTTCCACGAGTAATGGATTACCAAGCAAATATATTAAACTTGTGGCATTTTAATTATAATCGTTAGATCCAATTTTAATAAAACAAAAAATAAAGCAAACTTTTAGATGTAAGAGTAGTTTGAGTTATAGTATTTTATACATGGTTTTGTGTTGCATTTTTAAGAAGCTGGACTTAAGTACCAAGTTTGGTATTTGTCCGAAATGTCATTTTGTACAGAATGCAGTTTGCACACAGACACACACACGCACAGCCTACTAAAACGTTTAGGTACCCCAAACCATGTATTTTCCCTACTTAAGTTGGTAATTGGTAGATAAATTGGGTGGTTGCAACATTTAGTGTTTTTACTCCAAAAGTAAACCGTTAAAAATCCTTGTTTCCTACCTTTAAGTAGATTACAGGAGTCGTTTCTAATAAGCAATATAGAAATTTACTAGTATACACCCCCTGGGGAGCTTTGCTTTAGAAATAACTTGCTGACTGTATGTATTTTAACATTGGTATTCAATCATTTTTAACATTAAACACACTCGTTCTCACGTGTGTTCTTCCAGACTCTGTGGAGGGTTGGGAAATATTTTAATTTAAGAAAAGTTTCCTCGCCCCAGTCGTGAATTGAGCTCAGTCTGATTTGATACATTACAACACCAATCACTCGTCCACAGAGTGCTTCCTTACACATATAATTACTCGTATTTAGTAACGAGCACCTTTGTTGTAATTCTCCTTCTTTCTTCCTTCACCATCATGTGTTGGAGGCCTTCGCACTTAACGGCAATACAATGCTAATAGAATTAGAAGCTCTTTAGCAAGTAGGCAAACGGAAGAGCAAAAGAGCGGATGAATTAAATCTCGTGTCGTCTCCAGTGGCAAAACTGTGCTACAAGTCCCACAGTAATCTGCGATTTCTTCAGCAGTCTGAAGAACGAATGCACACGACTACGAGTGGAAGCTTGCGTAAACACAAACAGATAAGCGGTACTACGTCATCATTCCCGGTGCATGCCCAGTACACTTCCACAATACTGGAATGCAGCAGTTGAGTCTTACACTGGTTGGGTTCGAATCAAGTCAAATGCAAACATCGCCACGCGCAGTCATGCGCTCACAAAGTAGAAAATGAATATTCATTAGCAGCAAATTTAACCTGTTGTGGGTCGTTTAATTTATTCCTGTTTACGTTCGCTGCGACGATGTTCTGATGGTCAGACTGTATTGCACTGTATTCCCGCCTTCTCTGACCGCTCTAAACCGTGTCATGCTACACCAGCGACCTCCACAAACAACTGCATTATTTCGTCAGACAGGTAGTACATTATTATGTTGTTTTTCAATCTCGTGTTTATATGTTAAACATTTTCCCTTAAAATGTTAACTAATATATTATGTTCAGCTAAGATGATGCATCTGCGAAATCTTGAAAATTCACAGTATGCAAAATATCTTATTGAATTTTATATCAGATATTATATACAATAATAATGAAATTTGTGAAAAATTGTAGCTTGCATAGTTATTTAAATAATAATTGTTATTCCTTTAATTGATTGTTCTAATAAAAATGGGCCACGTATGCATTTTTAAAAAAATATTCACATACAGAAATCCAGTTTTAAGCAAAAAAGTTTATAAATAGATCTGTCATATTATATATTAGCTCATATTAGTAGAGAAAAATGTTATTACTTTTTGTACTCTCTAAAAAACTTAATTTTGCAAAGTTTAATAATTTTTTTTATCAAAATTGGAGCACGGTTTGGACCATTTTTATGGTTTTTGAGAGGCAGTATAAAATATTTAAACATATGAATGAAAAATTACATCTTGTGGAGTATTATGGAAAAGTGTTGGAAAAAGTTTGCTAGAAAATAAGGTTTAGTTTTGGGAGTGTCTATTAATAAGGATGCACCTACCCATTTATAATTTCAATTAATTCGTAATTAAAGCGCACCAAATAGGGAAAACAAAATATTTTTTAAATTGTAGAATTCATATCATTTTACTGTGAAACAAAATAATGTTTACATTTTTCACCATTTTTGGTGAAATTTCATAGACGCATGACCTGAGCAACGCAGTCGAGGAGCTGATGTCTATATCTATGAGTTAAATCTTACTGTGATCATAATAAGGATAAGATCACAACAGACTCTCTTTGTAAGCATGACATTTGCAATATCACCATGGTTATTTGCCTGCCTTGATTTAATATTGAACTCCTATTGCAAGAAGTAAGAACACCTTCTGGTCGAACTGTCGCCCTCTGTGGTGTAATAATTACCATTCATACACCCAAGTGTTCAAACCGGAGGACGATGGATATTTTCGGGCATAAAATCCTTAGCATGACTTCCTTCAGAAGTGAAGTAAAAGCTTCGTCCCGTGTCGTAGATTTACGGCACGAAAAAGAACCTCAAGCCTGATAAAGATGCCTCTGAGCAAACTTAATTGGTCTTTCTTTCACGTCCAATATAGAAAATCACAGTAGTTAAAGAGCTTTTTGTAAAGATTTTTTTTAAACTCCTTTTTTGTTTTCTGATCCACTATGACTAAAATAGATCTTCTTACATGCAAACATTCAGGATGAGAAGATAAAAATATTGGATTTTCTGGTATCCTGAATACAGTATCCCTGAATGTATAAATATCCAGAATTTTACAACTCGTGGGGAATAATTATGGTACGCAAAATGACCACCTACATATCGTTTGTTCTGGAATATCATAAGTAGCCATGCATTATCAGTGACAATACCGACCATGCAAGTGAAGCTGGAATGTGGTAAACAAGGAAGTGCGGCGCAAGCAAACTGCTGACCACACGCGTCCTAGTCATATTCCACACACCTTGTGAATTTGAGTAAAACGAATTTGCTCCATATGACAAAAATACTTGTTACATAATTGGAATCGGAAGATGTGTAAACGCAGACATGACCAAATTAAAGGAGTTGAAGAGAAGATGCAGTAACTCATTCCTCTCCATGTGAAGCATTGGGGCACGATGCTATGCGATGAAATGGAATGTTTGTAAACAAAGGCCTTCCTCATCTGCATATAGCGTGGTCGTTTTCTACTTCGGTATATGTTTTGCTTTAGACGAGTTCATCAATATCTGTTGCTAAAGATGATGTGTAAAGCCTTAAAAGATGAACCAAATGATCGACGCGTAGTCTACGTCGATGGTGATGCTTGCAAACATATCTGGAGTCAAAAATTGCCATTAAATGCAATGTGAATAATCGTAGTTTAAAAACGAGCCCTTGGGCATTAATTTAAATAACTCAATCTCTTTCTTTCGAAAATTTTATGTTCATACACTTTTTAGAGTAAGTAATACCCTTAACAGTTCATGTGAGGCTTTTGAAAAAAGTATAAAAATGTGATTTCCCGGTTTTGAATAAGACATTCTTTTAATGTTTGCTTAAAATCAGCAAACTCGCTAACGAGCACCTTACGTATATATGACAGTATACATTTTGGATCGGAGGAAACGAATTCAGGCGTCAGTTCTTAGCAACCAGGTCCCTGGTTCGATCCCGGATTTTGGCATTGACTTTTAGGTTTTGTTGTATAGATATTTTAATACAGTAATCATTCAGCAGCTGAAAACCAAAACAAATGGAAATAGCTCAGCAGAAAGAGTGTTAGGCTGAAGATCTGAAGATTCCGGGTTTTGGCATTGACTTTTAGCTTTTGTTAAACAGATATTTTAATAGCATATTCAATCTGCAGCTGAACGTTAACACGGGTCGAAATAGTTCAGCTGCCAGAGCATTATACTGAAGATATAAAGGTCCCTGGTTCGATCACGGGTTTTGGCATTAACTTTTAGCTTTTGTTAAACAGATATTTTAATATAATCATTATTCAGCAGCTGAAAATCAACACAAGTCGAAATAGCTCAGCTAGGAGAGCGTTAGACTAAAGATCTCTTTCGATCCCGGGTTTTGGTAATGATTTTTAGCTTTTGTTAAGCAGATAATTTAATATAGTCGTCATGCAGCAGCCGATAATTAGCACAAGCCAAAATAGCTCAACTAGGAGATCGATAGACTGAAGACAATATTATGTTCACCATGCGGCAGTTGAAACCCGATCCAACCCGAAATAGCTCAGCTGGGAGAGAGTTAACACAGAAGATCTAAAGCTCCCTGGTTCGATCAATGGTTTTGGCATTGAGTTTTAGCTTTTGTTAGACGGGTACTTTAATGTAGTTATCATGCAGCTGTTAATAAGCACTCAAGCCGAAATAGCTGAGCTGAAAGAGCGTTAGACTGAAGATTTAAAGGTTCATGGTATTATTCCGGGACAGAGTATTGGTTTTTAAGCCTTTGTTAAACGATTTTTTACTTTCTCTGCACGTACTATATTCATAGTGTATAGAGAAGCTATTGTATTGCACCCAAAAATTCGATACCCGAGATTTCAACATAAATACATACTTATGGACCCTCTGAATGCAAAAAAGCAGTTTTAGAAAAATGTCCGTGTGTGTATCTGTGTGTGTATGTGTGTGTGTAGACAGCATAGCTCACAAAACAAATATCCATTAAATACCAAACTTGAAATTTAAGTTCAGTATCTTCCAAGGATGGGACACGAAGATTTTCAAGAAAATCCCGTCACCCCAAACTATCCTCTACATGGAAAAATGTTTGTAAATTTTTATTTTCTAAAAAATGTCTATATAGATTTTGATTGAAATCTCTTATATTTAAGATACATGACAAATTAAAAGTATATCTTCAATTTTCTGGAATAATCACAAAACACATGATTATTTTGATTGAATTTTGCGGAATATTGCATAACTGGTAGAAGTTAGACAGAAGTCGTTAAAACACACAATTTATGTTATATACATTTTTTATGGAGTTGACCGTCTTTAGATATTCCTTGTTATTAGTTTGGGCTTTAGAAAACTTATATTATTCTCATACGGGAGTTTGTTGATTCCAGTCCATACAAAGGTACTTTATCACATACCAACTAGTTTTTAAAAGATTTTACTATCTCTTTAGTCTATGATACTCCCTTATATCCCTTCTACTTACAAGGCACAAGTAATAAGGCCATTTCTGTTATTTCTTTTCTTGATTAGCATGAAATAAATAGATGAATAAGCATTTTAACAACAATTTATTGAGAAGTAGAGAAAGTCATGTGATTGGAACACATCAAATTTTTATTACAGTTGCCATGCATTAACCAATAAAGATACAAGCCGAAATGGCTCAGCTGTCAGAGCGTTAGGCTGAAGATCAAAAAGTCCCGTTTCAGCATTAATTTTTAGCCTTTATTAAATTAGTATATTAATATAGCCACCATGCGGTAACTGAAACCCAACACAAGCCGAAATAGCTCAGCTGGGAGAGCGTTAGACTGAAGATCTGAAGGTCCCTGGTTCAATCCCGGGTTTCGGCATTGATTTTTAGCTTTTATTATGCGAGCATATTAACATAGTTACCACATTGCAGCTGAAAACTGACGCAATCTGGAATAGCTCAGCCGGTCCCCATGGCCGCGCTCGCCAAGGCGTCTCGCTTTGGTGCTTCGTAACTCTGGGAGTCGTGGGTTCGAGTCCCGCCTTGGGCATGGGTGTGATATGTGTGTGTGTGTGTTGTAAAAGTAAGAAAACAGTAATAATACGGCAAAACTAGGTAAAAAGAAAAGGAAAAAAAAAAAGGTAAGTAAGAAGTAGGGTATTCAGTGCCGGAGTTCTGACCAGACTCCGGTACTGTATTTAAAAAAAAAAAGAAAAAAAAAACGGGAGAGCGAAAGGCCGAACATCTAAAGATACCTAGTTCAATACTGGGTTTCGACATTGATTTTTAGCTCATATTAAATGAGTAATTAATATTGTCATATTAAACTGAAATCAAAAGCAAGCCAAAATAGCTCTGCTGAAGAACCGTTGCACTGAAGAACTAATGTCCCGGGTTCAATTCCTGGTTTCGGCATTGGTTTTTAGCTTTTATTAAATGAGTATAATAATATTGTCACCATATTGCAGCTGAAAGTTGACGCAATATTGAATAGCTCAGCTGTGAGTGCGTTGGGCTGAACATCTAAAGCTCCATGGTTCAATACCGGGTTTCTGCATGTATTTTTAGCTCATATTAACTGAGTATATGAATATTGTCGCCATATTGCAGCTGAAATCTTAAGCAATCCGAAATTGCTCAGTTGGAAAACCGTTATATTGAAGATCTAATCGTCCTTGGTTCAATCCTAGGTCTCGGCATTGATGTTTAGTTTTTATGAAATGAGTACATTGATATTCTCACCATATTGCAGTTAAAGTTGTTGCAATCCGTAAAATCTCAGCTGGGAGAGCGTTAGACTGAAGAGCTAAAGGTCTCTGGTTCAATCCCAGGTTTCGATATTGATGTTTTGCTTTTGCAAAACATGAGCTTCAAAATAGGTCATCATGCAGAGCTGAAAGCTGACGCGAGCAGAAATAGCTCAGCTGGGAGAGCGTTAGACTGAAGAGCTAAAGGTCTCTGGTTCAATCCCAGGTTTCGATATTGATGTTTCGCTTTTGCAAAACATGAGCTTCAAAATAGGTCATCATGCAGAGCTGAAAGCTGACGCGAGCAGAAATAGCTCAGCTGGGAGAGCATTATACTGAAAATCTTAAGGTCCCTGCTTCAATCCCAGGTTTCAGTATTGCTTTTATTAAATTAGTATATTTATACTGTCGCCATGCTGCAGCTGAAAACCAATCCAAGCCGAAATAGCTGTGCTGGGAAAGCATTAATCTGAAGAAGTAACAGGTACTTGTTTCTATACCACGGTTCGGTATTAATTTTTAGCTTTTATTAAATGAGTATATTAATAAAATTACCATGCAGCAGCTGGCGGATGACACATATCGAAATAGCTGCGCTGGTAGAGCGTTAGGCTGAAGTTCTAAAAGTCCCTTGTTACATAATGGTTTTCTGCATTAATTTTTAGCATTTATTAAACGA
Source organism: Hymenopus coronatus (assembly GCA_030762935.1). Lineage (NCBI taxonomy): Eukaryota > Metazoa > Arthropoda > Insecta > Mantodea > Hymenopodidae > Hymenopus > Hymenopus coronatus. The sequence continues at coordinate 42,120,649 of CM060895.1, forward strand.
GTATATTAACATAGTTACCACGCGGCAGCTGTTACACTACATGAGCCGAAATAGCTCAGATGGGAGAGAGTTAGACTGAAGATCTAAAGGTCCCTGGTTCAATCCCGGGTTTCGGCATTGATTTTTAGCTTTTATTATGCGAGTATATTAACATAGTTACAAAGGGGCAGCTGTTGCACTACACGAGCCGAAATAGCTCAGATGGGAGAGTGTTAGACTGAAGATCTAAAGGTCCCTGGTTCAATCCCGGGTTTCGGCATTTATTTTTAGCTTATATTATGCGAGTAAGTTAACATAGTTACCACGCGGCAGCTGTTGCACTATATTGCCGAAATAGCTCAGTTGGGAGAGCGTTAGACTAAAGATCTAAACGTCCCTGGTTCAATCCCGGGTTTCGGCATTGATTTTTATCTTTTATTATGCGAGTATATTAACATAGTTACCACGCGGCAGCTGTTGCACTGCACGAGCCGAAATAGCTCAGATGGGAGAGCGTTAGACTGAAGATCTAAAGGTCCCTGGTTCAATCCCGGGTTTCGGCATTGATTTTTAGCTTTTATTATGCGAGTATATTAACATAGTTACAAAGGGGCAGCTGTTGCACTACATGAGCCGAAATAGCTCAGATGGGAGAGCGTTAGACTGAAGGTCTAAAGGTCCCTGGTTCAATTCCGGGCTTCGGCATTGATTTTTAGCTTTTATTATGCGAGTATATTAACATAGTTACCACGCGGCAGCTGTTGCACTACACGAGGCGAAATAGCTCAGATGGGAGACCGTTAGACTGAAGATCTAAAGGTCCCTGGTTCAATCCTGGGTTTCGGCATTGATTTTTAGCTTATATTATGCGAGTATATTAACATAGTTACAAAGGGGCAGCTGTTGCACTACCCGAGCCGAAATAGCTCAGATGGGAGAGCGTTAGACTGAAGATCTAAAAGTCCCTGGTTCAATCCCGGGTTTCGGCATTGATTTTTAGCTTTTATTATGCGAGTATATTAACATAGTTACAAAGGGGCAGCTGTTGCACTACACGAGCCGAAATAGCTCAGATGGGAGAGCGTTAGACTGAAGATCTAAAGGTCCCTGGTTCAATCCCGGGTTTCGGCATTGATTTTTAGCTTTTATTATGCGAGTATATTAACATAGTTACAAAGGGGCAGCTGTTGCACTACATGAGCCGAAATAGCTCAGATGGGAGAGCGTTAGACTGAAGATCTAAAGGTCCCTGGTTCAATTCCGGTTTCGGCATTGATTTTTAGCTTTTATTATGCGAGTATATTAACATAGTTACCACGCGGCAGCTGTTGCACTACACGAGCCGTAATAGCTCAGATGGGAGAGTGTTAGACTGAAGATCTAAAGGTCCCTGGTTCAATCCCGGGTTTCGGCATTTATTTTTAGCTTATATTATGCGAGTAAGTTAACATAGTTACCACGCGGCAGCTGTTGCACTATATTGCCGAAATAGCTCAGTTGGGAGATCGTTAGACTGAAGATCTAAACGTCCCTGGTTCAATCCCGGTTTTCGGCATTGATTTTTAGCTTTTATTATGCGAGTATATTAACATAGTTACCACGCGGCAGCTGTTGCACAATATAGACGAAATAGCTCAGATGGGAGATCGTTAGACTGAAGATCTAAAGGTCCCTGGTTCAATCCCGGGTTTCAGCATTGATTTTTAGCTTATATTATGCGAGTATATTAACATAGTTACAAAGATGGGAGAGCGTTAGACTGAAGATCTAAAGGTACCTGGTTCAATCCCGGGTTTCGGCATTGATTTTTAGCTTTTATTATGCGAGTATATTAACATAGTTACCACGCGGCAGCTGTTGCACTATATAGCCGAAATAGCTCAGATGGGAGAGCGTTAGACTGAAGATCTAAAGGTCCCTGGTTCAATCCCGGGTTTCGGCATTGATTTTTAGCTTATATTATGCGAGTATATTAACGTAGTTACCACGCGGCAGCTGTTGAACTACACGAGCTGAAATAGCTCAGATGGGAGAGCGTTAGACTGAAGATCTAAAGGTCCCTGGTTCAATCCCGGGTTTCGGCATCGATTTTTAGCTTTTATTATGCGAGTATATTAACATAGTTACAAATGAGCAGCTGTTGCACTACACGAGCCGAAATAGCTCAGTTGGGAGAGCGTTAGACTGAAGATCTAAAGGTCCCTGGTTCAATCCCGGGTTTCGGCATCGATTTTTAGCTTTTATTATGCGAGTAAGTTAACATAGTTACCACGCGGCAGCTGTTGCACTACATTGCCGAAATAGCTCAGATGGGAGAGCGTTAGACTGAAGATCTAAAGGTCCCTGGTTCAATCCCGGGTTTCGGCATTGAATTTTATCTTTTATTATGCGAGTAATTTAACATAGTTACCACGCGGCAGCTGTTGCACAATATAGCCGAAATAGCTCAGATGGGAGAGCGTTAGACTGAAGATCTAAAGGTCCCTGGTTCAATCCCGGGTTTCGGCATTGAATTTTATCTTTTATTATGCGAGTATATTAACATAGTTACCACGCGGCAGCTGTTGCACAATATAGCCGAAATAGCTCAGATGGGAGAGCGTTAGACTGAAGATCTAAAGGTCCCTGCTTCAATTCCGGGTTTCGGCATTGATTTTTAGCTTTTATTATGCGAGTATATTAACATAGTTACAAAGATGGGAGAGCGTTAGACTGAAGATCTAATGGTCCCTGGTTCAATCCCGGGTTTCGGCATTGATTTTTAGCTTTTATTATGCGAGTATATTAACATAGTTACCACGCGGCAGCTGTTGCAATACACGAGCCGAAATAGCTCAGATGGGAGAGCGTTAGACTGAAGATCTAAAGGTCCCTGGTTCAATCCCGGTTTTCGGCATTGATTTTTAGCTTTTATTATGCGAGTATATTAACATAGTTACCACGCGGCAGCTGTTGCACTATATAGCCGAAATAGCTCAGATGGGAGAGCGTTAGACTGAAGATCTAAAAGTCCCTGGTTCAATCCCGGGTTTCGGCATTGATTTTTAGCTTATATTATGCGAGTATATTAACATAGTTACCGCGCGGCAGCTGTTGCACTACACGAGCCGAAATAGCTCAGATGGGAGAGCGTTAGACTGAAGATCTAGAGGGGCCTGGTTCAATCCCGGGTTTCGGCATTGATTTTTAGCTTTTATTATGCGAGTATATTAACATAGTTACAAAGATGGGAGAGCGTTAGACTGAAGATCTAATGGTCCCTGGTTCAATCCCGGGTTTCGGCATTGATTTTTAGCTTTTATTATGCGAGTATATTAACATAGTTACAAAGGGGCAGCTGTTGCACTACACGAGCCGAAATAGCTCAGATGGGAGAGCGTTAGACTGAAGATCTAAAGGTCCCTGGTTCAATCCCGGGTTTCGGCATTGATTTTTAGCTTATATTATGCGAGTATATTAACATAGTTACCACGCGGCAGGTGTTGCACTATATTGCCGAAATAGCTCAGTTGGGAGAGCGTTAGACTGAAGATGTAAAGGTCCCTGGTTCAATCCCGGGTTTCGGCATTGATTTTTAGCTTTTATTATGCGAGTATATTAACATAGTTACAAAGATGGGAGATAGACTGAAGATCTATGGTCCCTGGTTCAATCCCAGGTTTCGGCATTGATTTTTAGCTTTTATTATGCGAGTATATTAACATAGTTACAAAGGGGCAGCTGTTGCACTACACGAGCCGAAATAGCTCAGATGGGAGAGCGTTAGACTGAAGATCTAAAGGTCCCTGGTTCAATCCCGGGTTTCGGCATTGATTTTTAGCTTATATTATGCGAGTATATTAACATAGTTACCACGCGGCAGGTGTTGCACTATATTGCCGAAATAGCTCAGTTGGGAGAGCGTTAGACTGAAGATGTAAAGGTCCCTGGTTCAATCCTGGTATTCAGCATTGATTTTTAGCTTATATTATGCGAGTAAGTTAACATAGTTACCACTCGGCAGCTGTTGCACTACACGAGCCGAAATAGCTCAGTTGGGAGAGCGTTAGACTGAAGATCTAAAGGTCCCTGGTTCGATCCCGGGTTTCAGCATTGATTTTTAGCTTATATTATGCGAGTAAGTTAACATAGTTACCACGCGGCAGCTGTTGCTCTATATTGCCGAAATAGCTCAGTTGGGAGAGCGTTAGACTGAAATCTGAAGGTCCCTGGTTCAATCCCGGGTTTCGGCATTGATTTTTAGCTTTTATTATGCGAGTATATTAACATAGTTACAAAGGGGCAGCTGTTGCACTACACGAGCCGAAATAGCTCAGATGGGAGAGCGTTAGACTGAAGATCTAAAGGTCCCTGGTTCAATCCCGGGTTTCGGCATTGATTTTTAGCTTTTATTATGCGAGTATATTAACATAGCTACAAAGGGGCAGCTGTTGCACTACACGAACTGAAATAGCTCAGATGGGAGAGCGCTAGACTGAAGATCTAAAGGTCCCTGGTTCAATCCCGGGTTTCGGCATTAATTTTTAGCTTATATTATGCGAGTAAGTTAACATAGTTACCACGCGGCAGCTGTTGCACTATATTGCCGAAATAGCTCAGTTGGGAGAGCGTTAGACTGAAGATCTAAAGGTCCCTGGTTCAATCCCGGGTTTCGGCATTGATTTTTAGCTTTTATTATGCGAGTATATTAACATAGTTACCACGCTGCAGCTGTTGCACTATATAGCCGAAATACCTCAGTTGGTAGAGCGTTAGACTGAAGATCTAAAGGTCCCTGGTTCAATCCCGGGTTTCGGCATTGATTTTTAGCTTTTATTATGCGAGTATATTAACATAGTTACAAAGGGGCAGCTGATGTACTACACGAGCCGAAATAGCTCAGATGGGAGAGCGTTAGACTGAAGATCTAAAGGTCCCTGGTTCAATCCCGGGTTTCGGCATTGATTTTTAGCTTTTATTATGCGAGTATATTAACATAGTTACAAAGGGGCAGCTGGTGCACTACACGAGCCGAAATAGCTCAGATGGGAGAGCGTTAGACTGAAGATCTAAAGGTCCCTGTTTCAATCCCGGGTTTCGGCATTGATTTTTAGCTTTTATTATGCGAGTATATTAACATAGTTACCACGCGGCAGCTGTTGCACTATATAGCCGAAATAGCTCAGTTGAGAGAGCGTTAGACTGAAGATCTAAAGGTCAATGGTTCAATCCCGCTGTTCGGCATTGATTTTTAGCTTATATTATGCGAGTAAGTTAACATAGTTACCACACGGTAGCTGTTGCACTATATAGCCGAAATAGCTCAGTTGGGAGAGCGTTAGACTGAAGATCTAAAGGTCCCTGGTTCAATTCCCGGTTTCGGCATTGATTTTTAGCTTATATTATGCGAGTAAGTTAACATAGTTACCACGCGGCAGCTGTTGCACTATATAGCCGAAATAGCTCAGTTGGGAGAGCGTTAGACTGAAGATCTAAAGGTCCCTGGTTCAATCGCGGGTTTCGGCATTGATTTTTAGCTTATATTATGCGAGTAAGTTAACATAGATACCACGCGGCAGCTGTTGCACTATATAACCGAAATAGCTCAGTTGGGAGAGCGTTAGGCTGAAGATCTAAAGATCCCTGGTTCAATCCCGGTTTTCGGCATTCATTTTTAGCTTTTATTATGCGAGTATTTTAACATAGTTACAAAGGGGCAGCTGATATACTACACGAGCCGAAATAGCTCAGATGGGAGAGCGTTAGACTGAAGATCTAAAGGTCCCTGGTTCAATCCCGGGTTTCGGCATTGATTTTTAGCTTATATTATGCGAGTAAGTTAACATAGTTACCACGCGGCAGCTGTTGCACTTCATGAGCCGAAATAGCTCAGTTGGGAGAGCGTTAGACTGAAGATCTAAAGGTCCCTGGTTCAATCCCGGGTTTCGGCATTGATTTTTAGCTTTTATTATGCGAGTATATTAACATAGTTACAAAGGGGCAGCTGATATACTACACGAGCCGAAATAGCTCAGATGGGACAGCGTTAGACTGAAGATCTAAAGGTCCCTGGTTCAATCCCGGGTTTCGGCATTGATTTTTAGCTTTTATTATGCGAGTATATTAACATAGTTACAAAAGGGCAGCTGTTGCACTACACGAGCCGAAATAGCTCAGATGGGAGAGCGTTAGACTGAAGATCTAAAGGTTCCTGTTTCAATCCCGGGTTTCGGCATTGATTTTTAGCTTTTATTATGCGAGTATATTAACATAGTTACAAAGGGGCAGCTGATATACTACACGAGCCGAAATAGCTCAGATGGGAGAGCGTTAGACTGAAGATCTAAAGGTCCCTGGTTCAATCCCGGGTTTCGGCATTGATTTTTAGCTTTTATTATGCGAGTATATTAACATAGTTACAAAGGGGCAGCTGTTGCACTACACGAGCCGAAATAGCTCAGATGGGAGAGCGTTAGACTGAAAATCTAAAGGTCCCTGTTTCAATCCCGGGTTTCGGCATTGATTTTTAGCTTATATTATGCGAGTAAGTTAACATAGTTACCACGCGGCAGCTGTTGCACTACACGAGCCGAAATAGCTCAGATGGGAGAGCGTTAGACTGAAGGTCTAAAGGTCCCTGGTTCAATTCCGGGTTTCGGCATTGATTTTTAGCTTTTATTATGCGAGTATTTTAACATAGTTACCACGCGGCAGCTGTTGCACTACACGAGGCGAAATAGCTCAGATGGGAGACCGTTAGACTGAAGATCTAAAGGTCCCTGGTTCAATCCTGGGTTTCGGCATTGATTTTTAGCTTATATTATGCGAATATATTAACATAGTTACCACGCGGCAGCTGTTGCACTACCCGAGCCGAAATAGCTCAGATGGGAGAGCGTTAGACTGAAGATCTAAAAGTCCCTGGTTCAATCCCGGGTTTCGGCATTGAATTTTAGCTTTTATTATGCGAGTATATTAACATAGTTACAAAGGGGCAGCTGTTGCACTACACGAACCGAAATAGCTCAGATGGGAGAGCGTTAGACTGAAGATCTAAAGGTCCCTGGTTCAATTCCCGGTTTCGGCATTGATTTTTAGCTTATATTATGCGAGTAAGTTAACATAGTTACCACGCGGCAGCTGTTGCACTATATAGCCGAAATAGCTCAGTTGGGAGAGCGTTAGACTGAAGATCTAAAGGTCCCTGGTTCAATCGCGGGTTTCGGCATTGATTTTTAGCTTATATTATGCGAGTAAGTTAACATAGATACCACGCGGCAGCTGTTGCACTATATAACCGAAATAGCTCAGTTGGGAGAGCGTTAGGCTGAAGATCTAAAGATCCCTGGTTCAATCCCGGTTTTCGGCATTCATTTTTAGCTTTTATTATGCGAGTATTTTAACATAGTTACAAAGGGGCAGCTGATATACTACACGAGCCGAAATAGCTCAGATGGGAGAGCGTTAGACTGAAGATCTAAAGGTCCCTGGTTCAATCCCGGGTTTCGGCATTGGTTTTTAGCTTATATTATGCGAGTAAGTTAACATAGTTACCACGCGGCAGCTGTTGCACTACATGAGCCGAAATAGCTCAGTTGGGAGAGCGTTAGACTGAAGATCTAAAGGTCCCTGGTTCAATCGCGGGTTTCGGCATTGATTTTTAGCTTATATTATGCGAGTAAGTTAACATAGATACCACGCGGCAGCTGTTGCACTATATAACCGAAATAGCTCAGTTGGGAGAGCGTTAGGCTGAAGATCTAAAGATCCCTGGTTCAATCCCGGTTTTCGGCATTCATTTTTAGCTTTTATTATGCGAGTATTTTAACATAGTTACAAAGGGGCAGCTGATATACTACACGAGCCGAAATAGCTCAGATGGGAGAGCGTTAGACTGAAGATCTAAAGGTCCCTGGTTCAATCCCGGGTTTCGGCATTGGTTTTTAGCTTATATTATGCGAGTAAGTTAACATAGTTACCACGCGGCAGCTGTTGCACTACATGAGCCGAAATAGCTCAGTTGGGAGAGCGTTAGACTGAAGATCTAAAGGTCCCTGGTTCAATCCCGGGTTTCGGCATTGATTTTTAGCTTTTATTATGCGAGTATATTAACATAGTTACAAAGGGGCAGCTGATATACTACACGAGCCGAAATAGCTCAGATGGGACAGCGTTAGACTGAAGATCTAAAGGTCCCTGGTTCAATCCCGGGTTTCGGCATTGATTTTTAGCTTTTATTATGCGAGTATATTAACATAGTTACAAAGGAGCAGCTGTTGCACTACACGAGCCGAAATAGCTCAGATGGGAGAGCGTTAGACTGAAGATCTAAAGGTTCCTGTTTCAATCCCGGGTTTCGGCATTGATTTTTAGCTTTTATTATGCGAGTATATTAACATAGTTACAAAGGGGCAGCTGTTGCACTACACGAGCCGAAATAGCTCAGATGGGAGAGCGTTAGACTGAAGATCTAAAGGTCCCTGGTTCAATCCCGGGTTTCGGCATTCATTTTTAGCTTATATTATGCGAGTAAGTTAACATAGTTACCACGCGGCACTGTTGCACTATATAGCCGAAATAGCTCAGTTGGGAGAGCGTTAGACTGAAGATCTAGATGTGCGTGGTTCAATCCCGGGTTTCGGCATTGATTTTTAGCTTATATTATGCGAGTAAGTTAACATAGTTACCACGCGGCAGCTGTTGCACTACACGAGCCGAAATAGCTCAGATGGGAGAGCGTTAGACTGAAGGTCTAAAGGTCCCTGGTTCAATTCCGGGTTTCGGCATTGATTTTTAGCTTTTATTATGCGAGTATATTAACATAGTTACCACGCGGCAGCTGTTGCACTACACGAGGCGAAATAGCTCAGATGGGAGACCGTTAGACTGAAGATCTAAAGGTCCCTGGTTCAATCCTGGGTTTCGGCATTGATTTTTAGCTTATATTATGCGAGTATATTAACATAGTTACCACGCGGCAGCTGTTGCACTACCCGAGCCGAAATAGCTCAGATGGGAGAGCGTTAGACTGAAGATCTAAAAGTCCCTGGTTCAATCCCGGGTTTCGGCATTGAATTTTAGCTTTTATTATGCGAGTATATTAACATAGTTACAAAGGGGCAGCTGTTGCACTACACGAGCCGAAATAGCTCAGATGGGAGAGCGTTAGACTGAAGATCTAGAGGTGCCTGGTTCAATCCCGGGTTTCGGCATTGATTTTTAGCTTATATTATGCGAGTAAGTTAACATAGTTACCACGCGGCAGCTGTTGCACTATATTGCCGAAATAGCTCAGTTGGGAGATCGTTAGACTGAAGATCTAAAGGTCCCTGGTTCAATCCCGGGTTTCGGCATTGATTTTTTGCTTTTATTATGCGAGTATATTAACATAGTTACAAAGATGGGAGAGCGTTAGACTGAAGATCTAATGGTCCCTGGTTCAATCCCGGGTTTCGGCATTGATTTTTAGCTTTTATTATGCGAGTATATTAACATAGTTACAAAGGGGCAGCTGTTGCACTACACGAGCCGAAATAGCTCAGATGGGAGAGCGTTAGACTGAAGATCTAAAGGTCCCTGGTTCAATCCCGGGTTTCGGCATTGATTTTTAGCTTTTATTATGCGAGTATATTAACATAGTTACAAAGGGGCAGGTGTTGCACTACATGAGCCGAAATAGCTCAGATGGGAGAGCGTTAGACTGAAGATCTAAAGGTCCCTGGTTCAATTCCGGTTTCGGCATTGATTTTTAGCTTTTATTATGCGAGTATATTAACATAGTTACAAAGATGGGAGAGCGTTACACTGAAGATCTAATGGTCCCTGGTTCAATCCCGGGTTTCGGCATTGATTTTTAGCTTTTATTATGCGAGTATATCAACATAGTTACCACGCGGCAGCTGTTGCACTACACGAGCCGAAATAGCTCAGATGGGAGAGCGTGAGACTGAAGATCTAAAGGTCCCTGGTTCAATCCCGGGTTTCGGCATTGATTTTTAGCTTTTATTATGCGAGTATATTAACATAGTTACCACGCGGCAGCTGTTGCACTATATAGCCGAAATAGCTCAGATGGGAGAGCGTTAGACTGAAGATCTAAAGGTCCCTGGTTCAATCCCGGGTTTCGGCATTGATTTTTAACTTATATTATGCGAGTATTTTAACATAGTTACCGCGCGGCAGCTGTTGCACTACACGAGCCGAAATAGCTCAGATGGGAGAGCGTTAGACTGAAGATCTAGAGGTGCCTGGTTCAATCCCGGGTTTCGGCATTGATTTTTAGCTTATATTATGCGAGTAAGTTAACATAGTTACCACGCGGCAGCTGTTGCACTATATTGCCGAAATAGCTCAGTTGGGAGATCGTTAGACTGAAGATCTAAAGGTCCCTGGTTCAATTCCGGGTTTCGGCATTGATTTTTTGCTTTTATTATGCGAGTATATTAACATAGTTACAAAGATGGGAGAGCGTTAGACTGAAGATCTAATGGTCCCTGGTTCAATCCCGGGTTTCGGCATTGATTTTTAGCTTTTATTATGCGAGTATATTAACATAGTTACAAAGGGGCAGCTGTTGCACTACACGAGCCGAAATAGCTCAGATGGGAGAGCGTTAGACTGAAGATCTAAAGGTCCCTGGTTCAATCCCGGGTTTCGGCATTGATTTTTAGCTTATATTATGCGAGTATATTAACATAGTTACCACGCGGCAGGTGTTGCACTATATTGCCGAAATATCTCAGTTGGGAGAGCGTTAGACTGAAGATGTAAAGGTCCCTGGTTCAATCCTGGTATTCAGCATTGATTTTTAGCTTATAATATGCGAGTAAGTTAACATAGTTACCACTCGGCAGCTGTTGCACTACACGAGCCGAAATAGCTCAGTTGGGAGAGCGTTAGACTGAAGATATAAAGGTCCCTGGTTCGATCCCGGGTTTCAGCATTGATTTTTAGCTTATATTATGCGAGTAAGTTAACATAGTTACCACGCGGCAGCTGTTGCTCTATATTGCCGAAATAGCTCAGTTGGGAGAGCGTTAGACTGAAATCTGAAGGTCCCTGGTTCAATCCCGGGTTTCGGCATTGATTTTTAGCTTTTATTATGCGAGTATATTAACATAGTTACAAAGGGGCAGCTGTTGCACTACACGAGCCGAAATAGCTCAGAATGGAGAGCGTTAGACTGAAGATCTAAAGGTCCCTGATTCAATCCCGGGTTTCGGCATTGATTTTTAGCTTTTATTATGCGAGTATATTAACATAGTTACAATGGGGCAGCCGTTGCACTACACGAGCTGAAATAGCTCAGATGGGAGAGCGCTAGACTGAAAATCTAAAGGTCCCTGGTTCAATCCCGGGTTTCGGCATTAATTTTTAGCTTATATTATGCGAGTAAGTTAACATAGTTACCACGCGGCAGCTGTTGCACTATATAGCCGAAATAGCTCAGTTGGGAGAGCGTTAGACTGAACATCTAAAGGTCCCTGGTTCAATCCCGGGTTTCGGCATTGATTTTTAGCTTTTATTATGCGAGTATTTTAACATAGTCACAAAGGGGCAGCTGATGTACTACACGAGCCGAAATAGCTCAGATGGGAGAGCGTTAGACTGAAGATCTAAAGGTCCCTGGTTCAATCCCGGGTTTCGGCATTGATTTTTAGCTTTTATTATGCGAGTATATTAACATAGTTACAAAGGGGCAGCTGTTGCACTACACGAGCCGAAATAGCTCAGATGGGAGAGCGTTAGACTGAAGATCTAAAGGTCCCTGGTTCAATCCCGGGTTTCGGCATTCATTTTTAGCTTATATTATGCGAGTAAGTTAACATAGTTACCACGCGGCACTGTTGCACTATATAGCCGAAATAGCTCAGTTGGGAGAGCGTTAGACTGAAGATCTAGATGTGCGTGGTTCAATCCCGGGTTTCGGCATTGATTTTTAGCTTATATTATGCGAGTAAGTTAACATAGTTACCACGCGGCAGCTGTTGCACTACACGAGCCGAAATAGCTCAGATGGGAGAGCGTTAGACTGAAGGTCTAAAGGTCCCTGGTTCAATTCCGGGTTTCGGCATTGATTTTTAGCTTTTATTATGCGAGTATATTAACATAGTTACCACGCGGCAGCTGTTGCACTACACGAGGCGAAATAGCTCAGATGGGAGACCGTTAGACTGAAGATCTAAAGGTCCCTGGTTCAATCCTGGGTTTCGGCATTGATTTTTAGCTTATATTATGCGAGTATATTAACATAGTTACCACGCGGCAGCTGTTGCACTACCCGAGCCGAAATAGCTCAGATGGGAGAGCGTTAGACTGAAGATCTAAAAGTCCCTGGTTCAATCCCGGGTTTCGGCATTGAATTTTAGCTTTTATTATGCGAGTATATTAACATAGTTACAAAGGGGCAGCTGTTGCACTACACGAGCCGAAATAGCTCAGATGGGAGAGCGTTAGACTGAAGATCTAGAGGTGCCTGGTTCAATCCCGGGTTTCGGCATTGATTTTTAGCTTATATTATGCAAGTAAGTTAACATAGTTACCACGCGGCAGCTGTTGCACTATATTGCCGAAATAGCTCAGTTGGGAGATCGTTAGACTGAAGATCTAAAGGTCCCTGGTTCAATCCCGGGTTTCGGCATTGATTTTTTGCTTTTATTATGCGAGTATATTAACATAGTTACAAAGATGGGAGAGCGTTAGACTGAAGATCTAATGGTCCCTGGTTCAATCCCGGGTTTCGGCATTGATTTTTAGCTTTTATTATGCGAGTATATTAACATAGTTACAAAGGGGCAGCTGTTGCACTACACGAGCCGAAATAGCTCAGATGGGAGAGCGTTAGACTGAAGATCTAAAGGTCCCTGGTTCAATCCCGGGTTTCGGCATTGATTTTTAGCTTATATTATGCGAGTATATTAACATAGTTACCACGCGGCAGGTGTTGCACTATATTGCCGAAATAGCTCAGTTGGGAGAGCGTTAGACTGAAGATGTAAAGGTCCCTGGTTCAATCCTGGTATTCAGCATTGATTTTTAGCTTATATTATGCGAGTAAGTTAACATAGTTACCACTCGGCAGCTGTCGCACTACACGAGCCGAAATAGCTCAGTTGGTAGAGCGTTAGACTGACGATCTAAAGGTCCCTGGTTCGATCCCGGGTTTCAGCATTGATTTTTAGCTTATATTATGCGAGTAAGTTAACATAGTTACCACGCGGCAGCTGTTGCTCTATATTGCCGAAATAGCTCAGTTGGGAGAGCGTTAGACTGAAATCTGAAGGTCCCTGGTTCAATCCCGGGTTTCGGCATTGATTTTTAGCTTTTATTATGCGAGTATATTAACATAGTTACAAAGGGGCAGCTGTTGCACTACACGAGCCGAAATAGCTCAGATGGGAGAGCGTTAGACTGAAGATCTAAAGGTCCCTGGTTCAATCCCGGGTTTCGGCATTGATTTTTAGCTTTTATTATGCGAGTATATTAACATAGTTACAAAGGGGCAGCTGTTGCACTACACGAGCTGAAATAGCTCAGATGGGAGAGCGCTAGACTGAAAATCTAAAGGTCCCTGGTTCAATCCCGGGTTTCGGCATTAATTTTTAGCTTATATTATGCGAGTAAGTTAACATAGTTACCACGCGGCAGCTGTTGCACTATATTGCCGAAATAGCTCAGTTGGGAGAGCGTTAGACTGAAGATCTAAAGGTCCCTGGTTCAATCCCGGGTTTCGGCATTGATTTTTAGCTTTTATTATGCGAGTATATTAACATAGTTACCACGCTGCAGCTGTTGCACTATATAGCCGAAATAGCTCAGTTGGGAGAGCGTTAGACTGAAGATCTAAAGGTCCCTGGTTCAATCCCGGGTTTCGGCATTGATTTTTAGCTTTTATTATGCGAGTATATTAACATAGTTACAAAGGGGCAGCTGATATACTACACGAGCCGAAATAGCTCAGATGGGAGAGCGTTAGACTGAAGATCTAAAGGTCCCTGGTTCAATCCCGGGTTTCGGCATTGATTTTTAGCTTTTATTATGCGAGTATATTAACATAGTTACCACGCTGCAGCTGCTGCACTATATGGCCGAAATAGCTCAGTTGGGAGAGCGTTAGACTGAAAATCTAAAGGTCCCTGTTTCAATCCCGGGTTTCGGCATTGATTTTTAGCTTTTATTATGCGGGTATATTAACATAGTTACCACGCGGCAGCTGTTGCACTATATAGCCGAAATAGCTCAGTTGAGAGAGCGTTAGACTGAAGATCTAAAGGTCAATGGTTCAATCCCGCTGTTCGGCATTGATTTTTAGCTTATATTATGCGAGTAAGTTAACATAGTTACCACGCGGTAGCTGTTGCACTATATAGCCGAAATAGCTCAGATGGGAGAGCGTTAGACTGAAGATCTAAAGGTCCCTGGTTCAATCCCGGGTTTCGGCATTGATTTTTAGGTTATATTATGCGAGTAAGTTAACATAGTTACCACGCGGCAGCTGTTGCACTATATAGCCGAAAAAGCTCAGTTGGGAGAGCGTTAGACTGAAGATCAAAAGGTCCCTGGTTCAATCCCGGGTTTCGGCATTGATTTTTAGCTTATATTATGCGAGTAAGTTAACATAGATACCACGCGGCAGCTGTTGCACTATATAACCAAATAGCTCAGTTGGGAGAGCGTTAGGCTGAATATCTAAAGATCCCTGGTTCAATCCCGGTTTTCGGCATTCATGTTTAGCTTTTATTATGCGAGTATTTTAACATAGTTACAAAGGGGCAGCTGATATACTACACGAGCCGAAATAGCTCAGATGGGAGAGCGTTAGACTGAAGATCTAAAGGTCCCTGGTTCAATCCCGGGTTTCGGAATTGATTTTTAGCTTATATTATGCGAGTAAGTTAACATAGTTACCACGCGGCAGCTGTTGCACTACATGAGCCGAAATAGCTCAGTTGGGAGAGCGTTAGACTGAAGATCTAAAGGTCCCTGGTTCAATCCCGGGTTTCGGCATTGATTTTTAGCTTTTATTATGCGAGTATATTAACATAGTTACAAAGGGGCAGCTGATATACTACACGAGCCGAAATAGCTCAGATGGGACAGCGTTAGACTGAAGATCTAAAGGTCCCTGGTTCAATCCCGGGTTTCGGCATTGATTTTTAGCTTTTATTATGCGAGTATACTAACATAGTTACAAAGGGGCAGCTGTTGCACTACACGAGCCGAAATAGCTCAGATGGGAGAGCGTTAGACTGAAGATCTAAAGGTTCCTGTTTCAATCCCGGGTTTCGGCATTGATTTTTAGCTTTTATTATGCGAGTATATTAACATAGTTACTAAGGGGCAGCTGTTGCACTACAGGAGCCGAAATAGCTCAGATGGGAGAGCGTTAGACTGAAGATCTAAAGGTCCCTGGTTCAATCCCGGGTTTCGGCATTCATTTTTAGCTTATATTATGCGAGTAAGTTAACATAGTTACCACGCGGCAGCTGTTGCACTATATAGCCGAAATAGCTCAGTTGGGAGAGCGTTAGACTGAAGATCTAGATGTGCGTGGTTCAATCCCGGGTTTCGGCATTGATTTTTAGCTTATATTATGCGAGTAAGTTAACATAGTTACCACGCGGCAGCTGTTGCACTATATAGCCGAAATGGCTCAGTTGGGAGAGCGTTAGACTGAAGATCTAAAGGTCCCTGGTTCAATCCCGGGTTTCGGCATTGATTTTTAGCTTTTATTATGCGAGTATATTAACATAGTTACCACGCTGCAGCTGCTGCACTATATGGCCGAAATAGCTCAGTTGGGAGAGCGTTATACTGAAGATCTAGAGGTCCCTGGTTCAATACCGGTTTTCGGCATTTATCTTTAGCTTGTATTATGCGAGTATATTAACATAGTTACCACGCTGCTGCTGTTGCACTATATAGCCGAAATAGCTCAGTTGGGAAAGCGTTAGACTGAAGATCTAGAGGTGCCTGGTTCAATCTCGGGTTTCGGCATTGATTTTTAGCTTTTATTATGCGAGTATATTAACATAGTTACCACGCGGCAGCTGTTGCACTATATAGCCGAAATAGCTCAGTTGGGAGAGCGTTAGACTGAAGATGTAAAGGTCCTTGGTTCAATCCCGGGTTTCGGCATTGATTTTTAGCTTTTATTATGCGAGTGTATTAACATAGTTACCACGCGGCAGCTGTTGCACTACACGAGCCGAAATAGCTCAGTTGGGAGAGCGTTAGACTGAAGATCTAAAGGTCCCTGGTTCAATACCGGGTTTCGGCATTGATCTTTAGCTTTTATTATGCGAGTATATTAACATAGTTACCACGCTGAAGATGTTGCACTATATAGCCGAAATAGCTCCGTTGGGAGAGCGTTAGACTGAACATCTAGAGGTGCCTGGTTCAATCCCGGGTTTTGGCATTGATTTTTAGCTTTTATTATGCGAGTAAATTAACATGGTTACCACGCGGCAGCTGTTGTACTATATAGCCGAAATAGCTCAGTTGGGAGAGCGTAAGGCTGAAGATCTATAGGTCCCTGGTTCAATCCCGCGTACCAAAATCTATTTTTAGCTTATATTAAACCAGTATTTTAACTTAGTTACGATGCGGCAGCTTGAACAAAACACAAACCGAAATAGCTCAGTTGGGAGAGCGTTAGGCTGAAATCTAAAGGTCCCTGCCTCAATCTCGGGTTTCGGCATTGATTTTTAGTTTTTATTATGCGAGTATATTAACATAGCTACCACGCGGCAGGTGTTGCACTACACGAGCCGAAATAGCTCAGTTGGGAGAGCGTTAGACTGAAGATCTAAAGGTCCCTGGTTCAATCCCGGGTTTCGGCATTTATTTTTAGCTTTTATTATGCGAGTATATTAACATAGTTACCACGCGGCAGCTGTTGCATTACATGAGCCGAAATAGCTCAGTTGGGAGAGCGTTAGACTGAAGATCTAAAGGTCCCTGGTTCAATCCCGGGTTTCGGCATTGATTTTTAGCTTTTATTATGCGAGTATATTAACATAGTGACCACGCGGCAGCTGTTGTACTATATAGCGGAAATAGCTCTTTTGGGAGACCGTTAGGCTGAAGATCTTAAGGTCCCTAGTTCAATCCCGAGTTTCGGCATTGATTTTTAGCTTTTATTATACGAGTATATTAGCATAGTTACCACGCGGCAGCTGTTGCACTACACGAGCCGAAATAGCTCAGTTGGGAGAGCGTTAGACTGCAGATATAGAGGTCCCTGGTTCAATCCCGGGTTTCGGCATTGATTTTTAGCTTTTATTATGCGAGTATATTAACACAGTTAACACGCGGCAGCTGTTGCACTATACGAGCTGAAATAGCTCAGTTTGGGAGAGCGTTAGGCTGAAGATGTATAGGTCCCTGGTTCAATCCCGCGTACCAAAATCTATTTTTAGTTTATATTAAACCAGTATTTTAACTTAGTTACGATGCGGCAGCTTAAACAAAACACAAGCCGAAATGGCTCAGTTGGGAGAGCGTTAGGCTAAAATCTAAATGTCCCTGCTTCAACCAGGGTCTTCATAGGTTTCTAGCTTTTATTAAATGAGTATATTAAGTGCCACCATGTTGCAGCTGAAAACCGCCTCAAGCAAAATAGCTCAGCTGGGAGCGCGTTAGACTAAAGATCTAAACGTCCCTGTTTCAATTCCGGGTTATGGCACTGATTTTTAGCTTTTATTAAATTAGTATAATAATATAGTCACCATGCTTCAGAGAAAAGCCGATCTAAGTGAAAATAGCTCAGCTGGGAGACCGTTAGACAGAAGGTCTAAAGTCCCTGGTACAATCTCTTTTTTAAAACAGTAACGGAGTCTGAACAGGACTCCGGTACTGTATCCCTATTTATATTTCCCCCCGTAGGTTTTACTGATTACTGGTTTACTGGTTTTACTGTTTCTTTTACAAACATATACACATTGCACAAACATATAACACCCTTGCCCAAGGCGGGACTCGAACCCACGATCCCCCCTTTCGGCACTGATGTTATCTTTTATTAAATTAGTATAATAATATAGTCACTATGCTGCACCTAAAGGCGATCTAAGCCGAAATAGCTCAGCTGGGAGAGCGATAGACTGAAGATCTAAAGCTACCTGGTTCAATCCCGGGTCTCGGCATTTATGTTTATCTTTTATTAAATTAATACCTTGATATTATCACCATATTGCAGCTGAGAGTTGTCGTCATCCGTAATAGCTGAGCTGGGAGAGCGTTAGACTGAGGATCTAAAACTTCCTGGTTCAATCCCGGGTTTCGGTATTGATGTTTAGCTTTTGTGAAACATGTGCTTCAATATAGGTCATCATGCAGAGTTGGAAGCTGACGCAAACAGAATTAGCTCAGCTGGGAGTGCGTTACAGTGAAGTTCTTAACGTCCCTGGTTCAATACCGGGTTTCGGTATTGACATTTTGCTTTTGTAAACCATGTATTTTAATATAGGTCATCAATCAGAGCTAAAATCTGGCGCAAGCAGAAATAGGTCAGCTGGTGGAGCGATAGACTGAAGATCTCTGAGTCCCAGGTTTGTGCGTTGATTTTTAGCTTTTGTTATACGTGTAGTTGAAGCAGGAGCAAGGAGAGTATGACACTCAAACTATCCAATGAAGGTCTGAAGGTTTCTGGTTACATCCTGGATTTTGGCTTTGTTTTTACTGTTTGATAAATGTTTATTTTGATACAAATATCGTGCAACAGCTGGTAATCACACTAACCGTAACTGCTAAGTGTGAGAGAGTTAAACTGAAGCTCTAAGTGATCCTGATTGAATTTCTGGAATTGGCAATGCCATTAATACCTGATAAAACTGTTTTTAAAGGTTATTATGCAACATGTGGTAGTTACATAAACCGAAATATCTCTCCTGGGTGAGGGTCGGAGTGAAAATCTAAAGCTCACAGGGTCGATTTCGAGTTTCGGCATTGTTTTAGTTATATAATTGTTGTTATCATAATGTTGTGGTTGGCAAACTAACAAACCGAAATACCGCCCTGGGAGAACCTTATACTGTACATCTAATGATCTCAAGGTTTTTGCTCTTATTTTAGTAGGTATTAATAAACTTATTTCTCTGTTTACTCTCCTCATATATAAAACTTACTCTCCAGGACTTATAAACCAATGCCTGAGTTAAATGATCATTGGGGGAGTAAAAGCTCTGGATGACAAATTAGCCAGGACAGGTGATCAGCCCAGTGCTCGTTTGAAAATGAGGAAGTGGATGATATGAAATGACGCCGAAATGGGTGACAGGAAAGATGATTATGGACCAATTGGTGGAATGATAGGTGGGGGAAACTGGAGAATTTGGAGAAAACCCACTCAAACGGTGCTTCGTTGTTCATCACAAAATTCACAAGCGGTTCACTGGGTTCGAGCTTGGATCGCCTAGGTGAGAGGCAAGCCATGTAACCATTCTGCGTCACCACCTAGTTTTTTTTAAATAGATACGGTTCCGGGATTTTTGTCAGGAACTCCGGCGCTGTATTATTTTTCCTCTTTTTTCCTTTTTGTCAATTTTCCCTAAATTTGCTTGTTGTCCTATTTGTTTAATGTTTTCTTTTTTACTTAAAATACACAAACATATATACACTTACAAAAACCCATGTTCAAGGGATTCGAACCCATGATCCCCTGCGCCACTGAGCACCAAAACTAGAACAGTGTTTAGCATACATGTATTTCAATACTGATTTTTTAAGCAGTTGGCCAAACTGGCAAGCTAAATATCCTAGATTGAATACCTAAAGGTTCCGGAATACTTCAGCTGGGAGAGTATTAGACAGAGTCTATCTTTCGACCCCAGGTTTCGGTATTGTTTTTAGTGTTTCATAAACGAATATTTTAATTGCACTATCCTGCAGCAGTTAGTAAATTGGCAGATTGAATTAGCTCAACTTGGAGAGCGCTAGACTGAAGACCTAAAAGTGCCTGGTTTTATCCTGCGATGCTCATTGTTTTAAGTACTAGATACACGTGTATTTCAATACTCTTAACACTGAGCAGTTGATTATCAGACCGGCCCAACACCTCAGCTGAAGATTTATAGGTCCTGAGTTTTGGCATTATTTTTAGTATTTGATAAACAAGTTAATGTTCCAAGAAGGTTTATCCTTGCATTATTATAAAGCCTTATGTTTGTATCTCTTGCCAACGTTAAGTTTGAGCGGTGTAAATTTTGAAGTATCCTTGAATATTATATAAAACGGCGAAGAAAATATTATATTGTTGGTATTAACCTTCCTTTTGATTGGTTTTTCAAGGTAAACATGCGTTGTAGAGCAATAATGGAACTATTTACTACATAATTTAAAACGCTTCTGGCATTGCATCCACAATTTTATAAGTAAACATGCAAATATTACAGGAACAACTAACGAAATAAATACTGAGTTTAAGCACCGCCAAGCTGTAGCAGTTGTCAAGGTGTCTGTTTTAAACAAAGAGAAGGAATAAGAAGAAAACGATAGCATCACGTAGATTGCAACCATCGCTTCGCCATCTATGTATCACTTCGGAACTATCTTTCCATAGAACAAAAAAAGGAGTATGTACTAAGGGAATAAGAACTTTCCTGTCCTCTAGTGGAGATTCTGTGAAGCGACATCAGCGAATGCAACTACCTGACGCTAGAGGTCACTATCAGTACCCATGAACAATTGAAAAATAGTGACACATGTGTTTTAATGAGTTCTATATGTTTTGAGTAGTAACATTTTGTCTATCTCTTGCGATTTATTAGTTATTCAGAATGAGGAGGACTTCTGAGGATATTCCTACTAAAATTCAAAATACACATTTCATTTGTATGAAAATATGTTATACATGTAGTATTTTAATAAAATTCATGTCATTCTGAGATGAAAGCTTTCGTAAAAGTTGCCATGTAAAGGGTAGTTTGGGGGCGGGGATTTTCCTGACATTCTTCATGTAGATTCCTCGGAAGGTGCTGAACTTAAAACGTTCCGTCTTGGAGTTATGCTGCACACACATTAATCACATTTGAAAAAGACAAACAAAATGAGACATTTTTATATGATAAGAGTAGTTTGGGGTGGGGGAAATTTCTGGAAGATATTGGAATATGCTGAATTATTGTTAATGATTTCTTCTCGGGACGTCAGCCAGGTAAGTGGTGGATTAATTTCCAAACTTTCAACGACGTACTCTGTCACTATCATCAGTTCCCTGTTTCAGTCGTCGAAAGTTTGGAAATTAATCCAACACTTACCTGGCTTATGTCCTGAGAAGAAAGCATTAAGAAAGTTTCAAGTCCTTGAATTATTGTTATTTAATCAACTTTTATTTTTATTTATGTTGTTCAGGGACAAACGGACACCTGGATATTTTTTCTAAAAATATTGTTTTTAGATTAAGAAGACTTTATAACAAATGTTTCCAAAGAAATCACCATATATAATTTTTATGGAATGCAATACATGTACATTTCTTCTACTTATTTTTTCCTAAAATATTCTTTTTAGATTAAGAAGACTTCAAAACAAATATTTCCAATGAAATCACCATATATATAATTTTAATGGAATGCAATACATGTACATTTCTTCTACTTACTTTTTTCTTAAAATATTGTTTTTAGATTAGGAAGAATTCAAAGCAACCATTTCCAATGAAATCACCATGTATAATTTTTAATGGGTTGCAAAACATGTACATTTCTTCTACTTACTTTTTTCTTAGAATATTGTTTTTAGATTAAGAAGACTTCAAAACAAATATTTCCAATGAAATCACCATATATATAATTTTAATGGAATGCAATACATGTACATTTCTTCTACTTACTTTTTTCTTGAAATATTGTTTTTAGATTAAGAAGACTTCATAACAAATATTTCCAATGAAATCACCATATATACTTTTTGAATGGATTGCAATACATGTACATTTCCTCTGCTTATTTTAGGTAAGCATTAAAGTAATAAAAGCATTTCCTGAGTTTCTCCGTTGTTCTCAGACTAATACATGGATGTGAAACTTGGTCAAATCTAAAGTCAGAAAGAAGAGGAATAGAAATATTCAAAACATGGTGCTGCAGGAAACTGCTTACAATTAGCTGGACTGATAAACTTCCCATTTTGCACAGCAAAAAGAGAAATCTGGAACCGGACCAGAAAAAGAAGAATAAAATTCGAAGGTCATGTTTCAACATTTTAATTAAAGATACAATTAAATGTAAAAAATATCAAAGAAAGAGGAAGACTACGACACACGGAACAAATTAAGAACGACAGAACGTATGGAGAATTAAAACTCTGATGTGCTCAATTCATATAACTTTCCCTTGTTCCATATGTATGTATGTGTGTGTGTGTGTGTGTGTGTGTGTGTGTGTGTGTGTGTGTGTGTGTGTGTGTGTGTGTGTGTGTGTTAGCAGAATTGGTCTTTATTACTTGCTTCCTTGTAAGTAGAAGAGAAACAAGAGAATACATTAGGTTAAAGCGATAGCCAAATCTGTTAAAGCTCGTCGCTATGGGAAACAATTGAGGCTCAGTTGGCATTGTATATTACTATCTGAAAAAAGTTGTGTGGTTTAAAATTGAGGCCAATAACAAGAAATATCTCGAAAACGGTCAACTATACTGGAAAAATATGTGAAATTGTGTGATTTAACGAACTCTACATTTTTTGTGTGGTAAGTTTTTGTCTATCACTTAACGTTTAACCGTTATATAAAATTTTGCAAATTCATACTGAATAAAGATGACTTCAGAGGATATTCCCAGAAAATCAAAAGTATACATTTAATTTACGATGTAATTGTCTTTAATATACAGTATTTTAATCAAATCGTTAGAGCCTTTTTGGGGGGGAGGGGGAACATTTTCAAAAAGGTTGCCACGTAAAGGGTAGTTTGTGGTGTGTGGATTTTCTTGAAAAATCTCTGTGTCGTATCCTTGAAAGATACTAAACACAAATACCAAGTTTGGTATTAAACGGCCTTTTCGTTTCTGAGCTATGCTACCAACAGAAATACACATACAAGGACCTTTTTCTAAAAATCTGATGAGTTCCATTCACATGACTTTCTCTAGCGGTCCACATAAAAACTGTTTTTATAAAACATTACATAATATTAATCGAGATAAGCATTAGCAGAAATGACCTTAGTACTTGCTTATTTGTGAGTAGAAGGAAATGAGCGAATATACTAGGCTATAGCTAATCGCTATCTGAAACATAAAAGTTCGGTTCACTTTGCATGACCAGCTAGAGAGACGAAACGAAAGGACGGTTCCTGTTTGATAAGTTGTTAATGTAGTCTAAAATTGAAACCAATAACAAGGAATATGTAAAAATGGTCAACTTCAGGAAAAAACATAAATGACATAAATTGTGTGCTTTAACGAGATATACATTTTTTGAGTAGTAAGTTTTTGTCTATCTCTTACGGTTCACGAGTTATGCATCAGCAAAATTCATCCATTCTAAAGAGATTTTCAGAGGCTATTCCCAGAAAAAGGATGTAGGTACATTTGGTATGTCACGTAAGTATCTTCAATATACGGTATTTTAACCATAACCGTTAGAGCCATTTTTGAGAGAAACAAAATTTTCGATTTTTTTTTTCCGTTTTGATAGTGTCTAACTCCCGCTTTTACTACTATGGCACCACAGGTGATGACACTAATGATGCAGTGAATGAAGACAGAGCACCGGTGGAATGCGATAGTGGGGGAAACCGAGAACCCGAAGAAAACCCGTTCTTGTGCCACTTTGTCCACCATAAAACCCACATGCCGTCTCCTGGGACCGAACCCGGGTCGCCTAGGAGAGAGGCGAGTGGTCTAATCACTCGGCCAAGGCGTAGCCTATATGATCCATGTAAAGGGTAGTTGGAGATGGGGGGGACTTTCTTTAAAATTGTCCGGGTCGCATCATTGGAGCACACTAATTTTAAATACCAAGTTTGATAGTTGTTTGTTAGTTTTGTTTGTGTTTTTTTTTTTGTTGGCACTCACGGACCTGTTTCTAAAAAGGCTTTTTTTTTTTTTTTTCCTCTCTTGTATTCAGGAGACCTCCAAACGTATGTTTCTGGTTAAATCTCGGTATCGTACATTGTGCAGAGAAAGTAAAAAGGAAGATAAAGGGAGGATCAGAATGGAGAATTGCTGTAAATCAATACAAGTTTGACGACTAAAGAAGAAGAGAAGGTAAAATATACATTGAATACTGTAGGAACAGTCCTATTATGGAAACAGGAAGCTGGTGATATGGATAATAGAATTGAAGAACAAACGGATATTCGCATAAATTGAAAACAAGTGCATATACCAATGTTAATTAAAATACATTTCATTAATGATAGACGCGAAAATGTGTCACCACGTGGTATCCAACCTGCGTATCCCAGAAGCAGAGTGGCCGCATTACGCATTTCCATTAACTGAAAGCTAGGTACTTTAGTTTGCTCAAACAACAAGCAAGTGCTGCGTGCAGCAATATGAATTAGTAGAACACACTGAAATGGCGTGAGCTCTGGTACACCCTCCTACATTTATAGCGTCTGCCATTTAACTCGTAGGAAATAACACTACAATTTGCTCAAATATTTTACAGCTGGCCATGCAAAGAGAACCGAATTTCAATTGTTTCACATGGTAAGCCGCTTTTAAAAGATTTGACTATCACTTTAGCCTATTGTATTTCCTCATTTTCTATCTAGTTACACGGAAGCAAATAGTAAGACCATAATTTCTCCTGCTGTTTCTCACGATTAGTATGATTTAGATAAAATAATAATCTTTTGTACGAATAGATTGTTTGCAGAACAGGTAGATAAAGTCATGTGATTGAAACACATCGGATTTTCAATCCATTTTCCTGAAGTGTGGCCATCTATGTATATTCTTGCAAAAACCGTAACTGGCATCCATTATTCTTTAGTGCAAGGCATTCTGTGTAGCAACATTTATATTCTATGGTGTAACAACAACTATTTTCTGCTCCGTGAAAATCTGCAAAATCAACTGAAGCACTTGGAACATGAACAGATTGGACATTTACGAGACTGCAGTCAATGAGCATCGTACTCTAGTTGGATTATGCTAATTTCTGTTTCTGTTATTTAATTGTGTGCTAAATAGTTTTCTAAAATAAAACTATGACACTCCAGGTATATTTTTTCTTCTATAAAAATAAATCATAATAAGCGGTATGAAGAGAAGAAAATTTGAAAACGCAGATGCAACCTAAAGATACTGGAACCGTGGTGGTTTTAATTGCCTCAAAGTGCTACCCAATATTAAACAATGTGAGCTCAGGTGAAGCTGCGGGTAAAAGCTAACCTAAAATAAAATTTTAATTAGTTTTAATTAGTAAAAAACGCAACATGAAGTTAAATTTCATACAACTGTTACGCTTAAGGATTAGATATGCTACAAGTTACGTGGTTTTAATGATGCAAGCTTCAAACCAGGAAAGCGTAACGGTATTCGTAAACAGGAAGTTATTGGAAAATAGAATAATCATTAATTTTCTCCATTTTCACGCTGTTTATTGGCTGTATACACCTTTCAATCTCTTTAATGCCTTGTAAAATATATTGCGAAAATTTGTAGAAATAATTTATCTACACTTGCATGTCGTTCATGCTTTTGATTGTTTAGTGGCTGCACAGCATTTACCGTTTGAAATCGCATTATTTATACTTTTTCTTAGAAATAAATATCAAAAGTTACACACATTATTGCTTTCATATGCTCGTGCAATTGTTTAAGTGATTATGTATTTTAGCATGTTCCTAGAATTCTAGGATAATTGGGTATACGACAGAAAAATCTCACGTGTTCAATTCTAATGCCTTTCTCTACCTGTTCTAAAAACAAACTATTCTTGAAAAACATTATATTATCTACATCATGCTATTTGAGATTAACATAAGCAGGACATGTATTATTACTTGCTTCTCTCTGAATAGAAGGGGAATACACTGAGTTAAGGCGATAGTGAACTCCTTAAAAAGCTGGCCGCTATGTGACCAATCCAAGTTCCGTTCTTTTTGCATTTCCTAAAGAGAGGCGAAGAGAAAGTTGACTTCCAGTTTGAGAAAGAACTAAGTAATTCAAAATTGAAACAAATAACAAGGAATATCTCGGAAACGTTAACTCTACAAAAAAATATGTATATAGCATAAATTGTGTGTTTTAACTAGATCTTCATTTTTTTGTAGTAAGCATTTGTACACAAAATTTTATTTTACAGATGTTTGAACCAACTGAGTTCATAGAGGCAGTGGTAGCCGAGTGGTTAAAGTCTCCGTTAGTTTGAGGCCTACCGACTGCTTCCTTCTTGTTATAAATGTTTGTAGACAAATGTTTATTTTAAAAATGTTGACTCCCTTAGGCACACAGAGGCAGTCTTGACCGAGTGGTTAAGACGCCTGATTAGAAATTAGATACTCTCTGGTAGCATAGGTTAGAGTCCTACCTACTGCGCAAATGGTTATTTTGAGTCCTTCCCTTTTGTTATCAAAGGTTGCACACATTTGTTTATTTTAAGGATTTCGACTCATTTTTTTCCACAAAGGCAGTCGTGGCCGAGTGGTTAAGGCGTCTGACTAGAAATCAGATTCCCTCTGGGAGCGTAGGTTCGAGTCCTACCGACTGCGAAAGTGCTTTTTGTAAACAAGAATCATGAGACCAAGTCTAAGGCAAATAAGGACTGAATTTGGGCGTCTGTGATCGCAATTAACACGGCAGTCGTGGCCGAGTGGTTAAGGCGTCTGACTAGAAATCAGATTCCCTCTGGGAGCGTAGGTTCGAGTCCTACCGACTGCGAAAGTGCTTTTTGTAAACAAGAATCATGAGACCAAGTCGATGGCAAATAAGGACTGCATTTGGGCGTCTGTGAGCGCAATTAACACAGCAGTCGTGGCCGAGTGGTTAAGGCGTCTGACTAGAAATCAGATTCCCTGTGGGAGCGTAGGTTCGAGTCCTACCGACTGCGGAAGGTGTTGTTTTAGTCCTTGTTGTAAAGACATGTGTTTGAGCATTTTGACTCACTTTGTACACAGCGTCAGTCGTGGCCGAGTGGTTAAGTCATCTGACTAGAAATCAGTTTCTATCTGGGAGCGTCGTTTCGGGTCCTACCGGCTGCGCAAATAGTTATTCCGAGTCCTTGCTTCTTGTTATGAATGTTTGTCCACAACTCTTTAAGGATTTTTGATTCAATTTAGCTCACAGAGGCATTCGTGGTCAAGTGGTTAAGGCGTCTGACTAAAAATTAGAATCTTTCTAGTAGCGTAGATTAGAGTCCTACCGACTGCGCAAATAATGCATGCATGTATGCGTGTATGTAGGTATATATTCTCTGCAAATGGGTACTGCTCGCTGGCAGAGTTAAATAAACAAAATTCATTTACAGTAATAAACTTGCTCTTAATAGTCTAATACAATTAATTAATAGTATTATTCCTTCTGGAAATATGGATTAGTTAAACGTGTTTTATTTTATAGCAATGTCTGAATTCTTATAATCTTTTGTACAAACAATCCCATTTTAGAGAACTTTTTTTTCTACAAAACATAACACCAACTGTAGCCAAGTGATTAATGCGTCTAGAAATCAATGTTTCCGGGAGTTTGGTTCAAGTAACAACGACAAATAACTATTTGTTATTTCTGATCGCATTTAGAGTGTGATTGACTTGATACAGCGTGTTCCGAAAGTTGCTGAGCGCTTAGACTATGACTATGAACGTGAAAGTTTTGTTTGTTTCTTTTTGAATATAAACTAGGGTAGGCTACATTGCTCTGTACCGAAAATGCGTTCATGGTAACGTGTGAGGCTCAGGAGGTGTTGGATGTGATTCCCATGGGGCCGACTAATCTAATCACAGGTCAGTAGGCGACTGCTGGGGTGATTCCCCTTCTGTGATGAATTTTCTGCACATTGTTTCCTGTCACATTCTTTGCTTTAATTTGCTTCAGGGACGTAGGACCACGCAACGACGGTTGGTTGGTTTGTTTGTTGAGACAAGACGATGTACTTTACGCTTTAGAAAGATTTCTCTCTGGCGCTTGCCAGGTCTGCTAGGCCTTCTTCCTTATTAGAAGCTCTGGCCTACACCTAGGATTCCCAGGTTACGAGTGACTAAGACAGGACAAGCAGCTTCAGGATTGGTATCGTGTTGGAGGCATTAGGGACCCTGTCCTTGCAAGGGCACATCGTCGTCCGGAATCTGGTCACCCTTCATCGCTTCCTCACATGGGTCTATGGGGTAACATGCTAGCCTCTGGTATCCAAGGTCGTAGGTTTAAACTCGGCGGAGAGCGATGGATTCTTTCGTGCGTGAAAATCATTAATATGGCTTCCTATAGAAGGTAAATAAAGTCGTAGGTCCCGGGTCGTAAATGCATCTCACGTTAAAGTGCCTCAAGCCTGATAAAAGAGATCTCTCAGCAAAATTAAGTGGCCTTTCACGCTCAATATAGAATGGGAGGCTGAGAACCGTAGCAGTTAAGAAGCGTCCACAAATAAAACTCAATTTAATTTAATTTTGAAACTACTATGCCCTAAGTACGATGTTGGGATCCGGATTCTGGAAGCTCTTTCTAATGTCTACCTTAATACCCAACTCGCTAACCTTTCCGATTATACCAGTCCTTAAGCTGTATACGAAACACTGTGTCGCGAGAGCCTTGGGATCCTGGCTTGCAGTATCCATGCGATGCGTAGCTGTCTCTTTCTTCTTTGAATAAACCTTTAACATTAAACATGGTCACCTCTTTCTACAAAATTTAATGGGGCTAAATAGAGGAAGATTACATCAGGTACTAATGGTTTGAACAAAGCAGTGCTACTTTGCACAAAAGTAACTTGTGGGTGAGTTATTTGGGGATCGTGTCAACGAACTTTCGGACTCGGGTTCACTCGGGGAACCACCTGAGACTCGGGTTCCTAAGTGTAACCGATAGAGACCTTGTCTATGTTTGAATCGTCGTCATTTGGATCTAGTCACCCTTGGAGTCTCTCCCCTCATTCCCTCTCAGTGGGGTCAAGTAAGACGCAAAGGATCCTCAGGGCCTATGTGCAGTGATCTGACCCGGTGTCTGGAGTTCGCGTGTAATCCTAATGCAAAATTTTCAATGTATGCTATGTAATCGTAACTCTGCCTTTGTGTCGAATAGTCTGCGTTCTGAGCTCTCACACAGAGGTCGGATCTATTCCCGTCTGGGACGGACAAGTTTTTATAACTAGAA
Source organism: Hymenopus coronatus (assembly GCA_030762935.1). Classification (NCBI taxonomy): domain Eukaryota; kingdom Metazoa; phylum Arthropoda; class Insecta; order Mantodea; family Hymenopodidae; genus Hymenopus; species Hymenopus coronatus. The sequence continues at coordinate 42,149,860 of CM060895.1, forward strand.
TCGTTGCCTATCTTCTACAATCTGGAAGTATGAATGGGAAGGAAAGAGAGAGAGTGCTTAATAATATAAAACCTAGAAAGAAAAAAAAAAAAATAAACGCTACAGTTCAGTGAGACAACACCAACAGTCAAAGCCTTGCCCGCCTCAGTAGTATGGGCCTCACATTCAAAGGTCGCAACATCGAAACTTGCTTAAGGAGAGTTACCCGGATAAGGTTTATTTTTGAGGTTTTCTCTTATCCTGAGAAAAAGAAGAATATCAATTAAATTTACGCTTCATAGATCCCAGATCATTTCAGCATCAGTTCACCGAGTCCATTCATAGATATGATCAACCAGATTAAAAAGTGTTACGCTTAGCAAATTTAAATAACATAAAAATATTAAAAAATATTCGCGGATATGACCATAGAAGTTAAACGGGGCTATACAAATTAAAATAAATACATAAAAAAAAAAACAGCATAGTACATATTCTTCAATACAAGCGACTATCGACAGCATCGATGTGCCGCGGTATTAGCTCCAATCCTTCTAGCAACGCAAACTACTCGTATCAAGAAGACACAGGATAGTAATAGCAATGGAAGCTTTACTAAAAAAAGAAGCATATTCTGTAGAAATTTGGATAAATAACAAGGGAAATAAATTAGTGAAGTGTCTAGCGTGAAGAGTGCCACTCTGTTTGGACGTTAAAGTAAAATACTGAAAGATGAAATTTGCATTTTAAGAACAATGGAGGATATGAAGTAGACAGAAAAAATAAATTGAGGAACATTTTTAAACAGGATATGCGAAAGAAGAAGAATAACGCTGGAACCGATCAGGAGGAGGGAAACAAATCGATGGAACATTGGATTTAAAGTGACTGTTTGCTAGGAGATGCACTGGAAGGAGACCAGGGATTGGGAAATAGTTTTGGGGTAGAGAGAGATGGCAAATGATAGACAAAACCATTTAAATGGTTCATATACAGATACTGAGAAAAATCGTTAGAGGAAGGAAGAAGAAAGGTCGATTTAAAGTAAAGAAGCTTTCCTCAGACAGAAAATTATGATTGATTGCATACTTGACATTAATATGTTTTGTAAATGTTTAGTTATGGTATTTAGGGGCAATAGTATGCAGTTTTAGACGAAAACACCGTCGATTGCGTAATTACATTATATTAATTCTCTATGGACACCTATTAATACACCGTTCATTTTTAAAAGAACAGCAATATGTTAAATCACCCAAGCGCTACTTTTAACCTTGTTTCTTTATGCGTAAGTTTTACATTTTTAGCATGAAATTTCTTCCTTGCGCTTAAATTTTGCTAATTTATGTACATAATCTCTAGTATGTTAAATAGAGATTTGCATAAAATTGAACTAATAAACAAGGTAAATTTTAACCAACAACTTCATAAAAACAAAATTCTATTTATCCAAAACTAATAACTTCAATTTAAATCAAATGCAACTTCCATTTATTTTCATTGCACTATGTATTAGAAAATGTCACTCTCATACTTGTCTGATAAATCTGAAAGCTCAAAGCAGAATTTGAAATTCTCATTTGTTTGCTAATTACAAATACCTATTTAATTATATTATATTAGATGCTATTTGAGTTAGATTTTTCAACTGTTGCACAGTCGTTTCTTTGTTTGTATTAAGTTTGTCCATTTTCAAGCAAATAGCTTAAAAGAAACAAAAAAAAAAAAACTGGAGTGTTTTATTTACATGATTTTTCGACAGAAAATTAAATAAAATGCTTATTCTTCTATGTACTGAATGCTAATGAATATAAATATTAACAGAAATAATCTCGTTACTTATTTCCTTCTACACACAAGGGAAATAAAGGACTACACTAGGCGTAAGCAATTTAAAATATTTTTAAAGCTGGTAGCCAAAGTAATGACATTCTAATTCCGTTCTCTTTGCTTGACTAGCTGAATGAAAAACGAATGGCGTATTCTCATTTGAGACATACATAAGTATGGGAATATTGGAGCCAAAAATAAAGAATATCTCGGAAAAAATATATCCACAATAATGCATCTGACATAAATTGTGAGTTTCGAAGAGTTCTACATTTTTGTGTAGCAAGCTTTTGTCTTGCCGTGGATGAATGATGACACTGCTCGCCCGACCTGGCTTCGATCCCAGGGGACCACATATGGGAATTTTGGTTTACGAAGCGGTCGGTGTCTGGGCGCGCGCTTTCCCCCGACATTCAATCCACCAATCATTTTCCGGTCATCCATTTCGCAGTCATTTCATATCATCCACTTCTTCGCTTTCATTCCAGGCATTGGGTTGATCGCCCATCCTAATTTCTCTCTGATCCAGAGACTCTGCTCCTCAGATCCCTGGCGCCGGCTAGTAAGCCCTGGGGGGAAGGGGTGTGAGTCCTCCATACGAGGAGGGTAAATAGAGAAAGCAAAACTAACTTTTATATAACTTACGCTTTACCAGTTATACAAAAATCATTCAGAATGAGGAGGACTTTAGAGAGAATTCCCAGAAAATTCAAAATATGCATTTTATATCTTAAACATTTGGTTTTAATCAAAAAGAAAAATGTTCGAAAAATAAAGGGTAGTTAGATGAATGGATTTTCCTGAAAATCTTCTTGTCGCATCCTTAGAAGTTACTATTTAAATACCAAGTTCGGTACTTAACGAACTTTTCCTTTCGTGTTATGCTGTTCACAAATACACCGACACACTTTTTCTTAAGGTGTCCTCAAAACATATATCTCGGTATTAATATTTTTGGAGGAGTGTCATATCTTCCCTGCTATTCACATATATGTAGAAAAACTAAAAATGTTGAGAACTGAGCCCTAGTGCCTCTTAAGAGACTATAGTTAGAAACATCTTGTAGAGCGTGAGGTAAGGTGATACATCAAGCAGTTTCACTAGCTGCAAGGAAATACGAAAGGTAATCCGGCCACTTTTATTGCATTCCAACATTGGTCCTTGGTCACCTGCAACGGGAAAATGCATCAAGCTTGATCAGGAAGTAGGTAAGCAGAATATTTACAGCGCTGCCTACTTTACAACACAGTAGATTCAGGATTTGCAAACATAGAAACAACACAACTAGTTTAATGAACAACTCTAGTAGGAGAGGAAAAAGAAGAATCCTGATGTGGATATTCCACCTTGACAATTTATCCATATTGATGTTCTCGTAAAACGTGATTATTTTACCTACGCTGTTATTCTCGATGCATTTTTGCCTAGGAATGAAGACTAGCAACAACTGCTTAGTTAAACACACACACATACATACATACATATATACATATAGATCTTATTCTCAAAAATGATTATAATCACTTTGATTGAAACATCATGTGTTTAAGATAAGTATCTTGACTTATGTATATGTTTAATTATATATATATTTTAAACTTATGTTTCAATCAAAATGTTCGAAAGATATTTCAAGTAAAGGGTAGTTTGGGGTGGGTGATTTTTCTTGAAAACCTTCTTGTCACATTTGTGGTATACACTGAGCTTAAATATCAAGTAGGTATTTAACCCACTTTCTCGGTTTTAGTAGACACACTCGCACACATACAAACCCGCGCCCACGTGGATACACGGACACACACATTTCTTTTTTTTTTTTCTTTTTTTTTATAAGGATTTAGGGAGCCTCAAGAGCTGTATTTCCGGTAAAATCTCGGTATCGAATTTTTGGGTGGAATAAAATATGTTCTCTACCTACTATGTACACTTATTCATATGGTAAAGAAAGTGAAAAGTGGTACTACTGCTTTAGAAAATAATTCAATGTAAAGCGTGATTTGACTTTCTTGAAAAATCTTCGTGCAGCATCCTTAGAATACGCTGAACTTAAATAGCAAGTTTGAAGTTAAACTATTTTTGTTTTCGAGTTATGCTTTTATAGACAGATACACACGGGCGCTAGCAGAGGTATTTCTCAAAAATGTTTTTTTTACTTTATGGACCATGTATATTAGGTATTATGTTCCACGCAAAAAGTCGACACCGAGATTTCACCGGAAATATGGGTTTTGAGCCACTGAATGATTAAAAAACAGATATCCATGTGTGTGAACAGAATAACCAAAAACGAAAAGTCTGTTGAATACCCAACTGGGTTTTTAAGTCAACCTCTTCCAAGGATGCAATACGAAGATTTTCAGGAAAATACCTCCACCCCAACTACCCTTTATATGAACATTTTTTGTTGATTTTTTTTAAAAACAGGTGCTAACGATTTTGAATAAAACATTGTCAAGAATCTTTCATCACAAATAAAATATATTGCTTGAATTTTCTGGGAACAGTCTCTGAAGACCTCTTCGTTCTGGATGACTTTTGTATAACTTGTAAACCGTAAGAGGTAAACCAACTGTATATCTCTTTAAACAATAAACTTGTCATATATGTGCTAAACTCTACATAATATAATATCGTATATATGTGCGTATGTTTGTGTGCATGGTTAACCATTATATATATATATATATATATATATATATATATATATATATATTGGTTTCAATTTTTAAAAAAAACTTAACATTTTCTCAAATTGAAGTCAACAGTCGTTTTATATCTCGTTTGTCTTACTCCTGTCCATGCAAAGAGAACCGAAATACACTTGTATCACATAATGACCGGCTTTTATAACATTTGACTATTGCTTTAGCCAAGTGTATTCCCTTATTTCCTTTCTACTTACAAGGAAGCAAGATAAAGAATAATCTTTTATAAGAACAGTTTGTTTGCAAAACAAGTAGACTAAATGACGTAAATGGAACACACCAGACTTTTGTAATCAGAGAACTTCAAAAAGTGTAGTTTCGGTGAAAAAATACGATTTTAGAGACTGTTGATTAATCAAGTACGTCACAGGCCGACCCCTGGTGGGTATGCAAGGACATGTAAAGGCCAATGATGTAGCTCTGCGTGACCGCTGGACCTGGAGGCGCATTACACCTTGTTGGCATTGACAGGTTCCGATAAACTGTTCAAGAAGTGTTGCAATTGGCACCGTTAGGTTTATTCTTCTTATTTTTTAAATTACGATGCGCATAGGATAAGTATACCGGTATTCCAGCATTTAATTGGACATTAGTATTTCAATAAATCTCCCTGCTATAACAAGAAGTAAAGTGTTTACTTTCCTGATAGTTAAATGTTACGTGAAACATAATATTTCACACGAAAAACACCAAAGAGTAAACAGAAATACATTTCAACCATGAAAGAAAGCGAAGTAAATGGGATCTTTTCAGTTTTGCCGTTACACAATTCAGAAGTTATGTGGTAAAATCTGTAATGCTATTACATTATTGCAGTCTATAGGTGTATTATTTAAAGCACGAGTGTTAATTATGCAAAAGAGTTGCATTGAATTCTACTTAAGTTTATGGACTCGTGCATTTGAGTCGGATGATGCACCATACCACAACAGATATGCTGAGGAATGCTACCGTACAATTAGTTGTTCAATCACTATATTATTATTATTATTATTATTATTATTAATAATAATAATAATAATAATAATAATAATAATAATAATTTATACTCTGCCTTTAGCTACAACGTCCTATCAGTGGCAATTTCCCTGTGGAACATTACTTCTTCGCAATGATGTTAACATGCGTAAATAAATTGATAAAAAGTTAATTGATAAAAAAAATAATAGTTAATAAAATATTATTGGAATAGAACAATATTTCATTTGAAGCTAGTCTAGGTACTTAAATAAATGTATTGTCATGTTATCGTTAGGTTTCTATTCACTTTTTTTTTTTTTAATTTTTATTATTAGATCACACACACTCACACACACACACACACACACACACACATTCACGCTCACATTCATATTTCAGACTCTGGGAAGGATAGGGAATAATCTAAATCGCTACTCCAGCCGGGAATCGAACTCGGGACCTCAGTCGCGTTACTGGATTTGATGTCCAGATAAGTGCAAACAAATGCGCGCGATAAACTCAGTCAGTATTGAATATGTCCCCTTTCAAAATGGGCATTCAATTTAGACACATCCAATCACAACAAACTTGTTTACTTGTTATTCTAGTGACATTTGCTCATTGTTTAACTCATATTTCCTGACTGAGCAAGATGTCTGAGCAGTAAAGTGAACGGCTTGCATTCGGAAGGTCCCTTGTTTGGTTATCTTCATGTTTTTTGTTTGTTTTTTTTTTTCTGGTTGGAGGAAACATCTGCAGATTATATAATACTGCAGACTTCCTGACATGTCATTTCCTTATCATGTTTCAGAGTTGAAGGCAAGTGGATGACGGCCGAAACGCGGTCGAGTTTGCTTTCCGACGTTCGGTGTGGGAAATGCCCTCAGAGAGACCTTTCCATTGGGAGAAGTAGGACTGTTGGGATCCTGAATCAGGAAGTAATATCTGGAGACATTAGGGACCCGGATAGGCACCACGGACCTGTTTGCTTCATCCTCTCTTCCTCTGGAGATTTCCAGAAGTACAATAGACAACGTGTGGTTGATGCCAAAATCCTTCTCCGCTTCCTAGTAGTACGGTTGTGCTGGATTAAATGATAACGAAGGAAACCCATTTTTTGGTTTGGGGAATTCGGCAATGTTTTATGCAGTAACATTAATAAAAAAAATGGAGATTCGCTAATAAATATACACTGGTGTACACTATTTCAGTTTTAATTTAAAATTTGCCCTCTGTTTATGTCTACAAAGTTAAAATATTCATTCAACTCACATTCTGAATCTAGACCTTCCATTGCGATCCTATCTGGTGAAACCTGAAATAAACAGAAAAAAAAAGGGATTTTATTTGCTGGCAAAAATAATAGCTAGCATGTATTAATATCATAAAAATCGTAAACTGCTAGCGCTTCCATATTAAAAATTCAAAAATTTGCACTATTTACAGCTAATTTGAAAGTTTCTACCAAAAGTACAGAATTCGTAAACTGTTTCAAGCGTACAGTGACTTTTAAAATTAGACTGGGGCGTTGAACTTAGTGAGGGAAAATTTCATCTTTGTTAGATTGTATTAACTTTGGTCCACGTGCATATCCATAATTGTATAACCTTCCTCCGTATCTCTTAACTGCGGTGTGACTAGTCACCTGTTATTGGCTGCTGTGGTGGAATAGGTGGTTGTGCGGTATAAAATATTTCCTTATTTAACATGAATATTTAATATTAATATCTCCTAAGATAGTGATTATTTTAATTGTTTTCTCATAGAAACCGTGAGTAGGACAGGACTTGGATAAGTAGAATCAGACTGAAAAATTCTATGGCATTGAATTTTTTAGTCTGACTCTACCTATCTCCTAAGATAATTGCCAAATTTATATATCTAAAATTCGCAGCAATTTTATGAACAAATTCTTATACGAGGGTCCTTGGTTTTAAACCTGCCTCTCGAATAACAAAAGTAGAAACATCTGCCACAACGGATTGCTTATATCGCTCTTATCACTTGATCTTGTACTGGATAGTGTAATCGTCATTCAAAGGTGTGCTTAGCCAACCAGAAGAAAGGGGAAGGGAACTGTGCGCGGAAAGTTTACTATCACCGGGACAAGTTTATAAGAAACAAGAATTAATAACTTATTATTGATTGTTGTGGTGGAGTAGACAGTTGTGCAGTACAAACTAGTTCTTTATAACTTGATTATCCGAAAAGAATTGTCAAATTTTGATTTTCATAACACATGAATTCAAATATACGTATTATGTAACGGGTTAATGTGTATAAAATCAGTGTAAAGTTTTATCAACAAATAAGTGGGAGGATACTTTGCTTCAAACTTACCTCTCAGGATGTGCATGTTTATCTGTCATGATACAGAATGTTTATATCGCTATTAACGCGCATCCTTGCGTATCACACGACTTGTTCATCGTGCAAACGTGTACATCAGCCAATCAGGGGAGAGAGGAAGGCAACGCAGCGCGGGATAATACATCTCTACGGGAAAACGTTATAAGAAACAAGGATTAGTCTCACCTCTCACTGGTTTCTGTGGTGAAATAGGCAGTCATGCGGTGCAAAATAGTCCCTTGTTTAACTTGATCATTTATACTGGCTGATTCTTAACATTTTGCTCATATCGTAAATTTATGCATTTGTGTTATAGGTAATTGGAAGCTATGTTTACAATGGAGAAAAGATCAGCTGTCGCTTTCGCTCGTATGCGAGGATTCATTACGCGCAGGTTCCAAGAAGAATTCACTAGAAAGTTCAAGAAATCAGGACCTAGCAGACAGGCTTACACATCTGGTACTGAAACGGACGGGATCTGTTGCTGATGAGGCGATCATTGTTCCTGGTCACCTCAACGAAGTCTTCCCTGGTAGGTGGATCGGTCGTGGTTCACCGAGAATTTGGGTGGCCCGCTCTCCAGATCTGACACCACTAGACTTCTTGTCTGGGGTTTCGTCAAGTCCAAAGTGTATGCAGTGACGATAACACCTTATGATGGAGTCTGTGCTGTGATTTAGAGGGCCACCTTATTGAAATGTACTAAGTTTATCATCCAGTAGTCATTACTTTCAATTATATAATAAAAGACTTCGTATAAAACATTGTTTTGACGAAAATATCAAGAGATTTTTGTATTAATATATCCGAAGAGAAATGTCAAAATGTTATTCTTATAACCGTATAAAACACACATGTTAATGTACAGAGTGAATATATACAAAATACGTGTAAAGTTTTATCAATAAATAAATGAGAGAATTCCTTGCTTCAAACCTACTTCACTCAGATGGCGATAGCACGTGAATCTCTCAAAACAAGTGTTTTATCGCTTTTATTGCCTATGCTTGTTTGTCATCATTTGAATATACATATTAGCCATCAGCGTAAAGGGGAAGTTGACCCAGCGCGGAATGACCATCTCTACAGGGAAAGGTTATAAGAAACAAGGATTAGTGTCTCATAAGCTCAACTTACAAAACAGGAACCAATACCGGTATCCAGTGACGTGGTGATATTTATCACTGCTTTGAATCGAATGTGTAACGGCCTTGGTCAGGAGCCATGTGCAGACATATCACGCGTCTACCGGACCGTTGCTACATGTGATTATAGTTGGAAAACTTCCTTCTCTGCATAATGCAAATATTCAGGCGAGACTCACGTGTTAATAGTAAATACCGATTTCTCAACTTGCTTGACAACATTAACGTCTCTGTCTTGTGTTTTTTGTTCTGCTTTGAAAAAGCTTTAACTGCATTTTCTAAATGTTTTAATCTTTTTACTTCCTCCACGCGTACATAGTGTATAGTGAAGGTATTGCATTCCACCCAAAAATTCGATACCGATTTTTCACTGGAAATAGATGTTTTAAGATCCTCTGTATCAAAAAAAGCATTTTGGAAAAATCTCCATGTGTGTGTTTGTATACGTGTGTCTGTGAACACACAACTCTGAAATGAAAAGTCGATAAAAGACCAAACTTGATATATAAGTTTAATATCTTCCAAAGATGCGACACGAAGATTCTGAGGAAATTCCTTCCACCACAAAGTACCCTTTACATAAAAATTTTTGATTTTCTAAAAAGTGGCTCAAACGATTTTGATTAAAATATGTATATTCAAGACATTTACACGGCAAATATATCTTGAACTTTCTGGAAATAGCTCCTGAAGATCTCAGTTTTCTGGATGAATTTTGCATAACTACTAAACCGTAAGAGATAGACAAAAACTTACTACACAAAAAATGTAGACCTCGTTAAAACACACAATTTATGCTATAAATATTTCGTAGAGTTGACCATTTTGAGATATTCCTTGTTATTTGTTTCAGTTTTAAAATGCTTAAAACTTTTCACATACGGGAGTTTGTAAACTCACGGCAATGCATAGAAACGAGTTTCATCCAAAAGGCAACCAACTTTTAAAAGATTTGACTATTGTTTTAGTGAATGCCCTTATTTCTTTTCTGCTTACAAGAAGGCATTTCTGCTGATGTTTATCTCGATTAGCATGATGTAGATAGAAGCATACGTTTTTTAACAGTACTTTTTTACAGACATGTAGAGAAAGTCATGTGAATGGAACACATCAGATTGTTTATTTCAAAGCTTTTTACTTGAGAACTGCCACACTTAATACGAACAAAGAATTGACTGTGCCAAAGCTAAAGTTCTAGTTCAAATAGTTTCTCACATAATATAATTAAGGCACATTGGGAGTCAAATTTTGACTACATTCGGTCAAAAAATCGAAAAGTGCATTTTTATAGAAAATAATTTAGCTGGCATTCCCTTTCTTCGGGCATTGCAGACATTTAAATATCGTAAAGTACACCAGTTTCATAGAATACTATTTCATAAAGCAACATTTTTATCAAAACTACATTTTCACACTTTCAAAATCTTCCAGGCTTCTCAGTTCTTATTTAAATACAATTAACATTTACCAGAATGCGCAAAAGTAGCTCTTGTAATATTAAAAACGACAACATTTTATTAACACTAATAGAACATTTTCAAAAAATTTACGAAAATATAATTAATATACATTTTTTTTCCAAAGTCTATAGAACAATCTTGCGTATTAAGGGTTTGCGGTTGACTTTCTAGCGCTGTATAGTGGTATCAATTTAAGGCATTTTTAAGGTCTCTGATTGCCTTGTTGTAGTTTGTTATGTGAGGAAGATAACGAATTTGCTTTGGATTGTCATTTTTCACCATAAACCATTAACTAATATAAAATCCCGCTTAAGACACCGAAAGCTTTGGGAGTGCCACCGTCAGCTGAAAAATGTATAGTTCAATATGGTGAATAATTTCCACTTGTAACTAGTGTATAACATCATATAGTAATTTACATCGTGGTTTAGATTTACTAGAACCCCATCTAAGATGCTTACAGTTAAAGTTGCCCCCGACCAAATAGTTTTTCCTAAGCTCATGAAGTCTTTCCCAAAATCAAATTTAGTATTTTATTTTGAGGCGCCGAATAGAATAGTCCAACTTGAAGTATGACTAAAAAAAAAATTGTAAATGGCGTGTTATTTATGGACGCTCTTTAACTACTATGGTTCTCAGCGTCCCATTCTAAATTGGGCGTGAAAGGCCGCTTAATTTTGCTCAGAGGCCTCTCTATCAGGCTTGAGATTCTTTTACGTGCCGTAAATCTACGACACGGGACCAACGGCTTTACTTCCCGAAGGAAGCCATGCTAAGGGTTTTTATATCGTCCTCCACCGGGTTTGAACCCGCGACCTTGGGCATATGTTAGCATGGTAACCATTACACCACGGAGGTATGACTGAGTAAAGTTGCAACGAATCCTTAAGTTTTGATATCCTGGCTCTACAATATATGATAATGCATAGTGTAGCAAAGTACAACTCATAAATATTGCGAAACCAACTTTTGTGTTGCCACTAGCGCCATCAGCACGGTTAATCTTATATCCGGGCGTTTTAAATGCAGCATTCTTTGTAGGAATTCACATATCAATATTTTCACAAAACGCAACATTATAAATAATTACAAACGCTTCAGTCAACTGCTAATGATTTTATTATTAAAATAAAATGAATATCAAGCTGGTATATAGTGCTGGTGCTAAAAATCAGTATCCAGCATCGAATACGTCTTAACTATTTTGTCTAGGTTTTAAAAGAGAAAGGTTTATTTAGCATTGCGTTGAACATTTTCTATCAGCCAGGACTGTGAGGTAATTCTGGCTTCTGTTCCTCTGGGGATGCGGTGAGTGCATATCCAAGGACACGTTTTATTTTTCGCGATCGTAGGAGATTATATGAGAATTGCGACGGGTTTATTGGCCCCACGTGAGGGTAGCCAAGTATGAGGCTCGATTTCTCCAGACTCACTCCACTACCAAAAGAGTAGATCTCCACGTACCTTGTCTAGAAGATCCAGTGGTTTGCCTCGGCTCAGCTCAGTCTGCATGTGGGTTTGACTCGCTCGGGTGGTAGCAATGAGGGTAGCTTGGGAGTGATCTTACGAAATAGTTCAACACACATTTATTTCTCTATCCGTTTTATTCCTGACTAGAAGACATGTTGACAAGCGCTTTGCTTTACAATCCAATGGTTACAATTACTTCTAGGAGCTTTCCTTCCTTGACGACGTACAGTGGCTTCACTCAATAAACTTATTTCTTTCACTAATTACTCTTAAACCGTACTAATAATCTTCTAGCAAGTAAGCGCCTTGAACTTAACTGTTACGCGTACATAACTGCGTGTGCCTTGCTGTACGTAACTGACTGCCCTGATGTACGTGATTGAGTGCCTGAATATCCATCACTGAGTGTCCAGGTATGCGTAACTGAGTGCCCTGAGCTTTTTTTTTTTTTTTTTTTGTTAATTTCGAGTGGATGGGAAAAATCCACCTTAAGGACTGACCCGGGCAAGCCCGGATGTCCGGGTCTCCATGTGGGCATACCGACTAAAAAACCCCTCCACCGGTATTTGAAGGAAGTAAGGAGAGGCGGTACCGCATGATTGCACCCGCGGATTCAAGGTGATAATTTAACTGACTGCAAGGTGCAGTCAGAGGGGTGAAATGAGGACAGGGAGACAGACTTGACCGAGTCCCAGACTGTCACCGCGGAATATTCAGGTAGAGGAGTAAAGGAATTTAAGGGTGAAGGATTGAGTTGGAGCTAGTGTTGGTTCTTCTCCAGTCGTAACTGCCGTGCGCGAAGAATCCAAGACTCAGGTCCGGTTCTTGGAACAGCCCCGATGTGTGATTGGCCCCTGGAGTGGGGCCGCTCGGCGGATTGGAGCTTCTGCAGCTGGAGGTCCTGTTGAGGCTGCGGCTGAACGCTGGCTAGCCGGCTGGACAGCTCAGCGATGGTGGACTGTAGTGTGGCGATGGCGGCGGTGGTGGCAGCTTGAAAGTCCTGTAGCTTTTCGTCGAAGCCACTGCACAGCTCTTCAAGGGCAGCTAAACGAGCGCCGACGTTCAGGATCTCCGCGTCCCGTGTCGCTGCGTCTATAGAGGGTGCAGGTGGTGAGGTGTGGATGATGATGGTCGGCGGTGGTGCAGTCTGGGCGGGTGGTGTTGGTGGTCTGCTCCTGGGGTAGAGAGGGCACTGGGCTTGCCCGGTGAAGTGTCCTGTGCCACGACAGGTGGCACAGAACCGGCGGCGACGGCGGAGATCGTGCCCAGTGCACTCGGCGGTGGTGGTGTTGGTACCACAGTAGTGGCACCGCGGCGGCGAAGAGCAGACGTCAGCTGAGTGTCCGAAGGCACAGCAGCGTCGGCAGGGCCGGTGGCGTTCTTGTTGGCTAGCCTCGATGACCAGAAGTCGCCCTAATAAGGGCAACCCTGAAGCCAAGGCAGCTTCCAAGTCAGCCTGGTCCTGCATCTACATACGAACAAGCGGCGTTGGTCCCCGGTCGCAGTATATGCGGATGGCCCTCAAGCAAGAAGGCCACCTCCACTGCACGGCGGTGAGCAGATGCCGGGTGGAAAGGTCCCGAGGGACCCCCCGTACCACGGCACTGAACCGGAGCGGCGGCGGCGTGGAGCTGGGTGGTGTCGTCGGTGATGGCGGCAACTGCGGCGAGACTGCGTGGCGGCCGGCGGCGAAGAAGGGCTTGCCGCGGCCGGTGGCGTCGGAGATGCTGCTTCCTCGGCGGCTGCCGGGGAAGAGGCGACGGTTGCTGCCTTAGCAGCGGCGGCTCTGCGGAGTCTCTTCTTCGCCATGTTCACAGCTCGAAGATCAAGTTCGGAATCCGTCCGCCTCTCCCGTCCCTGAGCTTTTTTTTTTATTTGGGGGGGAACAGGAATAAAGGGTATAAGGATAACAGGTATATAGGGCATTTGGGAAGGAAATAAGGAAAGGGGAGAGAAAGGATTCAATACTGTGGTGTCACTATTTATTGGGGCATATGTGGTGTCATGGGGCCCGGTACCGCCGAAGCAAACTGAGAGATTGCGGGTAACTGTACTATGAAGCGTGGGGTGTAGGGGCAAACGACATGGCGCAATGCTCTGACGTCGACCTACAAAAATTGAGGTGCATAGTTAAACCAGAGGGGCATGTTAGTCTGGCGATGGAGCTCTTCCCAGGCGAGTTCTGGGTGATGTAGCCATAGCTCCAAAGCTTAGTGTGTTTGGTCGATGATGTATGGCTGATGTGATTTGCTGTGTCATATCTTGCAGTCTTATTGTCAGTCCTCGAGTCTGTTGCTGAAGCAGCTCATCGAGCTACTTGTGGACCTTGTAGATTTGGGAATTGTTGATGTAGTCCACCACCTTCTTGAGGCTCCTATTGAAGTGGTCTCGCAAGGCGGCGTTCTCCCGGTGAACTTCTTGAGGTGTAGATTGAAGACTGAGGGCGGTTGCCTGAAGCTCCGCCAGAGAGCGGGCCAGGGCTTCCTCCCAAGTGGTGATTCGGTCGGCGATGGTGTTGACTGCTAGGCGTAGGTTTTGTAGTTCGGCTGTGTTGGTTTTAAGGTCCTTTTGCAGTTGGGTGAGTGAGGTCTGCGGTAGTTCTGTCTGTGAGGATGTGATGGTGGGTGTTGGCGGTTGAGAGATTGGCTGTGGTGGCGCGGCGTGCGGCCGATGAGAGGCTGGTTGTGGTGGCGTGGCAGGCAGCCCATCAGCTAAGGCAGCGCGGTAGTCCGCTTCGTCCCAGAACTCCAGCCAAACAAGTGGTGATGGTCCCCTCTCAGTGTGGATCCGGGTGGCTTTCATCAAGGAAGGCCAACGGAGACGACCGGCGTTGAGCACTAGACCATCCGGTAGCTGACGGTGAACTCCACGCACCACTGCGCAGAAGCGCGGCAGCGAGGAAATGTCTAGCGTTGGTGATGTAGGTTGTGTAGGCGGTGTTTTGTCGGTAGAGGTGTTCTGCGGAGATTATGCGGCTTCGTCGGCGGGTGATGCGGCGTGACTTTCCGTGGTGGCTGGTTCAGGCTCGGCGGAGGTTGTAGGCTGGGAGACTGGGCCGGCTGTGACGGCTGTGACGGTCTCCGGCGGCTCCTCGATTGGCTCTTGGGCGGCTGCGGCAGGCTTGCGGCGTTTCCCTCCCATGCTTACTGAGCTCCTACAATCTCCTACTTATACAGTGGATTTACTGTCATGGCGGCTTCTTTCTGATTGGTCAGAAAGACCGCGAACTTGGCGTTGATGTAGCCCATAATGCGTCATTTCACCCAAGTGACAAACATCACAAAATGGAAAAATACTCATTTCGCTACAGCTTGGGTCTTCACCATCACTTACTTCTCTATTGCACGCACGCGCTCCATGTACGTGCTTAACAAAAGAGTGATTTTCTCACAAAGAGTGTTCCCCTTTCCACCATCCAGTTTGAGAAAACAACTCTGAACTGCGCTTGCTAGAAGCTAGTTTTACACTTCTAAATATATGAAATAATTGCTTATTAACACTCTTAAATACATTAATTAATTAACAATTGATGGATATAACAATAGTCATGGTAGCGAGGCCGACTAACGGTCTCAGAATGATGGTCGGCAACAGATTCTTGCAGGTTAGGATACATTATTTTTTCACGTAAACCGTGTGTAGGACAGGAGTTGGATAGGTAGAGTCAGACTGAAAAATGGAATCTATGAGTATAAAAATATACTGTAAAATATATCATAAGTGTTTAATATATATATATATATATATATATATACCTTACTAGAATTAATAAAGAATATTGGAATACACATCTTATGTATTTATTATTCATTGTAAGACACCATTGGGGTTGTCATATCAAAATAATCTGAGATCACCTTGTGGTTTGTCGGGAATCATGCGAATCAGTTGAGAAATTCAATGCTATGCCGGCATTTTGCCATGGTAGCTCAGTAGAAGAGCAATCAGCTACAGACCGGGAGATCCGTGGTTCATATCCCGGCTAAGGCGTTAAATTTTTCAGTCTGACTCTACCTATCCAATTCCAGCAACTTAGTTTGTAACCTAAACTCCGACCTGGGCCGGGCGTGCCTCTTTGTGATGCTCTTGATCTACTAAATGTTATTTGTGCATACAGTGTTCCTTATAGACGCCCACCTTGTACGAACCGAGTATCTGTAGCCGGCACTAAGGAAGTCCCGAGTTCTATTCCCAGCCACCCATGTTTGTTTGTTTGCTTTTCTGCGAATAAGGGCATCGCACATCTTCTATCAAGACTTCCCTGTACATAATTTTTTGTATCCATCCCTTCTTCGTCATTTGTTTCAACGTAGTTCGGCTGGTTACGGTTGGGAGGTGAGTTTCTTATGTAAAGTTTTCTTCCTGACATCGTTGTGAGATCCTTCTGGTCAGTACCTGCCTCCGTATTTCCAATTTAATTTATTGTATTTTAAATAATTTATATAAAATGCACAACATTTTTCTAAAATTTCTAAATTCAACCTGTGGAAGCGCGTCAGCCGACGTCGGCTGAGTTCTGTTTAGAAACATTAGGGATCCTGAGCTCGTCATCATGAAGATCTGGCCAACCTTTGGATCTTTAGTCCATTGCTTCCTCTCAGGGGCTACGGTAGCAGCAAAAAGGCCGGAACCTGCGTGCAGTGCTTAGTCCCTATTGTGGGGACCTCTTTGTCAACTTTATGTTTTACACCCTTGTACCGACTGAAGCGTTTGTTCTTTAGGACAGGAGCACAAATACAATGGAGGAACTATATAAGACAACTTCTAGCGGAAAAAAGTGATGGAAAATGCTCGGTTAGAGATAATTTTGATGCTTCTCAGCACGAATGAGCCGGGACGCAAAGGAACACGGCGAATGGGGATTGTGTGCACAAGGAATTGTGGTAACAGAAGATTAATCTGGCTTGAACGAGAAAAAAACAACTTATTTTAAGAATCTAAGTCATGAGTTTAAATTAAAATTAAACATTTTTAAAACAAAATTGTACAATATATGAATTTCCAAAAACATAACAAGAAAATAACAAAAATGAAACTAACAATAAAAAAAATAAGAATGAATTTTGAGTACCCGCAAAAATGGAACTAATGCAACAAATGCAACTGATCAAAGAAATGGAATTTTTGAGAGTATAACGAATAAAAACGAAGATAACATTGCAGAGACCAGCAAAATAATTTGAGCATTTAATAAAAATGGAAGAAAATGGGCATTCTAAATCAGCCTATATGTACATATTACGAAGAAGAGGAGAAAGAGGGTGAAACGGGAAACCTTGCAGGATCTTTAAAGTTGGAACAGTTCAGTAAGCCTAAGGAATAAAGGAGGAGAGGAGGAGGAAGAAGAACAAGAAGAAGAAGAGAAGGAAGGAAGATGACTTTATGGGGAAGCTTCTCCTTCTTCCGTCATAGTTTGGATCATTGCTTTCCCGTTCTGAGGATAATATTATTTCTCCACAGTGTACTTGATCTACCCAGGTTACCTTTCTTACCGATGATATGATAAAGCTTGCCTTGGCAATCTGTCATATTAAATCTTTTTTCCATATGGTGATACCATCTTCTTTGATAATAATTATCCATTTCCTCCTTTATACTTTCAATTTTTAATATATGTTGTATTTCATCGGGTTTTAATTTTGTACAATTTAGTAAACATTCGCAACAAATCTGAGAAACCTCTGTGTAAATGCAGTTCGCTTTTTATTTTGGGTTCTCAAAATCCATGTTTCACTTCCATACAGGCTTTGATAGCACATTATGGAATCTTATTCTAACATCTTTTCATATAATCTTTCCAACTAATTTCTTATTATTCCATTCGTTCGATATATGATGATAATTATTGTTTTTGTTATTCTTATCAAATAAATATTAGTACCTAAATTCGTGCCGATGTTGATGACATGCCAGCGTAGCTAAGAAGAAATATGTTTTTATTGAAAGTAGCAGATGCAGTACAATGATGAGGAAAATCTAAGTATGTGGCTGCAGAAGAAAGTATAAAAACTTCTGGAACATGAATTTGCGGTGCACCACCCAAGTGAACGCTAGCATATCATTAACCACTCCCGTTTAGAATAGTGTCTGCTTAGGACAGATCAAATTAATGTCCGCATTTCAATACATTTTCTTCAGTGTTTAAGTAGTAGTTATCAACATTCTCAAAGGCAATGTACGGAAAGAAAAAGCGTGTTTTAGATATTGTAGCTGAAAAAATTTCTCCTTTGGAGATATTCTCCTGCCCACAGTGCTGACAAGTAAATGAATACACTACATAGGAAGCATCTGCTTTACAGCCCTGCCTTGGCACCAAATGACTTTTCATCTCTTTCTCGAATTCCTTATTGTCAAGTTATCTTTCGAAGAACAAGAACCGCACGATAAGCTTAGAATATAAATTCTGTGTATCACAAAAACTGTGATCTTATCGTTTTTTGAGGAAAACTTTGCCTCTTACTAAACGAGGCATTTGAAAGATCGTCTATTCAGGTGCATGTTACTTAGTAACTCAAAAACAATATATGAATGTAGTAGACTGAAAACACACATATTTCAATATTTATATAGCAATACTGGTGACCTATAAGATGCGAATTAAAGACTGCAATTGCTGAAAGTAGAAATGTATGCCAGTTAACTATCAACAATGGACATGTAGTAGAGAAAACAGGTGTTAAGTTAATACTTTCGATCAATAAATTTTCATACGGTAGCTTCTACACAGATTTATGAACCATTTTAGTTTTAGGATTTTAACATAAAGAATATGTACACTGTGAAAAATCCACTGTTTGTGGATTTATTTTGCCATCATTCGCCGCCGCCGCCAAGTTCTCTCAAAGAATGACTCATTATTAAACACAGAAAAGCATGTACATAGATCAAGGGACATAAAGCAGAAATATTCGGCTAGTGCTAATACAGTAAAACTGTTAGATGCTTTTACTATATTATATTGGCATTATTATTACTAAGCACTAAGTACTTACGATAGCAAGTATCGTAAGGTAATTAATCGGGTGGGGCAAAACTGGCACTAAAGAGAGTTAAAAAAAAAAGCAGCTAAATTTGTAGACAAAGGTAAACGATTCGAAAATCATACCAGTACTGCTACTTCCTGGGAAACACTAGAAAAACGTAGGAGACAAGCAAGGCTATGTGCAATTTTTAGAGCCTATAAGGAGGAACCTGCATGGAAAGACATATCCAAACGATTATTAAAGCCATTATACTGTGGGAGGAATAATCACTAGGAAAAAATAAAAAAATAGGGAACAGAAAAAAGACATAGGTAAAGTTTCCTTCACAAATAGAACAATAAAAGAATGGAACAAAATACCTGAAGATTTACTGGAGACTTTGCCTCAAAGTGTAAATAGTTTTAAAAAGAGACTAAAGAAGAGTGATTTATAGTCAGGATAGTAAATGAAAATATTGCGTTATTACTACTGTTGTTACAATTATGTATATATTAGTATACTATGATGTCATTGGCATTTTAACAGGGTATTACTCACATTATTGTTTATTTAACTCAATTGTATTGTACATTGTATTATTACATTGACAGCGCTGCCACCGGGCCACGCCCTAAGCAGTGAAATAAATCTATCTATCTATCTATCTATCTATCTATCTATCTATCTATCTATCTATCTATCTATCTATCTATCTATCTATCTATCTATCTATCTATCTATCTATCTATCTATCTATCTATCTATCTATCTATCTATCTATCTATCTATCTATCTATCTATCTATCTATCTATCTATCTATCTATCTATCTATCTATCTATCTATCTATCTATCTATCTATCTATCTATCTATCTATCTATCTATCTATCTATCTATCTATCTATCTATCTATCTATCTATCTATCTATCTATCTATCTATCTATCTATCTATCTATCTATCTATCTATCTATCTATCTATCTATCTATCTATCTATCTATCTATCTATCTATCTATCTATCTATCTATCTATCTATCTATCTATCTATCTATCTATCTATCTATCTATCTATCTATCTATCTATCTATCTATCTATCTATCTATCTATCTATCTATCTATCTATCTATCTATCTATCTATCTATCTATCTATCTATCTATCTATCTATCTATCTATCTATCTATCTATCTATCTATCTATCTATCTATCTATCTATCTATCTATCTATCTATCTATCTATCTATCTATCTATCTATCTATCTATCTATCTATCTATCTATCTATCTATCTATCTATCTATCTATCTATCTATCTATCTATCTATCTATCTATCTATCTATCTATCTATCTATCTATCTATCTATCTATCTATCTATCTATCTATCTATCTATCTATCTATCTATCTATCTATCTATCTATCTATCTATCTATCTATCTATCTATCTATCTATCTATCTATCTATCTATCTATCTATCTATCTATCTATCTATCTATCTATCTATCTATCTATCTATCTATCTATCTATCTATCTATCTATCTATCTATCTATCTATCTATCTATCTATCTATCTATCTATCTATCTATCTATCTATCTATCTATCTATCTATCTATCTATCTATCTATCTATCTATCTATCTATCTATCTATCTATCTATCTATCTATCTATCTATCTATCTATCTATCTATCTATCTATCTATCTATCTATCTATCTATCTATCTATCTATCTATCTATCTATCTATCTATCTATCTATCTATCTATCTATCTATCTATCTATCTATCTATCTATCTATCTATCTATCTATCTATCTATCTATCTATCTATCTATCTATCTATCTATCTATCTATCTATCTATCTATCTATCTATCTATCTATCTATCTATCTATCTATCTATCTATCTATCTATCTATCTATCTATCTATCTATCTATCTATCTATCTATCTATCTATCTATCTATCTATCTATCTATCTATCTATCTATCTATCTATCTATCTATCTATCTATCTATCTATCTATCTATCTATCTATCTATCTATCTATCTATCTATCTATCTATCTATCTATCTATCTATCTATCTATCTATCTATCTATCTATCTATCTATCTATCTATCTATCTATCTATCTATCTATCTATCTATCTATCTATCTATCTATCTATCTATCTATCTATCTATCTATCTATCTATCTATCTATCTATCTATCTATCTATCTATCTATCTATCTATCTATCTATCTATCTATCTATCTATCTATCTATCTATCTATCTATCTATCTATCTATCTATCTATCTATCTATCTATCTATCTATCTATCTATCTATCTATCTATCTATCTATCTATCTATCTATCTATCTATCTATCTATCTATCTATCTATCTATCTATCTATCTATCTATCTATCTATCTATCTATCTATCTATCTATCTATCTATCTATCTATCTATCTATCTATCTATCTATCTATCTATCTATCTATCTATCTATCTATCTATCTATCTATCTATCTATCTATCTATCTATCTATCTATCTATCTATCTATCTATCTATCTATCTATCTATCTATCTATCTATCTATCTATCTATCTATCTATCTATCTATCTATCTATCTATCTATCTATCTATCTATCTATCTATCTATCTATCTATCTATCTATCTATCTATCTATCTATCTATCTATCTATCTATCTATCTATCTATCTATCTATCTATCTATCTATCTATCTATCTATCTATCTATCTATCTATCTATCTATCTATCTATCTATCTATCTATCTATCTATCTATCTATCTATCTATCTATCTATCTATCTATCTATCTATCTATCTATCTATCTATCTATCTATCTATCTATCTATCTATCTATCTATCTATCTATCTATCTATCTATCTATCTATCTATCTATCTATCTATCTATCTATCTATCTATCTATCTATCTATCTATCTATCTATCTATCTATCTATCTATCTATCTATCTATCTATCTATCTATCTATCTATCTATCTATCTATCTATCTATCTATCTATCTATCTATCTATCTATCTATCTATCTATCTATCTATCTATCTATCTATCTATCTATCTATCTATCTATCTATCTATCTATCTATCTATCTATCTATCTATCTATCTATCTATCTATCTATCTATCTATCTATCTATCTATCTATCTATCTATCTATCTATCTATCTATCTATCTATCTATCTATCTATCTATCTATCTATCTATCTATCTATCTATCTATCTATCTATCTATCTATCTATCTATCTATCTATCTATCTGAAGTAATACATACGCTATGTTAACCAAGTAAATTGGAGAATTTAATATCCTAACGGTATCTTGGTATAGTAGCTCAATGATTAGATGAAACACACGGGAAAAGGGAGAACCGTGCTCAAATCGCAAATAGGAAATTAAAACTTTAGCTGCTTTTAACCATAAGAACATTTTAATAATAGTATCAGAAAACATTGTGCATCGGACGCGGTGAGAAAGGGCTCGTTCTGCTCCTCGAGTGCAAAATAGTTATTTATAATACAAGATTTAGAGGCAAGATTTTATCGCGCGAGTAAAATGAAATTATTTTTGAACATGCTGTTTAGTTAGTCGTCAATATTATAGACAAATTATAGATTATGAATTAGATTCTTTTCTACCTATTTCGTATCTGTAATGCTCAGCGTGGCTGTGATGGTCACTTGTTTCTTTTTAGCAACAACACTGACAACATGACGAATTATAAAAAACTACTATACATAAAGAAGGCTATGAAAATGCTCGGTTTATAACGTTCAGACAATCGCTTCAAGAAATCTATTATTCAGTAGTGTTTGATAATGTCTTGTTGTACTTGTAGACTAATTTTTTTTTCCAATAATTGAAGATAGATGAAGATGGCTTTATCTTCAAAATACACTAACACATATTTTCACTCTGCGTTTCCTTTCTTGCGCCATTGAAGAAACCTGTGGTATACTATTTTCTACTGTTTCCTTGACTTTTTGGCAGCTTAAAAAATATTTGTTTTTTAACGCTGCTCTCAGTTGCCAGGATCATATCAGCGCCGTCGGTGTGTCGGAATTTTGTCCCACCTGAGTTCATTTATATGCCAATAAATCTACTTATATGGCGGTTTCACTTTTAAGCACACTAAAAAGCATTGGTCTAGGCCGGGTTTGACTATTGTCAAATGTTTGACTATTGTCAAATTCAGCTGCTTCTAAAATTTGCGGTAGTTCTTCAGATCCCATAAATATTGAATTAAAATTATCCCACATTACACCAACAATATAAGCCTCTTGGTTAATACCTTCACATCTGCCAGGAAATCAAAGTTGATAACCTACAAGTTTATACCACTAGGGAATAATTTTCTCCTTTAAGATCATCTATCGTCTTTCCTCTGCAATTATCTAAAAAGAAGTCTGCTATACGGGTGGAGTACTTAATATGTCGCGTTACCAAGAATTTCAGAATTATTAAAAGTATCGAGGTATTCATGATTGGTTGCATTGATATGGCATGGCACGACTCATGTACTGCAATGCATCGCAACAAATCAAGATGTCGCTTTCACATCGCTGTCTTTTTAATTCTAATATGTAATAGCATCCTACGCGAATGTTTGCGATTACTTAGGTTGTAAGTACTTCCATCCATTACTAATACATTTCAATGCGAATAATTAAGATTAATGCGTTTTCACCTCGTATTTACGAAACTTGCTAAGCATATTAGGTTTCTGAACATTTACTTCGTTTCGTGAAAGTGTGGGAAGAGGAAATGCTATAATGCTAATACAGTATATGTTACACTGTGGGTAAAGCAAAGACGAGCATTCAGCTCTGAGTTCATTGTAAGCTAGCTCAGCTATGTTGTGCAATAGCCTGTGAGGTCCTTTTGTTCTGAATGAGTTTTGTGACAGACAGAAATCTACTGCTAAAAATTTAGATTTCATTCAAACAGGCAGTTTATGTCAAATAAATATTTGTGTTTTAACCATTTCCGAGGCTTTAATTGCTGTTGGTTTGCATATTTCAATACTTAGTTTATAGTTTTAAAAGTACTCCATCATTTGTTTCTCCTGATAAGCAGAGAATATGAAGTCTCAAAATATAACAACCCATTAATACTATTTCCATAATCTTCATAACAACAATGATGAAGATTGCCTCTACGGTCGAGTGGTCACAGTTCTGGTTTCTTAATAGAAGTCGCGGTTTCGAATCCCGGCTGCGGCGAGGGATTTTTCTTTGACCAGAATCATTCCTTTCCCCACAGAGACTGGAAGTCATGTGAGAGTGAGCAGTTTAATAGTATAGTAATGGAAAATTTAACGTTAGAAAATCCTACATTTAAGCGAGTACACACCAGTAGTCGTTACTAAAAGTTAAGTCCCCGACATGAATATAGAAATTAACGAGACTATTGAATGAAACAATAAAAAATCTTATGTGTTCCATTCACATGAGTTTCTCTACATTTCTACAATATCTTTTTTTATTAAAAAGCTTATTCTTCTATTTACCTAATGCTAATCGAGAAACAATTAGCAGTAAGGTTCTTATTACTTGCTTTCTTGTAATAGAAGGGAAATAAGGCAGTACCATAGGCTAAATCGAAGGTTAAAGCTTTTAAAACTTGGTTAAAGTGTTTAAAGTACTTTTGTTTATATGGACAGGAGTTGACAAATTCCCGTATGAGAAAAGTATAAGTATTTTAAAACTGAAACTAATAACAAGGAATATCTCAAAAACGGTCAACCTCACGAAAAAATGTATATAACATAAATTGTGTGTTTAATCGAGCTCTACATTTTTTGTCTATCTCTTATGGTTTACCAGTTACGCAAAATTCATCCAGAATAAACGTGACTTCAGAGGTTATTCCCAGAAAATTGAAGATATACATTTTATTTGTCTTGTAAATATCCTAAATATAAGAGATTTTAATCAAAATCGTTAGATCCCTTTTTGAGAAAATTAAAATTTTTGAATTTTTTTCCGTATAAAGAGAGGGGGGATTTTCTTGAAAATCTTCGTGTCGCATCGTTGGAAGATGCCAAACTTAAATACCAAGTTTAGTATTTAATGGTGTTTTCATTTTTGAGCAATGCTGTCCACAGACACACACGCGCGCGCGGACCTTATTCCAAAAATACTTTGGATTCTGGGGACCCAAAACATGTATTTGCGGTGAAATCTCGGTATCGAATTTTTGGGTGCAATACAATACCTTCTCTATACACTATTACATAGTACGTGTAGAGAAAGTAAAAATACGCCTGCTTCTGTAGTGTAGGTGTTTCTGCCTCACATTCAAGAGTTCGAATCTCCCTACGGATGAGTTACCTGGATGGGATTTTTTCGAGGTTTTCCCTTATCCTGAGAAGACGAATGTCGAGTAACTTAAAGCTCCATGGACCCCGATATCATTATAGCATTATTTCACCGATTTCATTCATTATCCTATATGACCAACCAAGTTAGTGCATGTTAAAACAACAAAAATAAATAAATATAATAATAATAATAATAATAATAATAATAATAATAATAATAATAATAATAATAATAAATAAGAAGACAATAATTAACTTAACCGCTTTTTGAAGATCTGACTATAGCTTCCTGTATCCCACTAAGAAATGTTTGATATCTCTATCAATATGCAGTAGTTAGAAAAATAAACTCTTGAAAAATATTTTATAGAAGAAGATAAGAATAAACGATAATTAGCAGAGAAAGTAATGTAAATGTAGTACATAAGTTTTTAGGCATTTACTTAAGATAAAATTACACACAAAGAGACAACTCTATATAATGGCACAATGATTTTTAGAGTTAAGGTATTTCAAAACGTATTTTTGGTGAATTACAAATGCTCTGATCTGTCTCTTTTCTGGTGATAAAGCGTTCAGCTCTAATACGCGTTAGTACCACTCGGTTTTCTTTTGCATTGTTGTTAAAAGTATATTTTTCTGTCTACTTTATGATAATTGAGATAAGCATTAGCAGAAATCGTCTTAATTGTTTCCTTGTAAGTAGAAGGGAATACACTAGGCTAAAACGATAGTCAAATCTTTTAAAAGCTGGTTGGTTGCCATGTGGTTAAAATCCGTTTCTGTAATAACCAGGAGTTTACATCTTTCAGTGTGAGAAAAGTTTAAGTATTTTGAATCTGAAACAAATAACAAGAAATATATCAGAAATAGTCAATTCCACGAAAAAAAAAAAAAACAGTGCATAAATTGTGTGTTTTAACGTGACCTACATTTTTGTGTAGAGTTTTTGCCTATCTCTTTCAGTTTACCAGTAACGCAAAATTCAGTAAAAGTCATTCAAAATAAAGAGGTCTTCAGATGATATTCCCAGAAAATTCAAGAATACATTTTATTGGCCATATAGATATATTTAATATACGGTATTTTAATCAAAACTATAAAGCCATTTTTGAGAAAATCAAAATTTTCGAATTTTTTTCCATGTGAAGAGTAGTTTGGGGTGGAGGGATTTTTTTTTTTTTTTAAAATCTTCGTGTTGCATCCCAACAGATACTAAACTTAAATACCAAGTTTGGTATTTTACCGACTTTTCGTTTTTACTTTCTCTACACTTACTATGTACATGGTGTATAGAGAAGGTATTACTACACTCCACCCAAAAATTCGATACCGAGATTTAATCGGAAATATATGTTTTAGGGTCCCCTGTATCCAAAAAAAGACATTTTCACAAAAAGGTCCGTGTGTGTGTCCGTGTATGCGTGTGTCTGTGATAACTTAAAAACGAAAAGTCGGTAAAATACCAAACTTGGTATTTAAGTTTAGTTATCTTCCAGGGATGCGACACGAAGATTTTGAGAAAAAGCCCCCACCCCAAACTAACGTTTACATGGAACGTTATTTCGAAAATGTTGATTTTCTCAAAAATGGCTCTAACGATTTTGATTAAAATATCGTATATTAAAGATATTTACCTAATAAATAAAATGTATATCTTGAATTTTCTGGGAATAGCCTCAAAAGACTACTTTATTCTGGACGAATTTTACGGAATTTTGGATAACTGCTAAACCGTAAGAGATGGAAAAAAACTTACCATACAAAAACTGTAGAGCACTTTAAAACACACAATTTATGTTACATGCATTTTTTCGTGGATCTGATCGTTTTTTAGATATTCCTTGTTTTTAGTTTCAGCTTTAAAAAGTATACTTTTTTCATACAGGAATTTGCCAACTCCTGTCCATACAAACAAAGGAACTTCTGTCACATAGCAACCAGCTTTTGACTATCACTTTAATCTATGGTACTCCCTTATTTCGCTTCCATTTACAAGGAAGCAAGTAATAACACTATTTTTCCTAATTTTTTCTCGATAATGAAGTAAATAGAAGCATAAACTTTTTAAGAATAATTTGTTCTGAGAGGTAGAGAAAGGCTGTGAATGGAACATATCAGATTTTTGAGTTATCGTGTTCCCAGACACACGGACACATACACATACGACTTTTTTCTACATTTTTTTTTATACAAGGAACCCTAAAACCTCGTATATTTCCGGTGAAATCTCGATATCAAATTTTTGGGTGGAGTGCAATACCTTCTCTATACACTATATACATAGTAAGTGTAGAGAAACTAAAAAGCATTTTTAGAAAAAGCCTCGCGCGCACGTGTCCGTGAATACGATAACTCAAAAACGAAAAGTAGGTTAAATGCTATATTCAAACTCAGTATCTTCTAATGATGCCACACGAAAATTTTCAAGAAAATCCCCACTCCAAACTATCCTTTTCATGGGAAAAATCTAAATGTTTGAATTTCTTAAAAATGGCTGTAATGATTTTGACTAAAATACCGTATATTAAAGATACTTATGTACAAATAAAATGTATATCTTGAACTTTCTGGGAAGAGCTTCTGAATGCCTCTTCGTTCTGAATGATTTTTGCTTAACTGGTGAATCGTAAGAGATAGACAAAGTCTTCTACACAATAAGTGCAGAGCTCGTTAAAACACACAATTTGTCATATTTTTAATATATTTGACTATCGCTGTAGCATAGTGTACTCCCTTATTTCCTCTTCTACTTATAAGGAACTAAGTAATAAGACTATATCTGCTAATACTTATATCAATTAGCACGAAGTAGAACAAATAGGTTTTCTAAGAACACTTTGTTACAAAGATGTTGAGAAAGCCATGTGAATGAAACACGTCAGATTAAACAGGTGTACGGTAGAGCAGCTCTATGCATAGCTAGTAGTCATGTCATTTTAGTGCCGATAAGGAACAAAGAGGTTCTCGAAGGTCTTCAAACGGTGCCCGCAGGGGTCTCTGCATATGGGAGGTCAATGTCTTCTTCTGACGTCATCCACTTGTGGAAGTTCCTCTTTCAGCTGGAGAAAAGTGGAAATGTGTGATACTCATGTTTTAGAATTGTATTATGTAAATCACCCGTCACGTAAGGGCACTATTTATGAAGGTAAATAAAATGTCAAATATAAATAAAGACAAATGAAAAACATATTTCAAATTTCGTTTTAGGTATAAGAAGCGATTTCAAATCTTCAGAAAAAAACATCTATTGTGGTACATTCATATGACTTTCTTACCTATTCTTCAACACGCTTATCTTAAAAAGCATATTCTTCCATCTACTTCACGTTAATTGAGATAAACATCTGCAGAAATATTTTACTACATACACACGTCTTTGTAGAATAACGGGATTAAGAGAAAACAGTAGTCTTATTTTCTAGTCAAACCCTCAAAGGGCTGGTCGCTATGTGATGATGGTTTGAAATCCCGTTCTCTTTGCTCTACCAGAAAAAAAAAAAAAAAAAAAAAAAAAAAACATAAATAAATAAATTACGACCTCCCATTTGAGAAAAAGTATATGGGAAAATTGAAAGCTACAACAAGGAGCATCTCGGGAAAAGAAGTATTTGGGATAAATTTTCGGTTTTCATGAACATTTCTTGTGAAGTAAGAGATTGTCTATCTCTTAGGATTCCATCTATGCAAAAGCCATCCATAATTAATTTGATCTCAGACGTTATTGTCAGGAAGTCCAAAATATACATTTTATTAATCATGAAGCCTCTTAAATATACTATATTTTAATCAAAATCGTTAGAGCCAGATTTTACAAAATTAAAACTATTGAACATTTTTCCATGTGAAGGGTAGTTTGGGTTATCACATCCTTTGAAGATACTGAACTTAAATACCATGTTTGGTATTGCCATTTTTCGTTTTTCATTTCACAGACAGACATAGACACGCACATTCTCTCTCTCTCTCTCTCTCTCTCTCTCTCTCTCTCTCTCTCTCTCTCTCTCTCACACACACACACACACACATACACACTCACCACGGACACCATCGAACTTTTTGTAAATATATATATGTTTTGTATTACTTAGGTGATCACGTATATTTCCAGTGAAATGTCGGTATCAAATTTTTGTGTGGAATGCAATACCTTATTTACCTACTAGTAGGTACATTGTAAAAAAAACATTACTCTTTCTATGACATTCGAGAAACAAATTAATGGTGATTAAACGATAAGATCTTCAAAGTGATAAAATCTTGAAAAATGTAAATCATAACAACAAATATCTCGGAAACAACTGATGCCACAACAAATATTTGAAATAAAATGTGTGTTTTAAAAGATCTAGTTTTTTGTAAAGTAAATTTTTGCCTATCTTTTACGGTTTACCAGTTATGCAAAATTATACGAAATTCATTATGAATGAAGACTACCTTACAAGCTATTTTCAATAATCAAGACACATTTTATTATTGAAGAAAATATTTAAGTATATGGTATTGAAGTCTAAATCGGTGGTCGTTTTTGAGAAAATTCACAATAACCATACATTTTTACATGTAAAGAGCAGGGTGGAGTAGGGGAATTATCCAAATGCATACTATACGTAGAAGGTACTGGTATAAAGCATGAACTATTCATTTTTGAGTTAAGGTTGTATTTCCGTTGACATTTCAGTATCTAACTTTTATATAGAGTGTGATAGTTAATCTTCCTACAAGAGAAAGTTATGTAAATGTAACACATCGGATTTCTTTCCAATAATAACGGAAATAATCTGATGCCCCTCTGTGGGCCTCATAGAACGGCCGAGTGCTACAAAGTTCGGGGTCAACCACACGCTGCACATAAAGGAGTTAAAAGTTTTACTCGACACTCCATACAACGCGCCTTCCCGCAATATGCATTACCTGTATTTGATACGGGCAGGGAATGAGTAATTGTGGAATTATATAAAGTGAATTGCGGCGTTCCCCTCCTCGTTATCTCTGAATTATTAATTTCTCTACACGTACCATGTGCATAATGTATAGAGAAGGTATTATATTGCACCTACAAATTCGATACCGTGATTTAACCATAAATGCGTGTTTTGAGACCCTTGAATCCAAAAAACAATTATAAATATATCCCTCTGTGTCTGTAGGTCTATGTGTGTGTGTGTATGTGGGGGGGGGTGTCTAAGGGCAGCAGGCAGCATAGCTCAAAAACGAAAAGACTGTTAAATACCAAACTTGTATTTAAGCTTGGTATATTCCAGGGATACGATATGAAGATTTTCAAGAAAATTCCCCACCCCCAACTACTCTTTACAGGAACATTTTTAAAAAAAATGATTTTCTAAAAAATGGCTCTAGCGATTTTGATTAAAATACCTTAAGTTTAAGACAAACGAATAGCCTTTGAAAACCTCTTCTTTCTGGATGACTTTTGTATAACTGGCAAACCATAAGAGATATACAAAAACTTACTACACAAAAAATCAATATCTCATTAAAACACTCAATTTATGTTTTATGCATTTAACCGTTTTCGAAATATTCCAGATTATTGGTTTCAATTTTAGCCACTTAAACTTTTCTCAAACAGGAAGATATCTTTCTTCTAGTTTCTCGTTTGTTTATTTTTGGCAAGCAAAGAGATTGGAATTTCAATTGTTTCACATAGGACCAGCTTTTAAAAGATTTGACTAAAGTTTTAGTCTAGTGTATTCTCTTATTTCCCTTCTACTTACGCGCAAATAATAAATAAGACAATTTCTGCTGTTTATTTGTATTAGCTTGCCGTAGATCAAGGAATGATCTTTTGTAAGGAAGTTGCTGGCATAATAATTAGAGAAAGTCATGTGAATGGAATATGGAACACATCAATTTTTTTTATTCTGTGAATTATGTTTTTTCATAGTTTATTCATATTTAATCCGGCTATTTGGGTTCCTCAGTCGTGCAAGTATCTCTTAACAGGGCGTGATGGTAAAAGGAACTATATCAGAGATAACACATTTGTAACTTTTAGTTTAAGCAATTCATTTAAACTCTTGCCAAGATATTTCATAATTTACGTGCCCGTTATATTTCTATGCTATTATAACTGAAACTGCGTCACGCGTTCACTTACACGAATAACTTAGATTTCGCGTATCACGTTTCTTACATATGAAATCTGTAATACCAAAATACTGGGGGAGATAACTAAATGCATTTCTACCTAAACGAACTGCACTGAATAGAAAATGAAAACCGAGAACAGCGTCTCTGTAGATACGTTCGAACACCCTTGTTCTGCCTAAAATTTAAAACTGATCTATTTGGTTTTCTTTCCCGCTCCTGGTACCGTCCGTCTCTTTTCATGAACCTATATAAACTGTTCGGTCGTCTCCTTAGCGCGGTGGTAGCGCAGCTGCTTACCAAGCGGGAGACATGGGTTCGATCCCCAGTACCGGCGTTGGGATTTTTCCCCCGCTAGGAGACCTGGCCCGGGTTACACTCAGCCTCGTAAGGTCCCTGGGGGGCCAATTGAGGAGTCACTTGGTGGAGAAATAGCGGCTCCAGGTCATGAGGACCGCATTAACCGGCCGGGAGGGACTCGAGGCGCTGACCACGTCTCACCCTCCAATACTGCACCCCATCCATGACGTCTGTAGTGGACCGAGATGGGGGACGCAGCGGCCGGGCGGTAGGCCAAGGTTCCCCGTGAGATGTCGTGCCATGGAGTTATATAAACTGTTCTCCTACTTAGCTTAGGTCGTTAAGCCTCAGTAACTTTCATAATCTCACCCCCTAAGGCTTGAATGGTCTTTTTTTTTTCTTTCCTTTTTTTTTATACTCAAGGATGTTCTGTTATACACCTTAGTCCAATCCCTTGGCTATTGTCCGCCAAAACCTTGCGAGAGATTTCCCTTTTAGTACTCTTCTAGTTTCAGCTATATCTTCTCTCTTATAACTAAGCTTATGTTAACATCCTCTAAATATATTCTCATTTTTATATTACATACATTTATTTACATCATCTTGCTTTTAATTATTTACACCTTCTTGTAGTCATTGATACTGCCTAAGAATGTAATAGATATAATTATGGAAGTAATGTTTAAATATTTGTTTAGAACTACTTAACCAAGTGCATATCCTGAAAGATTGCTTTAGTATGTAAGAAAAATACATTCAAAGAATTGACTAGATGTAATTAGGTAGGTAATAAGGGGGCGATATAAAGTTGGGAAATGTATATTGCGATAAAGCCTGTCTAGTTAATGAGTGTGCAGTTCAACTGCCTCCTTTGATGAACCCTTAAAATTGCTCAGTCCTTTCTGCAGAGTTGCAACTTCATAACATCACTCTGTTTCTTGGGCAACTTTCTCTCTTTCTGTACAATGTTGAATTTAGGATTTTGACAACTGAAACTCCATGAGGAGTGTCACTTAAAACCATGGTTGCTATTGGTCTCCAAGGACAAGGATAGACTTAGTGGAGATTCGTCAGCGAATTTTGGAATACAATAGCTTCT
The DNA here is from genome assembly GCA_030762935.1 of Hymenopus coronatus. NCBI lineage: Eukaryota > Metazoa > Arthropoda > Insecta > Mantodea > Hymenopodidae > Hymenopus > Hymenopus coronatus. The sequence continues at coordinate 42,182,599 of CM060895.1, forward strand.
CTACCTACTATGTACCTATGTTGTATGTGATATAGAAAGTAAAAAGGGAAACAACTGTGACGTAGTGTAAAATACTACGTGAATTTGTAAAGAGACGAATAAAGTTTAAGTAAAATTACATTATCAAAGATCCATATCAGTAAGAGCACGAAACATGACCAATAAAAGGTAACGAGTTATATTTCAGGCATGGAGTATTTTAGAGGACATAGAGTGTAATATCTTGTTACACTAGTAGCTCGAATGTAGATCGTTCAGACTACTTCGTTCTGAGAGAGAGAAAAAGTAAGCGCACAGAACTATATTGTCACAAAGAAATATCCCGCAAAGGTATAGGTGTTCAAATAAGTGTCGAAGTATATTCCGGCTTAGTTTAGTGTATTCAGTGAAAGTGCTGAGAATATCGCAATATAAGATTTAAAAAATGACCACATATGAATTGGAACCTGGAAGTTGTTATTTGTGACTGACGCGGATGGCGCAACAAGCTACGTTGGTGCAAATCAACATAACCGTGGCGCAGTAAATTGCGGTAAACATGTTAGCTTCATTAATTATTTGTCTCAAACTTTTACCATTTTTATTTTCTCTATACGCACTATGTACATAGTGTATAGAGAAGGTAAAGTGTATTCGATTCCGAGATTTCATCGAAAATACATGTTTCGAGACCTCCTGAATCCAAAAAAAATATTTTTTGAAAAATGTCCGTGTGTGTGTGTGTGTGTGTGTGTGTGTGTGTGTCTGTGGGCAGCATAGCTCAAAAACGAAAAGACTTGGTATTTAAGTTTGGTATTGTCCAAGGATGCGACACGAAGATCTAAAAAAAAAATTCCCCACCCCAAACTACCCTTTACATGGAACTTTTTTCGAACATTTTGATTTTCTTAAAAATGGCTCTAACGATTTTGATTAAATATATATTAAAGATATTTACCTGACAAATAAAATGTATATCTTGAGTTTTCTGGGAATAGCCCCTGAAGACTACTTTATTCTGGATGAATTTTACGGAGTTTTGTATAATTGCTAAACCGTAAGAGATGGACGGAAACTTAAAACACAAAAAATATAGAGCACGTTAAAACACATAATTTATGTCATATACATTTTTCTTGGAGTTGATCGTTTTTGAGATATTCTTTGTTTTTGGTTTCAGCTTTGAAAAACATACTTTTCTCATATAGGAATTTGTCAACTCCTGTCCATACAAACAAAGGAACTTCAGTCACATAGCAACCAGCTTTTGACTATCTCTTTAACATATGGTACGCCCTTATTTCGCTTCTACTTATAAGGAAGCAAGAAATAAGACTATTTCTGCTAATTTTTTTTCGATTTGCATGAAATAAATAAAAGAATAAGCTTATTAACAATAATTTGTTACAGAGATATAGAGAAAGTTATGTGAATGGAACACAAAAGATGTTTTCTACTCACAACGAGATCTTCTTTAACGCTTAATTATCCCATAAAAAAATCGCTGAGACTCTTCCAGCCAGAGTAAATTATTCAGTGTTAAGAATTAAGACGAGGAGAAAAAGTCAAGGAGCCGAGAGGATAAGATATTGTTTACAGCGGGGACTCAACACCAAACAAGAGAGGATAATTAATGTACTTCGCTCCTGAAGTTGCACCTCCGTGAGGGAGAGATGAGTTGATAGGTCACATGGAACGGCAGGAACCAGGAGTAATGACACAAATGACAAAGCCCCTACACTTTCTATTGTTCGAACTTTACGTTGACATTTTTACTACTGTCCTTGTCTAATACAGCTGTGGAAAACCTCTTGGTCTTCTTTCCCTTAGATTGTTAGTCAATTTTAAAACACTATTTATTATGTTCCTTGATTATTTGCGATAATATGAGGGTAAAAAGGCATCAGTGGTGTTGCAGCTGTTGCAAAAGTAGAAGAACAGAAAGATGAAAAAGTGTCATCCGTCGCTGGCGTTTCTCCCCTGGCTGGTTCCCAAAAGACAGGGATGGCGTAGAAAGAAAGAGATGGTGAATATTTCCCTCTTTTTTTTAATAACCAAGGCCAAATTTATAGCTACGGCAATCGGACAAACAGATCGGGGACCCCCACACCATTTAAGGGTCCTATAATAACTCCATGGCACGACAGTCCACAAGGAACCTTGGCCTTACCCGGCCGCTGCGTACCCTATCTCGGTCCAGGATAGGCGTCATGGATGGGGAGCAGTATTGGAGGATGAAACGTGCTCAGCCCCTTCGAATCTCCTGACCTGGAGCCGCTACTACTCCATCAAGTAGTTCCTCAATTACCCCCTCTCCCTCAGGGACCTCACGAAGCTGACTGCATCCCGGACCAGGTCTCCCAGTGGAGGAAAACGCCCCACGTAGGTACCGGGAATCGAACCCAGGTCTCCCGCTTGGCAAGCAGCTGCGCTACCACCGCGCTAAGGAGACGACTTAAGGGTTCAATACCCTTCCAAAAAAGTATTCCGTACACCCCGGCAACCAATCAAAGGCCGAGGGACGGAGAGAGTTCCACACAGTATTATTTTCCCTGCCATGCACTCCGACTCAAGAATAGCAGTATGAACAGATTTAGAAACTAATTTACTCTCCTTCCTTCATTCGTTTGCTTTCTTACAATAAAACTATATTTCAGCAGAAGTGTCTCTAAAAATCCTAGTTCATGCATTGCATCTATTAAAAGTTATTGATAATACAAATTAAAGTTAAAAAAGAAAAGCTCCTCTAACTCTGAAACAGCCCAACCAGGCTGACGAATGAATGTAATGATTAATGAAACCATATAGCATGGCAGAAAATTCGGTGAATGTGAGAAAACACTGCAGCATTTTCCGTACAACCCGGAGAAACTCCCAAAAATCCCTGAGTCAGAGTGAGCAGTCGTTGAGAATGAAACGAAGACCTACCGAATGCAAGACACACGAATTACCGCGGCGTCATCTCGCTCGATTGAGACGAGAGGATCACCAAACAGGTATACAGGCAATGTCATTATCTCCCGTCAACTCTCAGCCATCGATTTGACCATCTGTTGACGCGCGGGTTTTGAACCATGCGACCTCGGTACGCAAGGCCAACTTGATATCTTCTCCGGCATAGACTTCAAAGTTGTGGCCTTAGGTAGACACAAAAATAAACATCTGTAGAACATGTTGCAGGAGAGATATAAATGTAAATAATAGTGACTAGAGAAAGCCACGTAACACATCAGCATTTCCAATTTTCGAATCCTGATATATTCAGACGAAAGACCCTTGACAGTAGGTAAATAATTTGTGTATCCCTCATCCAAGCCGTGATACGAATAGCGCTTGCGCAAAAGGTTGGTGAAGTGAGAGACTTCCAGTTCAGGTTTAATTATCAAGGAATGAAAAGAAAAACTTAATTATATCGCCATGTAAGCACAACAAAACGATATGAATATATGAAGGAAACTAGCTTCGCGCTGAAAATTGTTTGATTATGAAGAAAGGATTGGGCAAATATAACGGAGGGGGACAACTCGCGCAATACGATAGCATTATGCGGTGTGGACATTTCCTAGTTCAGGAACCATATTTGGTTCTTGATCTTCCCGCACACGACAGAATATGTCGTTGCGGACGTTCGGTTTAAGTGGTAGGCATGTGTCCATATATGATATAGCCCTTTAGCAAGCAGTCGCGCCGCGACAGTTCCAATTGGAAAGTCGTCATGGTTGATTTTAAATTTGCAAATAAAGATTTGAACTTCCTTGCTGACAAATACTCCCTGCAATTGGGACTCGCGTCCTGTTCAAGGAAAGTAAATAAGTAAATAAATACTTAAATGAACTTAACCAACAAGACGAATCAGAAAATACCAAACATATATGGTGGAACTAAAACTTTTGCCCGCATTTTATAGCTGTAGATGGGACAGCTCTAAGGGGGGCAGCTGTATCATTTCTCCTCTTTGCAATTCCTCAAAAATATAAGGAATTTAATAGTTTATTCCCTTACTAGAAAATCTAAACAGCAAACGATTTACCGGGAAATGATTTATAATTTTTGTAAATCCTGAGCATATCCAGCATATAAGGGTTAGACCGGATTTTCAGAAGTATTTACATATATATATCTTTTTAAAAATATTTGTGCCATAGTAAACTGGTGTTGGTCTGTTTAAAAACTTATCACTTACAAAGCACACGCAATTAATATTTCTGAATCTGAAAGTTTGGCTATGTTGCTCACAGATATTTGTGTGAGTAGCCGCTTTCACAAATGAATTATGCCAAATCAAAATATGGATTTCGTTTGACTGACGAATGTCCGCTGGCACAGATACAAATATCTCTATCAGAGATAACTCAGATTTAAAGGAAATGATTTCAAATATAAAAAAAATGTAATTTTTAAAAATTTCATATGCTTCGTTCGCATGACTTCTCTACAAACTTTTGTTACAAAAGACTATTCCTTTATTAGCATTGTGGCAACCGAGATAAACATTAGCAGAAATGGTTGTATCAGCTCCTGCTAAGGGAAGTAAAATAATACACTAGGTTAAGCGATAGAAAAATCGTTTCAAAAGCCAATCGCTATGTAAAATTCTGTTCGCTCTTCACGGCTACGAGTAAAACAGAAAAGTGAGATGAAGTAAAAGATGGCCTGCCGTTTAAGAAAAGTATTAAGTAGATTAAAATTGAAATCATAAACAGGGAATGTCTCGGAACAATTAACTTTATACACACCACACACACATACACACACGCACACTCACACAAAGAAAAGTATATGACATAAATTGTGCGTTTTAACGAAATCCACATATTTTGTGTAGTAAGATTTTGACTAACTCTTATGGTTTTCCTGTTATGCGACATTCATCCAGAATGAAGAGGTCTTCGGTGGCTATTCCCGAAAATTCAAGATATACGAGTACATTTTATCATGCATAACTTTAATATATGGTGTTTAAATCAAAATCGTTAGAGTCCTTTTTGAGAATAAAACCTTTAAAAAAATTTTCCACGTAACGGGTAGTTTGGGGTGCAGGGATTTTCTGTCGCAAACTAAGGTGCCAAACTTAAATACCAACTTTGGTATTTAATGGTCTTTCCCCCTTTAAGTTATAATGTGTCCAAACACACGCACGCACACATACACAGGACCTATTTTATAAAAATATATTTTTTTTCGGATTCAGGAAACCTCAAAACATTCATTCCCATGAAACCTTTACACCGAATTTTTGGATGGAATACAATAGTAATCCATATCTACTATATGCATAATACGTGTAGAGATTGTAATACATTGATATTTGTATTATTTTACAAGTATACAAATCGGCGCTTAATAACAACCGCCACTGCACTCATTGACCTTTCTTTTCACCATTACCTTTTCTTTTTTGAAACTATGTGGCGTTAATCTACTTTGCGGGTTGCGTGGCAAGTCTTTCGGGATTTGCTCCTACCTGCCACTGTGGATCTGTTGTGGGTACACTCCCAGAAAAGCACGGATGAATGATTTTGAATAGGGATAGTAAGCCGAGGAAAAATATTTTTTCTTCTCTCTGAAGATGAGGATCAACGTCATCGATTACTACAGACCAGAAAATTGTGGATTTTATGTTTTTTTATTGTTTCATTTGTTTAGCCCCCTTTAATTTCTAGTCATATTCCGCGGCTTTGTCCTGAGAAACAACTGTAGGTGTTTTTCTAGCTGAACTTTAGGTTTCTTAACGTTGGTTTTTCAGTTTTATACTATTAATCACACACTCATTCACTTTCACATACATACTCTCAGACTCTGTGGGGATAAGAAATGATTCTGGTAAGGAAAAATTCCCCGCACTAGCGGAAATCGAACCTGGTATCTCTGGATGGGAAGCCTGACCACTCAACCGCAGATGCAATCTTATGGTTCGCCAAATCGCCTCGCTTTGGTGCATCATGGCGCAGGGGATCGTGGGTTCGAGTCCCGTCTTGGGCATTGGTGTTTGTGTGTTTGTGAATGTGTACATGTACCTATGTGTATTTGAAAGAGAAAGGTAAACAAGGGAAATTTAGGGATAAAGGAAAAAAAAAAAAAAAGAGGAATAAGAAAAGGGCCGTAGTCCCGACTAGACTCCGGAACTGAATTTTGTTATAAAAAAAAAAAAGGTCTGTATTTAGCCTTTTTGTGTAATTAAGTGTTTTTAATGTACCTTTGCTTAATTTTGACTATTTTTTTCCTGTTCAGCAAAGCCTAATCTCAATACCAATTTATTTTAACTAATACGCACTGCTACAACAGTTGAGTAACAGTTGAGAGGACCCTTTCTATTGTATTCTGGCCGTTAGTACCAGCACAGGGATGACGTTCTGGAATATACACGTCTAGCGAGAAATTACATAAGCTTCTCTTAATATCCCATTATGCTTTACCAGCATCGTGACACTGACACTGACATAAGGTTGAATTTTCACAATTTATGAAAGAAGCCCGACTGTAAACATCCTAAAACTGAGTTTAGCAAAATTCCTTTCTTGTGATAACTTGTATCCTAATTTGGAGCTACTCAGAGGTAAGTTGCATAATACTAAAACCTATTCTTGTTTTTGAAATACATTAATTAAATATGTAATTGATACTGAAATAATTAATTAATTTGAACCACTCTTTTAGTTGCTTTTTCCAGTTTAAGGCCTTTTTGGACATTTTAGGCAATTTATAGGTCTTCAACTTCCTAGCCTTAGTTATAAACAAACATAGAACAATAGAGTAGGCTGACTTTTTAACCTAATAGTCTATAAGCTGGATTTGGTGATAAATTGGCCATACAGATTGGCGCAAGGGAGTGCTCAAATATTGTGTTCCCAATCAGCTTAAATAAGTTGTGTTACGTAATTAAAATGAGTTCTATGCATATAAGATCTTTAAATGTGTACACAAAACATGAGTTTGTCTTCAAAAATACACCGTGGCTCTTTTCTTCATCTTTGTGGTGCACACAACTAAATTTGGAATTATTCTGACGAAGATGCTACATTTCCAGTTAAACAATTGCAGTTTACGGTCTAACACTCCTGGCCAGGATCTTCAGACGGCTGGTTTAGTTTCAAGGAAACTAGCTTGAAGTCTCATGGCCATCTCTCATCTTGTATTTTCATTAACTCTTTTGCTTCATGGAATTATGTTTTTACCTTGATGTTTATGAAGTTACGTGTTTTTTTACTCCAGAAACTAAATAATGTGGAGGTCAATGAAAGCTCCCAGGCAAGAATCATAACAAAGTGGAGCATGGTTTTTAGACAGACTTAAATTATAAGGAGTGAAAGATAGTTTAATAGCTACAATTCCGGAGACCCTTTTATACTTAAAACCTATATTATGACTTTCAGTAGGAGGCTGCAGACGGTTTGGAACAAAAATATTAACAAAAGTGCATACATAACGAATGACATGAATGAGTTTTCATTACAAGCGTTGTGAGACAGTCTGTATTAACATTGTCAGTTCAGTATTTACGACTCCACGTTCAGGCGCGGCTGTTGGAATTACTTAGAGAATGACACCTTGTACAGAAGGTAATTGCCTGGCCCGGCCTAATGCATTTCTTAGAATTGTGAGGCGAGCACAATAAGGATTGATAGGTAAGGGTTGGGAGGAGAATTGCACTCGCCAAGTAGATAGAGTTCATTGCTATAGTTGATATCTGAGTGTCGAGTAGTGTAATGAATTATAATTGTTGTGGAGATATGGAATTCAGCGAAAACCACAAAAGGAAAACCTTTAGTTCTGTATAACGGGCATCAGTATATATTGGATTATACCAACAAAGAAGAAGTAACCAGTACATAGCAACCGACTCTTTAAATGATTGGCCATCTTATTCCCTTATTCTCGTTGTGAAATATGTAATAAACATTTCTGTAACTATTAATCTCAAACACCTACTAAATGTAAAATGCATGAGCATCGGTGGTTCAGTGGTAGAATGCTCGCCTGCCACGCGGGCGGCCCGGGTTCGATTCCCGGCCGATGCAAATTATTTTTATCCGTTGTTAATAAATCGGCACCAAGGTAACCAGGCTGTTATTTCACACATAACAGATCCCTCATTATGCAATCACCTCATTCCGTGCAGCAGCATACGAACGAGTTTTTAGTGAATGCCTTCATCCTTTCTATTTTTGTTTGCACACAGCAGTCGTGGCCGAGTGGTTAAGGCGTCTGACTAGAAATCAGATTCCCTCTGGGAGCGTAGGTTCGAGTCCTACCGACTGCGCAATTTTTTTATAAACACGAGCACTTTTCAGCAGGATAGTGACACAATGCTATTACGATTTGTATCTCTTTGGTACGACGGTCAATTCATTATTTTGTCTTAGAAAACGCTGTACATAAAAATCTGATGTGTTCCATTCATATGACTTTCTCTAGCTGTTACTCAAACAACTTTCCTTACAAAAGATTATTCTTTTAGCCACGACATGCTAATCAAGGTAAACATTAGCAGAAACAATCTTATTAGCTGTTTCCTTGTAAGAAGAAGGGTCATAAAGAAATACACTAGGCTAAATAGACATTCAAATCTTTTAAAAGCTGGTCCTGTGAAGCATTTGAATTTTGTTGCGCTTTAAATAGCCTGCAAAGTAAAACGGATGGAACGAAAAGTCACTTCCCGTTTGAGAAAAGTTTAAGTGGTTTGAAATTGAAACCAATAACAAGGAATATATCAGAAACGGTCATCACTACATAAAAAATGTATACGACATAAATTGTGTTTTAACGAGATCTACAGTTTTTGTGTAGTAAGATTTTGTCTATCTCTTACGCTTTAATCGTTATTCAAAATTCAGCAAAACTCATCCAGTATAAAAAGGTCTTCACAGGCTATTCCCAGAAAGTTCAAAATATTCATTTTATTTGTGATGTAAATATCTATAGTATACGTTATTTTAACCAAAATCCTTAAAGCTATTTTTGAGATAAACAAACATTTCAAAAATGTTTCCATATAAAGGATATTTTTTGATGAGAGCAGGATTTTCTTGAAAATCTTCGTAGGTATCGCCTCCTTGGAAGATACTAAGATAAATGCCAAGTTTGGTATTTACGTTCTTTCGATTTTGAGCTATATTATCCAAACACACGCGCGCGCACACACACACACACACACACAACATGGACCATTTTCTAAAAATGCTTTTTACCGATTCAGGGGTCCTCAAAACACATATCGACATCGAATTTATAGGTGAAATACAACACCTTCACTATCCACTACGTACGTTGTAAGTACATACGAGAAAGTAAAAATGGAAGTTTATACCAGGTACACATTTAGAATATCAGGCTTTAATAAAGGGTGCATAGGAGCAAATATTTTCAATTTTTAAACTTAACTTAATCAGTTTATCGTCCCCGAATAGAGAACTTACACCTTCTAGAACTTATATCTGGTTAAAGTCTGTCTCTCTTAAGGGTACCAACCTATGAAAATTTCAAATTGAATGTTCTTAAGCAATTAAGTTCATATAGCTCTCTTGTTATATGTAACTAATTCTGGAATTTGGAGACAAATACATAAACTATTTTTTGAGAAAAACTATTTTTGTTTTTTTTAAATACTCTACCAAAATTGTCCTTACGATTCAATTTTCAAAACTTTGTAACAAAACTTCATATTTATGTTCCGCGAATATCACTTTAAAAATTATTGGATGCTTTTCAAATTGATTGAATATTACTGCAGGAATAGGTATGATAAACTATTCGTTCATTCTTTTTTCATTATTTATGGATTAATTAATTTTGCTAATACAAATTATAATTAATTTTACTTAGAAAAACTAATTTGATAATTAATATTTATTACGATATTCAGAATCTCTGGTAGAAAAATTGGTTCAAAAGTGCACGGAAGAAGATTTTGAACATTTACATGTGTTAGAAAATCCATTTAGGGAACCACCCCTTTTTAAGTTTAAAGTGTCATTTGTTACCATTAAAACTTTCATTTGAAAGAAAACGAGACAAGTTTTCAAATTGCAAGCGGCTGAAAATAACTTTGGCACATTGATCTACAAGAACCACAGTATATTAATGAGTTAAAATAAATCAATATTTTTAAGTATTTTGATGAATTTACACTGGTTGAACCGCTTAAGGAGGAAAAGATCCCGTCAAAACATCCAAACAGCTGTGTACGGAGAGCCAATAGTAGTACAGCAGCCACCGCGTCCGAATTCCTAGAATTTGCTCGGCCTTGGCAATAGGCTGCATTAATCCAAACTTTTAATTTGACGTAGAACAGCGCAATTCAGTGCATTGAAATATCATGATTGTTACGTTCACATAACATCAACATAATTGATATCGTTTAAAGTAAGCTATAGGATATTAGGATGACATATTTATATGTATTAATAATAGAGACATGTAAAATAAGAAATTTCATATTCTACACCATGCTTACTTTCATATGGGGAAAAGTAGTTTTACGTTTTGCAGTGTTTACAATTTAATTAACATGACAAAATACTTCATATTTATAATATTTTTGGGAAAATCCTCATAATTTAAAAATTTTTCATGTTTCCTCCATATTTTATTTTTCAATAATGTCCACTAACATTGGGCCAGGCTTTTAAGATTCTGTTTGTGCAGTTTTCTGCGAAACAAATAAAGAAAAGTCTTTCAATAATGCCTCTAATTACAAAATAAATCACGGTTGCTTTTTACGTGTCTATTTTTATTGTGGATCGTTATTTTCATAACAATTTTGCGCAAACGAAGGCCAAGTTGCCGAAGGTTATGTGAAAGGAAGAATTATTCAGAACCCTGTTATAGATCATGAGGTGAGACAAGAACAAATCTGCGCATAGAAAAAGCTACTTTCCTTCCCTCCATCTCTGAAACGGCTAAGAGGGAGAGTACAGCTGCCAGCTTGGCGCGGATGACTAAACATAACCACAATAGTGTGCAACGTTAAACATGAAAGTAATTGTTGGCACATATCCATAGTTATAATGAAATCACTTTGTTCGCTCTAAAGCTAATTTTATTCACTGTCATTAGCGATATGTAGAGAATGAGACGTACTATTTTGTTTGAAGGAATGTCAATATCTTTATTTTTGGTTGCGACCCAATTTATCACACAATTAGTTGGCAAACATGAACATAGCCAACCGTAAGTAATATTACTGTACTCACAGCTCCTCAGCAGAGAACTTTGGAATTTGCAAAATTTACGGATCGGTTTCCCTTAAATCCAAAAAATGTAGGACAATAAAATACCGCATTGGCCGAAGATGATAATCATACATCCGCGTGGCATAGAACATTTATTAATCTGCAAGGATTTTCTAGTAGTAGTAGTAGAAGTAGAGTAGCAGTTTTAGAGCGCATCAACTGTAGGGGGTTATTAACGCCCATGCATAGAATTTCAGTAACAACAGATAAAAACTACAACCGCCTCCTAAGGAAACGACCAGTAGTCAGGGGAAACTAAAACAGCAAGAAAGTAAACGACGAGGCAATGTGAAGTCAGATAAAACTGTATAGTCTGCTTTCGCGTAAGAATAAAATGACATCATCGTCGTCGGATAAAATTATGCTGAGACTGGGGGACAACCGGAGTTTATTACGATTACCAGTGAAATTGTGGGGACCCAGAAGGTGTTTCACGATGATGGGTAGCGTACAAAAGGAACACAGCGGTTGATCCTTACCTTGGAGGAGATGCCTATGCGTCAAGTGTGTGTGACCAATCCGGAGGCGGCAAAAATTAACCTCCTCGCGACGGTTCTTACGGCAGGATGTTTTCCAAGGACTTATAGTGCGCTTTATTTCGGTAAGTTTATAAGATGCGATTGCCATCGGGAGTATAGCTGACGCTGAAGACAGTGCTGTACATCATGAGGTAGCACCTGAGATACATCAAGATGGGTTTTCGCTAATGCCTGTTTTGCGGCTTCATTTCCTGATATGCCTACGTGACCTGGTACCCAACACAGTACAACTGCGTAGCGGTGTTGTAACAGCGAGTGAATTAGTAACTGCACTCGTTGTACAAGGGGATGGGTAGAATACAAAGCAGAGATAGATTGTAAAGCACTGAGGCTATCTGTGCAGATGACATATCGAGAGTCAGCAGATACAGCAGAGCCTGGTGGATAGCTGTCAGTTCGGCTGTAAAAATACTGTTAAAAGAGTGAAGCTTGTAGGACTGTGTGACATGGGCAGTATGAAATGAACAGCTCACTGAGGTGCCGTTAGAGGAACCGTCGGTGTGTATAAAGTGAAACTATGGGTAAGCGGTCTCTGCCTTCACAGAGTAAGCATGGGAGGGAAACGCCGCAAGCCTGCCGCAGCCGCCCAAGAGCCAATCGAGGAGCCGCCGGAGACCGTCACCGCCAACGCCGACCCAGTCTCCCAGCCTACAACCTCCGCCGAGCCTGAACCTGCCACCACGGAAAGTCACGCCGCAACCTCCTCTGCCGAAGCCTTACAATCCCCGCTGAACATCACAGCCGACAACACACCGCCTACACCACTTACGTCGCCACCAGTACTAGACCTCTCCTCGCTGCCGCGCTTCTGCGCAGAGGTGCGTGGAGTTCACCGGCAGTTACCGGACGGTCTAGTACTCAACGCTGGCCGTCTTCGTTGGCCTTCACTCATGAAAGCCACGAGCATACACACTGAAAGAGGCCCGTCACCACTAGTCAGGCTGGAATTCTGGAACGAGGCGGACTACTGCGCCGCCTTAGCTGATGGGTTGCCTACTCTCGGGCAGGTGCTCACAGTTGAGCCCGGACGAAGCGTCCGTGTCTTCCCCTGTCGCCGGTGCTGCCAATACGGGCACTCCTCAGACGCCTGCACAGCCTCCGCCCGTTGCCACTACTGTGGCGCCGGATGTCTCACCTCCGCCTGCACCTACCATGATTTGAGACGCCGGCCCGTGTACTGTACTACTTGCAACAGCGCAGGTCACTACACGGGTCAAGCGGTGTGCCCCAAACACCCACGCAGACAGATCCCAGCCATTCACCAGCCGCACGCCGCGCCACCACAACCAGCCTCTCATCAGCCGCACGCAGCACCACCACAGCCAACCTCTCATCCGCCAGCGCCCATCATCAACTCCTCGCAGACAGAACAGCCACCGCAGACCTCCACACTCATCCAGCTCCAAAATGACCTTGCGACCAACACAGCCGAACTCCAAAATCTCCGTCTTGCAGTCAACACCATAACCGAACGCATCGCCACGTGGGAGGAAGCACTGACCCGCTCTCTGGCGGAGCTTCAGGCAACCGCCCGCAACCTTCAGTCTACACCTGAAGTACACCGGAAGAACGCCGCCTTGCGAGACCACTTCAACAGGAGCCTCAAGAAGGTGGTGGACTACATCAACAACTCGCGAATCTACAAGACCCACAAGCAACTCGACGAGCTGCTTCAACAACAGACTCGAGGACTGACAATAAGACTACAAGATATGACTCAGCAACTAACCTCAGCAATACATCAACGACCGAACGCGCTAAGTTTTGGAACTATGGCCACGTCACCCAGAACTCACCTGGGAAGAGCTCCATCACCCCAATAACATGCCTTCTTGGTAAAATTATGCACCTCAAGTTTTGTAGGTCGACGTCAGGGCATTGCGCCATGTCGTTTGCCCCTACACCCCACGCTTCACAATATAGTTACCCACAATCACTCGGTTTGCTTCGGCGGTACCGGGCCCCATAACACCACTGATGCCCCAATAAATAGAGACACCACAGTATAAAATCCTTTCTCTCCCCTTTCCTTATTTCCTTCCCAAATACCCTATATACCTGTTATCCCCATAACCTTTATTCCTGTTCCCCCCCCCCCAAAGCGGATTTAAGCTATTCATAAGAGAGCCGGTAGATGAAAGGAGGGGTATCAAGTTTATTCAAGGCGGAGAGGTCGCAGTTTATTGCTGGGCGAAGACGTTTCCAGGGTACGGGTGTGCAGCGTACCATGGGTAGCGTCTTTGGCAGGGTCACACTGAGTCTGTCCAACAGAGAGCGAAAACTTATACCTAACGGGCGAGGGAGGGAAGGACGATCCGCATAAGAAGAAGCACAGAGAGGTTTAAGCATACCGCCTGTAGGATGGTCAAGCAAAGCACTAAGCTTTGTTGCATATTTGGCCAATAGAATTTCGCGACTCAGACAAAGAGAAGGTTCACCAGCCTCAGCAAGCAACACCTCTATTCAGCTAGTGCGATAAGCTCCGGTACACAGGCAAATACCTGTATGGTGAACAGAGTCCTAAGGCTTGAGCGTTGTACGAGCGGCAGAGCCATAAGCGACACTCCCATAATCTAAAATGGAGATTTTCTAGTGAAATACATTATACATAGTAAATAAATATGAGATAATAGAATAGACCGCATTGGCCAGGAATCAAACCCGGGCGGCCCGCTTGGCAGGTGAGCATTCTACCACTGAACTACCAATGCTGCTGCTGTGAAATGACTTTCATGCTAACCATCCAAAAACTGTACGTTGGAACCCAGAGAAGTAGTCTTAATATGTATAATGTACAGATGCTTTCCACAACAACAACCAAGCTGAGTAGGTAGCCAGGTGCAGCAGTATACACAGACAGTAGAATCACGTTATCTCTATTAAAAGAAAACAATAAAACACAATACATTAATAATGCTAGTAGGGTGCTACAACGACGTTACTGGATGATTCACTTTAGTTGAGTGAAGGCATTGTTGGTATCGTAGGTAATGAATTGACTTACACATTAGATAAAGAAGCCTGTACAGGAGAAGCAATAATAACAGTAAAATTACCAAATCCACCACCAAACCAGAAATTAAAAGGCCAGGTATGGAAAAATGGCAGACTAGATGGTAATACCACAAAAAGGACAGTGATTACATCATTTTCCCCCTTAATTAAGAAAGATGAAAATAAAGCTCCCAACAATCACAGGATTTACTGTAATAGGAAAACTAAATCCTATTTACATCGAATTCCCTTAATATATGACCCAACATGCGCATGCACCAGAGCTCAATAGCCATCTAATATACGACTGTAAAAAAATAGAACATCAGAGAAGAATATTAATAAAATAAATTATTCAGATTGGATATACCATTCCAGTGAGTAATAAACAACTAATATTCCGGCATTTACGAAGTTTTTGTAAATATATTAAATCAATAAATATCTAAACCAAACAGTTGTGAATAAACTCTGTAATTAATATGTACTAATTCTGAGCACAGTCATTGTAAAAATAATTTAAACAGTCAAATGTAATCATACAAATTTATTTTAGTGTCATTTGACTGCAATACATTTATTTTTAAAACAAAATTTAAGAATATCTTATTATATATTATAATAAATATCAAAATTAAACAAATTTAATAATCGGTGTGATGATAGCATATACTAATGTAATGTATGCATGCAATGTCATTGTTGTAAATGAGGAGTGCAGATGAATGCTTAAAAAAAATGTTTTCTACCAGACTTCTTCAAATACAGCCTTAATATTTCGTATGGAATTCTCGGGTCTGTAAGCCCAATTCTTGCAGCAAAGAGGAAAACATATTCACTTACAATATCGGTTTATGAAATAAGATTATGAAATAGAAATCATTGTTCTTTATTCCAATCTGAAACTACGGCAATACAAATGGCTTTGGAAATACATTTGACAAGTATTCTGCAGATATATGTGCGTACATGGTTATAGGTGTTTCGTACAAAACATGTATGATTTCTATACACGAGATGTACTTACTGATCATACAAAATTATGTAATTGTTTTTGCCATTTGCAGCGTATTTCTTTTTTAAAACTCCTGATGAAAATTCCTCAAGTATGTGCTTATCTATATATCCCATTTTCCACAAATTTCTTGGTTGATTTTATTTGCAAACCATATCAACATTTACGGTAAACAGCAATGTGAAATAAAAAAATAACATGTTTAAGTAGAGTGCCTACATTGAGCATAATTAATTGAATGACATACACAGCGTGTCTTAAAGACGGAGTTCTGTTTGAAACAGTGAGATTGATAAATCTGTTTTTCTTGCGCTTAAAGAAGTTTGTGTTTTAATGTTTATAAATAAAATACTTTTACACTGGGAATAAAATCCACTTACAACGACATTCAGTCAATCACTATATCTTTCACTGACGCAAAGTCGCGATATAAAAAATCATTGCCGAAACCCGGGATCGAACCAGGGACCTTTAGATCTTCAGTCTAACGCTCTCCCAACTGAGCTATTTCGGCGACAGCATAATACGCCTCGCCAGAAGGCTGTTGAACCTTGTCACTGGCGAAGAGAGGTTTCTTTGTTTGCATAACAAATCGTCATTGCCTAGCGTGTTGGAAACGATTTTATTCCAGTCCTTGTTCTCGAAACAATTGCACTAAAATTATTCAGTTTCGGGAGCATTGTACCTAATTGGTATCGAACATTGTTATACAAACGTGGTTCACACTCAAAATCCCATGGGTAGCGATCGGTAACTCATCAAATTTCAAAGTATGAATTGCTGTAATACATATAATTATTTACAGTTACTGTGTGTTATCTAATTCTTTGGTGTTTTGTAAAATTTGAATTAGAGTGAACAACACTTCCCTAGAAAAGGAATAATAATAATAATAATAATAATAATAATAATAATAATAATAATAATAATAATAATAGCCAAAACGCCGAATATTTCAGAACATCGAGAAACAAAGTACTGGATGAAATTGAGCTGTAATTTTATTGCCTCAGGAACACAAAGATTTTTAAATTATACAGATTGTGCAATGCACAAGTTTAAAATCAGAAAACATGCAATAGCATTTTTTCTAAAAAAAAGTATATTTAAAATAGAAATTAATATTTATTTCCGCCACTTAATATCTTTTTAGAACTAAGTACCTATGTTACTGTATTTGTGTGTGTGAGTGTGTGTGTGTGTGTGTGTGTGTGTGTGTGTGTGTGTGTGTTATTAATGAAGAAACTTCTATAACTACTGAATTCTTTTTGTAGTACGTTTTAATGTTTCCGTACCAACTTCTTTCTGGATCTTTTAGATGCCAAAGCATTCACTTTGGAGCATTTTCGGATTTCGTGATTTTAACTTTTCTCTGGGCTTTGAAGAATCACAACCCCGTTCAGCCCTACATGTATTCATAAAATTACAATTCGCTGCAACATCAAAGGAAACAATGAAGGCCGAAATGTGAGAAGCGATTATTCAAATCGAGCAGTCTACAAAAAATAATTTCTTACATGTAGGTGCAGGTTATACAGATAAGGGGACACCTTGTGCATTTCGACCTCATAGACCCATAGTGGTTACCACCTCCAGAGAAAAGGGATGAAGTGAAGGAACCAGAGGGCTATACACCACAGAGAGACGCAGAAGTCCCTAACAGTTTCAGGTTTGAAGACCCGTCTCAATACTGGAACTGTCTAGAGAAGATGATGAACTACCTATCGATCAATATTCCTGTAGTGTCCACGCACAGTGTGTGTATGTGTGTCGCGCGCGCTTGTTCCAGAGGGGTATTGCTCACTGCAGCCGTTGGCTTATTGTCGGACCCCTGGAGGACAGAATGAGATGAGGGTAATTTCAAAGGGCGGCCGGCCGACATCCAGACAAGGAGAGAGCCGCTGTGTAGGGTCTAATAGTTCACAAGCAGCATTCTTCTAGACGCGGGAGTGTTAGGAACCCGTGGCTCTGTCCCGAGATCATTTGAGTACGCAGACAACCACCAGTGCCATCCCGCCGCCTAGAGCTGTATTTTCAGAGCGCAGTCACCTCCACGGAATGGTGCCTCTGTCGCAGTTCTTGTCTACACTTACAATCTTAAAAGAGACCGTTTGGGATGAAATGAAGGTGAAATAAAATGACAGGAAGGTCGTGAGAATGTAGAATCCTCTCCACCATTCTCCAAATGACCCGAAAAGAAAACCCGAAAAAAACATGGGTCAAAGAGGTTGACCGCTGAGAATCGATCCCACGACCTCTCGAATGCTAGTCCCAGACGAAACGCCTGAGCTACCTGGCTCTTAGTTCGCGCGGAGTACTCTAAGAACAAATATTAGCGCAATCTGTCTTTTACCGTCATAGTTACGAAACCTAGAGCAGTTAAAGATGAAACGGAAACACATTGAAAGGAAAATTATGAAAAAGAAGTCTTGGTAGATAAGAAAACATTGCAGTACTCGCTACCAATCAGGGAAAACAACAAGTTTAGATTGCGCTGTCGACGTTAATCGAACCTGGACCTGATGCAAACTTCACACGATGGAGAGATATCTCCGTCGGTAAATTTTGTCATAAGCCTGTAATATACATTTTATAACCGAGTACGGAAAATTCAGTGCTATCGAGTATCAGAAGACCTAACTTAAGAATAGGCACTCAAAGGCAAAAGGGATGAAGTGGAACGGGACAGGCACTTTGCAGAATAAATGTACTTCCGGGAGATAATGTACAAAATGTCGCAAGTTTGCATCGTGTAGTCATCATAGACAGAACATTATAAATAACAAAAATCCAAATTGCACTCTTGCAAATTAAAATCACACATTAGCTGCTCCTTGTGGCTTCATGTGACTTCTACGAATTCACGATACTATCCAGATTGACTCTATCGATAACCTGAACCTTTTTATCTGCTTCTCTATAGGGGTATAAGGTGAGTCCCTCTTCCGCTCACTCCGGTGATAATCATCCGGCTACTCAAACTATATAGCCTCCCACTTGCGATTACTGTCTAGCATGCAGGGAGCTTAGTTGTGTATTAGAGCGTGCAGTTAGTTGGGTCCCACATTAGCACCCCAGTTAGTTACACAATGATGTTGCATGTGAGGACGTGGAACGATGAAAACTCGGATTGCAGCCATCAGCAAGTCCTGACTGCCACCTCATGCTTTAAAGGTGACCACTACGTGTCTTAGCTTGCTGTAGAAAACATATGTTGTTAAAAATATAATACATAGCATTTTATTTCTGGGTAATTCAATTGGACGCAAAACATTTGCGGTATTTATGATCTAATTTTAGTATTTCTCAATCAATAGCTAATTAAAACTAACCAATTAAAAAGGTGTGACATTGCATAACAGTTTATATGACTTGTCAGCTACCACATACGGAGAACGCTCGTGCAGCTACCTGACTAGAGGTCAACTAACCGCTGTACACTAGATATCTACTGTGATTTCAGTAGCTGTAAATATGCTTTATTGATTAAGATATGCGTCTTGCTTAATGCGAATGATTACTGTCTACTTCGGTGGTAAATTAAATGCAAATGCAGGTGCATATCCGAAAGTAATGTCTACATAAAGGAAAATCGGAAACAATCCACTCAACATGGTTTTACGAATGTCCAAGTACAGTGACAGAGTCAAGAGCTGTAAAAACGCGGAACATTTATCACACTCCGAGTACTATGTTTGCAGCTACCTGGTATTTCCTATCACTCTCCTGCTCTCTTCTTAAGAACAGTCAGACAGAACTAGTGCTCTACTTTAAAATACCTTCACGCAGAAGCATCGTCTCACTTTCGCTTAGAAGATGAGTGAGTTTTGCCTGAAGAGGTTACCCAACATTTCAGTTTTATCATCATTCATTTCTTAAATGTCAGATATTTGTATTGAAAGTGCAGTTCGTAATATCTCTTTTCTTCAGCCTAGGGGACCATTGACTTCCCTGCTCTCTGAAGACGCCACTGCTGACAGGAGATCTAAATCTTCTAATTTATGATGTCTCCTTCTTTGCCTTTTGGTGTTTTAATTTAACAAGAATTCATATTATTGGACAAATAAGGTAAAATAAATATTACATATAGCAATTCAGTGTCCCCCACAAATCTCTATATTATGCATAGAGTGATATAACATGCTTATTTCGCAGTCCGTAGGGCTCGAACCTTCGATCCCAGAGGATCTGATTTCTAGTCAGAGCCTTAACCACTTGGCCTCGATTGCTGCGTTCAATCTCGTCACAGACGTCAAAATGCACAGACGTCATTTCTCTTAGGCTTGTGCTCATGATTCTTGTTTACAAAAACACTATCGAAGTCGGTGGGACTCTAACCTACGCTCCCAGGGGGTATCTGATCTCTAGTCAGACGCCTTGAACACTCGGCCACGACAGCTGCGTTTCATGTGCTCACAGAGTCCAAATGCATTCGAGATTTCTCTTTGGCTCAGTGCCTTGATTCTCATTTACAAAAACAATCTCGCAGCAGGTATGATTTGAACCTACGCTTCCAGAGAGTATCTGATTTCTTCGAGACGCCTTAAACACTCGGGCGCGACTGCTGAGTTTCACGCGTTCTCAGCCGTCCAAATGCAGACGCCATTTCTCTTAGGCTTGGTCCCATGATCCTCATTTACAAAAATAGTCTAGCAGCCACTGGGTTCCAACCTTCGATTCCAGAGTAAATCTGATTTCCATTTAGACGCCTCAACCTCCGGTGTGTTAATGCTAGCCAGAGACGGCCAAATGAAGGCGTCATTCCATTGATTTAGTCTATTGATTTTTGTTTACCAAAATAGTCTCGCAGCCGGTAGGATTCGAACCTACGCTCCCAGAGGGAATCTGATTTCTAGTCAGACGCCTTAACCACTCGGCCACGACTGCTCTGTTAAATGTGCTCATAGACATCCAAATGCAATGACAATTGTTCTTTAGCTTGGGCCCATGATTGTCATTTACAAAAAAGGTGTCGCAATCGGTAGGACTTGAACTTACGCCCCAAGAAGGAATCTGATTTCGGGTCAGACGTCTTAACCTTATGGCCACTACTTCCGTTTTTGATGTGCTCACACACGTCCATTTCTCTTTAGCCTGGTCCCATGAATTGTCATTTACAAAAATAGTCTCGCAGTTTACTGGATACGTACCTAAGCTCCCAGAGGGAAACTGGTTTCTAGTCAGAGGCCATAACCACTGGGCCACGAGTGCTGTGTTTTACTTACTCGAAGATGCCCAAATGATTGCGCGGATTCCTCTTTGCTTGGTCCCATGATTACCATTTATAAAAATAATCCAGCAGTGGCTGGCGTTCGAACCTAAATCTGATTTCAATTCAGACTCCTCAAACATGTGACGTGTCTGGTATATTGATGATGATAACAGGTGGCCAAATAAAGGCATCATTCCCTTAGACTTGTTCTCATGACTTTTGTTTACCAAAACAGTCTCGCAGTCGGTAGGATTCGAACCTACGCTCCCAGAGGGAATCTGATTTCTCATCAGACGCCTTAACCACTGGATCCCGACTGCTATGTTTAATGTACTCACAGACATCTAAATGTATGTGTCCATTTCTCTTTAGCTTGGTCCCAATGAATGTCGTTTACAAAAACAGTTTCGCAGTCGGTAGGACTCGAACCTACGCTTCCAGCTGTGCTTCATTTAGTCAAAGCTGCCCAAATGATTGCGTCATATGTGTTTAGCTTGGTCCCATGATTCTCATTTACTAAGATAGTCTCGCAGTTGGCAGGACTCAAACCTAGGCTCCCAGAATGAACGTTAGTTCTAGTCAGACGCCTTAACCACTCAGACATGACGCCATTTTTCTTGGGCTTTCTCCCATTATTCTCATTTACAAAAAGCACACTTGCTGTACTTAGCAATCAAAGCTAGCTGCCAGAAGATATGATTTCTAGCCACGACTACTATGAACGTGATGTTGAAGTTGAAAGTGCTTTTTATATTGTTTCATCATCTTAAGTTATACAGTACAGACACTGTATACTCTCCTAAATGATATTCACTCTTTTGCGTTTGAAGACAAACCTTCCAAATGAAGTTAATAGAGGACGCCTGCCTTATGCTGTGTTTAATGACCTAATTGCTCGCGAATCGCGCCCGAAGATGTGCAGAAAAAGACAAAAACATAAATACGTTCAAATAAATCCGAGATTGTTCTATAATCAAGAGAATATTAATCTTATGGACAAAATCTATGACCTCATTTCACCAAGCAAGGTAACGCGTTCAATTTCTATTCGGGAGGATTGGGTTCAATTCTCAGCGACCACTGTTCTTCCTCGCTGCTTCACTTGCATGTATCTCAAACGCAGCATTTCCGTGTGAACATCCCGTAGTTGAGATTTGTTGTAAGGTTGTACTGAACACATCTTTCCCACACACTCGAATCTATATGCGGTACACATTTTCTCATCACTTTGCATACACTGTCACTCATAGGAGTGACATTCCGCTTTATTACGGTATATTTAAGGCGTGCACATATCAGCTCAATCGGCTCCACATATTTAAGAATACACAGTAAACACCACTTGCATCTGTGAAATTCACAAGAAAACTATTTGAATGAAATAAATGAGAGAGAAAATAGCGAAGACATTGCTACGCTGTGGTATACTCCACGTATAGTAAACATGTATCTGTAATTTGTTATTTCTGTGCATTCATTGGCTGAAGTGACGCGCTCATTGGTGCACTGGAAAATACTGTAAAACACAAGCAAAGCGTCTGAAGAGGAGGAAAGTGCCTCTATACGTATTAAAAACATTAGAACACAATGCAAAGTATGAACAGAAAAACGTCACAAAAAGTCCAAAATATCTCATTTAAATCCCTAAATACCTTCAAAAGGGCCTGACATGACCTCAAAGTGTACGAAAATACTTGATGCAGCACTCTAAATGGCACAAAATTAGTGGGAAAGGAGCTGACCTGTCTGATGTATACCTTGAAAATTAACTCTCCTAGAGGCCTGAACACCCTCCAAATGACATGAAATGTTATTAAAAGCATTCTAAAACATCTGTGAAAACGTTAAAATCACCATTAAATCCTCAAAAATGTATGTAAAACCACTACAAAGGCTGATAAATAATCTCGAAATGTGCTAAAATGCCATGTGAAGGTGTTACAAGCATTAGAAAATACTGCAAAATAATATAAGATATGCGCAAACATCGACTCAAAAGGCCTAGAATACCTCTTTTAGAGCCCTATATATCTCGTGAAAAAGAGTTAACATGACTGATGAATACTCCCGCAACCTGCGGTCCTAGAGTCCTAATCACCTCCCCTCCGTTTCAAATGACCTAGAATGGCATTAAAAGCAATGGAAACAGCTGTGGCAACGCTAAAATTCACCTTTAAAATCCTGAAAAATGTATGTGAAAGCACTACAATCACTGCAAAATAGACCCAAAAAGCACAAAGACTCTTGTAAAAGTGCTAAAAAGCATTAGATAACACTCAAAGTACTGTAAAATATGCGCAAAAGCGTCTGAAAGAGCCTAAAATACCAGCTTCAGAGCCCTAAATACCCGCAAAAATGCGTGAAATCAATTGGAAAGAGCAAAAATTTCCGATAAGCACCACGAAACTAGCTGACCTAGAAACCTAAACACCTTCCAAATGGTATGAAATGACATTAAAAGCATTCGAAACAGCTGA
Organism: Hymenopus coronatus; assembly: GCA_030762935.1. Taxonomy (NCBI): domain Eukaryota; kingdom Metazoa; phylum Arthropoda; class Insecta; order Mantodea; family Hymenopodidae; genus Hymenopus; species Hymenopus coronatus. The sequence continues at coordinate 42,206,046 of CM060895.1, forward strand.
GCTAGCACTCGAAAAACCTAGTAAGGGCTTATAAATTATCTGTAAGCACTAAACAAAGCACAGCAAAACATTATAACTTAATAGCAAAATGTCTTTCAACCCCATCATACAAAAATTCGTTAAATGCACCAAAATTTTAGAAAAAAAAAACATAAAACAAAGCAAACTACCTTGAAAAGCACTATAAAGAACTGAAAAAATACTCCTAATACTCTGAACCTAAGTTCACCCTCCTTAAATTTCCTATATTTTTCTTGTATACTCATGCTAGGGTATACACCGTTCTTGTATTTCCTACCTTTCCCATGTATGCTCACTTTGTCCCTGGCCCAGCTCTGTTCTATATTAACTACAAAGGGATAAAGTTAACTCTTCATTCCCCTATTTGCGCTTACCGAAAAATTAACCTAATTGAAAATCTACCTAAATAACAGCGCGACTAAATGGTTTTATCCGGATATAAATAAAATAAGTTTAGTTTTAGAAGTTATACAAGATTTATAGGGTTAACGCCATGCCCATGTTGCTTTATCTTCTTGTAGTCTGTAGATATTATGACTACGCCCTGCGACCATCATCGCCGAACGTGTGTGTAAGTAATAAGTGATTGTTGGTATCCATTGTTACACGCGCGTTAGTGGTCAGCTGTGCTAGCGGAAAGTAGTTTTGACATCGCAGGCTCCGAGTTTGTTACACTATGCGAGTGGACATTTGTTCTGTCGGAATGTTCTTTGACATCAAAGCTGCGCATTGTTAATCCTGAGCGAGTTTGTGACAGTTCCAGTGGGTTTGCACTTGCAACTGTTCTAGAAGTTTCTACTGACGCGACCAACAGGTATAATGCACTGGTAATGCATCGCGCGCAACAGTTGAGTGAGTTCCACGGGAATTCCGTAGAGAGCTATACTATCTCCGCAGGGAAGCCTAAAACAAAATTATACGACGGAATTGTTACGAAAGAAAGTTATTTGTGAGTAGATACTGACTGTAATCAGTTTATGAAGGCACTAAACAGTTGTCGGAGAAAAAGAAAGTTTCTGTTACAATATTTATTAAGTTTCTGCTTGTAATTACTACCTACCGGTATGTATGGTGCAAACGCATTATCCTGCTGCAAACGTTTATTTTGTTCCATCATTGTTGAATGCCGGATTAATCACTACAGTTTGGTACGCTATCGAACAAAATACTCTTTCAATAACCTACTATCTTGTACTATAGTTGTGTTTTGACTGACATTTCTGCTTTTGCGAACGCTTTACTTCTATAAAGTTTCTTTTCCAGGCACAGGTAACAAATACTAAACACAGTTTTAAGTTATTAACTGGCTTGGAATCTCTACACTGAATTAATTACTTATTTAATATATCCCCTTCGTGTGTAATATCTAGAGGTACATAAACGAAACAAAACATTCCATGCCGAAACCCGGGATCGAAACAGGCACCTTTAGATCTTCAGTCTAACGCTCTCCCAACTGAGATATTTCGGCAACTGACAATCGTGACCTCTTACCAAGTATAATTTGATCCATGTTCTTGTAGGCCCTATTTCAAACTTAAATTGAATGTACAGGAAGATACAGTTTGGATTAGAGTGATCTGAAGAATTTATATTTGAGACTTGTGCGGAAAGCATAATTGAAAAAGGAAAAGTCCGTTAAATATCAAACTTGAATATTTCCCAACAATGGATACGAAGGTTATCAGAAAAATCCCGCAATCCAATCCACTTGTTACATAGAAGGGTTTTCTAACTATTTAATTTCTAAAAAAATTGCGAACAATTTTGGTAAAAACACGATATGTTTAAGATATTTTTTCATCAAATGAAGTGCATTTCTTGCATTTTCTGGGAATGGCCTCTGAAATCCTCTTCATTCTGGTTGACTTTTGTGTAACTGAGAAATCCGCAAGAAAAGAAAAACACTCACTACCCACAAAATGGAGATCTCGTTAAAACAGATAATTTATGTTTTGTAGTTTATTTTGTAGAGTTGACCGCTTCCAAGAGAGTACTTTAATTAGGTTCAATTTTTAAACTACTTTAACTTACTCAAACGGGAAGTCATCTTACGTTTCGTCCCTCTTTTGTTTTACTCTTGACCATGCAGAGAGAACCGAATTTGAATTTTTATATAGCGATATGTGTAAAAAAAAAAAAAAAAATATTCCATACAAATTCACCGTAATAGTTGGTCATTTTATGAATCCTGGGTCTAAAGTACTTACAGCATTGTAAGTCGCCATTGGGGTTGTTATCTCAAAATAATTTGAGATCACCTTGTGGTTTACCGGGAATCATGTACGTCAGTTGAGAAATTCAATGCTATACCGGCCTGTTGCCATGGCAGAGCAACCGGCTAGAGATCGGGAGATCCGTGGTTCAAATTCCGGCTATGGCATTGAATTTTTCAGTCTACTTATCCTATCTACCTATCCAACTCCTGTCCTTCACGCGGCTATACAAAAAAAACATTTATTCCATAAGAATTCTAGGGAGTTAATGACCATTAGAAACCATAAAATAACTTGAAAACTCATGACTGAAGAGCCAGTTAGGTGACCGTGTGGCCCAATGGATAAGGCGAGGAAGTTTACAAACACTTGAGAAGTGTGAATTGTTGCATATAGATTCCCTTACAGTTATTATTTATCTACGCGGTTTAGTGAACGGTTGCAATTTTAAATAGTTCTAGAGCTATTTCCGCTATCACTCAGTTAATATATTTTGAAACCAATAGTTTATGATATTTTGACTAGGCTTTTGAATTTAACCTCTGCTATCCATATTCGCTTTTAACCTCCTTTTGTTATTTTCAGCTTCTAACATGTCTTATTTGAAGGAATTTTGTGAAATAACTAATATAAAATTGAGTTACCATACATTAAAATTAACAGGTGTACTGTTCCCACAAATACGCCGCTTGGTAGCTTTTTTCATCACCTGTCAAGTGATATATTTATATTATGCAACCAAGTAAGGTACAGTCAGCACTGCGAGAGAAACGGATCATCCTATGCATAGTTCCAACATCCAGAATGGTGAGATGTTCCTACTGCCTGCATCAGGCAAATATACTGTTGTTCCTTGTGAATGACATTTTATGATTTGTAGTGTACAATATTTATAATATGCTAATGCATCTTAAAAATAACTAGGACTTTTTTTTTCCAGGGCCATTTACTCTCGATCGCCATCTTTTTAGATCTGTCTAAAATGGAGAACGGAATAATAACGTACACTTTAAATAACATTACTGGTATAACATGGCTTACTAATATAACATTTCCCCTATTCTTCTACCATACATTAACATTGCAGTATGTGTAGATATAAAATTACCCTTCATTCCTCTATTTGCGCTTACAGAAAATTGAAAATCGACTTAAATATCAGCGTGAGTAAAGGGTTTTATTCTGAAATAAATACAATATGTTTAGCTTTGATTTAATGAAAACTTGTAAGTGCACGCCACTGGCCAGGATAGTTCAAACAAGTCTCATAAAACTGACGCTGAATCAAGAGCAAGAGCAAGTTCACAAGAGCTGAATCTGCTTGCGCCTTCTACGCTATCACTTCAGCACATGCCTGTTGAAGCAGCCATTTACATGCAGAGCAATCTGCTTTCACAACCTGACACTAACGTGGCTGGGACTTATTTATTTAGTATATCTGCGTACGTATATGGCCTAAATGGGATTCTAAAGGGCCTGTTTTCCTCTTTAGAAAGAAATAGCACTTTCAGAATTCTTTTCACCAAATTCTACAGATGACCGTGTGACACAATGGATAAGGCGTGGGACTTCGAATCCAAAGATTGCAGATTCGAGTCTTGTATTGGTCGAGCTTGACTTTTAGTATAAACTAAAATATATCACAGTTAAGATATAAATAAGGTAATTAGAAGTTTACAAGCACCTCATAAGTGCGAGTTTTTGTCTGTTATTTTTTTTATATAGGTTGGGTTACAGTTATTTATTTTTGGGAGTTTATTGGATGGTTGTATATTTAAATAGCTGTAAAGCGATTTGTGTTATCATTCAATTAATACGGTTTCGAAAGATCTGATTGTGATATTTTGACCAGCTTATGGAGTTTAAGCACTGCGTCCATATTCGCTTTTGACTTCCTTTTGTTATTTCCAGTTTTTAATACCTCTTATTTGAAGCAATTTTGTGAAATAACTGTTATGCCCATTAAGCTATCAAGGGTTCGCCGCTCCTTATATAGGTACATAAACATTGCTTGGTAGCCTTTTCATCACTTTGTTAAGTGATTTATTTATATCATGTAACCAAGTAAGGTGCAATCTGCATTGCCGAGAGGAACAGGTCATTCTATGCATAGTTCCAACATCCTGAAAGATGTCGCCGCTCTATGAAATATCCCTACAGCCTGCATCTGTTAAATATGTATTTGATCCTTCTGAATTACATTTTATGTCCTGTAGTGTATGTACTATATTTATATTATGCTAAAGTATTGTGGCGATAACCAGTAGTATTTTTTTTCTTTCTTTCTTGCTTCTCTGGAGCCATTCACCCCTCCCTCTCTCTCTTTTAGTTCTGTCCAAAATGATGAAACGGAAAAATAACATATCTTTATACAATATTGCTGTCATAAAATGGCTTACTAATATAACAAAGAAAATTCTGCCTATTTTTTTTTTAACCACACATGTGGTATTGCAGCATGTGTAGGGATAAAATTAACTTTTCATTTCTCTATTTGCGCTTACCGAAAAAGTAACCTTATTGATAATCTACTTAAACAACAGCGCGAGTAAAGAGTTTTATCCGGATATAAATAAAATAAGTTTATTTTTAAAAGTTATACAAGATTTATAAGATTAACGCCATGCCCATGTTGCTTGATCTTCTTGAAAACTGTAGATATTATGACTACTAATAATTTAAAGGCCATCAATGTAATATAAGTAGTAAATATTCACGACAATAACCTCTTACTCTTCTATAAATCCCAGAATAATAAATTCCATGTTGACTGTAAGAATATAGGTATAAAGTATAGGCAGTTCTAAAAAATGAAATCATCATTGAAAATAATACAACTATTCATATTCAACCAGAACGTGTATGTTTGGCTTGCTTTGTTAGACATAGATGCTTGTTTGCACCCATCGTTACACTCGTATAAGCTAGCCAGCTGTGCTGGCGGAAAGTATTTTTGAATTACGGGCTTTGTGATTGTTATACTATACGAGTGGAGACTCGTTCTATCGGAAGGTTCTTTGACGTCAAAACGGCGCATTATTAATCCTGAGTGAGTTTGTGACAGTTCCAGTGGTTTTGCATGTGCAACTGTTCTAGAAGTGTCTATGGACGCGACCAACAGGACGAAGCCCTGCCCAGAGTTCAGTTTTCACTGGGAATGCATTGCGCGCAACAGTTGAGTTCGACGGGAATTTCATAGCGAGCTGTATCTCAACGCAGGGAAGTCTAAAACAAAACTATATGGCGGAACTGTTACGAAAGAAAGATATTTGTGAGTAGATACTGACTGCAATCAGTTTTTGAAGGAAATAAAGAGTTGTCGGAGAAAAAACTAAAGTTCTTGTTACAATATATATTCATTTGTTGCTTGTAAGTGCTACCTACCTGTATGTGCAAACATATCATCCTACTGCAAAGTTTTCTTTTGTTTCATTATTGGTGGATGCCGGATTAATCGCTATTGGTTAATATACCCTTTCCATAACCTATTATTTTGTACTATAGTTGGATTTTAACTGAGATTTCTGATTTTGCGTACGCTTTATTTCTATAAACATTTTTTTGCAGGCACAGATAACAAATATTAAAGACTGCTTCTAAATTATTAACTGACTTGAAATCTTTACAGTAAATCAATTACTTATATAATACATCCTCTTCGTGTGTAATAATGAGATGTAAGTAAACGAAACAGAACACTCGGTGCTGAAAACCGGGATCGAAACAGGTATCTTTAGATCTTCAGTCTAACGCTCTCCCAACTGACTTATTTCGGCAACTAAAAAATCTTATCCCTTGCCATGGATAATTTGTATCAGTTTTTCAGACCATATTTCAAAGAATTTAATATACCGGAAGAAGCAGTCCAGATTAAAGTGATTTGAACAATTTCTGTTTGAGATTTGTGTGGAAAACATAACCGAAAAGCGAAAAGTCCCATAAGTATCATATATATTTAAGTTGCATATTTTCCAAGGATGCGACACAAAATTATCAGAAAAATCCCGTAACCTAGACTACCTTTTACGTAGAAGAGTTTTCGAAACTTTTCATTTTCTAAAAAAAATGACAAACGATTAAAGCTTAGTGCTACTCAAAGAATGTAGATCTCGTTAAAACACACCTCTACAAAGCAATACCGCAATAACCGTTTCCAAGATAACCCCCCTTTTTTTTTTTTTTTTTTTTTGCTTTCAATTTTAAACTACTTAAACTTACTCAAATGAGAAGTCATCTTTCGTTTCGTCCTCCTTTTATCTTACTTCTGGCCATGCAAAGAGAACCGTATTTGAATTTGTCACACAGCGGCCAGCTTTTAAATGTTTTGACTATCTCTTTAGCCTACTTTGTACACAAGCCACTTAATACCTTTCTGTTTACAAGGAAGAAAGTAATAAGATAATTTCTGCCAAAATTTATATGAATTAGCATGATGTACAAAATTAATAATCTTTTGTAGGAATAGTTTTTTTAGAACAGTTGAAGGGAGGCACAAATTTCAGAATGTACACACGTTCAATATGTGTTAAGGTGATATAACATTATCGGTTTCTTTTCAGCTGCCTCTTCATTTCTTGTTACATCGATTTCAGAAGTGTAGTGTATATGATCCCGTTGATGTTTCCACTATTCCTACACTCAACTCTTCATTTGTATAACGTTAGCTATAGGATAAGCTTTATAACTAGAAAACACGCACGGATTGTCAGATTAGGAATTGCAGTTAACAGGCTATAGGGATTGATGACGTCAGAGACTCTCCTAATGAGAACCGCACTTGCAGTAGTTAAAGGGAAGGGAATTCACCATAGAACATAATCACCGCGAAGTCTCTAATTGGTTCCTAGCCAAGACGCTCATCATTGCATTTTCTTGACATTATTTTGGCTAGATCTCTAGAATATTTTAATGGAACGGAGAAATACAGAGGTGCGATTTTTGCAGAGGATACAACACAATGTCCGCCTACGCTTAATGTCTTCTCTGTTCAAAACCCGGTTTGCAGAGAACTGCTGCTTACGTCCACATGTAAATGTGCAGAGAAATTTTCAATTTACGTATGCACCTCGGTTACGTTCTCTAGTTATACAGTTTTAAAGAGACCTCTAGAAACATGGTGCCATCATAGCCAAAGACGATTCAAACCAAAATATACCTAAGCATTTTAAATATTCCTATTTTTGAATTAAATGGGAACAAGCAGTACAGATGGCTCGAAACATGTTTGTCTTTTACTTGAAAAATGTTGTTGAAGAAAGCCTTGCAAGAAAACGGTTTTGTTGTTTTAAATAGGGTCACGTTGTTGCTGACGATTGGGTAAGTTTAGAAAGACCATCAGCCTTTGTTGAAGACTAAGAATTTTATTATGCATAACAATCCACATTGTTAAAGCCCAGAATTGTCAGATATAATGAATACGACCAACTTGAGAGTCGTACATTTGATGCTACGAACATTTATATCATGCAAGTATTCTACAAGAAACAAGCGACCACAACGAACGAGTACAGCAATATATATCGAAAAGCCTGTAAAGGAAAGAGAGCAGGTTTAAGAAGCAAACAGACCGAGAGGAACGCAAGTGCCTATAACACGAGGGTCATTCCCATATTATAAAATACGCTATTTTACCCCCGAATAAAGAAACATCTATAAAAATAATTCTGCTAGAAACGATTCATATCGGATATAAAATCATTCTTTAATTCTTAGAGATAATTGAGTGTTTTTATTATCGAGAAGAAAGAAATAAAAAACATTCTTTGCATCGGCCGGGAATCGAACCCGGGCCGCCCGCGTGGCAGGCGAGCATTCTACCACTGAACCACCGATGCTGATGATTTATTAACAAATAATTACTCCGGAGTTTGCGCGGTCTGGTGTATTTTCACTTTGAATGAACAAATAATACGTTGGTATAAGAATCTCCTTTCTATACCGTTTCTTTCATTGGGACTTATTAATCTTTTACTTGGGGGATATGGAGGGAGGGGACCTCAATGAGTCACCATTAAACAGAAGAACCACTATGCTATGAATGTCAATTAACGCTAAAGGAAAATAAAAATGCAATTACACAATTTCCTTTCATTTAAACAGACTTCCATACGACACCCTTCTTGCAGAATAATAGTACTATTGTATGCACCTAGCAGTTAAAAAATGACAAAATTAGCTTTATGATTGGAAGAACCATCATGGTATTTTATTTTTTTCCTGCACATGTTTCAATCGTACATTCCGTCTTTGGTCTACGCTTCACTGACACCATATCCGACAACAAATACACGAAACAGCAGAGCACTTTTTTTCTACACATCGACACAGCCAGGAATCTTTTTCCTACACGAAAAATCAAATTTTCAAGTAAAAGAAGCTCCACTCTTACACTAAAGTTGAACTTGAACAATGCTAAGCTCAGGTTTTGGTCGGCCGCTGTTTTCCAGTTCTAATTTTTTGATAAACTTAACAAAACAATTTTTAGTTCACAAAGTTTCATTGTTTTATGGCTGTATAGAGTTTGTAACTGAGCGCCAAGTCAACTGGCTATTGTGCACAACAAAGGAAACAGGTCAAAATTCTATAAGCCCCGAAATAACCACACAAGGGAAAATCAATAGCAGTTGAGATACAAAAGGAGGAGAACTTTATGAAGTACAATATGATTGGACATAGATTCGACTACAGCTATTTATTGCCGATCCCGGTGGCCGCGCTCGCTAAAGTCTCTCGCTTTGGCGCTTCATGGTGCACAAGATCGTGGGTTCGAGTCCCGCTTCGGGAATGGGTGTTTAAGTGTTTGTTTGTGTATATGTATAAAGGAAAACGTTAAGAATAATTGGGTCTACTAAGGAAATATAGGAAACTGTAGAGAAAAAAGGAATACAACGCCGGAGTCCTGACAAGCCTGCGGTACTGTATTTTTTCTTCATATTTAAAAACAAAAAACAAAAAAACTACAACCATGCCCAAAACGGAAGATGAAGCGCCTGGGCTGTCACAATCTCATCCCGGTAGACTGTCATCATTGAAAAAACAAAATCTTTGAAATAGGAGAAAAAGGAACACTTAAACGTATTTAGTTTACAAAATAATATATCTATGTAATAAATGTATTAAGACCAACAAAATATCACTTTCAATTTTGAATAGGGTTCTCTCCCCTTCAATAGCCGTCACTCGTTTCTTTACAAGTAGGTAGGTAAATAGTATGCTCTCTGGATGAGTTGACAATACATCGTATCAAGCATCTCTCAACATTTTAGCGTATATAGCAAGCTTTTCCTAACCAAATTGAGGTCCGTTTTTGCAAAAGTCGCCATCACAATTTGATAGTCATCTTTCCATTCCCTTTTTTCATTTTATCAAAACTCTGGAAATGCAGTTGCTATAGATCTGTAAAATACTAGAAATTTTGCTATACCGATGATGCTTTTGGTATTTACACTATTTAATTTACAGCGTTATAAAATGAAGAAAACTTGGTGTTTTGATAATGTTTCTTGGCACCGTTACTTTTAAACAATGAGTTTTAATGTCCCAAGGTTGCCCGTACTGATTACAATGCAATTTGACGCATTCAGAAGCGTGCAAAATAGAGTACAAAGGTTTACCTTGTGAATTGTGATACATGAGTGAAAGTTCAACTATATAATGTCAAATGAGAATCCAGATTACACTGAATCTGTGAGTATAGTTCCTCATGGAAGGAGAAGCAATGACAATGGCTACAAGAAAAGAAAGATAAATACCATTATAGCGTATTTAAACCAGACATTGCCTGAAGTCAGCACGAGTACACCCAATCAGGAACAAAATGTTCTTTCTCTGATATCTGTCTTGACGACATGACAAGTAAGCAAATCATATATTTACACTCTGAAATATAATTATTGTTAGTGCTTGTAAAGAGGCATGCCCTTAGTCTGTAAGACTAAAATACAAATAACTTTTAACAGATTTCTATTCTTTGCTACAAGATAAATCCAAGATCAATCAAGATAAGCTTCTTCTCAAATATATGCATATTCAAACTCCATGGCGCAGAGTTATTGATCTGGATAACAGTAAAAAACCAAAACCTATATCGATAAAATATCAGCTAAGAAAAAATGATGGCCATAGTTATATGCCAGCGGACAGGGGTTTTGGCAGAATCGGAAAGAATGAATCTATTCTCTCTCCTGATGAATACTGTGATATTCTAGGAGCACACGGATAAGTTAGCTGGAGTAAGTTCATGGTATATATTATTCATTATAGCTTCACGGGTGATCAGCCGTGTCAGGTATATAAAATCCAAGCTTTCGACCATTGCACACTCCATGGTCTTCATCAGGGACTGCAGACCATGGAGTGTGCAATGGTCGAAAGCTGGGATTTCATATACCTGACACGGCTGATCACCCGTGAAGCCATAATGAATAACATTCGCCGTGAAAGCTTCAAGTCTTACACGGTATATATTATGTCTGTATTGTAAGGTTTTCTAACTTACCTTTAGCTTTGCTCTAATCCAAAAAAGGTAGTGAACGCCACTCACCAGGCTAGTCAAACAGGTCCCGACAAAGTTGCATAAAACTGACGCCCAAGTAAGAGCAAGAGCTAAAACTGCTTGCATCCTCTACGCTATCGCGTCAGCACTTGCCTGTCAAAGCACAGGTAGCTAAGATTACCCTGAATCTCACAGAAAACTGTTATTACATACAGAATAATGTGTGGCCATAACAAAGAAAAGCAAGCCAGGCATTAAATAGGTCGGAGTTTGTTTCTTTGTTTAGTATATTGGCGTACTTCTATTGGCTAAAGTGTTGCGCCCCCTATTAGAAACAAAGTAATATAGGTATTCAGTAACTCTGACAGCAAATACTTACAACTGGCCGTGTGGCCCAACGGATAAGGCGTCGGACTTCGAATCCGAAGATTGCAGGTTCGAGTCCTGTCACGGCCGAGCCTAGTTTTTAATATATGCCAAAGTACAATAGCAGTTAAGATATAAATGAGGTAAGGAGGAAAAGTTTAAGAAATACGATATGACTGCACATAGATTCGGTTACAGTTATTTATTTTGGATGTTTAGAGCAAGGTTGCAAATTTCAAAATCCTTAACGATTTCCGTTATCAGTCGGTTAATGCATTTTTGAAAGAAACGTTATTGATATTATGGCTAGCTTTTTCAGTTTAACCATTGCTATTCATATTTGTGTTAATCTCTTTTTGTTATGTTTACCTTCGAATACCCCTTATTTAAACTAATTTTGTTAAGTAACTATTATAGCAAAAAAATAACACAGAGTGAGAGAGAGAGAGAGAGAGAGAGAGAGAGAGAGAGAGAGAGAGAGAGAGAGAGAGAGAGAGAGAGAGAGAGAGAGAGATATTGATTGCTTGGCAGCTTTTTTCGTTACTTTCTTAAGTGATTTATTTACGTTAACCAAGTTGAAGTCTAGTCAGCACTGCGAAAGGAACAAATGTATAGTTCCAACAGCCTGTAGGTTGTCGCCGCTCTGTGATATCGTGCTCCTGCCTGCATCAAACCTGCTTTGTTCCTTCGCATGACATGTTATGTTCCGTAGTGTGCACTATTTATATTGTGTTGATGTAACTGTATTATATACTCGTTGTTTTGTAATACAAGAGCTTTATATTGTTTCGGAATCCAGTATTTGTTTATTATATTTACCTCGAAATTCTTATAATATACCTTTTCATATTGCTTTAACAATATTGACACTCAGGCAAACTCCGGCGTAATATTATTTGTGGAGGCATTTTGGCAACTTTGTGCGCCTTTTCCATTCCTCTCGTTTCAAATACTTATTCTCTGATACAACTTCAAATTACTATTTACATTTTGAAATTATTCTGTTTGCTGCATATCAAGTAATTTGTATTTTCTCCACAGCATTTCACGCCGCTTCTTTTGAGTGTTGTGCAAAATGTTTAAACGGAATAATAACGTAAATTTTATATAACATTACTGTTACAAAATAGCTTTCCGTCAAGAGATTGAGTCTCTCTACCTTGATTATGTCCGGGCCTCGTTTCTTCTTCCTTTAGGTTGGCATTGAAGTAGTATCTGTTTGCTGACATTCTTTCGGTGTGATGGTGTCAGTTTTTGGATTCTTTTTGCTAAGCTGTATATGTTCACTGTATTTTTATCTAATATAATCGGTAACCTACTACTGAATGAGGAAATTTATTTCTGTGATTGTAGTTTTACTTCCTCTATCTAGTACGATGTACGTACATATATACCTAGTAGTAGGTGGTGAAGGTATTGTATTCAAGCAATAAATTTGATACCGAGATGTCACCGGAAATATATATTTTGAGGAACTCTGTATACAGAAAACAGTTTTAGAGAATAACTCTTGTGTGCGTGTCTGTGGGCAGCACAAATCAAAAACAAAAAGTCCGAAAACATCAACTTGGAATTTAAGTTTAGTATCTTCCAAGGAGGCAACACGAAGATTTTCAAGAAAATCCTTCCATTCTAGATGACATTTGCATAACTAGTAAACGGTAAGAAATTAGGGGGGGGCAATGGAAGAGGGTTTGCTAATGGAAATATGAAATGGGAGTGTGTAGATGTGTGTTTAATAGTGTAATAGCTGGGGAACTTAATGTTCAGCGAGAAAAACAACAGCAGATGTTTCTCAAGTTATAACCCCCAATTTGACCCGTACAAGTTAATGGGACCTATTCAACTAATAAAGAAAAACGAGAGCACATAGTGTTTGGTAGAGAAAATAATAAACTACATAATGTTAAGCGAGCATAATGTTTATCGAAAAATTGAAAGCGAAAGGAGCAACAAAGTAACAAGACGTGACTATAACGAACCTACACTTTTCGTATCGTAACATAACCTTAAAAAAAGAAACAGCTGCTGTAAATATTCCTGTTCAAAACCCTTCGTATTCGAGATAAGCACATGTAACTTTTAGATACAAATTTGCGTAAGAAAGAAAAAATAATTTTTGCATCGGCCGGGAATCGAACCCGGGCCGCCCGCGTGGCAGGCGAGCATTCTACCACTGAGCCACCGATGCTGATTAACGAGTCATTCGCACTACTAATTTTTACTCATCCTCAGCATTACTCGTGGGAGTTGGGAAGGATATACAGGGAACCGTACCTACTTTCACTTCGGAGGAACTATTATTAACCTCCCTTCCACTTGCTTTGTTTACAAATAGGTAAATATATTTGTTGGTAAATCTTGTTTCTTATTATATACAAATTCGTGCGCATGCCTGAACCGTTTATATTTTCGAATATGAGGGATATTTACCAAATTATTATACATAAAGGAGTACTATTTGAATAATAAATGCTTTTATAATGTGTATAAGCTTTTAAATGCTTACATTTAAATGAAAAAGGTTGGTTTCGTTGCTAGCTGTGCTATATCCTACAATGGAATGTATCTCAACTGAAGCACTGTCCCCGAAACCATAAACGGTGATACTATTAAATATATGTTTTAAGTGCGTCCGTATAGTGTTCAGCGCTGAGTCACATTTGTCAGCATTTGGTGAAGTAAATAAGTTAAAATCTTCTTAAGTAAGTATACTACAGAAGGCAAATAATAGGTGCAGATAAGTTGAGAGGTGTGATAATGGAGGTATTTACATCTCAAGGAAATATGAGCTGTGTTTTCTCGGGAATATTTTGTCTGGATAGGTCCAAACATTGATTTTTGCACATGTATTGTAA